>CM077464.1:70334751-70934751 GCA_039654755.1 Calcarius lapponicus
AAAGTGACCCTGCCAGCAGTGTAAGGAAGGAGAAAAGAAAGGATGAGGGAGTGCCTACATGGGGCTGCAGAGGAGCAGTGTCTCTCCAGGCTGGGGCAGAGGCACCACTCAGGTCTCACTGCAGGTCACATAGGAGGGATCAGCTCCAGCAGCTTTTGCAAGTGCTGAATGGCATTTGAGAGTTGCCAAGAATGTCCACCATGTCTCTCTTTTTGGGGCCTCTCTTATTACCTCAATTTACAAGCAGGCAAAGGAAAATAAACATCACCTACCCTTCCCCCTCCCAGCAAAACCCTGTTCAGCTGCATTTCAGCAAAGAGCTTTTCCAATATTAAAAGTACACTTTATTTTTCTGTACAATTCTTATCCAAATCTCTAGGTGTGGAAATGTCCACTGTGTCCCCGGAAAAAGTTGCAGATTGTTCTGCTGCCATGAGGCTCCGTCCAGAACTGTCCAGGAGGGGCACAAAGCCAGGACCACCAAAATCAAGTGCTGATGTTTTCTAGGTGCAGGGAGGAGAGCGGGAAGAAGAGGGAGGGGAAGGCAGTCCTGCTCTGCCGTGGAGTCATGAGTGACCAGAGCCTTCCCTGGGTGGCAGGAGAGGCACCCTCGAGTTCACGTCATCGTTCGTGCTTAGTGTGGGAGTCGCTGCGTTCAACCGTCACCCCGTTCCCATTCCGCGTCACCTCCTTCCTGCTCCAGTCCTTCTCCAGGTAAAACTCAGCGAGCACGGGGCAGTGCTCCGAGGCCACCCCACCCCAGGACCAGTTATCAGGGATCCATGGGTTTGTGAGCCCTTCTCGCACGACAGCCCAGTGGCCTGCAGCAAAGAGAGGCACAGGGAAATGTTATGTGACACTGCCCAAAGCAAGGCTAACCCAAATAAAGGTTACACGACTTCAAACAAGCAGCTCTACCTGTGAAAACCTTTTTCAAGCTCCGACTGATCCAGATGTTATCCAGTGACTTGGACCCTTGTGGGTTCTTTGTGCTGATGTTGGTGAAGGTGCTGGAAGGGACCAGGTGGTGAAACTTCTCCTTCCTCAGGATGTCATGGTCGCTGCTGTCTGGGGCCTGGTTAAAATCTCCAAGGATTATTACATCTTTTTCTCCTAGAAAACAAAAATAGAAAAGGATGGGAGGACTGAACATCCATCAATCAAGTACAAGAGGATTAATGGAAAAAAGGAAAAATACAAATACTGAATAAACAAAGTGATTGGATTCTGAACTTCTGAAAGAAATGCTGTTTAAAGCCCTTTTCACTGACTGTTTACTCACGGCCATTCTCTTCATGACAATAAAACCAGCCAGTACATATTTGATGCTTGTTTTTAAATATCATCTCATTTATTATAGGGTCATAGAATCACAGAAAATGCTGAGTTGGAAGGGCCTCATAAGGGTCATTGTGTCCAACTCCTGGCCCTGCACAGGACACCCCAAGTCACACCATGTGGCTGAGAGCACTGTCCAAACACTTCTTGAACTCAGGCAGGCTTTGTGCTGTGATCACTTCTCTGGAGAGCCTGTCCCCAAGCACTCTCTGGGTGAGGAACTTCTTCCTAATACCCAGCCTAAACCTCCTCTGAACTCGGCTTCAGGCCATTCCCTCAGGTCCTGTCCCTGGACACGAAAGTGAAGAGATCAGTACCTGCCCCTCCTCTTCCCCTCTTGAGGATGTTCAAGATCACAATGAGGTCTCCCCTCAGTCTCCTCTCCTCCAGGCTGAACAGGCCAAGTGACCTCAGATGCTCTTCATACAACTTCTCCTCAAGGCCCTTCACCATCCTCATGGCCCTCCTCTGGACACTCTCTAACAGCTTAATGTCTTTTTTATGTTGTGACACCCCAAACTGCCCCCAGAACTCAAAGTGAGGCCACCCCAGTGCAGAGCAGGGCAGGACAATCCCCTCCCTTGCCCAGCTGGAGATGCTGTCCCTGATGCCCCCCAGGACATGGTTGCCCTCCTGGCTGCCAGGGAACTACTGACTCCTGTTGAACTTGCCATAGACCAGGATCCCCAGGTTTTTTTTCCACAGGGCTGCTCTTCAGCCTCTCATTCCCCAGTCTGTGCACACAACCAGGGTTGCCCCATCCCAGGTGCAGAATCTGGAACTTGTTAATCTTCATACGATTGGTAATTTTCCATCTCTCTAGTTTGTTGAGGTCTTTCTGCAGAACCTGTCTTCCCTCAAGGAAGCTGACAGCTCCTCACAATGCAGTGTTGTTTTCAAACTTAGTATTCCTTCAAGTCCCATGTCCATTACTGAAGAAGCTGAAGAGAACTGGGCCAAGGATGGTGCACTGTGGAACCCACTAGTGACTGGATGCCAGCCTGGTGTCACCCCATTCACTGTCAATTTTTGGGCCTGATCTGTGACCTGGTTGCTCACCCATCATGGTAACACGGTTATCTGGACGTTTTGTCCAGAAGGATACTGTGAGAAACAGGCTTTACTGAAGCCCAAAGATTAATGTCTTTTCCTTGCTACTCTCTGTTAATGACAAACTCAAAGATAAGCAGTTTTAGTCTCAGAAATGTTTAGAAATCTGTGCTGTTTTTTTTTTGTTTTGTTTTTCTGCAAGAAATATATTCTGGCTTTAACTTATAGACTTTTTTTAAAATATATTTTCTTTAAGACTCAAGAACACTTTTGTGAGGCACCCAGGAAGATGCAGCCTTATGCTGGTATATAGCACAGTGCCAAAAGTGCAGTGCTCATCCTCACCTCTGCATTCAAAAAATCTCAAGGAATAGGACCAAGGAGCAGTCTGCAAGCCTGATGGCAGAAGATGAGTTGAGAAACCACACAGACACTCCCTGACTACACCAACTTTCTTTGCCTGGCTGACTGAAGGAATACTGCTCAACTTGGAACAGAAAATGACTTCAGTTACATTTTGTTTCCAACCCTAAAGAAGGAGACTAGAAACTCCAGACCCTAACCTCTATCCACAGTGTATGCTCTCCTAGGCCCCAGATGTGGATGCAGACATCCCACCTGTGCCCTTGGGTAAGAGGACAAAGCACACACCTCCATGCCCATCTCAAACCACTGCCAGAAATGTCTGACAAGACAACTGAAGAAGAATGCTGAGAGCTGACCAGAGATACTGCCAAGTCACGAATTGGCACTCAAGAAGGATGGTGAAATGAGGCACAAATGCACACAAAAAAAAAAAATTATCCCAAATCTGACTTCAGAGAAGAGATCTATGAATTGCCTATAAGCTTTTTTTTTTCCTGGGATTGAAGTGTGAGAGGGGATGGGATGGACAGACTTTCTCTACCATACTCAGTGCTCTGGATAAACCTCATTTTTCGCTGTTGCTGTAGAAGTCGCTATCCAGGAGAGGGAGCACAAGCTCAACAAAATCTATTCCACTCCTGTCTTGCAGTGCAGAAAAGATGAACTGGGAAAATGCAGGAGAACAAGCGAGATTGAAGGGATATTACTTACAAATACTTCAAAACATGGTGCTTGCTAAGATGCAGAGGGGCAATGAATGGTGAAATTATTTGTGGTTTCTGTACCCTTTGTAAGTCACAAATCATATTGTAAATGGCATGAAGTTTAAATACTATTCTATAAAGCATTCATTACAGCAGTCTTCCTGCCTTTGAAGGAAAAAAACCCACCTGAATCTGAACCTGAGTTTTTTTTGGCTCCATCAGAACCCAGAAGAAAAATCAGTCTTCGTCTAATGGGATGACCATGCCTGCTGTGAGCTGGTAGTTGTGCATGCATCTCATGACAAAGATCTCTTGCAAGATTTCTTGTTTGGCAGGACCAGGAATCCTGAAGTGTAGCTTTGGTCCTTCGGTGCTAACACATGCTTAACGGCCCAGGCAGCACTTGGCTCCTTCCATCTCCACACTATGTTGGAAAAGGCCATTACAGAAACCTCTGGAGCAAATCCTTGGTATTTAAAAATTATAGACAGGCTGGGATCTTAACAGCAGTACCTTCATCATGCACAAAATCTATTCTAGTCTATCCTAAACTACTCACGCTTTTTTTAGTAAATCTTCAAGACTACCTCCCTTACATGAAATATCTATGAAAAAACCTCACTGGACTTACAAGTGAAAATTTTAACTGACTGAAAATTTTAACCTTTCCATTCTGGAGAGGTTAGAAAAAGCAGAGGATAAAAGCTACAGCACTTGGATGCATGCTTGGAAGGAGGTAAGAAGTCAGCCTGCAGCTGACTGCCCAGGGAGGGAATCACTATATTCTTCACCCATTTAAAATTTGCATGCAGAATAACTAAGCATAAAATCACAACAAAGTGTGAAGTTGACAGACACAATAGGCTGGAGCTTGTTAAAGAAGCTGAAACCCCATTTGCCATTGGGGAGAGAAAAGACTACTTTTGGTTCCCCTCTGAGAGGAGCTTCTGGGACTCAGACTGCAAAGGAGTGGGGAATACATCAGGCAGCCCTGTGCTAAAAGCAAAGAAGAGCAAGCAACCAGTTTTCTAGACAACCACCAACTTCATTTCCCCTTTGTCCTGGCTCACTCTCAGCCCTGCTCCTACCTCTGCCAGCTCCTGCAACAACAGCATCATGCCCGCCAGCACTGCAGTTTCGTGTCTGTCTGTCTCCCAAGACCCTGACAGACATCCAGCCATGAGGAAGTGAACCCGCCTGGATGCTCCCGAGTGTGTGACTCTGTCTCACTGGACACTCCTGGGTCTCTCAGCAGAGGCAGGGAGCAGAGCTGCCCACAGCAGCTGCAGCTCTCAGGGGTCTTATGGATGAGCCCCAATGGCTCTCAGCCAAATTCAGCAAAAGTTCTGGAAGAAATCATGCCATTGCTCATAATGAGGGATGATAACTGATCAAAAACTGCAATCATGATGCCCACAGTTACAATCAGATGGAGAGAAAACCAGAAAATAAGACAATCCTGTTGGTGCTGTGCTGTGATTCCCCTCTTTCGGAGGAAATTAGTTTAAGACTGGCAGGGCTTGATTCTGCTCCTCAGGAGCCAGAGGCTCCTCGGCTAATGCAATCTGGTCCTCCTCCTCCTCCAACAGGCAGAGCAGCAGGAGCTCTCTTAACAACCAATCTTCTGCTGCAAAGGTCCCTGACACAGACTGCACTGTCCACAAGGACCCAGAGCCTCCATCTGTTGGGACATGGTGGCATAAAGCCCACAGCAGCCAGGCTCGTGTCCTGTTCGTGACCTCTCAGCAGTGCTCTCACACACATTCACATCCTCTGGGCCCAAATGTGCCTTGTGCCTTGTCAATGGAGAACTCCTCAGGTGAAAAAATAAGTCTGGTCTGTTTGCAAAGGCATCTTCAAACTCACTAAAGCACCAGCAAATTTTGGCAGTGCCTGCAGGTGGCTCTTGGCCAGCAAAGCAAAGCAGAAGCTTAACTCAGCCCTCTGCTGCAGTGGCTGAGCTCTGGAGTGCCAAGGCAATCAGCTGAGGGACTGACAGTGCCTGCAGAAGGTCTGCAGTGCTGAAATCTGCCTCTCTGCAGGAACTGGGAAACCCTCCTTTGCTTCATGGCAGGGCAAGGGGACATCTGTAGGACAGACTTCATTCCATGCCCTTTACCATGCTCTGGATGATTTCGCTTATGAATTAAACAGACCCTTAAATGCTCAAATCCTTCCTGGACAGAGCGACACACATATGATGAGAAGGATGTGATGTTTTATTGGCTGCTAAGAAGTCTTCTCAGAAATCTTGTAAGCCCAGTCCCTAATGCATGGGTAACCCATGGAATATGGCCAAGCCACGTGGGAGAAGATATCACAGAATCGCAAAATGGTTTGTTTTGGAAGGGACCCTTAAAGATCATCTAGTTTGAGCCCACTGCCATGGCAGGGACACCTCCCACTAGACCAGATCATTCAAAGCCCCATCCAGCTTGGCCCTGAATACAGCAAAGGAGGAGCATCCACAGCTGCTCTGGGCAACTTGTGCTTCACCACCCTCACAATCAAGAATTTCTTCCTAATATCTCACCTAACCTACCCTCTTTCAGTTTAAGGCCATTCCCCCTTGTTCCATCATTACATGTCCTCGTAAAAAGTCCCTCTTCAGCTCCCTCATAGGCCCCTTTCAGGTACTGGAAGACTGCTGTAAGATATTCCCTAAGCCTTCTTTTCTTCAGACCAAACAACCCCAGATACCTCAGCCTTTCTTCACAGGAGAGGTGTTCTAGGCCTCTGATCATCTTCACAGCTGGACTTGCTCCAAGAGGTCCATGTCCTTCCCATGCTGGGGATCCCAGAGCTGGATGCAGCTCTCCAGATGGGGTCACATGAGAGACAGAATCTCCTCCCTCACCCTGCTGGCCACGCTGCTTTTGATGCAGCCAGGGATGAGGCTGACTTCCTGGGCTGCAAGTGCACATGGCTGGGTCATGTCCAGCCACCAGCACTTGCAAGTTGTTCTCCTCAGGACTCCCTCAATCCACCCAGCACCCTGGTCCCTGGGTCCAGCCACTACCAGGACATCCAGAATAACATCTGTGTGCTGCCCATGGTCAGCAACTGGAGACAAACTGGTGGAGCTCTTGGGAGAACACAGAAGAGCTGCTGCAAAGAGTTAGCTGTGAGCAGCTAACAGCCACTGCATCTCTCCAGTACTGATGAAAGGAAGAAAAGAGAGGGAAAAAGGAGCCAGGACCCACCAATCTAATGGGAGAAATATGGGAATACTATGCCCTGCATAGGATAGTAAACAATGTTCCTCAAATGCTCCCCTGCCACTTAGTAAGAATAGAAGATAGTAGAACAGGCATCTGTTGGCAAAATGGGAACAGAAACTCAAATTTGCTGCAGTACCCACAGACAAACCAGTTCTTACTGCCCATGTTTTGTGGACTAATTTGGAAGAAACTGGAGGATGGTGGTAATTTTAAGCATGAAATTCATTTTGGCAGGGTAATTCTGTACTTCAAAGTCACATGTGTGTGCTACCATTTCCTTAGGAGACCACACCTGCATCCCACAAGTTTGGAGGAATCTGAATTTCTTTTGTGAAAGACTAAGCCAAGAACAAGCATGCTCCAGTAATGTGCTGGCCATATGAAAATTAAAACATGAAATAAAGAGAACACCAACAGTCTAAATTTAGATGCAGTGGAAGTGCAGCTCAGTGACTTCAGAAGAGCTACACATTTATCCCATGTTTCATTTCAGCCTTTGGGGATTAAACAAATGATCCTTTTGTTTACCTTCATCCTTTCCAGTTTTAAAGTACGTGGACAAACACTTAAATCAGTAGCACTCAAAATAGCTCTGACTGCCTTCTGCAGCTCAAAAGGAACTACAATAGAGCACGCAGAAAAACTGCAAATACCTCTTGAGTTATACAAGAGGGACATTAACACTTCCAAGTGACCAAACTTGCTGAGCTGGGCCAAGTTGAAAATCATCACGGGAATAACCTTGCAACCCTTTCACATCTTTCTTGTGCAGTAAACAAAGGGGTGGACTTTTTCTGTTCCAGTAATAAGATCAGCAACATTTAGAATTTAAACTGCTTTGTTCTGCTTCGCAGGAAGTTAAACATAATTTGCAAGCTTCAAAGTAAAAAGCAGACTTACAGAAATGAAGTAAAGAAATCCAGCTGCCTATTTTCGTGCTCAAGCTCAGGTCTAAATTCTGGTGTAATTTCATCCTGGTGTAAAGCCACAGCAACTTATTTGAAATCAACAAAATTATTCTACATATTACATCCAGGTATCAAAGCAGGATTTGGTCTCTTTTCCCATTAGCAGCCACCTGTGAATTTGCATTGGTTTTTCCACAGAGCTTCAAATTATTCAAAAATTAAATATATAGAACCTATTTCTCTTGGAAGAAAAAAAAAATTAAGCTTTGCTGTGATAACAGGTAGGTGTCATTTCCACAAAGCACTTAAAATAAGGTCTCAACTCTAGTGACTTTCCTTTCCTTTGGCAGAACTTGCTGTTACAGTAGCACAAAACCAGAAGGAACTTTGAAAAAATGGTGTCAAAACCAGTAGGATCTCCTGTGCTGTTTGTGTTAATTAGGAAAGACTGTAAGACAATGAGCAAGGAAAAAGCACGTTTGTCACGCTATGCATCACACAAATATGGGATAAAGACAATTGTGAGGCTGATAAGGGTATTTCTGAAATGCTCACCGAGACAAAGTTCACTCTTTTAAAAATTCCTTTGAATTAGAAAGTGTGCACGTGACAGCTGGCAGGAAAAACCCCTGCCTTACCTTTCAGAGTCTCCTGCAAACTCTGCGCACAGGCGGCCAGTTTGTGGCTGTCGTGGTTCTTCCCGCTGTTCTCCCCTGCAGAGGGCGGCAGGGCCAGGTGAAGGTTAACCACGGTCAGGTCATTCATTCCAACCTGGGGGGCAAGGAGGAGAAATCAATGCCTGCACGTGGGGGATGGAAGGTCACAACGCACAACCACGTGCCAGCTCCCAGCACTTGCAGCAGTAAATCTGGAGCAGTAGGACTCACAGTGCTGTGTATGTGGTGTGTCTTGGTGCGTGTCAGCGTGGGGAGGAAGAGAAGGGAGGCATTTGCATTCTGCAGCTTTGTTTGCAGTAACCTTATACCCTCTCAGTTCTGGGGAAACTGGTTTGCGTTAGCAAACAGCTTCCTTTCAGCACTGTGGTGGAAAAGTCAGCACAAAGAAGTCAGCTGCTTATGAAAATTAGTTTATGCAAAACCAGTTGTTAATAAGCTACAAATAATGTCATGGTCATTACAGGGGCTAATTACTACTGTCTTGTGATTAGCCCTGCCTTGTCACAGAGACTAACCAAGAAATTTAATGTACCTTGAAAGGAGTTGTTGGCTCCCTGCAATCTCCTGTTCACCTTCTGGGAATCACTTTGACCTATTTGTATGATCAATTAATTACTAATACTTTATTTATTAATAATTATTCAATTAATGCTTCTCTCAAAGCATTCCCGAGATGTCAAGTTCCCCAAACTGGGCCCTTTCATCACAGCCTGTGTGGAGATGGGCTCTCTCTGCTCATATGTTTGCTCCAGCATATGCCCAAGAACTGGTTCTAGTAGTGATGATGTTCTTTTAGATAGGTTTAGCCCTAGTGAAAAGCTTTAAAATGGAAACTCTGAAGTGTGACAGCAACATAACATAGGCCAGCCCAAGTCTCACTGGAGCACTGTGCCTTATGCACACAAGTACTCATATATATACACATATATATGTGTGTGTATATATATATATGTGTGTGTGTGTGTGTATATATATATGTGTGTGTGTGTATATATATATGTGTGTGTGTGTGTGTGTGTATAGATATATAAAATTAATCTCCATTCTCCCTGCACTCCCCACTCTTTCTGGCACTGACAAGAATCCCAGCCCTGTGGCCTGGCTGCTATTGAACATCCACTGACCCTCAGGTTCTCAAATACTCCCTGGCAGCAGGATTTGCTCCCACAGGAGCAAGGGAAAGGACTGACTGTGGTGAGCTACCACATGTATTAAGGTGCATTAAGCACCTATCCATAACCAAGCCACGGGACAGTGATAAAAAGGGTCAGAGGCTTGTGCAAATTTTTATCTGTGAGAAGGCTGTGTCTCTTTTCACTGTAGCCAAATTCTTTTTGGTGAAAGTTCTGCAAGGTTGGACTGGCACTGTGGCAGTTACCTTGAAATGTGCAAGATAAGGATGAGGATATGAGTGCCTCCCGTTGCCATTAGTCTGTGCAGTCTCTTGAGACGAGGCATCTTTCAGCTCAATTCCAGCTGTTGTATCCCAGAGGAAGCCAGAATATTCAACTCCCTGGAATTAAAAAGGAAAAAGAGAAATGCTGGTCACAAGATGGTAAAAACAAAACATTCTGCCCAAATGTAGCCCCATTATCTATCTATCTATCTATCTATCTATCTATCTATCTATCTATCTATCTATCTATCTATCTATCTCTAGATATCTACATCTATGTCTAGGCATGGTGCCTGCTGAGGGCAGGAAGCCCAATTGGCTGTGCTCAAGCATAAAGGAGAAACATCTTCCTGGGCTTTTAGTGGAAGATACAGAGGACAAATAGGCTTCTTCAGTTCATCCCTACCAAAACTCCCACCAGATGTGGGAGGAATGCTTCCCGGGAAGCTCTGCTGACTTCACTGAAGAGTGAGTGTGCCAAGCTGAAACACTCATCACTCTGCTACTCACAGCCCCTCACACCTGGCTATTGGACACCCAGCTAACTCCAGCACTGCCCCAGTAAAGCCAGGGATTTAACAGTCTGTTTTATCTTCCAGAGGCAGAGCATGGTCAGGACCACTGCAGGGCTGAAGGATGCTGCCCCTCATGTGCGTGTTTGGGCTGACGTATCCCCATTTCCTCCTACTCCAGGCAAGGCATTGGATACCTCTGAGCGTGGTCAGCAATGAGGTAGTTTGTTACCCTCATGATTAATTGTCTAACCATGAGTTTGGTGCCCTGAGGTTTCACCGGGTGACTGCTAGGGCTTGCAGCAGACGATGCTGTGTACAGTTGTTCCTTCTCCGCAGGTTCCACACCATCTCACTGCCTTTTTTCACTCATAAGCTATAAATATCCTGGCCCCTTCAGTCTCTTAGTGTGAAATCTGGTCTAGACCTCTCAGCCCTATCAATTTCTCTGTCTTTTCCAGCTTGTATGTTTCATGCTCAGCTCTCTGCTCCTTTCAGCTCTGCTTCTATGATCCTGAATGGGATTTTTTTTTTGGATCACTTCATGACGTGGAATTGGCATTTTCAGAAAGCTGTCTACGCTGGTGACACCAGCAGCAGTATCTAATCCAAACACTGTCAGCCTCTTCTCCCATCACCCAGACACCATTTCCCTTGGCATCATTCAAACCCACTTCCCTTAGTAAATCACAATTAAATCTGTTGTAAGGAAGAGTTTTCTCCATTTCAGCTGCAATAAAAAAGTGTTAACTGCTCTGCTGAGTTCCCAAAAGCCTTGAAGGGATTCAGGCTGGTTCAAATTCTTTGGTAGCTCCTCTGATAAATCATCTTTAAAATACTGACAAAATTATTCCACCAGTAAGAAGCCTAAGGTCTAAAAAACAATACAGGAAAAGATGTGAAATAATAAAACTGCTGTCAACAGCTGTTGGCTATTTCCAGGTTCCAGACTTTGTATCTACATGGAGGTCAAAAGTAGCTGCCTGGTTGAAATGCTCAGACCGTATGGAAGCACAAGCCAGAAGCACTGTTCACCATTTTGTGTTATTTAGCCCTAAACAGCATCCCAAAATCACCTTGTGCCAAAGATGCTGTGTTTTTGGGGTTACACTGCATCCTCACTGCATTTGTGTACATGGTGCTCAAACCTGACGGACTAACTAGCCCCAGAAAAAGAAGAGACTTTTTGGCTTACTGAAGGGTTCCACAGCTCAGCCAGATTCCTTTTAAAGCAGCTAAAAGGAAGAGTCAAGTAGATAAAATTTCTATTTTTAGTTTGGCTGCACATTTCTCCCATAATTTTGGGAACTGTTCATCCTTATATGCCTGTCTGTAAAACAAGGTGGATGATAATTTTTATTTAGTCACCCTGTAGTCAAAGCTGCCATTGTTATCTTGGAAGAACAGCTCAAGAAAGAACTGACTAAAGACTCTGAATTTAACATAGAAATTCTGAGATATTTATTAATAATTCTTAGTAAAAAAAGAAAAAGTGGAGGGAACAACTTTGACAACTTTGCACAACTATTTATATTCAGTGTTTTAATGATCTGGCCTAACAAGAGATCCCAAAGGAAAACTCCAGCCACAAATAAAAATGTCCTGAAGGGCATTTACATTCTACACTGCAATTAAGTGTGGATTGTATTAAACTTTAGACACATTCAGACACTCTATATCTTTCTAGACCCCTCCTGACACTGTGTGTCTGTCTAGCTAGAGTACAATCCGTGTGCTGCTCAGGTGGTGGGTTTTGGTTTGTTTGGGGTTTATTTCCCCTCATTCTTGTGTTTTCCTCAGAAGGGCAATAAAAGGAGGTGCACCTGCAAAAACATGAGTCCAAAACCAGTGAACGGCGATGCAACCTGATTTGGAAAAGCCGAAATAAAGAAATGTGGATTCCAAGCAGCATGGCTATAAAACACAGCTGCAGCCACATATTTAGTAACGACAGTGCTCAGAATGGATCATTCTGGATCAACAGATTGCTGAAGACCGTCCCGTGTGCTAACCGGCACTACTTGTTATGTGACAGGTCTCAGATCCTGCTTCGACCCACAACAACATCCACACTGCAACAACTGCACCATGAGAACAACCCTGTTCAGCAACAACAGTCTCCAGCTCAAGGAGGGCACTGCTCTGGAAACTCATTAGCACCCTTAAAGGTGAAAGAGAGAGATTTCCCTTGGGAGAAACTGCTTTTGGACACTGTTAGTGATGTCCAGCCCAGTGCAGCTACACTCGGAATATTGTCAAGGGTAGGCAGGTGCAGCTGTCACCACCTTAATAAATCAGTACCTCCCTGCAGCATAAATATAAATATAAATAATATAAATATAAATAAAAAATAAAAAATAAAAATAAAAATAAAAATAAAAATAAAAATAAAAATAAAAATAAAAATAAAAATATTCCCAGAGCAGAAGATGCTGCAGGGAAAAGCACAGTGCAGCATGGTGCAGATTTCAAATGGAGTCCACAGTATTTTTAACACCTGTGCCAAGGACTCTGGGGAAGACAAAAGGTAAACTCTTCCAGGTGAGGATGGTAGGCTGCAGGGCTCCTCTGAGGGCTCTTCACTTGCAAACTAGGAAAATGGTAGGAAAATGGGAAGCCCATCCAAATGCCAGCCAGTGCAGCAGCAGGGAGCAAGCTCAGGTGACTTGCACAAAAAAAGTTGGAAGTACTGCAGCCTGCCAGGGGAAAAACTCAGGACTCTTATCTTGTGCAAAAGGATGACTTTTCATCTATATATTGGTACTCCTTTTGTCCACCTCCCCCAAAAAAACACACACACCAAATACACACACACATCTTCCTCCTTACAAGTGTGCCACAATTCTCCCAAAATGTGGAGTAAAATTAAAAGCTATAGGAACAGCCAGCTTAAAAAACAAAAAATGCAAACCTTGCCAAAAAGGATTTGCAAAAAGTGTTGCCTTGAACATTCAAAATATGTCCTTGGTTAGAGGGGAGGGGGAAAGCAAAGCCAAAGTTCAGACTTAGGGATTAATGTACCTTGTGTAGCTGGCCTGAGGGTTTTTCGGAAACAACACCCTTCCAACATCCTCTAGGGCCCTTCCACTTGCGGATGTTTGGCAGCGTCGGCTGGTTCAGCTCCATACAAAACTAGAGAGAGAGGAAAGGGGAAAAAAATAACATCAGCTTGAAGAGTTTTTAAAAAAATTGCAAAATAAAGTATGTAGTAAAGAACTGGTAAGAGGCACAGAGGAGCACAGGCTGTGCTCTCTGCCTTCCCTGAAGGCTTGCAAAGGAGGTGGTCTGAGCCACATCCCAGGCTGACTCACCCCCAAACTGGAGATAAATAAAAACTAAAATAACTCTGTGCAAATCCTGCAAGGAGAACATTTATCCCTCAGACCGTTTTCTTTTCCTCCGGAGCTACTTGTTTGATTGGAAAGGGGTTTCCTCTGTGCTGCCTCCGAAGATGCTGGCTGCACCATATCCCACCCCTGCCTGGGGCTTCACAAACAGCTGCAGAATCCTCCTGGGGGCAGGAGGCCCCCATAGCGTGGCTGGCCTCTCTCCAACAACACAGCCACCAGCACGACATGAGAGGAAGGGTGTAGGCCAAGCTCAGTAGCTGGAGTTTTGGGGTTAAGGCTCCTCTGCCTTAACGCCAGGGACACGCGCTCGATTTCCTCAGTGCATGAAGGAAGCAGCTGCACACTTGCACGCAGCTCTAGCACGTCCTTTCATGCTTCCCAGAGGTGCTCATCTCCTTGGTCACTGCTGAACAGCCACAGCACTCAGACACCATTACATGTCCAAGCTCAGGGTCAGAGCTAGAGAGACTGCATCCTAATGCCCAGCAGATCAGAGATACCCGAACTGTGGACACTGTGGAGAGCCCCTGAATCCACCTGTGTAACATCTTGAGATTGAAATAGAAGTAACTAATTAGCTAACTAACTAACTAAGAAAAAACACCATGGAATTTCTGGGATCTGAAACTCCTTGATGCAGATAATATGGAATACTTTTTGTTAGGAGTTTTTCAAAACCAGGCTCAACAGGAGCTAGAGTCCTTTGCAAGGCTGATGTTGGCTCCAGGCAGGCACTGGCTGGAAGCTGGCAGGGATAGGCAGCAGTCAGATGCCCTGGTTGTGGCAGAGGTTCTGGCTGTGGGGAAAGGGGCTGGGAAAAAGTCATCCCAGTGAAAGAGCAACAGGGACTCCCACCATGCATCATCTTGTTCTGATACTGGAGAAACTGGGTTGAAATGCAAAGGCTTTCACAATGAAGAAGGATCCTCAGACAAAATCTTGGATCCAGAACACCCTCCAGATCAAGCAGCAATTTAACAAAGGATTTACAAGGCAAACAATAGCCTCATGTGCACAGTGACTCTTTGCAGTGGGATGTGTCTCACACAGTTTGAAGAGCTACAGAGCTGCACAGATAGAAGTATTTCCTACATAGATATCAGTAAAATAATGGGATAGTTGTTTTCATGTTTATCTTATGATTCAGAAACTAAAATCAAATCCTGATCTTTTGCTGACTCCCTTGTTTGCAAGTTCAGCATCCTGCAGGCTGAAGCTGTAGGCCTTGATTCTCAGATACACACAGCCCAGGCACCCATATCTGCCTCAGAAGACCAAGAGCTGCTCTGGTTGCACACCCAAAGCAAAAATGCTTGGCACAGCTTTTAAAACAGTTTTCTGACGTGCAGAGGCTGGCTGGGGCTCCTTATTCGAGATGCCACAGTAACATACCACATTGTTGCCCATTATGTACCTTCAGGCAGTGCTGGGGTTGGGCTGATTTATGGAACTCAGAGGTAGGTAGGGTGTTTGCACAGCCTGGGAACACAGCTCTGCTCTCAGCTGATCACCAGGTGCTACCTCATCTAATACAATAAATCACAGCAGCAATAATTACTCACTTCTGATGCCATTCTGATGTCTTCAAACAGAGTGGATTTGGTCAATGAGTTTTTTAACACTTAAATAATTTGAATCAGAAAAACAAAAATATTGTTGAAATTAGGAGTTTAAACGTAACCTGGCAAAAGACTTATCTCTAGGTTTCAGCTGCCTGGAAGGTCCAGCCAGCATAAAGCATATGACAGGACTGAAAAGATCCTACAGAAACCATCATTTTATTAAAAAGAGCATCTGCAGTTGACTAGTTTGAATAGTTTGTTTCCTTCAAATTGATTTTTTTTAGGGCCTTGCTTTGACTTTGTGGATACAAAAAGATGACAAATAAGATTATACGGTTTGTTCAGAAAAAAAAAGCCCATTCTGGGTTCAGCTCCAGCCATGGAGAACTTGGCCTACAGCAGCTGATTTCAATCTGTACTCATTTTCCAAGGCTTACAGGCACACATATTTTGAAGCTGTGACAGCATACTTGCTGAGGTCATGTTTTTTTGCTGAAGTGAGAATGGCATTTTTCAAATCATTTTGTTCTGCCCACAAAACCCAACGTCAACCAACATTACACTTTCCCTCATGCAGCAAAAATATACAGACATGCTCGTAGTCCACATTGGGAATGAAAAAAAAAAATGCCTTTCCTCTTTTGCAAAGATAAGTTAGAGCTATGCCAACCCCTTTGAGAGGCAATTCTTCAAGTGGTAAAGAAAAAATAAAATCTCAGTTAATCAAAACAACTTTTTCCCCACCCCCCCAAAAATCCTCCTAAGGAAAAGAGCTCTAGCTTTATTTTTCCCTTGAGCCTTTCAAGCTGCAAGTTTCCTGAAATTGAATCAGCCTCTTCATTATAACATATACCAAGTCAAAGCTCACACACACACACACTCTGAGACCAACAGCACCCAGGCTTATTTACACAGATGCCCTGTAGTCTCTCCTCCAGCTGGGTGCTGGTTTTTGTGGGATAGGCAGTGCTGCCAGGAACAGGAACATGGCAGCAACAGGCTCCAAGGCATGCTCTAAACAAAGGGAAGCCTGTGCTTGTGAGTGGCCAACTCCTTGGGCCAGGTAACTACCTGCCCATTGGATTCAATGATCTTTAAGGTTTTCTCCAACCAAAAACCAGTCTGCAGTTCTGTGACTGCCCCCATCTGAACACAGGGCACCAATAAGAGCCACTACCCCAGGAACTGGGACAAGCTCTGTTGCAGTTGCTGATAAGCAACATGTCATTTTCCCAAGAAGGGAGGATCCAAAGATGCAATTGCTCTTTGTCCACCCTGATAAAGAGCTGGCACCTGTCCCTCCCTGCCTGTCCAGAAGCAGAGACAGGTAGTTATGGCTGACTTAGGAAGAGAACAGAGGGCAGCTGGAAGAAGCTGGAGAAATGCACATTTGAGGAGTGACTGGAGAAGCAAAGGCAAGGGGTCTTGGACTAATTTGGGAGCAGGGAAAAAAACATATGCTGGGCTGGCACATGCTGGAGACCATAAGGCAGTTACTGTCTTCCTAACACACCTACCTGCCTCCCTAGGTAGGTGCTAGGGCACTCCAAGCACTGCAAGAACATCTAACTTGGACATAAAGTTTGGTTTCTTCCAGTGCAGTAACTCTGCCCCCTAGTAGAGCTGCCAGCGAGTGCTCTGCAACTCTGCACACAAGCAGTTCCCACCACCTCTTCCTCAGGAGGCCCTGGTTACTCTGTGCTTTATTTTGGGGTGCTATTTGTGCAGCCAACCCCATTTGTGCAGCAGGGTCATCCTTCCCAGATGATGACACCATTCCATGCTGAACATCTTGGCCTGCCAAGTGTTACTCCTGTAATGCCAGGTCTGGGGACCACCCTGAGCCAGCAACCTCCTTTGTGGCGAACATCTTTTGCTCAAAAAGAAGATGGGCTACTCCTAAACCCTGAGGAAAGTAAATGTGACCCAGGAAAACAATGCCTCAGGGTTTAATAAATTACACATTTCTTATTAGCCAAGGATTACTCTTTGGAGGATACCTTTGTTTCAGACCTGGAGCCAGAGCAGAGGCTGTGAGAAGAGCACGGGGAGAAAGAGCAGTCAAGAGGAGATTACAGGGTGAGCCTGTTGTTGTGGCATGGTACATCTAGGTGCAGTAATTGTCACCTGAACTTCAGAAAGGCACTCAAAGCAATTAAATATCCGTTTTGGTTAACCACCACAGAAGCTGTCAGGCCAAAAGGGCACTGCAGTTGAGGCAAACAACTACTTGCTTCATCAAATAAAAGGTGATTTTGGTTCCTCTTAATTGAGAAGAGAGATGAGAATGACGGAATAAATTTTCCCTTTCTAGATGTCACATATGCACAGTTACTTTTCTTTTAATAAGCACTAGAGGGAGCAGCTTTAATGAGTACCAAAGATGAGTAAGAAACTTCTATCAATGCCTTATCATCTCAGCTATGTGTAGACGTCATATTAGCAAAGATTTGTCTTTCCATGGGGAAAGACACTTGCAGTTTGAGGTAAGGGCTCTTTTGTGCTACAGAGCATCTCCCAGTATGAACGACTTGGTGCATCTAGGAAGGGTAAACAAAAGAGCTCCAAGATAAACCTTGTAAATTGAGCAGTGGCACTTGAGGAGAAGGCCCACACCACTCTCCAATAAAAATCCCATCCTGAAATATGATCTAATTTATTTCTAATAGAAGATACAACAAAATAGACAGTGGCTTCATGAGACCATCTGGCAATGTTCATTTTTAATCCATACTTGATTTCCCTGCTCTATTCCTATGTACTGTATAAATTAAAAATAAACGCACATTATCCTTTCTTTATTCATCCAACTGGACTGTATGTTTATTTCTAATTGAAAAAGCAGACTTGAACACCCTTAATCCAAATCCAATCTACCACAGGACACAGCTACAGTTGGCTCACCCTAAGGAAGCCTGACCCAGAAGCCCAGGAGCAGAAACATAAATATTTCCAAGAACCTGAAACCAACAACTTTTGGTTCTCAAGCAAAACTTTCTGATTTGACTTCCAAAAGATGAGTGTTTTATTAGATCAGGTTTGTGAGAAGAAAAGCAGAGTTGGAGGCTGAAGAGACTTGTGGGCGCTGTATTTGATTGTACTGGCTATTGAGATAGAGAAAGGTCAGGGACTGTTGCCCTGGTGTAGGCACACCCTGGTGCAAGGCGAGTCAAGAGGAGATCAAAGACACAGCGGGGTCAGGATGCTCAGCACACTTGTGCAGCTGGGTAACACTGAATGCACTTCCCACAGGCTGGAGCAACTCAGGAAGGGGACACAGAGGAGCATCAGGTGTTTCAGTGACATCTGCATTCTCCTATAACCAAGTTTAGCAGCATGGAAGGAAGTGTTAATATGATTAAAGCCTGAAACTGACAAGAATGTTGTCTCAGGCCTTCACTGCTTGTTTGCCTTTCTCTCAAGCATATCCTTTTCCTGTTTGCAACACAGTTGAAAAACACACACGTGAGGAGGAGATGCATCCCCTGCCGTGCAGGATGCACTCACCAGCTTTATTCCACACAAGTAGCATGTGGGAAAACTGGGGTGACCCTATGTTAAGTTAATATATGTTCATTTTTCACATGCCCATTCAAAGAATCCCTTTCAGGAAGACTTCATTAAAGACTGCATCATCTTTACTGCTTGTGTTGTTCATGTATTGCTATTAGACAAAGGCAAATGGGGGTCTGATAGGCAGGTAATTACAAGTGTTTTCAAAGGAGAAAAACTCCCTCCTTCAGGGAATCAGTTTCAGTCTTAGCCGTATGTATATATTTGTGATGGAAAAAGTTTTCTCTTTCTCAATATTGTACAAAATTCTACAATGATGTTTGAGCTGAGGAAATAATTTTTAAAAATGTAAAAGTTTGGGAGAAAAATTCTAAGAAAAAGAAAAAAAAATAAAAAGGAATCAATCCACTGAACAGGCAAAGGCCATAGATTCATGCCTGGAAACTTATCTGTCCCTTTGGCCATGTCAGAATGTCCTATTTGTACTGGGTCATTGAGACCTGGGGCAATACCTTCCCATCCTTTCTGTACTGGTTTGTTGTTCCTAGAACTAAATCAAAACATCCAGATTCATGACCAAATAAATTCTTGCTACCCTCTACATTCTTCACATTACCTAATGCACCCTTCAAAAAGCTCTATATACTCATTGCAAGAGATAAAATTGAGGCAGAGCCCTTCAGCATAGCCAAATATTCACCCCTTGCCTTTCTTCAGAAATAACACAGGACCCATAGGCATAGTCACCACCTCTACATACCTTTGTGTGCTATGGACATACAAAGCTCATTTGTTGGGATAATGTGCAAATTGGGGGTCCTAAAGCTTGGTCCATATGAAGGCACCTACAGCTTTTTCGTCAGCTCAAGAAGGACTCATTTTTCCTGGAAAAAGCACTGTTTCTGCTCTTAAAGAGCACACCAGTAATTCAGACACTCACAGAGGAAGGATTTCTTTCCTCTGAAGATCAGATTCTCACTCAGCTCTGGAATGACAGCTCCAGGCACTATGTTATAGACCACAGAGCAAACATCTACCATACCACAGCCTCACCCCTGTTAGCCTTGTGGTGACCTGAATTCCCAGCTTTGCTGCAAAAACCACTTCTAAACTTTATACTTTTAAAAAAGGAAACCTTCAGGACTGAGCTTCTCAGAGGGGACAGGATGAGGAAGTATCATTTTTCAAGCCCAACTATACATAGGCTAGAAACTAAGTGGTCCAGTCCCTCTGCCTGATTCAGAGGTGGGTAATTCCATGTCTGCAGAGAGGCACCGCTCAGCAAAGCATCAGAGGAGACCATCATTTAAGGCACCCTGGGGTTGGGCAGCAGCTAAGTGATGCTTGGCAGGGTTGGAAGGTTTTTCAAACTGAAGGCATTGTTTCCCACATCAGGTATCTGAGCCCCTTCATGAGCTTGACTCTCTTTTGAAGCAGCCCCTGGATGTGGATCCAGCTGGACACACGCCCCTCTCCTGCCGCTGCTGTGTTACTCACCCATTGTGCTTCGGGAATGTGCCGGAAATAATTATGCTGATAAGTTTAACATTATCTCAGTTATCAAAAGTCCGTGATGGTTTATTTCCATACACAAACTTGCTGGAATCAGATCACTTTTTCTTTTTCCTAGGCTTTACAGGATCCACTGGGGAGTGGTAGGAGCCGAAGTTTGCGCTCCCAAGTTACTTGCTTTCCCTTTTAAGTATTTACTTTGGAAAAACTTATGAGAAACAGTGAGTTTCTACACTGCCCTCCCAGATGAATTATAGCTCACCACAGCCACCCAAATGCTTACTTTTCTGTACTATCTAAGAGGAAATTAGGGTCATAATCTTTGAATATATGATTAAAAAACCATACTGTTGCCCATAAACCCAATTCTTTGCTCACCTTTAAACACTGTGTTCCCAGGACAACAATGCAGATCATTCACTGGCCTGTTCTCCTACCTTCATCCTAAACAAAGGTGATTATTTATGTAAACAGTGCCTTTTTATAGATCTTCAAAAGGAAGACAAGGAAGAACCTTTGGCACAGAGCAGCAAAACAACAACTGAAAGAGCCAATACAGTAACTCCACTAACACGTTCTTAGTGCTGGGGACACTAGTGAAGAATTATGAGATGTTCAGCTTCCTATTGTCAAAATTGAATACTCACTATCTTTCATCCAGTCTGCCATTTAATGGGAAGGTGTCTTCAGAGATGTTTGGTAGAAATCTATGCTGTCCTTTCCCCATGGAAGGGGACAGCCATATCTACCAGGCCATTATGTAGAACATTTGTGGGTTCTTAATTTTTCATGTTTCCATTCACAAGCTGAGGTTTTTCCTTGTACTTTGCAGGATGGACTCATTTGGCAGAAGACATTTCCTGACTACTTCTTTTCACACTCCTAAAGACTCTTTTTATTTTAAACATAATTCATAAATTAAGGCTGAAGAGGTCATCAAGGATGGCCACAAATTTATTCTTGAAGTCTTTTCAAAACAGTGTTTTATACTGCGTAAGGAGGCACTATAATCATTAACAGTTATAATGGCATGCCAAGGGGATTGACATGATTTAAAAAGGAATAAAAAGAAGTACTGGTGACTGTGAAAATATTCTTTTTATCACAATGGTTTTACCAAAGTTGAGTGAGTTCAAGTAGTTGCACTATGTTGTCATGAAATAGTACCCAACTCAACTGAGTAGCTATGCTAAAATCACAGAATCACAAAAATCATGAGCATCCATGCAGCAGTTGTCCAGAGACCTAAACTATGTGCTCATTTGCACTAGATATCAAGTACTGGGAAACCAGGAGTCAATGGCTTCCTGGGAACACCTTTTTATGGTTTTGGTTTGTTTTTTTTTGTTTGTGGGGGTTTTGGATGTTTGCTGGTTGTGGGGTTTTTGTGGGGTTTTGTTGGGGTTTTTAAGTTTGTTTGGGAGGTTTTTTTTCGTTTTTCCTTAGGGCCTGGGGGTTTTGGTTTTTTATGCTTAATCCTGGGTTGATTATTTTCCCATGAAACCCAGGAATCAATTTCTGTGGTGTGGTGTAAAATGACACCACTGTGAATACAGCCTTACTCACCCAGGAACTACCAGGAGGTGACAATGAGTTTATCAGAACCTAGCCCTTAATATAGAAAGCAAATGGAGAACCATCCTATGAAACATGAGATACAAAAGTGATAAGGAACAGTAGATTATTCACTGACTAAAAGCACCCCAAACAAAATGAGCTCTATTGATTTGCCATCATCTGAATCTCCTCATCTGCATGCCACCTTCAGCCAGAGTAGAAGAGGAAGGGGGGGAAATGTTCCAATGCAAGAGAAGAACAAATACAACTGAAAGGGAGCAGGCAAATCAATATTTGAATGTTATTAATCAAAGAAAGCTGCTTAAGCGTGTAAACTTAGGTGTCCCTCCATCTCATGATAAAACTTCACTAATACCTAGAGGTAATAGTAAGTGAGTTGGGCATTTTGTGGCTTCATTTCTTTCCTGCTGTTATTATTACTGTTTTCCCCAACTGATTTACATCTCTGCTTAGAGCAAGCATTCTTTCCCATGGTGAGAACACAAAAACAAGGAAGAAAGAAACATATAATATGACTCACAACCTTTGCCAGCCTTAAATATTTATTCTTCCTTCAGGCATTGATTACACCACCCTATAGAACACTGTGCCATCTTCTGTAAAGTTATTTTAATCTGCCTCACCTCCTAATTCCTTTTTTTTTTAGTGTTTATAATCTGGAGGACATCTTCTTCCAGGCTGTTAGCACTAGGCCATGTACTCTTACCTTTAAAAAATTTTTTAAAAAATTCTCATACTCCTTTCTTTTTTGTTTTTACAGCTCTAGCCCTTAATTCAAAGGGCCCAATTTGACATTGATTCCTCTCTGAAACAGCTCATTCTTTATTTATGGGTTTCCATGAGTAATAATACATGGCTTTCTGTCTGTCCTTACTAGCATGCCCCCCGCAGAGTCTACAGGACTGTCCTTCAATCCTGATCAAAGTTCTGCTTCAACAGACGCCATGGATTCTGGCTTCCCATAGAGAGAGAGCATATGTATTACTATCAAAAATTATTTGGGATGACATTAAAACACCCTTGCTGCTATGTCAATATATTAAAAAAGAAGAAAAAAACAAGAAACAAAACAAAAAAAAACCCCATTCTTCCTCAAATTGCTGACTATTCAAAACTGTTCCAGTTCTTTGAACTTGCTTTGCCTTCTACCATCTTCTAGAAGAAATCAAGGAAAAAGGACTGAGTAAGTCCTCTCTTACTTCTATTACTCACAACCAAACCTTAACACTTGCCAGCACTTATAAACACATATTTTCTGTTTCTCCCTGCTCTGGAAGTGTAGAGAATGACTTCATTATTGGGTGAGTTTGGGATAAGACCAAATGATTTACAAAAAGTGCCAAGCTGCTGGAACAAGCAATCTCCATACCACCACTGCTCAGAGAAGCTCAGCAGCGCTCTAGGGAAGAAGAGGGCACTTAATAAGGGACAGCATTTTAAGAGAATTTGTGTTCTCTGTAGCTCCCTGTGCTGTGTATAACATGGCTTCTAGTGTTTTGGTTACTGAAGTCCACTGATCATCAGAAAAGACAGGGGCAATGCAACTGCAGAGAAAAAGAATCCAGCCAAGATCAAAGACACCAGAAATCCTAGTAGATGAAAGTCTGTGCTTCCAATGCTGCTGACCAAGGGATGATAGTTTGCAGGTGAGGGGCCTGGAGAGATAAAGTAGTCACAGGTCCTCCTGCAGAGAGTTACTGAAATCATCATGGACCTGGCCAGAACTGTAAGGTCCACCAATACATGTACTTAAACTTCCAGCCATCTAGATTCCTCCTAGAGGACAGAAAGGAGGAAAAATATGAAAGGTCAGAAGCAAATACAGTATAGCTGCAGTGTTCCTAAAACAATTTAGTAGACATGATAATGCCAAAATGGCACCCATTTAGTAAAAAATACTACAGCATTTGCAGCTCCACTTAGCAAAAAATTATTGCTTTCCAATTACAACTATTCTTTCCTTCACTCTGAGATTTCATGACCCTGTGGTCATGAAAAAAATTAATACTTTGTATTTCTGAGTATTACCTGCACTCAGGTAAACAAGCAAGACAATGGAGAGAGGGGGAAATATAGGGAGGGTGTGGGAAAGCAAAAGGGTAAAGTAATAGGATATAAGGTGAGAAAAACAAAATCAGTGGGATGATTTGGAATAATCTCCTTTTACTCTAAGTGACCAATCATTGACTCCATGGTGGCTTTGAAGGAACACGGCAGCAGGACCTACATCAGCTGATGAACTCTGCAGAAGTCCATCCCATAGCTCAGAGACCTGACTCCAGCTATCCTCTCTACAAATGGGGAGCAGAAAAATGAGGCAGTGACAGGGCTGGAAGAAACAGATCAAATGTCCTGACTGAGTCACTGGCCAAGTTGACATCTCCTTTTCCTGATCTCTGAAAGCAAGACTGCTGTTTCCTTATCTGACTCTAAAGGACATCCAATTGTACTTAATTTTCAAAGGGGTCAACTGCTTTCTGGAAAGGATAGGTCTAAGAACAGGCAGTAAATATAACTCCTTTACAGCAACTAATTCATTCGTTGCAAGTCACCTTATGATCTTTTTTAATCAAAAGCCCAAAGCAAGATTGCAAGATAGGGCTCACACTGTACAGAAGGATTATGGCAATTAAAAATATGCACACAGATTCAGTCCCAGACTAACTTCATTTCTGGGCTACATTAAAAAAAAAAATCATATCAAATGCACACACACCACATTTATATCCATGAAAGCAAGATGTGATGTGCCTATGCTTACCCCTGCACCAGCACCTCTCTTTCAAACACCAAAAAGCTCCTAGGGATAACCTTTCACAAATAAACAACCTGCTCTGCTCAGAGAGGGATTTTATAAAGAACAGAGATTACAATGGGCTTAATCATGATTAAACACTGATCTGGCTCAATCTACTCAAAAGCAGACAAAAGATAAATAAAAACCTCCAGCAGATGCATTTCATACTGGAAATTCTGGAACCTCAATTGACGTCATACTTTTTATGTTCTGATAATATCTGGAGGAAACAGTACACTGGATCAAGAAAACAAAAGCAAATTTTTAGTTAAAATTCTCCATGTGCTGTGTAAAAAGAAGGCAGCTACAGCAGGGAACCCACAGGGCAGCTCAGCATTTTACAAATCTCTTTTTGACTGTAGCTGAAACCACACCAGCCGAGCAATGCTGCTAAAAATAAACAAGCACCCCCTTTCTGCCTCATCTTACCCTGTAAAACTGTGCAACAGCAGTCACTGAATTTCCCCTCACACAAAAGCCATTTTCTGATCAATGGCAGGCATTTTAAATTTCCTCTAGTAAAATAATGCCACCTCCTCAGTACCATCTCAGTTGTGCTTCACTGATTCCTCATGCACAGTGTGAAAATTCTGTGTGATGGGAAGGGGCTGAATTTAGGAAATATTTCCCAGATACAGACATCTGGTCTTTCCTATGGGCAAGGAAACCCAGGAAACTGATTCCGCAACATGGAAGAAAATAGTACTGCTCATGGAGGTGGGAAAAGCCAAAAATGAGCACAGATGGTAGAGATTGTTTGTTTACAGAGCTAAGTTTTCCATTTAATGCAACAAGGTAAATATGAAGAAAGAGAAACAGCTCTTTAGATGGTGTGGGGGGAATCTACCTGGAGGAGAAGGCTGATCAGAGTTTTCTCATTCTATCTTCTCCAGCAGAAATTCCCAACAGATGACCAAGTAAGGTTACACCAGCAGACAGAAGAGATCCCTTCCTGTATTGGGAAGGTGCATGGCTGCCTGCCCTTGTGACCAGAGAATGCACTCTGTGCTTCAGAAGCACCAGGTGAAAGACTTGGTTTGTGACCTCCAGAACTTCTCCAGTGAAGGTGAAAATCCCCACACAGACAGTGCAAGCCGAATGATGATTGCTTTGTTCTTTTCACTGTCTTTTCACTGACCTCTTGGACATAGCTCACATAAATTAGCTGTCATTCTTATAGGCAGACCTTAATAGTGAAACTTGTGTAACTTACACTGATTTTCAAGCTGCAAATCACTGTCAACTTCAAGAACATCATCCCTTAGCAAAATCAAAATTCTCACCCCAATTCCTATTGTCCTTCAGCCCACCTAGTGTGTCTCATAGCAATCTAAGTAGATCTCTTCCAACTCCAGGCAGAACAATCATCACTTTGCAAGTGAATTCCACATTTCACAAGCTGCAGATCAGAATCACATTATTTGCATTTCCTAGATGAGAAGCCAACAAACTTCTCTGTGGAGTCAAGTGAACAGTTCTTTGTCATCTTGAGTAACAGCAAATGCATTTACATTTTAGTACACAAATAGGAAAATAATGGGTTACTGTTGCTTGCTCACAAAGCAGTCTTACCTCTTAAAAAGCTGTCAGGGGATTATTGAATTGTACAAATTATTTCTTTTCCTCTATAACCCACCTCTGAAGCAGAAATGAGCTCAAGAGCCCCGTTAACATCTGAAAGATGCAGGAGGAAATGTTTAGAATGCAAAGAATATTTTTATTTTTCTTGTAAGATGGATGACTCTTCCTGCATAACTTACCGACATCAAGCACCAGTGAGAACAATTGCTTTGGTGTACATGCTTGGCTATTGAAAAGGGCTATGAATTTAAATGCTAAAACAATAACCAATGAGAAATGTCACCTGGCTAGGCAGTTCAACCTAATTACTTACACAGATTTATTTTTAAACTATAAAAACAGCATGTTCCTTGGGAGAATTATTTTTTCCCCTTCCCCAGATAAATACAATTAACATTTGGCAAGTAGAATTCTTCTTCTGCAATTAAGGACTTGCCAAAATTAGATAAAGTAAAGTACTCAAACACACACTGGGGCAAGAGTGTCGCTGGGAGCGTCTCCCAGAGCTGTGCTTCTGGAAGAGGAAGAGATGTTCCATACAGGACTCGGCACCAACAAGCCTGAATGCCTGTGATACTTCTTCCTAAAGCCTAAGCAGCCTTGAACCCTTGTGGGGACAAGGCTGGCATGGCTGGAAGCCCTCCCATGGCATCTGGCCATCTGTGTTCCTCCCTGCCCTCAGCAAGTGCCAGCAGCACTACTGAAGGGAAGGCACATAAGCAATGCAACCCCACAGCAGCAGGGCAAGCTCAGCAAGGGGGCAGGGGGAAGCAAACACATTGATTTGAAGGCTCAAGGTAGGACAAAATACAGGTAAGCACAGGCTTGGTTTTAAGCTGCTTGCAAGACCACTCACACGGAGCCTGTGCCGGAATGGATCTGACAGGCTACGGCCAAAACAAACACAAACCCGCCTCTGACACAGAATTTTCTCCAGGTAAAGGCTCTTGTTCTTCTTATGTGACCTGGTTCATTGAAATAAATTATTATTTTCCCATTCCTCCTAACAGCAGTAAGCATGGTGCTGGGGCTCAGCTCCACAAGCAGCACCCTGTCTGTGGTGCTTACAGGAGACTGTGGCACCCCAGAAAAACAAACCAGCTCATGAGGAGCATCCAAGAGTCAGTCCAGCTTGTCCCAGTCCAGGACAGGCTGTAATGAAATCTTGTCAATCATCCCTCCTGCCACCAGTGTGGTAGATCTTCAGCTAAAAGGGCCTTTTTGGCCCAATTTGCCAAAATGCTGGGGTTTAGGAAATTAAACAAATTGAGTCTTTGCATGACACAAAGCCTCTCACAGTGTGTTAGTTCATTTTCAGTAGCCAAGGTAAGAGAAACATTTAAAGACACCTAAGTACCTAAGACAGAACAGCACAAAATCCTTTTCCAGCAAGCAACACCCCAACAGTTCAAGCAAGATCTAACAGTCCACAGGCTTCATGTGCCTCACCTCAGCCTGCCCGTGTTATTCATGGCCAGAACAATTTTATGACACTGCCCTGAGGCCCTGGTTCTCAAGAGACTAGCTGCACATGCACCCGATTTCAATGTGGTTTGATTTCATAGAGCTAATCTGCAGCCCCTAAGTCTGTTCAGCAGGGGGCTTCTGCTCACTCCAGGATTCCATGTAAGTGTCAAAAATAAATAAGAACACTGTCAAAGCTCGGCAGCAAACTTTAGAAACAAGAAAGTGTTCAAAGTTCAAAACCATCTACGACAGACTGGAAAGCGTCCTACGGCAAAAACAGTTTTAAGTTATCATGTCCATAGCTACTTTAAAGGAAACTTCCCTTTCAAAACTAGAAAAACCAATCTTAGAATAAATATGAGAATATTATAATTTAATAATATTCTGTATTCCTACAGTATAATGTTGATAAACAATTACTTAAGAATACAAAACTCAGCACAGTGTTCTCAAAGCCTGACTCT
The DNA here is from genome assembly GCA_039654755.1 of Calcarius lapponicus. Classification (NCBI taxonomy): domain Eukaryota; kingdom Metazoa; phylum Chordata; class Aves; order Passeriformes; family Fringillidae; genus Calcarius; species Calcarius lapponicus. The sequence continues at coordinate 70,362,748 of CM077464.1, forward strand.
GCAAACAGGCTGGACAAGGGATTTTGCTCTATTCTGTGGGCTTCTTTCCCCTCCTGTACTTAAAAAATAAAGACAGCAAATTTCTTTGAACTTACATAATTCAAGCCTGTTATTTTCCATAGGGCTAAACGGGCCTTTTAAATTCTTTAAGCTTGGCCTTGTATGAAAGCAGATATCAAATATTCAGAGAGCTCAATTTAGAAAGATCATTTTTCTGAGGCTGAGCCTTTCTGAAGAGCTTCCTGCAGCGCTCCAGACAATGCCTCAAACTGCCATTCCCACCGGGCTGAGGTCACTTAACCTTGCCAGGCCATGTTTTTGGAGGCATCAGGCCAAAGGGAGGTGCAGGTCTGTTGGAAAGGTGGGAAGGGTACAGGGTGTGAGGAGCCAGAGAATCCAACTGCTGCAAACAATGAAAATTTGCTAAGATCAACCTGATTTGCACAACGAGTAGTTGAGAACTGTGTCTTTTTCATGTGTGAAAAATGGCAATGTCTCCTGCATAGACCTGTGTCACTGCCTTTTATCAAAATCTACCTCTTCAAGCCAAAATCAGAGTTGACAAACACCTGTGAAGAGATGCCCCATGTCACTGTCATATTTTCTGAAAAAATCCCTTTGCCAGGATTTCTTTTCCTGGGAAGCAGAGAAGCCCCAGAGAAAAATGAAAACAATAATTATCTCATTTGCTTCTCCCTGTTTTGCTCCTTTGGAATGTAGTTTGGAGATTGTTTATCCAACATGGGAATTGTTTTTACTTAATGACCAATCACGGTCAGGCTCTGTCAGACTCTGAGGAGTGAGTCACGAGTTTTTCTTGTATCAGTATCTTGTTAAGCCTTCTGTAAGAATCCTTTCTCTATTCTTTAGTATAGCTTTAGTATAGCATTCTTTAATATAAGATAATATCATAAAATAGTAAATTAGCCTGCTAAGAACATGGTGTCAGATTCTCAATTCCTCCTTCATCCTGGGGATCCAGCAAATACCACAGCCCCGTGTGAATTAAATGGGGTGTACAAAGGATCTTGGTGAAATGCATCTCCAGTCAGTGGCAAAGCACAAGGCTGAAGCACCCACTGCTGCTGTGTCTTGTTTTACGCATTATTTCTAGAGTACCCAGCAGATGCAGCCTGAGCACAGCACTGCAGGACATCCTCCCTTACAGACAAGGACGTGTTCAAGGCAGGAGAAGGGCTGCTCCTTCCTCCCTGAGCCTTGCCACACCACTCGTAGGTACAGAGGGGCTGCTTGGATCAGGACCAGCTCAATGCCTGCTCTAAGACAGCAGTTATTCCACCAGGGCTCAGAATACACTTGTTTTCTTTGTGTGCTAAAAGGTCTCTCATACTGCCTCACAGCTGGCTCCTTGCTCTTGAGGTGAAGGAGTTAGAGTAGAAAGTGAAGGGAAGCCACTGGTCCCAGTATGGGCACTGGGAGTCCAGTCCTACTTGCCACACCAGAAGAATCATAAAGCAGAAAGAAATTTGGTTCTTCATCCAGAAGCAGGCCATCATAGAACAGTTTGGGTTGGAAGGGACCTCAAAAGATCATCTGCTTCCAACCCCCATGCCATGGGCAGGGACACCTTTAACCAGACCAGGTAGCTCAGAGCCCCATCCAACCTGGCCTTGAACACTTCTAGGAATGAGGCATCCACAGCCTTGAGGGAGCTGTTCAAGTGCCTTCTCACCCCTAGAGTAAAGAATTTCTTCCATGTATCTGACCTGAGCCTGCTGTGTCTGCAATACCCTTGGATGAAGAGCAACACTGGATTTATCAGTTACTGCTCATTACTAAGCATTGCTTACCCCAAGCTTGCTGTAAAATCAGAAAACACACAAAAGCACACGGTCAGCTTAGACAAAACGTCGACCCTCTGTCTTCAAGCACTATGTAGCTAGGAAAATGTCCTATTTTATGCAGCATGGCATTCCATGAAGCTAGGAAGCACAACTAACACAGAGGGCTCTAAGAGCTTAAATCTGTTACAATAATTGCATTAGATGTATTTTAATACCTTTTCCAATGCTTCTCTGTCAGCCAGCTCCTGCACAGCCAAAAGCTTGATACTGTAAGAAAAAACAGAGAGAAAAAGAGAATTAATCACTCTACTGCAAGCATTACAGAAATCGAAGAAACAGCAGAACTGCAGCTCTGTTTTTATCCTCTCTCTTGAAAAAAGAAATACAAGAAATGCTCATGATGAAACAAAATAAAGCAAGAGAGACAATGACACTTTGTTTGTCTTGAATTAGCTGTCGCAAGCAGATTTTTTGGTTTCCAAGTTACAAGCATATCTGAATTTGCCTTACAGAGAAACTGCATCAATCATTACTTTTGCAATATTCCGAATTATCACCAAAGGACCTTCTGAATGACAAGCACAGAAAAATATTCTAGACATTTCTATCAGTTGTAGTCAACTTTGTTCCTCAGTGTCAACAGGTTTCTACGAGTCCCAAAAAACCATTCCCAGGGATTCACAATATTATATATGAGGTGCAGTAATTAAGATAACCCAGCTCAAGAAATTTGAGGGAAGGATGAGGGAAATGTGCACCACCACTTAAAGTTCGGGTAGAAAGGTAATCCTCAATTATTAGTGTTCTTGTAATGCCCTTTGTTAATCAATCCCAAATATCTCCACCTACTGAATCTAAGTTTACCTCTAGGGGCTAAATCCTGCACACTGAATTTCATTCACTTCAACAAGGTTATGAGATTCACTCAAACAGGATTCTACACCTGTATTGCAAATGCACAGACTCACTTCCCTTACCCAGTCCTAAACCCAATCACTTAACATATTATCCTTGAACTCCAGAGGATAATTTCCTTTACCCGGGGATACAAAAACATTTTTATGGCAATAGAAGAATCAAATGATGCATGTAAATATTGTTTGAATTACTCTCGCCACCCTGCACACAGACACAGTAAAAAGCCAGTATAGTTAAAAGCTCATATTCAAGAGGGTGTGAATAGTCAACACAGAAGCCTGCCAAAGGATAGAATACAAAAAGTTTTATTAGCCTTTCAAATCCTCAGAGCAATATTGCATAATTCTTGAGCATCCACTGACACCTTATATGCTAATTATGTACATCCATCCTGCAACAGCAGCTGGCAAAGCATAGTTCTAGTCCTGTCTTTCTATGGCTTCCCACTGCAGGTATTCACAGCCTGATCCCTAAACACCAATGTGCTTTCACTTTAATGGACTTCTAGCTTTCAGTGTCTTCAAGGTATCATAAAAATCCTATACCAAATGAATTATAAAATAGCCACAGACAATGCATTTCTAGTCTGCAGAGACTATTATTACTAAGACAAAGAGGGTGGAGATGGTTCAGAAAACAATGGGATAATCAGAAAAATGAAAAAGGTATTCCATTAAAGCCCAACCACTGTGGTAGCAGGGGACGTGTGATTTGGTGTTACTGTTTGGTGAACACACTAGGCTGCACACACACAAATTCAGCTGAACTGGAAGACAGTCAGGGAAAGTACAAAAACAATACAAGGTATTTTTAAACATAATTTTCCTTCCAATTCAGCCAGCATGCAAAATAAAGATGGGCTGGGCAGCAAGCAAAGGAGGCAGCTCCATTTAAAAAACACTGCAGTGCTGTGTCCAACTCAGAAGGAGCATTAGCTGATGCACCTTGGGGAACAAAGTCCAATAACCCAGGCAGGAACAATGCAGGCACAGTCAAGACCTGCCTCTGAATTCAGGAGTCACCTCTTCATTTTGGATGACTCACCTCTGTTGCAGTGCACAGAGAAATACACCGGACGGGTGAGAGGGAGGTAGGCTAACACACACAGGGATGCGCTCAGGGTGCTCACAGCCACCTGGGCTGCTGCAAAGGTGGCTTCAAGTCTGAGCATACATGGGTTGGGGGTATGCAAATTACTGTTGTATTTTTCTTTTTCAAACTAGATTTTTTGATTACTTAATCAAATCAGTCAAGGCTGCAGATGCCTCTACCAATTGACTGATTTATTTCTAGAATGTTATATGTGAGTTATCTGACACGCAATAGTTACAGAAGAAAGGCGTAGACTGCCCTAAAAGCAAGTACCACTTTAATTAAAAGTCATCATCTCGCTGTAAAAAGCTACCTTCCTTCCCATTTACACCTGTAAAGCCCCACAAGAACTTTTACAACTGCTATGTATTTATTTTTTTTTTAAGTATCGAGTCACAGAAAAGCAAGCAATGAAACAGAACGCAGGAATCTTTTTACATTGTTTCATTATATTATGGAGATGCTGTACCCTCGTTCAGAGGTGAAGAAACCATACAAAGAAACCATCTCTTGCAGAGATACTGCATATGCAGGGTCAGAATCAAATCTCAATTCAAAGCTGCTGCATGATTTGCAGCAACATTGGTTTGATTCCTGGAGAGAAAAAGACTTCCTCTGCTGTTACAAATTAGGAGATCAATGTTTACCCAGTACTTTACTCTTTTCTCCTCAGGTGACACCTGAAAATACCTCAGGTATTTTTTCTTGGTCAAAAGGAATCTGCAAATACAAATATCAGCTGCAAGATCCTTCTTACCTTAAAGCACCATCACAGACACTTTCTCTGTCCATTGGATTACAGCCTGGAAAATTGCTCTTGATAACCAGTTATTTACTGCTATTTCTTCCAGCAGTTCCAAGCAACATTAGTATGTGCTACTTCGATGCAATGTCAGCTTGGAAATGCAGCTTCTTTAAAGGCTGCTGCTTTGGGCATTTAATGCTTCAAAAAGATTTGAGGCTGCTTATTTAGGCACTACATCAGCAATCCTACAACCACTGAGAGCAGCATATAACTTCATTTGCTGCTTGTAGCTTTTGGGTTCAACAAGGATTTCAAAGTAGATGGGAATCCAGACAGTAACTGGGGGGAGAGAGGGAGAGGAAGTTTCCAATCAAAAAAAATCTCAAATGAAATGCAAATAGTTACCAAAAGCCAAAGCTGAAGAAGCCCAAGCTCTTGCAGTCTACAATACAACATTTAAGTACTATTCTGTTTATGTATATCCTTGGCATTATTTCTTTCATCCTCACCCATGTGTTGTGCAAACACTAACTCATTAAGAAAGTTGTAGAAAAGTGGTATTTCCCAAAGAAACCCTATGGCTCCTGGAGAGTCTGCTCTAACTTACCAGCTTTAAAATGTACTGGTTAAGAAGCTGTAATATGAGTAACTATACTGAAAATGCTCCTGCTTGAATATGAAACTCTATTACAAATACCCACTGACTGAATTACTTACATGATATATTTAAACAAAGCTATTGAAATTAATATCCTGGCACCCCAGGCACACTCAAAATACTTGAAAACATGCAGTGATCAGGATGAAGGACTCTCCTCCAGCACTGAAAATATGCAAACATGATGTGCTGTCAAGGAAACATGACTCCCTCTTTTTTTGGCCATGGGTGACGCACGGCATTCTCCTCTAAGGGAATTCCTTTTGGTTTCCAGAAGATTAGTCACAGTGCTGAGCAAATGCCTACAGCTTCAACACATTTCTACACCTCAGGGTATCATTGCAATCCTTTCCTCAAAGTCTTCCTACTCAAAAACAAGTAGCATTGGGTTTCTCTTTTTAATCCCACATACCCAGGAGTAATTTAAGTCTTTTGGCAGTCTTTTGCAACACTGCAAACTTGCAGATAGGTCCCTTGCCTGCTGATGGCTTCCTGTTCACCCTGAGCCATCATGACTGCATTTAATTTGCACTGAGCTTCACTTCCCAGCTTGAATTCCCATTACCCACAAAATCCCATCTGCTCTTGCAGTGGGGAATGTTGGGGCTCCCCTAAGAACCACTAAAGGGTCATCTGCCTGCAAACCAGTGAACCTATGGCTCTGCAGCAAAGTAGATGGGATGGTCTGAGACTGCTGCACAAGGCAGATCCCAGATCCATCCATGCAGAAGGCATCTCAGGTCTTCACCTGAGGAAGAGAAGTTGCTTCCTCCAAAGTCAGCTTGAAGGGTGCTTTAGGGGTAGGAAGGCTTTTAGAATTACAGTCCATTTCTGGACCACACCTGCACAGAACTAGAACTGCAACCATTACAGACACAAGTTACCTGGCTGCCACTGTCAAGAGAGAGGGTCCCCAGGGCAGAGCATCAGTGAGCACAGTGACCCATTTCTGCTGAGCTGAGCACAGCATGGAGCTGAGGCTTCCATTCAGTGCAGAACCTGTTAATTTTGAGGAAAGGGGAAAGAGGAGGAAGTGAGGAAAATGTGAAGCATTAAGTTCAGCAATCAGAGACTCAGTGAAGTGTTTAAGTGAACACTTGGCCTCACGACGGTGCCCTACAAAACTCAATTACATAGTTTTGCTCAAGGCCTGAGTTTTTCTAAAACCCTCATGCTTTCTATCAGCCAGTGCATAAGCCTAAAGTTAACAACATTGAGAAATGCCATTTGACTTCTCTTGCTTTTCTGTTGCCTTCTTCAGCATACAGCTGCACCAAATCTTGCTTCAGCTAGACTCACAGACATTATTATAAATAGCCCATGCAAAAACCACTCAATCCCAAACCATTACGAGCAGCATTAAATAATTCCTTTCTCCTGACAGGAGAAAGGAATTATTTCTAGTCTACAGACTCTTCCTTTTTGCTCTTGAGATAAGATCCCACAAACCTACTATGGCCCATAGTGAAATTTTATGGAACACTTACATACCTAAGAGTAGAGCATGAATGCATGTAACTGAAGTGTTTACTGACAGACACACGTGTGTGAGTTAGTTAACAAAAAGAACAGGACGAAACCACTTGGGCCACCAAATTTGTATGCCAAAATTGTATCTGTAAACCTATCCAAACTGGCCTTGCTCATAAATCTATTCTGCTCTAAGAGATGGGCATGAAACATGAGAGTCGGACTGAAAAAAGAAAAAAACTGCAGCTGAGCTGTGCTAATCGTACGTGGTACCTGGGAGGGAGCACTCCCCATCAGCTGCCTGCTCTCTCCATCCCTCACCTTAAACTCCACTTGTGCTGCTGAAGGGGCACAGTCATTACCATTCACACCACAGCCCCTGTTTTTCCTTCAGCATTTGCTGGATGAGTAACAATAGGGCAAGTAAAAATAAGGATGGGGAAGGACCCATGTGTGTACGTGTTCCCTGTGAGGGCTGTGGTGGTCCTTGCTGCCCCAGCTGTCAACAGCCAGGGCTGTGATTAACACTTAGAGAAATAGATGGAGAGCAGGGAAAACTAACAGTCCAAAAGTGGCAAACACAGATAAACACAGATCTTATGGCTTAAACAAATGTGGGGGGATGTGTGGGGAGAGTGGTATGTATAGAGGGGGTGGGTTGTTTTTTTTTGCTGTTTGGCTGCTTGTTTCAAATATAAACCTGCTGCTGGACATTGCTGCTAATGCCTAATGGGACCCAGGCTTCTCTTCCTGACTCTGCCTGCCCCTGTGATGATTACCTTGCACAAGGGTAGGTGAAAGAACAGTAGTCTCCCACCAATAGCACTTAGCAGACTAAGTTTAACACAGTGAGATGATGGGGGAGCAAGTCTGAGCACCCTGGGGCTGCAAAGGGATCTGTGCCACTCCTTTTTTGGGGCTGCCCACACTGACCAGGGCAATGGGTAACCTAAGTGGGATGCCTTCACAGTGAAGGAGCAACTCTTAAGGCTTTCATCAATGCATGCACTGTAAAATGCATCTTATTTTGGCTGGCATATCCCATTTACAAAGTAGTCATTTCCCCCCAAGACCATGTTTACTCACACCCCCATAAAAACAACAGCAGAAGGAGGAAAGAAAAGCATGCTCAATGACTTTCAGCCTCGTACACTTCCTCCATCTACCCCTGTGAAGTTGGATGAGGAAAAAATCCCCAGTTTCTCCTTTTCCAATAAAAGCATGTTCATCTTCTCAATCACTCCTTAAATGAAAGGAAATACTGTGTCCAGTGCCACATCTTAACAGCTGCTGGAAGCCACCAGAGAGTTTCTGAAGTCAGCTTAAGGGCTTGGATGGGAATACCATGCCATATTGCTTTGGGACTAACTGCCAGCTAATGACGCAACAAAATATTTTGGAAGATTCTCAGGAAAAAATGTATCCACAGTAAGAAGAAATAATGATAAAATCAGGGAGCTGCATTTCCTACATATTAAATGTATTTACATCTATCTATACTATAGATACACATAAACACATATACATGTCATATATAATTTTTGAAACATTCATACATATACACAACTTTATATAGGTGAATTTATTTAGGGCTACTTTTTTTGCAGCTCCCTCATTGGGGTGAAAGCAGATATTCTCCAATGTCTAGTCATTGCTGATTTGCCTGCAGCATGGTCTGAAACCAAAAAGCAGATCAAGGCACTGCAGTTGGAAAGGGAACCAGGAGTAAATGGAAGGAGCAGAGAAGCCAAAATCCATCAAGCAAATTGGCAATGCAGTGCAGGCCACACAAACACTCCCACCCTGATGTTTGCATTCATGGATCCTATTACATTATGTGAGTGATTGAAGTATTTGTCACAGGGAGAAAGGAAACTGTAATGGAACTAGAAGAAGGAAAACATGAATTATGGATGGTTACTACTGAGGGGGAGAACAGCAGCATTACAAGGCAGGAGGCAATTGAAATAGTTCATTTCTTTCCTTTCCTGTTTCAGTGGTTCCCTGGATTCAGGGATGCTCTCCACTTGCTGTTCTCTGCCCTAAATTTGCAGCAAAGCCATCACTTTGCAGGACCTATGAACTTTGCATTGAGGATCTGATTTATGTTCAGCTGATGCTGTGGTTTCAGTGCAGCTGTATCATTAGAGGGACAGAACGATGATTCATAAACTCTGAGAATTGTGTATTCCCGAGGCATGAGAGAAAAACCAAAAAGGCTGCAAGAACAGCAACCTTCTTCCTAGAATTCTGGAAGGGAATACAACATGCTCACAATGATCCAAACCACAGCCATCTGCAGGAAACACGTGAATGATCACGTATAAGGAAACCTGGAAGCCTTCTTGACCACCTCCTTGGAAACACCCAACCCAAGCTATTTCCAAATGGATGAAATCCATGCTGCTGTGCATACAGACTTCCTCTTCATCAGTAAGCAGAACAGGTCACTCTCAGCAAAATTAAGAGGGGAGCTACTCAAAACTCAAGAGAATCTCTATGAGGCTAAAGAAATGTCACTCTTATCCATCTACCATAAAAGGTGTTCTGAGTTGTGAGGCAGTGATGCTTTTTCAGGACACTTGTGCAAATTCCAGGGGTTTCTATCAGGGAGAGTACGTTAGGAGCAACTGGGAAGAGTCCTATTTACCTCTTTCTCCACATAGAGGATCAGAGCTTGGGCCTAATTCTTTTTTCAAGTAAGGGAGAAGAAGACAGAACATCATTTCTACTTGTATAAAGTCTCTCAGAAGATTCCCTCGAACTTTTACACTAGAGGAAGTCACAGAAGGGTCATCCTTTGGGTGCATGCAATGCACATGTAAGTACTGTCCTTTCTTTCATTATTAGGTTCATAAATCTGCATTTGAGGTACAGAGTACCTTGAAGACTCAAGCCCCGTGCTAACCGTACTTTTCAGAAACACTTGACTAGGTTAGAGGCCATCCTATGGCCTTTTCTCTAGATAACCTGTTATTATTCTTTCCAATTCGGCCTCTGCAAACTGGTGCAATGCCAAGACAAGTGGCAGCAGTTAGAAAAGTAAAAGTCAGGGAAGACTTCCAAGATCCTCAGAAGAAATGCTGGTTATTAAGGGCTGGGATACATTGCACTTGATTGAACAGAATCAAAGCTGATTCCTGAGAGGCAAAGGTTAATTAGGCAAATGGCTCAAAAGGATCAATCTGTTCTAACCCATTATTTGTTGATTTTTTTTTTTATTTTAAAAGAGAGTTTAAAATAGACTAGGCAGCTGAAAATACGTCCCAAATTCCCAAACGCATGAGATGAAACCACAAAAGGCCTGAGACTGCCAGGAACATAATGACTACAAAATAGTAACCTAATGAATAAAGAAACAGTAAATCAAATACCTATATTAAATTATACTAAACACAGCAATCTTGTCCATACATAAATACTAACAGGAACCAAGTACATACAGTGGCAATGCAGCTGAACTCCCAAAATCATGCAAAACTCAGGATGACAGTCCAGCAGGCTTCTTTGTCACCACCTCCACTGATTGCTCCTGTGACAAACATTTCACTACATGATAATTCAGGCAGCAGAAGAGAGTACTACTGCAAGTGGCACGTCTGTGTGTATGTGTGTTATATTTATGCACAAAAAGATTACACCAGTTGTTGCAACTCCCTTCTGACAGACAGCAAACCAAAATCAGTTGCCTGCATTAAAAAAAAAAAAATGGGGAGAGTTGCCTTTTGGTTTAATTCATATAATGATAAAATGCACCTCCTCAGTATTTAATTTCTTATTATATTTAGCTAAGAATAATGTCTTCATCCAAACCAGTACACCTTATGCTCAATTGTTTTGAAGTTGGGCAAAATCCTCTGTATAATGCCCACAGTTCCAGGATTTTATTTTTCAATTTTTCAAAAGATGCCTGTTTCTTTATAATTCCACAGGAAGAGAAAGACTCACAGAGAATGTTGTGTCTGTGGCAACATTGATTTCTTCTGAGTCATTAAACTGGACATGAACAGCTTATTTAACTTGCACTGAATTATTCAAATCTGTCCAACAAGGGAGGAGACCAAGATGAAAACAAAAATTTAGAAGGTCATAAAAATCAAAGGTGACTTAGAGCTTCCAAATATAGGCATTATGTTATAGTGTACGCAGGCTCTGGCATTTGGCTCTTTTTCTGGATTTTCTGAATCATTCCCTGCTGGGGTAGAGTCTCCTAGTTCCAGAAACAGCACCTTCTCCCACCCAATCATGACCCTACAGCAGCAGTGGAAAAACTGAGTAGTCTCTAGTTAAATAAATGGATATGCTTGGAAAAGGGCACACCACCACACTACCGTTCTGCCATGAATTACAAAGCTCCCAGCAAATTTATGGGGCCTTGGGAGGCAAAGTGGTTAATTGGGACTCTACTTTGAAAATATGCCTTTGTGTCCCTGAAAAATAAAATGTGATTTGAAATAGCCCACATCTCTTTCTCCATTAGGTACGTGAACCATATGCTATCAAGCTGTCATGTGAAAGCTCATCATGGTCCTTTATTCAGCCTCAAAAAACTTAAGGCAGTATTACTTTGCCATACATGCACAGCCTCATCTCAAAGAAATTCGTTTATACAGTTAAAATCATTACAAAGGAACACAGTGAAAGTCAGTTTGCCTTGCAAAAAATTTGCTCAAGAGCAATGCTCAAGGTGCAGCCTTCTGGCAGTACAACTACGATCAGCTGGTGACATCTGAGTGCCACTAAGATTTATCCTGATGTTGTGCAAAGAGTATTGAAGCTTCCTGGCTGAATCTGGATACAGAACTCTGCAGTTTTTTTACAGCACACTCTTAAGAAAGAGATTGACCCTCAAGAGTTGGCTCCTACTTCAAAGAGGCTGGCGAAGCGCCACAGCCATTGTGCATTTCATATGCGCATCTTTTGCAGAAGACTTTGTGCCAAAAAGGGATTGTTTAAGTGGTGGAAGACACAAAACACTGGGTATTAAAACATAAGAATGTGCACAAGAAATGCTCCGAGACCCTACAAAATTACTGAGGAGAGGCACTGTGATGAGGGAAAAGGAGCACTACAAAAACCAAGAGCAGTGCTTTGGTCAAGCACTTTCCTCCATGGCTCTTTCACGAGCAGCTTATGTTGTCTTACAAATTCAAGGACATTTTGACAAAAAGGTTAAAATGAAGTGCATCATTATAACAGGGGGGAAACAAAGCAGAAACTGTACTAGCAGACAGCCTGTATGTTTTAAGGACTTCCCACTCCGTGGCCAAAAGCCAGCCTACCTGTATTCCTAGAGTGGAGCTTGGGAAGCTGGTGACAAGACCTTGACACCAGTGCTCTGCAAGGGCAAGGGGCAGGCATCCAAAGACTTGTCAAGGTGACTGAGATCTTGTCACTGTGAGAGAGGGGGAAAGTGTGTGTTTAACAAGGTAACACTCATGCTTTACTACTCCAAGAAAAGTCTCCAGCGCAGGCCTAGCCTAACACAATCGAGTCTGCATGTCAACACAGTGCAGCGTCAGTCAGCACAGCCATCTGCTGCTCCACACACAGGAATGGCGTCAGGACCCACTGCCAACAACTGGGGTGCTCTCCTTGCAGCATCTATCCCAGATGGTGAAGGAAAGGTCACAATAGATGAGAATTCCTCAAAACTGTCACTCAGCTAGCCCACGCAAAGGTTACTGAAAACAGAGCAACCCAAGCTTTGAATGAACATGAACACTCATCCTACGAAAACAGAGGTCAATTGCACAGTCCAAAACAAAAAGTGAAGAAATGGAAAACTGTGAAGAGGAGCAGGCCAGAGGCAGCAAAGGCAGAAAACCCAAGTTTTGCATACCAGTGAAGATGATACTCCTCCATCTTGCATGCATCCAAACCTTTAAACGTCAGACAAGCCACAGAAAACATCTCAGCCTTCTGTCAGTCTTCACTCCTATTTACAAGTGGTGCTGATCTTAAGCCATAAAGAATTTTGTTTACACTGATGTAACACTACACTCTTACATTGCCAGAAATGCAAAGAGTATCGTAGCCAGAAAACAACAGTCAGCCAAAACTGAGGTTGCATCTGCAAGAGCCCACAGAGTGCTTGTGCTAGATAAGAAAACTACCTGTCAAATAAGGGTAAGAAGTTAAAAGCCTTCTTTCCAAGAACTAATTAACAAAAGTATCCTATCAGCTTCATCTACAACATCACATGATACTGTATTAGAAAAGGGAATTTAGCTTATGGGGCATTTGGACTGCCATTTATATAACTTTAACCCAAATAACAGACCAGACGGTCTTTCTATCAGTCCAGTTGTTTTGTACTTCGGTAATGACTTTGAAGTGTGATGAGGGTTATGTGAAGCTTAAGCCTCTGGTTAGCCAAAAGCCACAACCGCATATAGCCTGTGCTCCGAGTATCGGAGTAACACGGAAAGGTTGGGATTTAAACCTCCTGTGGATGCATCACATAGCTGTAACTCTAATCCAAAAGCAAATGTAATCTGTCCTCAGCTCTCAAAGTCAGAAAAACTGGCTGAGTCGACACTCTCCCAGCCAACAGCTGTCCTCAAACCAGCCTCTGCTCAGCTTGCTGGCAGAGATACACCAAGCAGAAGGGACAGACCACTCGAAAAGAAAGTAGAAGCAATGCAAACATGCAGCCAGGCAGACTATGGCCTATTTCCACAGGCTGCTACCTTTCACTTTTTCTACTGCATCTCAGAAAATTCCTTGAGACAGTGTGTGGTGTGGCAAAGAGAAGAATTTTCTACTAACCAAATCCTGTGTGCCTGTCTCTAGCAGTACTGCCGAGCCACAAACACAGAAACATTGGTCAAAAGAGACCATTTGATGCAGCAGTGTCCTCAACACAGGGGTACCATGAGATCAGTTGTAGTCTTGAAAACCTCTAAAACACTAAGACACCATCACCTTGAGATAACATCTTCCAGTGCTGTGCCAGCTTCTGAGTGAAAAAGCTTCTTTTAATATCTGTTTTAAGATCCCAAACCAATCAACTGCCCACTTGTAGTAAAGCAGGGAGTTATTTTACCTGCAGTGCTGGGCTATGGGCTTCCATTCGAGCTTCACAAGGCTTCCTTGACACAGCTGAGTTTCCTCAGGATCTTCTGGATCAAGTCAAGGGCTACCATCTGCCACAGTGGCCACTCCCTCAAATTACACACTGTTATAGAGCATAATAACTTATTACTCATCATAAAGGATAATTATCCTGCATGGTAAATATCTACTGCCACAAACGGTCTTTGTTGACAGAGGAAGAGGCTTATCTGACCAAACACATGGGTCAAGTAATGTTTTTCTTTCCCCTGCCCCAACAGTACCTTGTGCCAGATTCCTTAGAGACACATGGTAAGGAAGGCAAAGGGTTTTTCCACTTTTCCTGCTGTTCTCATCTCTCATAACAGGATGGCACCACTGCCCATGTAAGCATCTCACCTGGTGGCTCCCAGGCTCTCTGGGCTGCAGCCTGCTGTCAAGATTGAAGCTGCCCTCCACAGCAGATGACATGTTGTTGTGAAATATTTGAACAAAAGATACACAAAAGGGATGTCTCACCAACAACAAGACCACAGTCACACCCCAGGAATGAGGTAGGTGGAGGGCAGCTAATCCTTTATTTGAGCTCCTGCCTAGGTCCTAAACTGTGTGACATTTTCTGGAATGGGTTTATTAATGTGCCATGTTAAAAGTTTCCTTGAATAAAGCACAGCAGAAGGTTTTCCCCCTTGTTGTATAATGGGCTTAGCAAATAGCACAGTTGAGTTACTGCACATTCACTTATCACAGCAGCCTCTTTGTTCTAGTATCTTATGACTTTGAGATCAGGACAAATTCCATCAGTTAAGGAGCCTCATTAAAGTGATCCATTTCTCCTAGAGAAGAGGAAAAATCTTAAGTTTCTGTGATGGAAGCTATCACTGAGAGTTTTAAATTGTGGAATACTTATATGTGGAATAGCAAGTTTCAAATCAAGAGTGTTATGTGTACACACACAGAAGCTTATACTGCCTGTGATAATCGGCACTGTTACAAAAGCAGATCTTTTGGTCAATGTCTGCAGAAACACTGTGCACAGCAGCCTGCCTACTAAATGTTTCCCTGCAGCAGAGGTCTGTGCACAGAAGCATGACAGCTCACAGTTTCCCCTTGGTCCTAAGGAAAAGCTTTAGGACCACAGGGAAGCTTGTCCTGTGGAAGCTCAAGAGGAATGCCATCTAAGTGGAGCCTCCTGAAACTCCAGGTGAATGGGCAGATCAGAAACGAAGCCAGAACCCCATGTAATTCCTAGAGCAATTCCTACAATTTCAAGAGCATGAGTCATGACTTTATAGCAAACAGAACCCCTGCATTTGTCAGAGTGTTCAAACAAATAAAAAGCAAACAAATGAGAATTAGTGTCATTCTCCAAGCGCCCGAATTTGATAAGGAATAGTACAGCACAGCTGAACGAGGCCAGGCAGAGCAGCATCATGCTGAAACACGACAGCACTGCCCAAGCACCCTGCTCCCAGTGCCAGCACCAGGACCACGCTGGCCACATCCACCCTCCTGGTGACCCCATGCCAGGGATCTATCTCCCTCACTGGGCAGCAGGACTGATCAAATGCCAGAGGTGACCACCCAGAAAACCTCACCCTGTGCCATGTTCCCACCACACAGCAGCTCTCCTGCCTGTGTAATTTCAAGTTAATGTCTCCATACATCATTCCCTGTGGACTTGCACATGCTTTACAGAGGCAGCAAGCAGTGATGGCCCAAATAGCCAGGGTGTATTTTGTCTGTCTCTTGCAGCTGCAGACAACATGGTCTGAGCAGTCACCACTCCTGCTCAGCAAGATGTACTCAGCAGCTGGTTAAGTGAAGCCAATTTACTTGGCAGACAAGAAGCTCCCAGATTAACCTGGATCAGCTCTGGGTGCTGAGAAAAAGTAACAAGAAGCTAGCAGGAGATCTCAGGGACACGTGCTGCTTCTTCTTCACTGATCAGAACGTGCTTGAAGCCACAGAGAAGTGAGTGCACTCATCCAGCATCGTGTCAGAGAGGAGGTGGGACAGACCCAGAGTGTCCACAGTTCCCAGCCACAGTCTACTCCACTTAGACCACCTCATGTTTTAGTTCCTCATTTAGACATTTTACAGAGCAGGAATGCATACACATTATATAAGTGCTAATTATATAGTGTACAGGCCTCCTACTTCCCGCTTACGGACAGCATTAATGCATTATTCACTACTTCAGCATTTACTCTTCACTATTTGGATCATTCCTCTGATTTTTGTTGTAGCCCCCCTTCCTCCTCCCTGTCCGTCCGTCCCCCCCACCCCCAATTTAGTCAAATAGCTCCTAGCTATAATCTTGATTACAAATTGCAAGCCCTGGTTTTCATAGCATTAATTATGGAGGCAGAGGAAAAACCTGGTGGATGACAAGTGGTAGTTTAGAAGCACAGGACAGCAACAGGAAGTGTCAGTCGTCTTCTCAGCAAGGCCCTGTTAAGCAACAGAAGTCTGAGACTGTCTCTTTCTCAAAGGGCATCAAATAAATCCCCAAACACTGAACAGCTGCAGCTTAATCCTAAATGGCCATATGCTGTTTAAAAAATAAGCCAAAATAAACAAAAATTCAAATCAAAAGCAGAACACCTAAGAAATCACAAAGGCTGGGAGGATAGAAAGGGGCATTAATTTCATTTCAGAGCTCTCAAGAAACACTGATGTCTGCAAACTGTCACAACTGCTGCAGTGCACAGCCAGCATGCAGCTATGTAACCAGTTACAATACAAAGTTGTAGAAATTACTATTACATAAATTGCAGAGGACTGCATCTATGCAGGAATTTTCTTTAACCAGCCTGCTAGTATCCACTAAGAAAAAAAGGAAATATTCAAGGTCTAAAGAAAGGAGGACTTGTCATATCTGCTTTACCAGATGCATAATAGTGGACAATAAACACGATTCTGCTGTGTCAGCTCTGTCACCAAAGGTTTTTCTTTAGAGAGGGTACAGGTAAACTTGAAAGTAAAATCCCAAATCCTTCTAATTTTAAAAGACTGTGAGGTCGTTGGGGATTTAAAAAAAAATCTTTTTAAAGCTCTTCAAAGAGCCATGGAAAGGAGATTTTGTTAAACACATGATTCTCAGCATCTTCTTATTTGCGCTACACAGTGTGTGCAGGGCAAAGATTTAAGGCGCTTTGCCTGTGAGTGGATGCAGCCTGCCACGAGCTGCAGCAGTGTGCATTGCCTGAACTGAAATAACCCTGCACAGGCAGGGATCCAGCCAGACATCTTAGGGGTTACTAGGATTCACACTGAAAGAGAGGAAACAGTGACTCTCACTCTCTCTCACTAATAAAAATAAAAATTGCCAAAGGCAGATGTCTCCACATGCTTAAATTCAGCTGGATAGTATTTGGTTGGGAATGCATTGCCACAGGACTGAATAAGAGGAAGTTCTCTTATCTCCCTTGGTTAAGCAAAACCAGCGTGTCTTTTTTGCTTTACAGAGAAAAGAGAAAAATAGCACACACACGACACAGCCTCTGCACTACTGTAAGGGAAAGAAGTTCCTGATGTTATGCAAGTCCTAGCAGTGTAAGAAAGGTTAATAGAGTTTACTGAACTTTTAATAGGGCATACCTCTAGCATACCTGCACAGCATCAAAAAGGTGATTTCATTCCTTTTCCTGTTTATTGCTCCATGACTAAAGGCTCAGAAAGGAGAAGGGGTTTGGAGGCAGAAGCCATTTCTCCTTTCCATTCACCTTGGCTAAGCATTCCAGTTTTTTGCAGATGTGCAGCACAGATTAAGAGTACTGAAGCTTCCAGACACATTAATCACTTCAGTGGGACTGATGTAGGTTTGCAGTCCAGGTGGCCAGGATACCCAGAGAGAAGGAAAGCCTCCACATGTTCTCCTGATGAAGAGGAGTCCATGGAACAGCAGCTGAGAAGGTGCAGCCCCCCATCAGGCTGGCTCCTCTCACACACAATGTCAATCAGGCACTTGGGGCTTCCTGAATCTTTATCTACAGCTGAACTGCCTGTGGTCCCTTAGAGGCTCACCAGCTTCACTGGCTTAATCAATAAAATACTAAGCAAATGATAACCCTGCTGTGGCATATACATATAAGCCAGTAAGGAAAATCGCAACCACTTCCCCAGTGCCTGAAACCCCAATATTCAGGAAAAGACTGGCCATGTCACAGGTTATGAAAAGAAAGCAGGTACAGCAGCATTCAGTCACTTCACTGAATAAAAAAGCCGACTGCAAGATGGCAATTCTGGCATCTCAGTAAGGTCACCATGAAGCAGCACCATCCTTGGGGATAGGAGCATGGGGAAACAAAAATGAGCCCTAATGGAGCAAAGAGGTAGGATGGGTCTCTGGGAGACACCATAGGTCATGGCCAACCTCTTACCAAGTCCACAGGATGCTCAGCAAGGCAATGATGATTGGGTGGTCTCACTTGGACAGTGCCAGATGCACAAATGACCATGTAGAGACATGGGAGGATGAGGAAAGAAGCAGTATCCTTGGTGAAGAAAGGCTACAGAGGCTGCAGTCGTGCCTTCCTCTTTTAGGAGGACATCAGGAGGAGATGACAACATACGTTACATATCTCATGACATAAGCACAGAGGAAAATGCTAAGGACAGCTTTCCCAGAAAAGCGGGGTAGAACAAGGGAGCAGAAAGGAGAATTTTAAATTGTCCTTCTCCTCTTCACAAGTAGTTTAGGCAAAAAAAATGACAGTTTTTTTAGTAGTAGTCAGCATGGGCAGAAGAAGAGACTGAGCTAACACTGGAACCCATCTTCAGCAGTGATGCTCCTCCCTTCATTTAAAAGGATGGCAGGGTGCTCTTCCCAGAGCCTTGGTCACTACAAAAGCTCTCACCAGCTGAAGTTTGCTGACCACAGCCAGAAGCAGAGAGACAACCTGTTCAGATGAGCAAGCAGGGGCAACTTGTGCGTGCACAGATACAAAGACAGCATGCAAAGGGAGTTTCATTACACCATGAGGCAGAACCAACACTTTGTTGGGATCAATCTACCCCCCCCCCCCCCCCCCCCCGTCTGGCAGGAAAACATTAATTAGTCAACATTGCCATAAACCACCACTTCACAACCAGCTCTGCACTGAAGAAATCTCTCACAAGGCAAACCATCTGATTTCCTAAGTCAGCAAAGCCAGCATGCTGGGCTTTTGATTTCCTCTCTGCCCTACCCCCATCCCAAAACACAATAATGCTTTAAAGCCCTCTTTCAAGAAGGGAAATACCCATCGTGTCTACAGGATGTGAGGTGAAAGGGATGTGGGCTAGCTGGAGGAGGTGGAGCAATGTGTCTCCGACTGCTGTGCCCTTTACGTCACACCAGGATGCGACCCAAAGCTCACAGCGGCGACCCATAGAATCAGAGAAATATTTAGGCTGGAAAAGACCTGCAAGATCACCAGCTCCAGCCATTAACCTGACAGCACCAAGTCCACCACTAAACCCTGTCCCTAAGCACCACATCTACACATCTTTTAAATACCTCCAGGGCTGGCAACTCAACCCTTCCCTTGACAGCCAAATACAATACTTGGCAACCCTTTCAGCGAACAAATTTTTCCTAATATCCAATCTAAGATCATGCATATCACTGTGGGATTTGACTGGCTATCCACCTCCCACTTTAGCTGTCCTATCTCCCAGGAACACAGCCTTTTCTACAGGACATGCTGAGGGATGAAAGTAAAAAGTGTGAGATTACAGATCACAACAGACCTGCAAAATTGTTAAGTATCACTCTAAATTAATTCTGCTATTTTTTCAGAAACTCTCTTCACCATTTTTGAATATTCCTAAGAGGCAAAACGTGAAAGTTAGAGCCTGACACTGCAAAAGAGGCTCCAACATCTATTTAAGGAATAGATCGGACCCACCATAGATCCACCACTGATTTAGGGATCCCAGTCATGCTGGCTGGTGCTCATGGTTATAGATGTTTCCAGGTTCTCATCATTAGGAGAAAACTTGAAAAAAATCCCGGCTTCAATCCCAGCTTCCCTCTCCTTAAATATCTCCTTCAGCGCTCCAAATACACGCAGCTAATAACATCAGGAGCAGCAGAGTGAACAGTAGCACAGCCAGATGTACCAGAAGTTCTAATTTCACCTGAGCTCCTGACCTGCTAGAAGGCAGGAAAAGATTATCTGACTTAGCTGGAATAAATTCCCTTTATTCTTCTTTCCCTTTGGACCTGTGAATACCTTGAGGGATGTGCAAAGTCTTCTGGAGCCTCACCTTCAGGCCACCATCTTATAAATGACACAATCCAAATCTTCAAGGTCAAATCCCTGCACTGAAAGATGCCCTTGTAAAGACATCTGAATATTTCTATTTATTCATTACCTTGTTCTCTCTCTCTCTCTGCTTGTATCTGGGTTTGGGGGAAAAAAAAAGCCAGTTCAGTAGAAAGTACCCTCCTCCCTGTCCCATTAACCTGCTTTTATTTCCCCAGGCTACCAGCACACAAAGAAGAAACAGCAAATCAGGTGTGGATCAACCTCAGAGCGGCGGCAAGAAGGGGGATGGGGAGCTGGCATTTCTTCCTGCTGAAACCCAGCCCCACCACTGCTAAACATTCGTGCTTCTTGTTGGCAAGCCAGCAAGCAGATAAATGGAGCACAGCCACAAGCCAGCCTGGCTAGCCAGGCATCCTCCCTAACACAGCACAGAGCCAAAGGCTCATCCCACCATCACACCATGTAGCTGCCCTCTGCCTTGGCTCATCGCTAATTCAGGGTTACGTTATTCCCAGGAACCACCGCTTGTGTTCCCACGTGGAAAGCCAGCAAGGGAACATGCTAGCCTTCCGAAAAACCATGCTCTGGGAGAAGGAGGGGATTAGGAGGGAACAATGTCGGAGTGTCTTCAGTGAGCTGGAAGCAATCCCAGCTTCTAGCTGCACAATGACATGCAGGAAGGAGTTTTGAAAGCTCCTCAGTCACAGAGGACCCCTGCGTGCCAGGCTCGGAGACGTCTGGACATAAGAATGGCCTTTACAGCATAAGGATGCAAGAGGACTACAGAGCCCCCTATGCAGACCAGGCCCGGCCAGGGGGAGAATGGTGGCTCAAGTTTAGCTTTTCCTTTCTTGGCATTGGGTGCTAATTGTGTAGCCCAGATCCTTAACCTTATTTAGGTCAGGGGCTTCAGCACAAAACAGTCTTAGAAACACCAGACTTCTGTGGGAATGAGAAAGTCTGCTTTGTGCAAACCCAGAGCTCTCCAAATATTGGAGCTGAAGTGCAAATGCATCTTGGAAAGGGATGACAAGAGGAAATCGTGCTTGATGGGATGCACATACTGGTGCAAAACTATGTCTTGTGCAGCTTTTGATATGATTTGCATGTTTTGTAACAAGATCCAAGGCAAACTCTTAACAAGCTCCAAGTTAAACAAGCTCTTAACAAACTACATGCAGGGCATAAAAAGGGATTATGTGGGTGCTCATGAAGATGCGCCCCATAGGTTCTCCCTGATGCCCTGGACCCCCACTGCCATGCCACACATGCCTCCAGGTTGCCACTGATCTTCTCAAGCTTGAGCAGGTGGTAACACCCCAAAACCAGTGATCTGGGGAAATTGTGATGCTGGCAGTGCAGACACCCCCAGGGAAAAGGAGAAAGAACATTGAATGCTGAGCCCTGGTGACAATTTCATTGGATTCAATAGTGGACATAAGGCAACATAAAGAGGGCCCCAGTGATTCTTCTCAACGGTGTATACAACCTGCAGGTCTATAAAGTCCATGGAGGAGAAACTATAAACCTTTAACAATGTTGACCCCACTCCGGTTTCTTGATTATTCTGAGGAGGAAGTAATCATTGCTCCGTGGAAATCATTCCAGATTATTTGAAGAGGTGTGCCTCACACAGACTTTGTTAGCATGACTGACTGCCTCCTAAAGTTGTTCTATAAAAACAGCCTATAAAAACAATCAAACCAGTAATTTAATACCTATGGGCAATAAGACAGTACTAAAATATATCTTGCCATTCATTGCGCCCATAAGGCAAAATGCCAGTATGGAAAACAAGACATAAAAATAGGGTGAGTGACAGGGAAACATGCAGAAATGTTTGATTGCATGAAGCACTCAGGAGGATGAAAAAAAGGGATAATCAAACTGTCCAAAATTTAACCACCAATTCAGTGGGAAAAAAACTTCTAGATATGACAGCATTTCCAAGAACATCCCAGTTTTGAGGAGTAGACCTGGGAGGTGAAACTTGAGCCAAGCACAGGGAGTAATAAAAAGGGAAGCAACAATCTCTGTGCTTTTTTTGGATGCTGGATTCATGCTGTTGTATGACCCTTGCTCCTTGATAACATGAAATTGGCCTGCAGCAGATAAATACACAAGGAAATCTCATCTCCAGAAGAACTGAAGTTTTTAGACCATCATAGTTACCTTCCTACTGAAAAACACAGGTACGAGTTAAGTGACTACACACACTTTGTGCTGGTCTGGCTGTAGATGCCAAAACAATAATCCAAAATATATCACTAAGCACTCTAAAAACTGGGGCACAGGGAACCTTGTGCGGGCAACTCGGGCTTTCTCCTACTAATACCAGGGATTAGCCAAATCAATTTGGCACTGATGATGAACGACACTGCCATGACAAAGCTGATATTCCTCCAGTACTTTCTATTTTTAAGAGATTCTGAACAGAGTGCTGTGCTGAAGAGCTGCTAGACAAAAAAGATTCTTCTGATATAAATTCATCAGTCTCTCCTCACAGAGCTGACATCTCCGACACTATCTTCAGGAAGATAGGATGCATATGGAAGAGGAACCATAAACTGTCAGCGCAGCACGCACCCGCACAGCATAATCAGATAGGAAAATATACTGAGTGCTCACACTGCCAAGTGCCTAACGTACATACAAACTCCTTTAAAACAACTGCTCGGAGAAGTTAAAAATAACACCACACCCAACACATCAGGAAGCTAACAATCTATTTCTCTGCAGAGCTTTTAGTACCTCTGAGGAACAGAAATAGAAAACATAAATACTTTTTTCCTTCAAATGGTACAAGAGCCTCCTCTAATTGCAAGAATTCCTAACACCCTAAGACATAAAAGGCGAGGCTGCAGTTTTCAGGCAGCTTTTGCCTGAAACTTGATCTATCTTAAAAGGCACTGATTTTCAAACTGCCTGGCAAGAGGCCTCAGCAGAGAAAGAAATGCTGCAGCACATCTTGGAGCAAGAAGATGGCATTAGAATGATTTGGGGGAAGTATCACAGATGATCCAAGGAAAGTGAAGTCCTCAGCCTTGTAGGTGAGAGATGATTTCATTCAACCCTCATGGTGTGAAAGCAAAGGCTTGATCAAGCAGCATTTGAGATAACTGGAAGTGTTCAAGGTATGGCAAGACTTGAACTTACCAAAAAGCCAAGTAAAACCAGTGAAAAGGCTTTAGATTCAGGAGGGGTAGGAAGAGGACATGGAAGGGGGACTCATGTTCAGGTTGCAAGAGCAAGCTTCAAATATAAGGTCAAAGATAGAAGCAAATTTATGAGGCACTTCCTTTCAACCTATAGACAACCGATATACAGATATCTGCCCAGTTGCTTGCTTTCAGTTTCTTTTTGCCAAATTTCAGAGCTCAGCTGGGCAATATAGGTCACCATCATCCTTGCATCCAGCTCCTCAAAAAATCTGCTGCATACACACACACAGAAAACAAAACAAAAAAAGCCAAAAACAAAACAAAACAAAAAAAAGGCAAAATGTATAGAGTAGAGAAGCAAGTCAAACTTCAGCCAAGTCCAAGTGCTCTCAGTTTAAGATAGAAATGGGAAACACCACATCCTTTTGCACAACTTCTATCCAGCAGCAATGCTTTCAGAACTTTTACTGACAACAGCCCAGAGTCAACACTGTTGAAATATCGATGAAATATCTGTGTCTATATCCACCAGCTGACGACTGAAACTGTATCTTGTCCTTGAAGCCACGGCTTCCTTTCGTGCAGTGCTGCTTTGCACTAGAGAACTCAGAAGCAATAAAAACAAGATATTGTAGGGGTTTCTTGGTAACCAATGGGTAATCTTCACCAAGAGATCCCTCTGGGATGTGCTGGAAGTACCTCTGTGCTATCTGCCAGCAGTACCAGCCCCTTTGCCCTCACCCAGGCCACACGCTGCTTATTGCTCAATGCCGTGTTTTTGGGAGAGCAGCCAACAGGGATGGCAGTGGGCAGCTGGTAGTCCCCATTAATTATGAAAGTGGATTGTAAACACAGCTATAGATAATGGAAAGAGCTGTACAAAGGACTAGCAGGAAGATATAGACAGATAGCCAAAAATTGCACTGTCATTGCTGCCGCAATCATAGGAAAACTTGGGCCAGTCAGAATAAAGGTTGCAAAGGGTAGTCAGGTACCACTGCAGTATTTTCTTGGTAATAGCATTTTAGCTCTTAATTCACCAGTAGCTCTCGTGTTTTGTCTGTGGGGGCAGAATCTCTTGCAGACATGGTGTACTTCCTCTGCTGTGTATTGTGGTGCTGGTATGTGCCTCAGCACCATCACCCCCACACATCACAAGAGGGGAACAACTCAAAGATTTCCCTAAGGCAATTTTTACCCATCATTGTGTCTGGTGGAAGAGCAGTATCTGCCCATATTAGCCTTAAATGGGATTACCGGTGGAAATTTCCTGCCCTGTTAGAAGAGCAGACTGTTTTAAAACAAGTCATGTGGGTTGTTCCCAGCTATGAGTATCCTCCCTGACGGGGATTCACATTATTCCATGTTTCTGCCTGCTTAGAAGGAGAAAGAAAGAGGAGTAAGGCAGTCATTTAACATTCTACAGGCAATAGGTTTGACAGTAAACCCGAAGAACTTGCCCTGCATGTATGAAAGGAAAACTTGCCTGACAGTTCATTTTTCAACACCTAATTAAGATCTGCTTTTGACACAACACCCTGCAATTCAATGGCGTTGAGACGGAACCACACTTGGTCTTGCTTGTTTAAATAGAACAAATAAAGAGCCCAAATATAAGGTTTGTAAGTTAACACCCAGCGTGTATCCAACAGCACGCTGCTTCCAGTTTGGCAGAAGGGTGGCTAACCTTTACTCCAGCCAAGCCTGAGCTGGAGAGAGCGGGCACTGACCGGCAATGACCTCCTGCGAGCCCGGAGCAAGCCCTGGGCAGCCGAGCGCCTGCGCCTCCGCGCCCGCAGCGCTGCGACCGACACAGCGACACGGAAGCGGAGCGGAACAGCGGGGCTATAAATACCGAGGAGGGGAAGGATAAGTCTGAAGGCAAAAGCAGCAGCTCCTGTACTCCGCCCGCCCCGTGAAGCAGAGGGAACGGCGTGCAGCAAGAGCGGGGATTCGGGGCAGGAAGGCTGCCGCTGCCTCACGCAGCCAGAGCGGAGCTGATCAATTAGCTCTTCAGGAACCCATTAAAAACCCGCTCAGCTGTGAATGCCTTGGACAGCTGTTGTAGCTAAATTTGCACAGGAGATTGATCACATTACCCGAAACACCTCTAAAAACAGGGAGAAAAACAGCCATGCAGAAGAAAAGGAAATTTTTTTGTTCCTCCTCATTATCGGTCCCCGTAAGCCTACAGTGAGAGCTGCTCCCAGGTATAGCCTTGCCCATTGGGATGTTTATCACAAAGAGCAGAAGGGCATTACTGGGCTCTCCCCCCAGCTCCGTGACAGACACAGGCACAGAACAGACAGCCTGCATGAGGCTCCCCTCCAGACAGCCTCAGTCAGAGGGATTCCAATCCATTCTGCACAAGCAGGCTGCATTAATTCCCCTGCAGTCACAGTGCACATCCAGCATCCACAGTGTTCTCAGCCATCCCTAGCACACACGACAATATAACTCTGATGTATTTTCCCATAGGAATCAATTGTTTTTTAAATTATATTTTTATACACAGTTGAACTTTTGGAACATGCACGCACATGGTGCACGTGCAGGGTAAACTTATTTCTCTTACTCACTGGCCTCTAATAATTTTGCCACAGGCACTGAAAATAACAGCTTGGTGCTGACTCCAGGCTCCTTCCTGCACAAACACCCAGCAGCAGGGAGGGAAAGGAGGTCAGCAGCACTGAGCCTCCCCGCCGGTGACCGAGCCGTTTAAAACACTCATACCATTTGAAAATGTCACATGGCCTGATCAGGACATGGATATGCTGTATATGCCAGGGGTGAGATGAAACAGTTTATTGACAGAAAATATCCTTTTTTACCACAGCTACCTATTCTCTTCATATTTATCTACCACTGATATGATGCCCACTATGCTCTTGGCACCTTACAAGGCATTTTGGAATCCAATGTGGAGCACCCAGGCCTGAGATGAGGGAGAGGATAAACATGAGAAAGGAGGTCTCTGGCAGGTCTCCTCCTCCCCTCAGCAAAGCCATCATGCACTTTTACTCTCTGATAAATCAGTGGGAACCACCAGCTATTACTTAAACAAAGCACAGTACCTCTGCAAAATAATAATGAAAAAAAAATCTGGAAGTGAAGAAGCTATTGTATTCCTATTTTTAAGCACTGTTATTATTAATGTGCCATGGTTCTTGTCTCCATCACCACACCATATAATAGTGTTAAGAAATTACTGCAGCATATTGTAATTATTTCAGTAAGGACACTGTGCTTCCATCTGTCAGCTTATACTTGCATTACAATGAAGAACAATGTGACTTAAAAATAAAATTACACACACACTGTAATCCATGACCTATCACCTCTTCTCTCCTCATCCAGCCAAATCTTGAAATCACATTCCCAAAGAAACACTAATTAGAAACTAAAGAAGCAGGGTCCTCCTAACAATGAAGCTGTAGGAAACACACTGAAGCTCAATTATATCAAGAAGGATGCAGCTAAATTTGAAAAATGTCTTAAGTATCCCTGTTTAACACCGCTGGAGACCCATGTTCGGCTAGACCAGCACTTGGTTACAGAGACAGTATTTTCCTCTTGTTAACAGTGACTGACCAAGCTTCTGCTTGCACCTTGTCAGGAACTGAGTAGTCCCTTGGTTCTTCTTTCCCAGTAAGAATTGGAAATGGTCCTATTGCTCTTTTCAAAGACAAAGTTAGAAAACCACCCTTCCTGCAGTTGTACTGCAAGTTCCCAAACCACAGAAAAAAAAATCATGAAGCATTTAATATTTCTGTTCAGAGGACGAAGCCCTATGTGTAGACACCTAGTCTGTCTCCTACAGCCATGTGGCACAAGGTTTCTGAGAAGTCAAGCAGAATGAGGTTATGGTCTTGTGGCCTCTACTTGTGATTCGGGAACAGGCAGTACAACATCACTTAATAATTCACCAATTTATTACCATAAATCAGCCAACCCATTTAATCTTTGCCACATGGAATAAAGCAAACCTTGCAGGATCTACAGGAATAAGCTGGCAGCTCTGGTTTACCAAAATACCTGCAATGTGCAACATGAATCCAGTGACACAAAATAACATGTGCAAAATAATCAAGCCGGCATGGATTGAAACTATGTGGCCATTAAGTGCTGCCAGATGTATCAATTAGACAAGTTGGGAGAAAAGAAAAATATATGAACCAGCTCTTTCCCCGCTAATCTGTTTCATTTTAGTCAAGCTTTATGGCACAAGTAACAGTGGCAGGGCACGGTTATAATTTTAAAAAGGAGAAGAATAATGTTTATTTTATATGGACAAACCAGCCTTTAACTATACTATTTTTCCAGTCACATTCTCAACTTCAAAGCAGATAAAAATGAGTGGTTGGATACAGCTCTTGAATGTTCAGGAATCACACTGAAACTGCAGTTGTGCAAAGTTAAAACGATGCCCAGATCTCCATTTAAAACAGAAAATCCCTGGAAAGGCTACTCAGGGGTAATTTCAAGGGCCTGTCCTACATTCCTATGGCATGTCTGAGGAAGGAAAGCTGTGGGGGCTGTGGTAACAGGGACCAAGCAGGATCAAGCAGCTAGCTCAGTGCTTTCACCTCTGAGATCTCCTGCAGAGCACATAGCTCCAGATGCCTTCTCCAAGTGTCTGGACACAGGGATGGCATGCACCCTTCAGAGTCTTGCTGCAAGTCCACCCACTGCTTTTGATCTCTCCTGCAAAGACCCAGGAGTCGCAAAGTATCCCGAACAAGCAACCCACCTCCTTCAGGAGGAGCAGGTGATGCCCTTGTAGAGGGGTTCAGTACTGCATCCATAGAAAGCAGAAGTTTGGAAATGGAATCCAATTAGCATATTATTTGATTAATTTAAAACTGACAACACTTGCTCCCCCAGCAGCAGTGCTGAAAGGGGCTGGAACCCCTATCCAAGATGGGAGCATCACCTCAGAGGAGCCCTAACCCCCAGGGAGAGGGCAGTGCTCTTTAGCATTAAGCTTGGCAGTGATTTTACACAGGCAAGGAATGGGCCAAATCCTGAACAGGACTAAATCAGTCAAGTCTCATTTCACTGGAAAATACATATCTCAGGGTCTGAGCTGCTGCTTTCCCATGCCAGATGGTATGCAGAAGGCAGTTCAAGGCTCCCACTAGTTTCCAGTAAGTAAAATATCGTGGGTCTCATGCAGGTGGACGCCAAAAAATACCAAAAAAAAGAGAATCTCCTAAACAACAGCACTTCCATCACTCCACTTTTTTGTCCTCTGAGGTATCAGAAAGTACAAATTAATGGTGGCTTTATATGCTTAATTTTTTCTACTGCTCATTAAAATCCCTTTGTGAAGTGCACATAAATGATATCATCTAACAATTCCTTTTTTTCCTTAAGTTTTCTCTGAAGTTGCAGGAGGCAGGATTTCCTCTCTATTACATAAGGAGAAGAGGGTGTATTTGTTCTTTTGCTCCTTAAGACTTATTAGCATGGTCAGGTTACTCAAGCCAGGCCCTCTTTCCTGATCTTTTCTTGCAGGGGAATTATTCTTGGCAAGGCTCCAACCTAACCCAATGGAGGGAAAACCACGTAGCTCTACAAAGAAAGAGATATAAAACAGATGCACCTCAGGGCTTTGACCGACCGCTGAGAGCTTCAGCAACAGCATAGAAACAAGAAATAGAAGCTGGTGATGAGCCTCTGAAGTGTGCAAGTACACCCATCACTACTACCATGATAAATTACTACGATGTCTGCTCCGTGGGGGTGCAATCTTTTTCCATCATCTTGACAGGAAACCCAATATAATCCTGGAGGCAAGGTACCATACCATACCTCTTCCCAAGCAAATTAACAAGCCTCAGTAGCAAAGAGCTGCCCCTTGTCCCAGACTAAGAGACCAGAGAGGAAAGTAAAAGCCCCACCCTGTTATTTAGTGTAGGGGAACAATGGGTAAAGTGGTTCTCCTGCCTCCAGCACCTAGTGCAGGGGCCTGAGCAAGATTAAGTTTTCCTCATGTCTTAATAGGAAGAGACTTCTTCAGAGGTTGGCTCAGAAACTTCTATTTTTTGTTAGGTGACAAGAGGATGTGCTTCAGGTCTCCTGGGGTAGGTAAGGCTACGAAAAGGAACTTTCAAGCATGGTGGCACAGCAAGGGTTACCCAGGGTACCCTGTCCACCCTGCCTCCCAGGCAGCAATTTTGGGCTAAGGTTTACCTACTGTTCCCCCAGCTGGAACACTGATTTCAGTCCCAGACACAGAAATTGAGATTAATTTCTTGCCTTTGAGAGACCTCTATGCTTCTGTCTGAGCAAACTGAATACAGCTCACCAGTTACAAACCTTGGGAAGGAAAAAGGACTGACATGTTCCTAAAGCTTACTGTCCATGCCAAAGAAAAAAAAACAACACCAGTGCTAAGTACAAACCTCATACTGCTATTTGTATTTGTTACTCTACAGACATGCAAGTTATAACTTTTTTTATAGAGTCAATCACTGGAACAACTTCCTAGGGATGCAGAAGAACCACCCTGCTAGAGGTTTTCAAACCTCTAGCCTGTGTGATTGGACACAGCAATAGATAATTTCATCCAGGCTCCCCTTCCCAGGAAAGGCTGGGTCAGATGATATTCTGAGGTCACTTTCAACCTGTGCTCTTCTGTGGTTCTGCAGTTTTTGCAACAAGTGTTAAGGCTTTATTACTTACACTTTTTGCATGTAGAAGATGTTACCACACCAAGAAGCTGCCCAAAGAAAGCAGCAGAAGGAAACAACAGCTTGAACTGTTTGACATCTGAAAGGAAGCAGAGCTGGGCTCTATGGACCTTTGGACCCACCATCATCTTGACACACCGTCCCCCTCCTTTAGATAGAGTACAAGTTCTGGCCTTCAAACCTTCTATCAATTTTCATTCACTCAACTGCAAACTGTGCTTCCAAGGGGAAAAAAAAAAGTTAAGAGATCTTCCCAAAGTTGCTGCTCAGTAATATAAAGCATCATGAAAACCAGTTGGAAAACCTCCCCTGAAAACCATGGTGGGGAAGGTGCGCAGCTGATCACTGTCCCTGGCTACTTGCAGACTTTGAAGCACACAGCCAAACTGGAGTTTGCACCTCTAAGATGCCCTGTCTGTCGGTATTGCACAAACCCACCCCACACTTCTTCATGGGATCATCCAGCTGGCACCCTGACAGCCAGAGAAAGCAGTCACAGGGTGTCACAGGAGCCATGAGCTCAGTTTATGGCAAGGAGGGACAGGCCTGAGGCAGGTATGGATAAGGAGTGGCAAAAGTACCCTTCCCTATGGGGCTGAAGTATGGGACAGTTCTGGGGTGCTTCTACCATCCTTGTCCAGAGGGAACATCCTCTAGGGTTGGAAACATGGGGATACTTACTCTCCACAAAAACACTTACTGCCTTTGACCTGAACTTGCCCTTTTAATCATGCTACTCTTACCCCACATTTTTCTTTACTTTTTTGGTGAGAAGATGCAGCATGTTCCTTCATTCCCCCTGAGAATGGGGAGGACATGGAGGTCAGATAGAGGAGATAACCTGCATTCCCAGAGACAGGCCAACTCTGACTCCTTGTCAATAAATCCCAGATTTTTTGAACAACACCTGCAAGAAACACTGCAGGTTTGGGCAAACTCACCCCAGACTTGATACTTCAATCCAATTATGTGTCATGCTCGCCTCCTCGTTCATCATGTTAAGCTCTTCTAAAATTACCCTCTAGTCCTCTGAATGAAAACACCTCGCTCCTTCACTTCAAACACTGTGATAAACATAGATCCTTGTAATATGAGAAAAGAGGGCGAGGACCTTGCTGTATTTCATTATTTTTGCACTACAGCAATGAATTTCAAAATAGCTTAGCAGTAGTAGTCATGCTTACTGATTTAGTGTACATTCCCTTCACTGCTCTCCAGAAATTTAGCACTTCTGGGAACAAGCATGAGACTTCGAATTAAGTTGGTTTTTTTCTCTCCTCCCTTCAGCAGGTTGCAATATGACATTTTCTTGCTTTTTGTTTGGTTTGAATGAAAGTCTGGCCCTCTTTCCTTCCTACACAACTGTTCCCTCAATGCAAAAGGCTGGAAGACAGGAGGAGCGCAGTCTTCCAGCAAGAAGCAGTACTTTTCCCTGTGGTTAACACCTGAAAGAACAACCCCAAGGGGTTTTAAAGCTACTTGCTGTGACCAGGTCATTATAACAAAAAAACCCCAACCAACAAATTTAAAAAACCAAACCCCAAAGCAAGCCTTTTAACTGGCATAAAAGATCCCAATTCATAAAATTTAGATTCTTTGCTTCTCTTTACACAGTTTTACTGATCTTCTTGACTTGCTGTTCTTTATTTCTGGACTTAAGAAACAAGGTGAGGCAGCTCCTCCAGCTCTATGTATGCAACAAGACAGTATTCCAGCTCCTGAGAGCATCCTGGACCACCTGAGACCAGCCCTGACTATAAGGAACCAGCACTTATTCCTGCACAACAGGGCAGCAGCAAGCAGGTGCCCATTAGCACAGCTCATGAGAGCACCTCCTGTCAGGCCAAAGAGCCTTCAGATCCACCTCCAGCTTGGGTCATAGCTGGAGACTTGAGCAACACACGTGGGACACCCACAAAGCACCTTGAAAACACACCCATGGATTTTGTGAGGCTGAAAGCTGGTGAGCCCCATGCAGTGATATATTCTTGCTTGGAGAAGCAAGAGGTGAATTGTGAATTTCTCCAGCTGACTGTCTACTGAAGTTGATTTATTTGGGCAAATATTAGTTTGCAAGGCATTCTGTCCATTCCCAGGGTACACAACCTGAGCTAGGAGTGAGACCACAGAGCTGAGAAGCAGAATGAAGGCAGTTTCTGGCCTCAGCTGAGGCTGTTTTACAGCTACAAAGCTCCTCTGACCCCAGCAATGCTCACACAAGCAAGAGGAAATTCCTCCCTGAGTTGCTGAGTATGGCTTTTCCCAATGTATATATTTTTCCTGCATGGTGTTGCTTTTTTCTGTTCCCACATTTATTTTCCCAGGAAAGTTTTGCAGGCTTGTCTGTGGATGCACATTGCTCTCATTTCTTTCCAGCTTCTCATGTTATCACAAATTGGATCAAGTACAGAAAACAATTGCATCGTACTCACCCTGTGTGATTGATGACACAGATATGTGCAATAAAACAGAACAAAAACAAGCACTTCTACCAGGCTCCTTTGAAACTTCAAAGCATCCAGGAGACATTTTACAGCACCTAGCACAACTAAGCGCCTGTTGGCTAAGCTGCGCAGAAACTAAGCACCACGTAGTCTAAGGGCAAAAATTAAACTAATTTCTAGGGCCACACTCTGCACACACAGTGGCCAGCTTGGGCTAAGGCAGCTTTATTTTATAAGCCACTACATCTTTTTTTTTGTAATAGGTGGGACATCTTGTTTGGAGTTTTTTCCCCCAAAATGCTGAAGTTGCAGAAGTGACAGTTAGCACTTTACTAGAGGAGGTCCTTAAAAATCCCTTATATATGTATATAAAAAATATAAATAAATCACCAAAGTCACTTTTCTTCCAAAACTGGATTATTAGAATTATTCTGAGACTAGAGATAATCTGGGTTTCTATCCCCAGCAGCTCCACTCCAGCTGCTTACCACTAAAAACCCCAAAATATAAAAAATAAAAAATAAAAAAATCAATTTAAAAAAAAGGGGAAAAATATAGCAAGAGAAAGTGGAGACAAAGGGGGAAGCACAGGATACCTGAACTAGTGAAGCAGAATACTGACAGATGTTAGGCTGAAGCCATCAGTGTAACATCTCAATAACCCTGCTGGTCTATCATCCTCATTTTGGGTATCAAACAGTGGTGGCTGTGAGGTGACAGATGTTTCCTGTGTGGGAGCATCAGGCTCCCAAGCAGTGCACAGCAGAGGTATCCCCGGCCACAAATACTGTACTGCAGCACAGGAGTTCATATCACTGTCACCATCCTGCTCGCATGCCTGACCTCTCCAACCACACCAACAAGAGCTATTATTCAGCACATTATTAGAAAAGGACAGAGATAACAGTTCACGAGCACTTCCCCTCCCCACAACATCCCTTTTGCAGAAGCCTAAGAGTCCCCTGCCCCTATTCATTTCCTGCTGGAAGTCTGAGTCGCAGCCAGAGAGAAAAGTAACTTTACCTCTGTTGTAAACTAAATGCCAGATCAGCTGGGACAGATTTGACACATGAAAAGGAAAGGGCTAGAGTTATTTCAAAATGCTTATTGCAGTCTACATTTCTGTGTCCAGCAGAAAGTTTAGTAAGACAGACATCCCCAGCACCCTTGCCCAATTACAGAAAAAAACCAAAACCCAAATTCCCAGCTTTGCATTAACACCTGAAGTACCATCCTGCTTGCCACACCACCAAGTGCTCCGTGCGGTCAGGGCACAAAGCCCGGCACAAGGACAGCACAGCCTCCCCAGGCAGGTGCTCCATGTCTCACTTCCCCAAGGATGAGCAGTCCCTCCAGCTCAGGAGATGCCCCATGACCACTCATTAAGAAGCTGTGTCACCCTTGCAGGACAACGAGCTGTGGCATTCCACACCTGTTACACAGCCCTTCTGCTACTGCCCCCCAGCTTCTGGCAGGAAAGGCAGCTCCCCATGACATGTTCAAAAGGCTCTTAATGGAGAAATAATCCTTGACCAACCATTAACAGGCCTAAGGTGACTGTGACAGCCCAGTCTCCCCTGCACAGCTGTGTGTTCAAACACACACACCCCTCCTCAGGAGCTCCAGTGCCTATCGAGGGTTACGGCAGCTTTATGGAGGGACAGCCACTCCAGTCCCTGTGTTATGACTCAAACACGGTTTCATGCAAGAAGTGGGAAACATTTAGTAAGCCTGGGAAAGGAAGGAGTGAGTCCCACTGGGATCACAACAGGACTCTACAGTGCTCAAACCTCAAAGGCATGAGCCCGCAATCCTGTGTGGAGCTGGGCCTGCAGGTCAGGCGCTGCCTCTTACCTGTTCTCCAGCAGCGTCATGCACACGACCTCCCGCACGCCTGGGTTGTTGGCCTTCTCCATGGAGCAGCTTTGCAGGTTCCACGTAGCCACCCTGAAGACGGGTCTGCCGTCTCTCAGCCCCCCAAACATCTCCACAGAGGGGCGAGTGGATATGATCTGGGTTGGACCCCCGGGAGGAAAGTCCAAGTCCTCGCTCTGGAGGCTTAGAGAGGTGGGGCTGGGGTGAGGCTTGGCCATGAAGCTGAGGCCACCGTTGGTATTTGTTGAAGGGGGCCTGGAGCGCTCTGCAAAAATCTGGTGCCTGATTTTGTCCAGAAAGGAGGAATTGATGCAGTCCATCCTCACCAGGTCCTCGATACTTTTGAAGGGCCCGTGCTCTTTACGGTAGTCCACAATGCTGTTGGCGATCTTCTCAGTGATGCCACGGATGCTCATGAGCTGCGCCGGGGTGGCCGTATTGATGTTGATCTTGGTGGCGGACAGGTGGTGCTCAGAGGCCGGGTCCTTGCGCACGGAGCTGGGCGAGTGCTGCGCCGAGCTGCCCTTGCTGCTCACGCAGATCTCGAACTTCACCTGCTCCAGCTTGGCCGCCCCCACCCCGCTCACCAGCGCCAGGTCCTCCACTTTCTTGAAGCCGCCGATGTACTCGCGGTACTCCACGATGTTCTGGGCCACCACTCGGGTGACCCCGGGCAGGGTCATCAGCTCCTCCTCCGTGGCCGTGTTGATGTTGAGCCTCTCCTGGTTGACGAGGATGTTGCTGAAGTTGCACGCCGCGCTGAACTTGCGGCTGTGGCACAGGTCGGCCGGGTCGCGGGGGATGGAGCGGTGGCAGCCCAGGCTGCCCCCCATCTCACCGCCGCCACGGGCCGCTGCCGGAGCCGGGGGAGCGGGCGCGGGGCGCTGCCGGGGCTGCCCGCCCGCCGCTCATGGACTCCGCGGGAAACCGGGGCGGACCGGGCGGCGGCGGGGCAGCTGCGGACAGACCCCGCTCCGCCACACTCGCCCGGTCAGCGGAACCCTGCGCCCCGCCCAGGGGCCCCCGCGCCTTTCCTCACTCTCCTCCTCCTCCTCCGCGGGCACCGCCGCTCTCCGGCGCAGGAGGAGCCTCCGCAGCCGCTGCCCGCCCGGCCCCGCTCCGGCCCCGGCGCTGCCGCCCGCGCCCCGCCGGCGGTAGTAGTAGCTCCGCGGGAGCCCCCGCCCCTCGGCCGGGCGAGGCGGGGCCGCCGCCGCCGCCGCCACCGCCCCCGGGCGTCACCCGCGCCGCGCCCGCCCCCGCCCGGGCACCGCGGGGACCGGCCCGGCCCGGCAGGGCGGGAGCGGCGCCGCCGGGACTCCGCACAGAGGGAGCCCGGCCCCGGGCCCGGCCCCGGCGGGGGGCTCGGAGGAGGAGGAAGGGTGACCTCCTCCTCCTTTCCGCGTAGGCTCAGGGGGATGAGAACGTCCCCAGTGCTGTCGCCTGGCCGCTGAAGGCAGGCTTTTTCCGTCCCCAGGTGAAAGGAAGCCGAGGTCTCAGGTGTTTAGACGCTGCCTGCAGCATTACTGTCCCAGAAGTTCCCTGGGCTCGTCTCTCTACATCTGATGGGGCATAGGTGTGTTTTCAGACCTCATGAAAGCCTCATCAGTCATCTCCACTGGTTTTGTGCTCCTGCAGGCACTATGCTTTTATGCATCAGGGTACTAAGTCTGCATATTTTCCTTTCTTTTTTATTTTTTTTTATTTTTATTTAACATCTCAAGCAATTGCAAGAGTGCTGAACAAACTGAAACTCCCCACTCACAGAATGATGCTTTTGGACACATTAGATCCATATACTAGGTCTGCCTCAGCCGGGGTGATGGTCTGCAGCATGCCGAGCCCTTCCCTGAGAGTAACCTCATTCTGCACCAAAATAGTGGCTGTGTATCGCCCGTGTGCCTCAGCTGGCTTTAACAGAGTTTGTTCGTGCACTGAGAGCCACAGCAGCCCCACCACAGCCCATTTTGGGGAAGCCACTGAAATATTTACCCAGTTTCTACTGCATCCAGTCCCATGCTGCACTGTCTGCAATGTTATCTGTAGCCAAATTAGCTCATTTGAAACTAGCTTGACTGTGCCCACACAGGAGTGACTGCAATGTCAATGAATCGAAATATAATGGGTGGGTGTAATTGAAAGGAAGGGGGAATTGAAAGAAAGAGCAAACATATGATTGCAGATGCCAGCTATGCACACTGATGCTGTCTTGTGCTGAGAGTCTCTCTCTCTGTATTTCTTTTAGCTGCATAGAATATGGTACACGTGTATTTTCAACATCAAGACTCTTGGTTGGCCCTCTACTGAAAATGAAACCGCTTGCAGTAGCAGCTTGTACATGTATTTTTCATGGCATTTTAATGGAAATTATTTTCATCCACCTGAAATAAAAAGTTACATTTATTCAGCTTCTTGGCGAAGGAGAATGTGATGTGCTTAAGGGAGTGCAGGCTTTACCAGGCTCTCAGACTGCGCAGGGGCATGGATGCTTTAACCCTGGTTCTGGATACTCTGTTGTGCATCACACATTTCCCTTCTGCTTGCCCCAGCAGTGCAGTTAGAAAATTACCATTACAGGAATGGCACTGGCTGCATTAGGGCACTGGCTGCATCAGGGCATTGGCTCTCTGCTGGCTGCTGGAGTGCAGAAAGTGCTCGCTCAGGTGATTAAATGCTTCCACGTCTGCTGGAAAGTGCTCTGCGCGCTGCGATAGCAGCGGCCAATGCAGCAGGAGTCATGCTGGGCCTGTTCCTGCTGGGACCATACCAGCACAGAGCTGGAAACAATTAACCATTGAAATGAGTATTCTTTGCAAGGCAGTATTATTACAGTAATAGCTCCACAAGCTGTTATCTCAATGGAAAACACACTCTTTTGCTTTCTACAGCAGGTTGTTTTGCATTGATCCAGGCTCATTAACTAAGTTTTGAAGCTGAAAAGCCCCAGAATCCATCTGAAGCATCATCTACATTGCAGGCAGCACTAGGTTTTCTGTGTTTCAGAAAAAAAGGCAGGAGCATCTTCAGAAAGAAAACAGATGTCCCTTTTGTCCAGCACTTTCTGTTGACAGCAGCTATTCAACATTTCTTGAATCTGCAGCACCAAAAATTAACCTGTGAGTCTGGATGCAGCTGAGGAAGCAGAGCTCAGAGGGATGTAACAAGTGTCCCATCACCTAATCCTGAGTATGACCTCATGCTAATGTGAAATGTGGGCTGGGGGGCGGGGGGAGAATGAGGGGATTATCATTCCATTAGCCCCAAACCTGTATCTTTTGTTCTTGTTGACATTTACAGGAAGCTTGCTGAGATCTGAGTCAACCTTTGGCACATTTCAGGAAAGCACCAAAAGATGTGAAAAGGTCTTGAAAAGTTAAACAGAAAACAAAGGAAAAAAAGATCAATCAATGGCCTGACATCAGTGTTAGGCAATCCATTAATTTGAGGCAATCCATTAAAATGAGGTTCAGTCAGTAAATTAT
Source organism: Calcarius lapponicus (assembly GCA_039654755.1). Taxonomy (NCBI): domain Eukaryota; kingdom Metazoa; phylum Chordata; class Aves; order Passeriformes; family Fringillidae; genus Calcarius; species Calcarius lapponicus. The sequence continues at coordinate 70,400,403 of CM077464.1, forward strand.
TGAAAAAACAATGGCAAAATTATTGACAGCCAGTGTAGGCAACAGAAAATAAATCTCGTGAAACCCAGGTAGATACTAGATTTTATCTTTGATCCAATCCTGAGCTCAGTGTATGTAAATTTATTCACGAAGAGGTGGATTGATTGATCATGGTCTCCTGGTGACACTGGCTGGCAGGTAGCCTCCCTGAACTGCTTGGCACCTATCCTGGCAAGGGGCCATGAATCCAGGATTCCTGAATCTCCATCAGCCCCAACAGGTTTAGAGGGCTCTGAGACACCGTGGGTGGCTTATTCCTCAGGATCCTCAGCTTGCTGCCTACTGAGCAGCTGGCTGCTGGCCAGGGCTGGCTTAGAAACCTCTCAGTGACAGCAAAATTGGGTTTCACTGCTCTGAGGGTGTGAATGGGGAGGACCTCATAGGGCCAGGCAGGCTCCAGCAGTGAGAGGTGTGGGGGGACACCCTCAAAAGGCCCCTGGGAGCAGCCATCACGCTTCCTGCAGAGTCTTTTTGTGTTTCACTGGACAGTGTTGCAAAGCAAGGAGCTGGAGAACAGTGGTTTTATCCTTGCCCAGCAGCCATTTGTTGATCTTGGACTTGCTTTGCCTCTGTCTACAGCCCTCCTCAACTGAACATCTCACATCCTGTCCCCCTAAACTGGTAGTGAAATAGTGGCACCAGGGCAAGCAGCTGGCCACATGAGAAACACAGGAGAAGGGTCGTGTCACCTGCTTGCCAGCTCTGGAGGTCTCAAATGCCTCTTCCCTGCAGGAATTCTTCAAGGAAGAAAGAACAAAACCAAACCTTTTCCATCTGAAGGAGGTTCTACAGTACTTCGGGCCTATGCAGTGTTTAAGGATGATATGGAAGTGCTTGAACCTGATGGAGTGGGAGCAGGTACTGGTGAACAATGTCTTTTGACATAATTGATGCAAAAAATCTGCCCACAGGCCAATAGATTTTAAAGGCTAACTTCTTAGCATTTTAAGTTGGCCTTAAAATAATCTATTAATCTATTTTTACACTTTTTAACATCCTGCAGAGGCTCTAAACAGATAAACTGAGTTTTATGATGAGGGATAGAAGGAGACAGAAGATGTTACTCAACAGAAAAACACAAGAGTTTGCCTTCAGTGTTCAGGCAGCAATTGCAGTTCCTACCAGCCCACCATGTGATAGCAGTGCCTTTTCCAGCTCTCACACAGCCTTGGGGGGCTTGGCAATCACACTTTTACACCCTGTGTTTTCAGACCTGCTGCACTGGGCTCTTAACGGGCAAGGGCTCGAAAAGGCAGCTGATTAACTGCAGCGCCTGTATTCTTATTAAAGGGAGCTATTAAAGTAATTGTTTTCTTTCTGCAAGGACATCTTCAGTAACACTTGTAACAGATGCCCGAGGGAGAAGACAGGCAGTGTTTTTATGAAGACAAGTAATAACAAGTAGGAGTTAGCAATTTCATAAGCAGTGGGACTTACAAAGTCTGATTCTTGGCGGCTCTTTCCTTTTTTGATTTTCTGGTCTTTATTAATAAAACTAAGTCTCCATTAGTGTCTCAGTGGGGTCACTAATCTGGATATCTCTGTTCTAAATGGCCATCAATATTTGTGGCTCTTTTAGAAACTTTGTATTTTTGAGACATTTAACTTTTATCAAATTCACTTGAAATTAGCCCACTCTCTAATAAAATCCCTGGGGAAGGGCTGAGGGGTAGAGCAGCAGAGCGCACAATCACATGAGGTTTTTCATGGGAATCCAATGTCTATGATGTGAGCTCTTTTTCCTGTAAGACACTCTATACAGCTGCCAAACTTGTTGCAAAAAAAGTGATGTCACCAGCGCCGTGTTGCCAGGTTACGGGTGTCACATCCTACAGAGAAATACAGTCAGAAGGGTGAGCAGAAGTGAGTCATCCTCATACCTTGATTAGGGCTTCACTTGGCTTGGACTTGAGTCTGAAACGCAGACCTCTCCCTTCCAGAGGAGATCTCAACCAGTGGCTCACCAGTGCTCAGTAGGACAGCTCATCCTAGAGGGAAACAAAAGGAACCCAAGCTAGAGAGCACAATCTCCAGCAGAGTGTGGGATGCATTTTCCAGTTTCCATAGACAGCAGGGGGGATTTGATTCTCATACCCCACATCTGAGGTGACTCAGATACCCCTTGAGGCACAAGGATAGAAAAGAACTAGAAAATCTAGTCCTTTCTTGACCCCAGGCAGACTCATCAAGGCCATGCTTACAGAAGCTTGCCTACTCCAGGTCTCCAGTGGTGGTATCTCCTGAACTTCCCAGATGAGAAACATGGGATGTGGTGGAGCTGTGACCCAGCTAATATTTTCTTTGAGGCCTAGTCCATCAAGCTGCAGTAAAAATGCCCATAAATCACTGCTGTGTGAATCTGGCACGAGGGAGAGTCAGAATTGGCGACTTGTGAGCCAAGTGCCTAAGCTCTCACCCAGGGCGAGCTTTCTGTGGTTCCACCCAAAGGCAAGCATCAAGTGGGTTTTTGTGGAAAAGATACAGGCAATGAGATTTTAGGCACCTCGAGAGCCAAGCAGGAGAAGAGGAGAAATAAACCAATATGCTGGAAAGGGTTGTTCAGTAAAACTTTCAGCACTCCACACAGGACTTTTGTCATCAGCAGTTGTACCCCCAGCCCCTCAACTGAATAAATTACTATTTTGCATAATTTGTAATTTTATCCTTTACCTGTAGTTACTAGGTTACCATAATTAATTTTCTTGTTAACAAATTTTAGAGGAGTGTGTAAAAAATCCATTTCATGTTTACCTTTTACTTTTCGAAGAGTTTCATGACCATTAGTTTACTCATACATACAGCTTTTTAACTCAGTGATTCTGCAGTTACTGTAGCAGCCACTGCAATTTTGCCCAGACTTATGTATTACTTATAACTTCTGCTGTTTGGGGGGTTTGCTTTTGGTTTGTGTTTTGGGTTTGGTTGGGGGTTTTTTGTTATAAAAACATAAGGAATTATTCTCTACTCCTTGAACAGTTGTGTTTCAGATCCTAAAATTATTCAGATAGGCAAAACCTGGACTCTTAATTCTCCTAATTTTCTCAGATATAAGGAGGGGTCAGTCGGGTCTCTGTGTGGTTTACTTGTGCCATGTTTTCTTCCTGTCTTTTCCCCTTCATACATAAAATTCTGTTTGCTGAGAAGAAAATAAACCACAAAGTAGAGTCAAACTTTCCCTTAGTCCCAGATTCTCAGAGATCTGCAGAGGATAGATCTGCGAAGGATAGAGTATAAAACCAGAGCTCTGTTGAGGATCAGATCATTGGTTTATGAAACAGAAAATGTTTTGATTAAGACTTTTCACACAAAACATAGCACACTGCCTAAATTATCATCTCTGCAATGCTCTCCTGAGAAAATATATCTCTCACATTTCAAGTCCTGTACCAACAATTAAAATGGTTTAATGGCTTCAACCACTCCCAGCAGACTTTGAACTTCTCTGAGGAGCCTCCCTGACAAGCAGCACAAGTTGCCTCGTTGTTACAACACTTTCAGTGAAAGCTTGATCCAATTCCCATGAAGACAAAGGAAAATGTCCAGAATGATTTAAAAGGCTGCTGTGCTGATTTGGGCAAGCAGGAGGGCCTGCACTGTTGGTGGAATTGACTCGTGTGATTCTCCATCTGAGAGCCAGGTTTTATTGAAATGAAAGCATGAAGGAGGAAGAGCAACACAGTATAGAGCTCTTCCTCTAGGAACAGGTCCTGTAGGATGGCTGCTTGGAGGAGACAGGTGAGCTCAGGTCAGCAGCATCTGGGGAATGAGCAGCAGAGCATCTGAGCAATACCGGACCAGTGGAGGACAAGCAAGCCCCTGAGCACCTGGAACTGGACAGCACTGAGCTAATTAAAACCAAACTGAAGGACCAAGCTTTGATCACTGGAAAGACGCTGGCACAAATAAGGATTTTAAGTCCTTGGAAGGTAATTAGCTGTTGAAAAACCCCACCAGCATGGCTGTACCAAACTCACTTTTTTCTTTGATGGGATGACTGACTTGAAGGATAGAACAGAAACAGCTGATTAATGACAGAGGGTGTGGGAGAGCATATACTTACAAAGCTTGTGGGTGGAGTCAGAAAGCCTGCAAGGACTTGGGTGGGTAGGTTCAAAATTCAAAAGTCTACACAGGTCAGAAGGACATTCCAAAATTGACAAGATGAATTTTGGTAGAGACCTAGGGAGGAGAAATCAGCATCATCCATTCAAATTGAGAATACCTGAGTCACAGATGGGGCAGGAAAGGCTCAAAAATGTAAATAAGAGTCATCAGGGTGGCCCATTAAGTAGAGACCAAAGTCTGTTTCTAGCTTATCTTACGAATTCCAACAGCATGATTAGGAATATAGCTGTGCATTGACACAGCTGCACTCAAGAACATGGTGCTTAGAGCCACCATGCCAAAGTATTGGTGAATTGCTGCCAGGTGTTATGCACATTGCAAAAACCAGAGTTCTCCCAAAACAAACCCCACGGCCCTGAAGTGTTTACTATTTCAAGGCTAGATCCTAGTCCTTGCTTATACCAAGTAATATGTACTCTATTGATTGGAAACACAGGAATCCTGAAGTTCTGTTGCACAGGAATAAAGCTTGCATATCCTGGGGTGAAGAGTTTGCTGCCTAAATAAAGGCTTAAAGTAGGTAAGATATTAGAGTATTCTTTTTACTGTGTGTGAAGTTTTAGCTGAGGTCACATCCACAGCTCCAAACCTTGTTCCAGCCAAATAACGTGTTTTGGAGAGACTTTTAAAAAGTTTGAAGAGACATGAGGAAAAATAGTTGTCACCATGTTACACAAGCTTTTGCATTATGTCAGAGCACGAGCTCCCCACACTCTGCAGGCCGCTCATTCCTGCTCACCTGGTGTGTGCTCACCACCATGACTCACCACAAAAACAACTCAGCACATATTGGTTGGCTGTCATTTCCATGCAAACACCCTTCTGGGTATTGTGGGATGTCTGTTTTTCCGGTGATGGATTCTCAGACTTTGCTGTGGTTCAGGAATGGCTCCAGCACCTCCTGCTCCAAAAGTAATCTCACCAGGTATCCCGAAATCAGGTTCTAATCTTTCTCCCAAATGTCCCAAAGCATGCAGTTGATTAATTCTGATTTCACACCACATACAGCCATGTCACACACACATTCTTGCCAGCCAGTAAATGAGCCACATTCTTCCTGTGTTAGTCATGGAGCATGTCTCCTTTAACCTGTGCACTTACAACTATGGCATGTGGGGTGCTCCTCCCATGACTCAGGGGATGTTCTTGTCACCTGAAACTGCAAGGTGCTGGGCATCTATATCCTGACACCTACCAAGTGACATCAGGGAATGCTGGTAACCCACCAGCATGACTCCTAAGACAGGACAGAAGGAAGACAGGACACTCAGTGGGGTCAAACTCAGAGAAATGGTTGGATGAATGACTCACTTAAGCTGACTAAGGCCCATCCCAAAAGTGCCTGTTGCTGACTCTGACTGTTCTGACTGTGCATGCACACATGCAAAGTGTGGCAATCAAACACTTTTGGGAAGACAGCTGCTGCTCCTTCAGTTTGTGTACCATATTGCCACCTCAAACTGGATGAGAACTCACTCCACACTTAGGATTGACATTTAGAGCTGACTGCATGGTGGTGTTCCATGGGCTAGTGTCTTAGGCTTCAGAGTGTCAGTACCTACTTTGGATGTGCCAGTTCCAATCCAGCATTGCCTTGGCAAAGTCATGAGGCTGCCCACACACAGTTCACCCCTTACACCATTAGATTTGCCAGGTATGATTTACCCTAACCAAGCAAGCAGCTGTTACATGCACTGTCACCTCCATGCTGCACAGGGATGGGGGGCCTGATTTTCACCAAACCAAGTCATCACTCCTACTATTTATTTTTTTCACCTGCAACTTTTTTCATGATGTTTTACTGCTTGCCATTGTTACTCCTACTAGTATAGGACAGAAGGGTTTTAGAAAGGTGGGTTAAAAGAGAACCAACAGGGGTCTCCACGTATTTTAGAGAACTTTAATGCAGTAATTATCCATCACACCAGTCAGAGCTTGCAGGTTTCTAATGGCTGCTGGTGAAACTCTGCGAGGTCTTTGGATCTGAGCCTGCCTTGCACACTGTGCACGAGGATCTGCTATCTGCACTGCCTTTGTTGGGTCCAACCCTCTCTAGTGTGATTGTGACTAGCTGGAGAGTGGGGGATTGCCCGCTGTGAGAAAGGGTATCAGCATGTGGCCCTCCCGGGGGCTGTTTGGGACAGGCAGCCATGCACTCTAAGAGGTGTCAGGGACACTAAATGGCATTCCCATCAATCGATCTTGACACCACCTGCTTCTGAAAGAGCTGATTCTTCCAAAGACAAACACTCAAGGCTTCTTGCCACCTTTGCCATAGGCTGAAAAGGAGTGGAGAAGGAGTTTTGCTCCATCTGTATTCTCTTTTCCCTATACTTTTAGATAAGGTGACACAAACTTGCAGATTCCCTTTGGATTCAAGCTAGTCATTGTTCAAGGCACAATGATAACTCTGTATCACAAGAACAAGTCATGAAAGAAATATTGTTAGAGAAGAATCAGAAAGGCACTGTGTTTTGTCCTTCATTAAGCTCTGAATTTCATTTGGTTTTGCTGGGCGGAGGCTGTGGCAGGGACAATGTTGGATGCACTGCCCAGCAAAAACATTCCACCAACTCACTGCAGGATCGTAAGTCAAAGTGGATACCAGAGACAAATTCTCTGCAGTGTTTGCAAGTCCCTCAACAGCAGCAGGGACATTCTTCCCCTTGGCTTTCAGGAAGGGTTAGAGATTCCCAGGAGATCAGGCCAGGTGTGGTGCATGAAAACAAAAAGGCAAGGCAAGAATTTGTGTTAGGATAAACCAAATGGGAGAAAAACACAGCAACAACAAAACAAACAAACAAACAAACAAACAAACAAAAAAACCCCACCCAAACAGAAAACTGTAAAAACCATCTGTTTATATAAAGGTCAAGACACGTTTCTTTCACATGATTCAGGAATTTCACAGTGCTTCCTCTAACTCACATTTTTAAATCAAAATGTTCAAAAACATTGCATCAAGAAGTTTCAAATTCTAGAGCTGGAACATGCAATAAAAAGTCAACTATAATCTTGGTTTTAAATGTTAAATTAAACTTTAAAACAAAACAAAACAAACAAACAAACAAATTAGAAAATTGGAATATCCCAACAAAAATTCCTTGATTAGCATAGTTGCTCTTGCTCAAAGTTTTGGACATTTGTGATGTCAAACAATTGCTCTAAGATCATTGTTAAAAACAACCCCCAAACTTTTAAGGATTTTTTTTTTTCAAAACAGCATGAAAAACCTGCAATATTTGACTGATTTATGTTGTTAAAAGAATCAGCTGTAAGGGTCTTCACTCATTATAGTGTGTCACTTTGTATAGCCAGATATTTAATGCTCACATATTTTAATCTCTGGACAAAGTACAGAGGCTGCTCACAGATAAGATATCCAACACACTCCAGAATGTCTTCCCAGTTGCCTCTGACTTCATTTCACAGCTCCTTGACTCATATGGTGTCACCACAAGAGACTTATAATCAGGTCCATTTAATATCAAGGAGCAAATTATCCAGGAGAAATAATTTGCTTTGCTTCCCACCTTCTGTGCCACCAACTCACCTTTCCCTTGGCATCCACCCCTGATCCTCAGAGCTGTTTATGCCCTGGAGCCAGCACTGGCAGGGGAGCAGCAGCAAAGCCTGAGCTGGATGAGGAAGCATGGGATGGCACAAGGATTTCTCTGGGCACCCCAGCATGCTCCCACTTTTATCTCCTCTTCACAGCTCTGCTCATAAGGCTGTGCCAGCTCACTGTTGTGGTGGTTTTGCTCTCCCTGTCAAGGAAGAGACTCCTGCCTATGCCTCTGAAGCATTAAACTGTGTTGAGATTCAAATTCAGTGCTCAGATTGCTGAGATGGAGGAGAGTCCCTTATGCCTGGATGCAAGAGGAGAAAATCCATTAGGGCTAACCATGGCCTGGCTATTAAGAGTAATAGAACTAATTTTAATAGCATTAAACTCCTGAAATGTATTAAATTTCAGCAGAAAATTCTGAGTGATCATTCCCCTGCAGATATGCCCATGACAGTGGTGCAGCCCAAGGGCAGGAGTCCAGAGAACCTGAGGAATCACCATCCTTGGAGATATTTGTAGCACCGCTCTTTGTTGTTCCAAGTAACTCCGACCAGCAGGTCAGACTAGATGATCTTCCTTTCAACCTAAATTATTCTGCAGCTGTGTAGAAAATGGTGGTCTTGGACTTGTTGGCATGATAAATAGGAGCTGGGGGAGGATTTGGTAAGCTGCAGAGAGCGCAGATATTGAGAGAAAGAAAAGGGAATAGAGCAGGGGGTGTATGGCATTGATAGTTTCATATCCATTCTTTGCAGATCCATGGGGATAACCATCCCATTTTAAACAATAAAGTGGCTTTCAGCTGTATGGTTTGGGTTTTTTTAGTTAAAGAAGATATGTGATCTAAGCTGGATCAAAAAAAGAAAGAAACCAGCAGAAAATCCTCATCCATCTGTTCTCATATAATTAAGATTTGTTTCTGATTCTGATTCTGCAGGAAGGGATATAGTGGTTTGTTAATACTGTAAGAATAAAATCCACAAGTTCTGAACCAAAGCTCTGTTGAAATAGTCCAGAAGAGAGACTCCCTTGTCAAGGCAGTCACCTTCTGTGAGAGGAGAGGTACCTTCTCTGGAAAAGGAGAAACAAAGCAGCTTGCAACCAGCAACATCACAGAGCTCTTATTCTGCTCTCACTCTGCATGTTATATGGGGTTAATTTTAAGAGAGAAAAAAAACCCTTGCAGAGCTTCCTTAGCCAAACAGGGAGAAGTTCGATCGCTTCAGAACAATGGAAGCAAAGAGAACTCAAGGGAATTATTCATCTGGTAAATGGAATTTGATTTTCTAATGCGAAGAGCAGGCTTTAATTACAGCAAATTGAAACAATAGAACATTTCCTTACTAAAAAGTTGGAGGGCTTTTTGTTGCTATGATTACTATGTGAAGGGGATGTTTGTGCTTAGAAGCCCTAGCAATTATAGGAAGGTTTAACTTCAGCCAACTACTTTGTAGAAGTTACCATAATTGACAACGGGAATGTTTTCCCGTAACTTACTTCTCTTATAGGCCAAACACAAATACCATGATGTGTGATGTACTGCATTGGAACAGAAGGGGACAGATACCTCTGGGATTGGGAAAGAAGCACTTTCTTCATTGGACAGCATGGGCAAGAAGAGAAGCAACACAAAAGGATCTCCATCTGCCACAGCAAATGGAATTTCCCATCCCTCAGAAGAAATATTTCAAACACTTAAGTCACATTATAGTTCTGCCCAGTACTGCAAGAAACAGTCCTTGCTAGCTCATGGTCATTACATTTGTTAGCGCCTAAAAAAAAATATTTTTATTGTATTTATTATGACTAGTTGCATTACTAGGAGAGCCCAGGGCTCAATGGATATGATATGATATATGATATGATACATAACACTCTGGTCTGATGTTCAGGTTTAAAATGTTTATTTTAAAGTTTATGCCATAGCCACACTCCCATCACGTACCGGGGCCACACGTACTGGTTGCTGGCATCACTTTTGGAAACAGAGGTTCCAAAACTTGAGGAAACTGAAGGAAAAGAAGAAATTCCCACACTACTGTGAGACTTTCTAAGTATGATAAAAGTGCATGCTGTGTTTCTTAGAGGCTGCAGTCACATTAGAGCTTAATTACATTAACATTTAATGCTTAAAAATGTCAAGAAAGGACTAGGGGGGAAAATAAATCAGAACTCAGAGACAGATGAGATGCACACAAGTTTTAATGCTGGATTTGGATTCCTAATGAGGAACTGTTACCATTATTTTTGCCTCATGCCAAACTGTAAACAAAAACTTTATGTGTTTAATCTTAAAATGCCCCCACCTACAGCTTGCTAAGTTAGTTGAAGCTAACCAAATTGAACTACCACTTCAAAATTATTTTGTTCCCTAAATGTTGTTTCATAAGGAAAATTGTGATGGGGATAAAACAGATCATGCTCTTCTGAGGTCTCAGAGCTATCAGCCACGCTCCATTTAGCCTTAGCAGTCATCTGAGCAGGAGCTTCAATCTTTTTTGCAGGGAGTAGATGTGCTCAGAGCTGACTTGGCAACTGATGTTGTGCCTACATAATAAGGAGTGAGTCTAGAAGGCTGCTGCTCATGTTGAGCACCTTGTTTCTTGAACCATGTAGCTCAGAACCTTGTGCCTTTGGGAGACTGGTGGCCTGTCAGACTGAGGGGAGACTGAGCATACAGTCGGAGCATCCAGCTGAGAGAATACAGAAGCTCGACATGGAGACAGTCCCTGCTAGTGGAAGAGGTTCTGTGCTGCCATTCTTTTAGTCACCATGATACTGTCTGAAAAATCCTCTTTGCCCAGGATTTTCTCCTGGGAAGCTGAGAGGCCTCAGAAAAGAATGAAAACAATAATTATCTGATTGCTTGGGAATGCGGTCTGGAGATCATTTACCAACAGGTGCATCATTGATTGGTTCCATGTGAATTGTTTTTAACTAATGACCAATCACCATCTGCTGTGTCTGACTCTGAGAAGTCAGTCACAAGCTTTCATTATCATTCTTCTTCAGCCTTCTGATGTATCCTTTCTCTTTCTTTAGTATAGTTTTAGTATATAATATAATATCATATAATATCAAATCAGCCTTCTGAGAACATGGAGTCAAATTCTCATCTCTCACCTCATCCTGGAGACCTCACAACACCACAATTTCTCCTATCAGCAGCTGTACAGAAGACTGATCCTTGTTATCTACTTCATAAAAGCCAGATGGAGTATTTTTCAAGCTCTTTATCAAGGAAAAACTTGGGATTTTTTGTTAGTTGTTGTTTCAGTTTTTTTAAATTATCATCCCCTCATATATTAGTGAGGATTCCTAGGAAGTATAAGTCATGCAGTCCTAGAAAGTCCAGTAAAAGCCTGTGCTTTTTGTTATTTGCTGAATGATTCTCCAGTGGGATCATATTGCCAAGAACTTGGGATTTCATAGCAAAGTGAGATTACACATTAGAAGAAAATGCTCATAAAATATGTTCATTTTTAATGAAGACATTAAAAACCCACTCAGAGCTTTGTCTCCTCACTTCTGTACTCAGTCTACTGCCACTGTAATGATCCCAAGGCTGGGAACCTGAAGAAGAGAGAGGCCTCAGTGTCTCTCTGTTAGTGAGATTTCAGGGTTTTGATCTCTTCATTTAAGAAATTACTTTACAGTAATGGATAATAATGAAAGTAAAGTGTCTGAAATATTTGAGCATAAATGTTTTTGAGTGGGGCCAAGGACTGTATGGCTCATGAGTCCTCTCATCATACGTAAAACCCTAAGAAGGTTCTCTCTCACACTGTGGCAGGCAGGCAGTGGCCTGAGGTCTGAGGCAAATGAAGCAAAGGCTAATGAATCTCTGAATTCAGCCAGAGGGGTTGTAGAGCATCACATAGCATTTAATCTCTCCTCTCTTCTAACAGTAGGGTTCAGACATAATATGTGGATATCCAGGATAGGACATGCAGGGGAAAACCCTTTAGGAAACTACCAGGGAAGGGATTTTCCTGGAGGTTTCTGATGATTCCAAACCATGTTAATAAACTGCTCAGAAGCACTTTCTCTGCATGATCCAAAAGGAGCAGGTCTGAAAAATGAAAATCTAACCATGTGGGATTGGGAATCATTTGCTGAGGTCCCTTCCCCAGTCTTTCTAATCTGCGTGCTTCAGGAACATCACAGAAATGTTTCCTCATAGCACCTTTGTCACAGTGTGGAAGTGCCTTTAAGCTCTTTTTACCACTGAAAAACTGAGGAATAAAATAAAATGCCTGAAGTCTCAGAGCTTGATCTGTCCCAGGCTTTCCCCTTGCCCCTGGAAAAAATGCAATATACAGACAACCCTGTGAAGTCAGGCTGAGCAGGATAGAAAATTGGAACAGCAATTTGTTTTGAGAAACACCATTCAGGCACTGCATTTATCCTGCATGAGTCAAAGCAAATATTTTCTTCCTTCAGTACCCTCTCCTGCCAGCTCACCAAGTTTTCAAGGCAACATACCTTCCATAGAAATGTATTTCTGTATGCACATGAAAATTAAATATCATTGTACTATAATGGCTTGTGGCATGGATATATATTGCATTTGAATCCTTGCTCATGATGGTTTTATTTCTGGACTGTGAAATCTTGGCCACCTGAGTCTTAGATTAATATATTAACGAGATAAAATTATATATCACAAGGCTTCTTAGATAAAAAGCTTAGCTATGCAAGGGCTTCTTATTATCCCTTTTATCCTCTGCTATGTCAGAATGAATTGTAGCATCAAACTTCAGCTAAACCCCCTATTTAATCCCTAATGCTCAACAGATAGGATAACATTTATTTTGTTTTGGAGTTTAACTTTAGATGAGGTGACATGTAACAGAATGGAGCACAGACCCTGCAAAACAGTCTCCTGCAGTGTGACAAATTACAGAGTACAACAGAGTAGTGCAGAGGCAATTAAAAATGGAATATACCCCTGGAAGCTGGCATGCTGCAAACCCATGATTAAAACTCAGCAAAGCTGAGTCTTCAGCAATGTTTGTGCTCACATCTAACCATACAGCAGAGCATGAGGGGAAGAAGTCCAAACAAGGAGAACTTTGGTCTGGGTTCTGTGGCAGTGGTTATTTTTCTGTAGAAGAAAAAGGGTCACCCTATACACTGCCCTTCCCTTCCTGTGCCATTACTCATGCAGTCATTCAAAATCATGCAGTATAGCTGAATAAGTTGGAAGGAAGATCTTGCCTGTGCTGAGACCTCCCTCTCCATGCAATAAAGCTTCCAATCAGTTGCTCATTTTGCAGAGTGTGCATAACCCCGCTGGCTTTAGTGGCCTGATGGTCCTGCGTGTGTGCTTGTGTTTCTTTGGCTGGAAAAGGGCCCCTTCACATGTCCCATTTGCCTGGCTTCTAAGAGGCTGCTTGACCTAAGGAACATGACCCACAGACTTACAGGAGCTGGGATTGTCAGCAGTGTCCTTTAAGCCTAGGAATGCATTCAGCAGTTGGCCCTGTTCTCTGGAAATGATGCTCTATGCTGCAGCTACAAAAGGCAGCAGGAGCAGGGGGACAGGTGGTTTCAAATATATAAATTAAAACTTCTAAATGGCCATGATAATAGAGCAGGAAAAATGTTATTCCTCCTCCTAGCCTAGACTGGAGGGTGGAAAAGACACTTGGCAAAGTCCACTTCAAAAACATGCTAACACAAAGAGTTTGATGGGCCCAACTCCGAGTTTCACATCTGTTACCAAGGCGTTGTATAGTCTTGTTACAGCAACTAAGTTATCACACCAAGGCACTGAAATTAGTCACACAACAGAACACTGTAATTCACACTGTCAAAGCTATTTTTATTCACTTGGAGCTGTTTTTATAGATTGACTTAATTGGACAACAGGTATGACAAGCCTTTACTGTGATCTTATCTTCACCAAGCCTATTTTGTTGTCTTCACCTTATCTTCACCAAAATCTCTATTTTGTTGTAGGAGAGTTTGAAACACAGGGCCCTGACAAACAACCCAGCACCAAGGAAGCCCACCTACCCTATCCATGGCAATCAGGGGGCCACATTTTTCTTTCTCTGAAGCTAACACCAGTCCCACCGGAGCTACTTTAAGACAAGAACTGTTGTGATGTTTCGTACTGGACTGAAAACCAGTTATAAACACAAGACATGAACAATAGGGAGGAAGAAAGAGGAGAAGAAAAAAAAAATAAGAGAAAAAAGAATACAATATATTTTTAATCTAAATACTCACCTTTCTGCAAGCTCTTGACCCAGACAGCTGGCTTTTGTTTCCACATTCACCTTCAAAGTCCACCTGCAGATGTGACCATACACAGCCACAGATCTTCAGAGCACATGTCATGTCAGTACAATAGGATTTGTTAATTTCTGTACCTTACCACTTGTTGGCCAGAGAAGTAGTGGATTGAACCCTGGCACTGTTCAAGGCCAGGTTGGGTGGGATTTTTGAGAAACCTGGTCTAGTGAAAAGTGTCCCTGCCCTTAGCAGGGGATTGGAATTAGATGATCTTTTAGGTCCCTTCCAACCCAAACCATTGTCTGATTCTACGTTAGCCCACACAGCTCATCTTTACTAAGCCAAGCAATACCCCAAAAAAGCAAGAGTTTATCTGGACTTCATAATTATTAGTATGCTTAAATGGTAACTTCTTCACAGTGCTTCCCAACTTTTAGACAGACTGACTTCTTGCATTGGCCTCATCATGGAAATCATTAAGATTTAGCCTCATTTCACTCAATGAGCAATTCTAGCAGAGAAATTAGGTGAGAGTTCTGCAGCCACACAAGGCCACAAACACTGCTGCTTGGCACAATAGACTGTGCCTCAGCAAAGCTGCACCTACAGGGGTATAAAATAACCAAAATGAAATGAAATATTTACTTCCTCCTGATTTCAGCCTGGTCTGAAAAAGCAGAAAAGGGAACCTTTGCAAACCATTCCCAGCTTTACTCTGAGAGACTCAGCTCAAAAGCAGCTGGCAGGTGAGGCTTAAAACCCATATTGATTAGAGCTGACCTGTGCTGAGTTAGAAAGCCTGATGCTTAAAAAAGGCAGCAAGTAGCTGCATCCCGTGTCATTAGGAGATGTTTTCCCCATAGAGCGCTAATGAGCTGGCACAGCTTTGGCTTTCAGTGGGAGCTCCTCATCTCCCTGAGACTGCCTGACAAACTTCCCCAGGCACAGGCTACTTCTTTGTCATCCTTCCTGTGGTGTTTAGCCCTGGCCAAGAATAACACAGGCTGCTATAACATGAATAAGGAAAAAAAGAATATCCCACTGTGCTGCTGACACTGGGAGAGCTCGCTGCCTTGTGGTGAACGGGGTGATAATAATTCTACCAGTCCTGATGGGGATCACCGAAATGTCAAGGCTGATAGCTGCCCTTTCCCTTCTGACATGATCATTAGCCTCTGGGAAGGAAATAAATTACTGAGCCACTTAACACCTCATTAGGAGTTAAAACTATGTATTCAGCATCTCCAAGTCGAGTTTTAAAGCAGCTTGGGTGTTTAACAGCCAGCTGTGAAGTTAGCTCTGAAAGTATACAGCTGGCTGTTTCCTTAAGGGAAGCTTTTCCTTTAAATGTCTCCAAAGCCCAGGCAAACAATGTTTTCCATTCTCCCTGCTTAACTGTACTGGTTTGGGATGTATAGTCTGTCTGTATTTATAAATAACCCACTTTGTTTACCAATTCTTTTAAGTATTTTCAGGAAAGGGAAGGAAGAAAACTAGGAATATTGCAATTGCCTGTCTGCCCTCATTAACCCAGTAATTATTGCACTGTAATTCAATTATTTCTTGTACTCAGTTCCAGATAAGAAGACTGCAAAGGCAATAACAGCTTAAGAAGATTCCTCTTCTCTTTTTTTTTTTTTTTTCTTTATTCTCTAAGGCTGTTTTTCTCTGCCTCTGCATTATTCCACACTCCTCGTTATGATATACTGGGAGCTTGCTGCTGTGCATTGAATCAGAGCTAAAAATAATTATCTTTCTTTCTTTTTGTAGCTTTAGATTGTTTTAAAACCCAGATCAGTTGGCATTTGCATGGTGCGTACACTCTGAAAGCTAAATAAGTTTTATCTTATTTTGTGCAAATTAATAAAATTGGCAAATCTGTTGTGACCTATTACTGGAAACTATGATGCTTTAATACCCAAATCTGCAATGACTCAAGACAGTGTCAGAGCAAATGCTTTGAAGTATAAACCAGCTTTTGATGCTCTTTGCTGTAGCAGTGGAAGTAGGGGGCACAAACACAGAGTTCCCATGTATGGAACTCTTCCTACCAGAAGTATGAATGGTGCAAAATAGTCTGGCAAGGCTGGAGTTTCTAGGTGGGAACAGCTTCCTTCTGCTGGGGGCAAAAATTACCTGTCAGTCTGGGCTGCTCTGTGGAGGTGCAGTGTTTTGGGCTGAACATCACCTGTCATCCTCATGGGTTTGTTGTGACCAGAGTGCAACCACAGTGGCATCTCTGAGGGTGAGGGCACAGAGCTTTTCCTCCCTGTGGTTTCACTGCAGTGTCTCATCTTCCCTCCCCTGTGACCCCAAGGCTATGGTTTGGTTATGAAAACACAGTTGTCATCTGCCACAGGGTGTTTTTCTATCACCCACAGCATTCCCTGGCTCAAGAGGGTCTCATTTGTTCTCCATTCAACTTCACATGCAAGCTGGATCATATCCAAAGACTGTCACCCAGTTCATTTGCTAAGGGGTCTTCTTTTGCTGACAGATCCAGGAACAGATTTGAGTTGAAGAAAAGTTACTCTATCTCGCTACTAGAAAGGGGGTGAGGATGTGGTGTTTAAATACAGCTCCTCTTTTTTAAAAAAGCAAGCCTCAGGCTTAACTTGGTTGATATAATTTCCTCAGTCAGTGCATGTTGCACCAAACTGGTTTAGAATTGTATCTTGAGCCCAGCTGTAAAGCAAAAATGATTAATCCTTCCACTGCTTGACAGAGAACTGCATTTCAGAGCTTAAGAGCTTTCCTTACTTGGGGAAAAGTGGTGTATTCCTCCTCCTGACACACACATCCATATAGATCATCAGAGCAACTGTGAGGAGCTGCTGCACCAAAATCCTGCTTTCTAGACCAAATGGCAGCCACCATCCTTCCTCTGCTTGGTGTTCAAGTCTGTGTCACTTGGGTTTGGCAAGCTCCAGTGACCTCTGTGTGTGCCAGATCCCACCACAACAGCCAGGTGCTGAGATTGGACCTGTGAAGGGCCATGCACCAGAGCAGATGAAGCATCATGCTCCACAAATCAGCTCCAAAAATGGGGAAAATATCTCTGGTTTCACCCAGAGGAGCTGCATGTCATGTCAATGCATTTATCTTGTTCATAAGCTGGCCTCTTTTCAGGGAAGCCAGGATGTTTTGGGACCTGCATGAGAAGGGGGAACTTCCTACCTGATCCCACTGATGTCTCTCTGATTGGAGCAACATGCATTTGGTTAGCCCAGCAGGGCTTTTTGGTCAGCCAAATGGCTACTGCCTTACCTCTTGTGAGCACTCCAGATCCAAATGGATGGAGGAAGAAGGGAAAAAAGTGAAGAAAAAGATTTTTTAAATTTCCAAAAATAAGCCTGGGAGAACTCTCCAGCTCCCAAGAGTGACTAAGAACTGGCTTATAGCAACCGTTCTCAAAGCCAAATCTTCCATTAGCCTCCCTCTCCCCAGAGGCTTTTCTGAGGGATTATTTTTGAGTCCCACCACAGTTACAAATGGATAACCCACGTCCTTGCAGCAGTGTTACCTGCCCCAGCAAGAGGGTATGGGGGAAGCACAACCCAGAAGAGGAAGAGGGGGTGGTGGATTCTGCTGAGCTTGACTTAAGTCAGGCTGAGTCACCAGGAGGGATGACCAAAAGCAGATGGAAATATCTCCTCCAGAAAGTTTTTGGAAACTACCAGGGTCCTCTGAGACAGCCTCAGGCCTAACTCTGTGTCTGAATCCAACATCAAGGTCTGTTTCAGGCAGTGCACGCATTTGAGTGCAATGTGAAGCTCTCCTCAGTGCCATGTTTTTTCTTAAGGGACACACAGGACCATGTTAGCATACTAATAAATGTCCTTTAGCATCATGTTTCCAGAGGGTTTTAACACTCAGCATCAGGAATGGGAATGGCTTATCTTGCAAAGAACAAGAGGGATGGATGCCTGCTGCTGCCCTTGGGAGTCTGTTCCACTCCTTGCCTTCAGTCCTGCCTTGGCAACAGCGAAGGAAATTATTCTTCATGTTCTGAAACTGCAGACATTGACTACTTTGCAGATTTTCCTTCATGCTTGGCAGCAAGCACCAAGGCCTGGTGTGAAGAAGAGAAACTAGGTCTGGTGGCAGCAGCCTGAGCCTTTGAAGTGGTGAGAGCTGCTTTTCCCAGAAAGTCACTGGTAACTTTCTAAATGACCTTGGCATGCAGTGGTGTGACAACCCAACTGACTGGTTTGCTACAGCAATGTCATTTCCAGGTTTACTGCAAGGAAATCAGAGAAGTCCAACAACACCTTCTTCCCAGAGAGGGGATGGCCAAACAGGACTCCTGCTGATTTTCCTGTGTATGATGGAGTGTCTCCATTTAATACAGCCCAGCTCTCTTATCAGTCCTGCAAGTGTGTCTGTAGCATTTGCAGTACATTCAGCAACACTGTAGATCAGCAGGATTATCCTGTAGGGATGGTAAATTTCTCTGACCTCATTTCAGATCTCCTCAGGTATTATGGATTGGAAAGTTGGGCTTAGATTCATGCATTTTTAGGGGTGGAATTAAAAAAAGGTAAATGGGAAGAAGATAATGCAGGGAGGGAATGGTAGTCAGCCTATGAAGCCAACAATATAAAAATTATTATGAAATTAGAAGCTGAGATGGGAAAGAGAAAGTTTAGTAAGTTCCTAGCAGGCTGCGCCTGAAAAATGTATTGGCTCTCAGAAGGAAGAGAGAAGATGACTTCATCCTTGGATCATCATCTGCTCCCTAGCTAGAGCATTCTTTCAATCTAGATTAATGGACCACCCTAGAGATCCGAATGTAAAATTTTGAAAGGTGGGTAGATTTGCAAATCTCTTCAAAAAGCATACTGAGCAGTTTGTAAAGCTCTGTGTTTCTCAATATCTACTTTCAGTACCAGAATTTTGGGAAACAGCAGCAAATTATGCCAGGCTTTCACCACAGAAGACTCACTCCTTTTTTTCTTTTCATTAATGTTATTTTTTAGAGTCCTCCTGAGACCATTGCTCACCAATATCTGCAGTCCTGGGCCAGCTTGCTCCCTCAAGGTGTGCTGACCCATGGCACTGCTGCCTGCCTGCCTGCTCTAAAGTGACACATACTTTCTGAGCACTCCTCCACCCCGAGAAGGGAATGCAAAACTCAGGCAGATAGGTTTTTCAGCTGGAAAACCGAGTTGTGGGGAACTGAAACATCTCGCTTAAGGATATTCAGCTAGTCAGGGACAGAAGTGGATGTCAAATCCCAGGCTTTTCAATACCAGGTCAGTGTTTTCTGCTCCGAAATGGAACTTGCTTCAGGAGAGCCAGATGTACTCATTCCTCTGCTTGGGACCCTTCAGCAGCACAGCCCTCCCCATCTCACAGGATGGAGAGGGACCTCAGACCTGCTTCTGCTTCTTTCTCCCAGTCTCTCCTCTGGCGAGTCCCTGGCCCAAAACCCTTCTCATCTACCAAAAAAAAAAAAAAAAGAAAAGCTATTTTATGTTCCTGGATAGCAGGAAATGAGCATACTGCCAAAATCACGGGTATGGTACAGCACCATCCCAGGAGGCAGCCAGCTCCTGTCAGGGGAACTTCTCTGTAGACACAGAGGGATATGCTGCCCAGGATTGCAGGGTGGCTTTTGGCAAGGCTGCCAATGATGGGCTTTCCAAAGTGATTTCCCAAAACTCCTCCTCTGAGGAGTGAACTGAGAAATAAACTCTCATTCTGTTCAAAGACATCCATTAAATTCTCATTTAAAAATGTCTTTGGATGTAATTCAGCATTAACTGTAAACATGGGTTCCTGACTATGTGAATATTTTATTATTTCGATTAGTCATCTATATTTTTAGAAATAGAGGGCATAAAAGATTGAAGCAATTTTGCTTCAGTTCTTCCATGCCAGAGAAGTTTTTCTCCAAAATATATTTTGTTAGAGCCTTGTGTTTTTGATGAAAGAAATTGAAGTTAAAAGGGAGATCTGTGCTCTAACACTTGCCTGAAATATGGGTCTGCCTCAGCAGATGTCAGTGTGTATAGTTTCATTTAAGCAGGTAGGAAATTCTCCTCTCCAGGTCTCTTCCCAGCGCTGTCTTAAATTCTTTCCTTATCACACAGTCATATCCCTAGGGCTTACCCCTTCCTAGATAAAAGCATACCTTTTAATTTTAAGCCACACAACATTTGTGCTCCACTATATTTAAAGAACTAGGGTGGTTTTTCTTATGACCCATGGTGCTCTGATGGCTAAATCCTGCAGAAACCCTTATCCTTATGCAGGCCCAAGGGCTCCTGATGCTGCTTTAGCCCCAAGGATCCTAGTCAAATACAATTTATCATGTTATAAAAGATTCTCATTTACAGAGAGTTATAAAATTTGATACCTTTTTGCCATCGGTGATCTGCTCTGTGGGTTTTTAAAATTCCTTTACCCCTCCATCCCAGAGCCATTCCTCTGTAACTGGGGTTTGGTAATGCATGGCTGTACATTTTCAGTACATCCTGCTAATTTCCAGCTGGCCCCTGGGTTATAGATGAAATTTTGGAGCTGCTGTAATTCATACCATAGCTGTTCAAAAGCATGGTGCCACCACAGGCAGGCTGGAACCCAGGTTTTTCCCCATGTAATACTATTTCTCACAGCTGCTGGGGGAGCATACATACTCTGACTTCTAAATATAGAGAGCTGGGTATCTTCCACCTCACTCCCATTTTTCCACAGCTTGTGTTATATCTTCCAGACATGCATTCTTCTTTGAGCTTTACATGAGTTTCTGAACCCAGCTGAAAGAGCCAGCAGGTCCTTGATGGAAAGTCACTACATTTTAAGCTCAGCACGTGCAAGGTAAAGGAAGACTCAAACTATTGCCAGTTATTTCCCTGCAGTGCTCCTATTCTTTTAGTTTGCCACTGGTAGTCCAGTGAAAGTGGCTGAAAGGGAAAATGTTTAACATAGGGACAAAAGGAAACTAATCTGTGCAGGCAGATCCTCTCCTTTTTAAAACCCTTTACAAATTACACTGTTTTAAAGAGAACCTGATCAACAAACTGTGGAATCACAGACCTTAACCTCAGGGTGCAGCAGGAGGGGATGAAAGATAGCCCAGAAAAATGTGTTGGTCAAGATTTCCAACCATGGATTTTTCCCTCCTGCAACTCCAAGAACCAGATTCAGAAATGTGCCAAAAGGTGGAAACCTCTACTCTGCTCATGTCCTTACAGCCCTTTTTTCTATGAAGCCACATCAAGTGACCTCTCAAGGCAGATATTGGTCCCTTTGTTCTACTAGGAGCTAGAAAAGAAAGGGGAAAGTAATTTGGTCATTGATGTCAACACTGTGGAACAGATACTGTGGGACTAACTTCACAGCCCTAGGTGCCTATTTCAACTCTTCCTGCTCTCCCATGCACATTTCTGTAGTCACAAGGGATACAGGACAAGAAAGCTACTCTAATATATATTTTTTAATATACTGAGTACTTCCCCATGTATCCGTGAACTAGATTTTAAAAATTCCCTTACATCTGACAGAAACTGCAGAAAAAATATTCCAGTGCTTAATGAGATGCTTGAATGCTGCTTTGACATCAGAACTGAAAAGTACCTGCTGGCTTTGCTGCACTGAAGTTTACTCCCCTAACTGGTGCACAAAGTCTAGTTTCAAGGCATTTAGGTTAGCTGGCCAAAGTCACGGGGTCAGTTCTTACAGCCTCTGTCACTCCAAATCTCTGCCAAGAAAGGTCAGTTTGATAACAGGGTTTCTCCATGTTGTCCTTCTTTTCATCATTGTTTTGCTTCATCACGCTTCATGATGTTTGCATCATTTGTGGCCCAAAACACGTGTGTCAGCTTTGAATTAAAAATAAAACACCACCAAAATATCACACACACCAAAACAAACAAAACTGAGGGGCAGCCTCAGGGAAGAATTACACCAAGGGCTCATCTCTCTGAGTAAGTTTTGCCACTTCTATTAAATATGCCTAATCTTAATGATTGACATTTTACTCCTATTCCTGTGAAGGAACACCTATTTTATGTATTTCAGAACAGCCCATGGTTTATGGGCTATCCCCTTAAGGCCAATGGAGTGATCCTTCTCCCCAGACATTTTACTCCTTGAAACACTCTACCAAAATTACTGGAGACCAAGTTAAAGGACCAAGCCTGTGACACAGCAAACTGCTGCTGCTGTGAGGCTGAAAACTCAGAGGTTTTTTCCTCCAAATCTGTTCATTGGAATATTTTGGTGTATGCTGGATGTGTCCCATGCCCAGATCCCCCGTGGGATCCTGTGTCCTATCTGGCATGAGGCTCAGGAGGGAGCAGTAAGCCCTGCAACATTTGGCCCAAGGCTGTATTTTCCAGGTCCTTTATGTGCCTGTGGGAGACAGTCCTTAGTCTTACCCTTTCTTTCAATGTCTCAGAAAGCTGCACAATGGAAGCAAGAAGAACCTAACAGAGCTGTAGCTGCTTTGCTGGCCCCACTGAAATAATTTAGAGGACTCTGGTCAAAATTCATTGCCTTGTCCTGCTTAAAAGGAGAAAGTATTAGGGAAAACACCTGTTCCCAATTCCTACATCTGCTCCATGACCTTAGCAAAGGCATTTCACCTTTTATTGCCTCTGTGTCCACATCTGTGGAGATAAATTGTGAAGAAACACATGGCATATGAGCAGGGAGGGCTGTAGGAAACTGAAATATCCCATTGGGAAGCACCAGTGATATCAATCAGCAAATGAAGACTGAACAAGAACTGACTGTCTCTGCAGGACTGCTATATTTTGCAATCCTGCTATGTTATTTTTTTTCTCTTTTCCCTGCATTTTCTCTCCCAGGCGGTTCCACTTTTACAAGGGAAGTTTGCAGCTCTCCTCTCTCCTCCCCTTCCCTAGAGAGAAATTACAGGTCTCCTGCCCAGAGCTGCAATGGGCAGGATGCTTGTACTTCACTCTGTGCCTCTGTGACCTTTAAAAATATAACCTGCCAATGACAGGAAAAAGGTAAAGCAGGAATGTGTCCAGCTTGAAGCACAGTTTTTCACAGCAGTACAGCCTTGTGGAGCACACCTGCATGGAGGGGCTACCAAGGCAAGTGATGAGAGCAGCTGTGCTGCGTGCCCAGAGCTGCAGAGACACCCTGGCCCAGGCCCTGTGGGTGCAGAGGGAAGAATCCTCACTGCATTCCCCTCCCTGCAGCTCGCTGGCCACATCTGCTGTGACTGACAGCCCTGTACAAAAGAGGATCAGCAACGGGTTGGGTGGCATTAGGCAGAAATTCCTGAGTGGGAACAGGGAGCATTCAATCATGTACTGAAGCGGAGCCAGTCTGGGGACTGAGATTTACAGTTAATAACACCATATACTATTAATCTCCTGGGTGCATGGGACAGAAATGCACCATGCTGCAGGATTTTCATCCAATGTCCTCCTCTGTTTTCAGCAGCAGAGGATAAAAATAGGAAGGAGGTGTAAGAGATAATTAGCATTGTTAACTTCAGCTAAAATCAATTAGGATGAGCAACAACTGCTTCATTCACTTGAAACACAGTTTTTAGGAAAAGAATTTAAAGTCTGCCCAAGAAGGGAAAGCAGAAGGACAAGCAGATCACAATGCTTCTGATGTCCTCCAAGCCACACTCAGGGAATTGGGATACACAGCCATGTGGCCCAGTGCACAATTCCAGTGGTATCATCTATTTCAGTAAAAGAAGCTATAATACTTTTGAGAATCCCAGCAGCCACTGGGGTTTTTTGGTAAGTGAAAGATCCTCAAACCTCAGAGAAGCTGCCCTACAATGACAAGCACCTGGTTTTCTATTGTCACCGTTGGGTGCCATAGGAATTAATTTGGGAAAGTATGTGCCTGGACAGTGCTCAAGCTGCAAAGAGCAGGGCAGCTGGATACAGACTGGCAATTTTATCCCAATACATCAGAGGAGAAGGATGTTAAAAAAATTAATTCTGTTTTGATCTGGCTCAGTACGTACCCAGTTATACAGAAATGCTGGGGAAGTTTATTTCAAGTACAACATTTTCCACATAACACAAAAACCCAATTTCACACTACAGGAAAAATTCTGGAAGAAAACTTAAAACAACTTGAGTGTTTTCACAAATTATTTTGAGGGTTTTTGATTTAAAAGGAGACATTTTAAGAAGAAAGACATTGTGTGAAAAATTCAAATCGCCTGTAATTGAATCCAGCAGTGGACTGATATAAAACCCTGAAAAGAGCTTGCCAAATACATGTATCCCATTATTTCTTTCCAGTTTATTGCTAGCACATTTTAGAAATGGAAAGCAAGCAATTACAATGGTTGTATTTGACAAACAACACTTGTAAAATGTAAATTAACAATGCCTGTTTCTGGGATTCTGCCTCCTTCTTATGCCATTTTATAATGGAGGGGAAGTGCTGCTTGTGCAGTGCTGGCAATGAAATATTAAGACGCACCCAGCAGAAAATCGACTTGTCTCATCTTTCAGCTTTGGCTTTGGATTAGACACTACCAGGAGAAGCTAATTTTCCCAGCCTGGAGAGCAAAACTTGGTCACTAACAGCAAAAGAAAGCATTGCTTTGAAACCTGTTGAGCCACAGGACTCTTGCAGCCCTTTTTCTACCTTTTATTTTCTGGATATTAAGTGAAGGTGGCAGGTTTAAAATGAAGAAAAAGAAGCAGCCCTTCATGCAAAGCCTCATCAAGCTGTGTCACCTCAAGGTACCGACCCCATCATTTCACAAGGGTGGTGAGATAGCCCATAAGGGAGAGCACCTGAGAGCCAGGAACTAGCCAGAAAACACCAATGAGTACCCCATCCTTATACCTGTTGGCAGGCACTGGTACCAGGGTAGGGCAGCACAAAAATGGGGACCATGCTGGTAGCCAGCCACTGGTGTGGGCACAAGGAGAGCAAGGCAAGCCCATCCCCAAAATGAACACAGCAAGATGTAAAGAGTTAAACATATGCTGAAAACAATGTGCAGAGAGGCTCTGAGCTTATCAGGGGGCAAGGGCTGCCAGGCAGCTGTGGCTCCAGGGTCTGTCCAGGCCACAGTGACACTGGCCGAAAAAACACTTGATTGAATTTTGCCTTGCTGACCTGATTACCTGACTGCAGCCCAGCTTTTGACATCAGTCTTTCAAGCCAGAAGGGAAATGCTGACCCATAGCCAAAAAAAAAAAAAAAACCAAACAGGGAGACAGATTGAGTTGGACAGATATTAAAAACAATTTTTAAAAAATACATTAAAAGTCCTAAAGTACAAGATTAGAGAGACTAGGGTCTTTCATATTTATTTGAAACTCTCATATATTTTCTTGTTTGTGATAAACAGGCAGCTGCTGGGTCAGGAGTACCCTGTGATTTCCAGTCTGATTTCAATGTTTTACTGCTGCCTTCATCTTGTAAAGAGAAAAAGGCATCAGCCAAGCACTGGGTGTCTTCTCTACAGAAGTGGGTATTGTATCAGAACTCAGGTTTGCAATAAAACAAAACAAAAGGTCTTAAATCTGAGTGTTTCTTTGCAAAGAAAGAAAGCTGACAAAGCAAAAACAATGCATTTTTTTTGTGCAAACCCCGCTGCAAATGATACCTCTGCCTCCATACTGATTTCACTCTCTGTGGGGGATCTTGATGTGGGGCATACCCTGAGCCCCAGTCCTTGCTTCAGGAACTGCTGTGAAACCATTTGTCCAGAGCCAAGAATCCGCCAAGTCCCCAAGACACATAATGTCTATACTCTAGAAAGCAGTACCTGAAGAAAACTTACAGAAAAAATTACCATTTCCTACAGCATTTACTCTGCACTCACTGGAATGAAACTTCTCAGGGCATTCATAGCTCTCTGTAGGTGACATTGCATATACCAATCAATTTTTACCCCCAAATGAGATCTTGATATAAGGTACAAGCCATCTTTTTTTTCTGCTTGCTGAGGGCCCTGGCACAGTTCCGGCATCCTACTGTGACACATGCAATAAATAGTAAACCTTTGAATTTTTAAGGGGTAATTTAGTACTGGCTTGGGAGTTTCCTCAGATCCTATGAAAGGACTCAAATCCTACTGAATTGGCAGCTGTTTGATTATGAATGGATGTCAGCTGCAGTGTAGCATGCCCATCCCATGAGGGATGCCTTTGCCTCTACCGTAGGGCCCTCTGCAGAGTCTGTGCCCCACACCAGTGGCTCTTTGTTTCACCTTTTCTAACATAACTCCTTGTCACGCAAACACCAGAGAATATCTGAAAAGTGTGTTCAGCCTGGCTAGCACCTCCTTTTTTCCTTTTTTGCTATTTACCCTCTGCCCAATTATTTAAATTTCTCTAATTCAAGGGTACTAGGGATGATCAGGTGAACAAGGTGCACTGCTAGAGATCAGACTTCAGCAGGGAAGACTAAAATAATGCCCAGCTAATGTCCCAACAGGTCCTTTCCTCACAAAGTGGTCATTGCAATTAGAAACCTCATCCTCAGAATGTCCAGAGTTAAAGAGAGATGCAAGTGTCAAGTTTCCTCCCGCATAAGCCCTGGAGGACACCATTTACCTCTCTTTCTATACAATTCACTTCACTTAACATACATTACATTTTGCCTCCTGATTTTTGCAGACCTTATGCAGACTCAAAAGTCTATTTAGAGAACAATGGATCTGTTGTGCTGGGTTTATAGATCAGTACTGATATGAGCAGTGAAGAGTACCAAATTCAGAAGTCAATTGTTCTTAGATGATGCACACACACAGAGCTATATTTTGCTCAAATAATTTATAAACTCCTAAGAGACATTTTTATCTGTGTGCATCTGCAGGTGTGTCTATATGTAGTTCTCTGCATATATTTGTCTACTTGGCAGCTCCATTAGCCTCACCTTAGAAGCATGGTATGCAGCTCCAGCTTCCCCATTTTTTTTCTTTGTTTATCCTCCTACCCACATCTCCTTCCCTTTTGCTTCACCTGCCTATCCTCATTCCCCAGTTCCTCTCATTCCTGTCCTCCCTGCCTAGGCACCTCTCATACCCCTCTGAATACAACTCCCAGGGGTGCTGTGTGTCCCAAAACAGCTCTCTACACCTGTGGCACAGGCAGCAGCCACAGAAGAAAGGGAAAATAAAGATTTATCCTCCTGCCAGCTCGCCGCAGCAGCTAACCCACTTCTCACTGCTAGGAACAAAACACAGGCTCTTCCACCTGGTTCAGAACCCTTAGGGAAAACTACATTTTGTTATTATTTTTTCTCCCTATCTACAAAGCATGTATTCATAGGAAGGCCAACAAAAGCAGACCAGGCAAACAAGAAATTTCTAAGCCAAGCCAAAAATACAGTTGAGCCAAATAAACTCCCAAATATAACAACAACATAAGGAACAGTTTTTTGGTTTTTTTTTTTCCAATCATTATAAATTTGAAGTGCCTTCCATAAAATTTTATTAAAAAACACAGATCAACCTGCGTGGGTGAAGTAAAGGGAAAGAACATGTCTATTATTGGCAGACAGTTTGACTTCAGCTATAGAAGAGCTTGTATCTTTTAACATCTCCCAGAAAAGTCACTGAGAGTACAGAGAAGGGGGGAGGGCAGTGAAACAGCTCTGGATTAGCTGCCTCATGACTCACTTGCCACTGAATTTTCCCCCCTCCCTCTCCTGCACCAGTGCTGGTGGGGATACATGGTCTCCCCTTCTGCCATGGGTTCCCTGTGATCCTCTTCAGACACCCAAAAAGCCACAAGCCAGGAAGAAGCAGGGTGTGTAGGAGGACACCACAGCTTCAGCCTTTGCTTCTAAAACTAAACCTTGGCAACTAAAACTTTAAATGTAACAGGCCCTTGCTGGCAGAGAGCAGCCAGAGCCAGCGGTGTGCTAGGATGAAGTCCTGGCACTTGATGGTAACAGATAGGGGTAAAACTTCCCTGCAGCTCGCTGGGAGGCCAGCATAGCTCAGCAGGGCAGGGGGAAAGGTCTGCCTCCCGGCTATAATTAGCAATCATTCAGCATGCTAGGAATGGATCAGTGGACCAAAGCAGCTGGCGCCCTTGCACTATAAGCAGTTCAAAGGTTTTATTTCAGGGGAGGTCTGGTCCTCCCAACAGTGTCCCTGTCACAAGGACTTAGAATTGGTCTGGGCCACCCCAGATGGAGCCAGACCAGTTTTGATGTGCACATGAAGGCAGCTTCTGGTTTGGCTTCCTTCCCAGCACCTGGGTGAAATAAGCCAAAGTACCCTGCAGGTGCATCCAGCCCTCACATCCCAGCACACAACTGTTCTGGGTGAGCAGGAGGCCAGCAGGCACAGACTCAGACTCTCAGACTTGCATCTCTGTGCTGGAGGAAAAGAAGGGTCGAGTACAAAGACAGCAAGCCTGGCTCTGTACTGCTGCTAATATGCAGCTTGGGCAGATAATGGTTCCTGCAGACTTGGATCTGCCCTCTCCCAGGAGCTGGTCCCTCAGTCCCACCATCTCTCAGATAGAGCAGGTCTTGTTGGGATGGTTCTGCAGCTCCTTGCATGCCTGAGACCAGCTGGTATTGCTGGTACAGGAATGGGGGTTGCTACAGACCATCACATCTTTAAACAGAAATGGGAGAAGGAAAAAGGAAAAGCAAGCAAATTTCACACCATGCTACAAACTGAGGACTTGCTATTGACTTCTACCAGGGAAATGTCACAGCTCTGGATAGCCTCACACCCGAGGTGATAAATAGACACATTCATCACAGTTTGTGGCATTGCTTGACCTTTGGGGGAGGCTTCAAGGAATTTTCTTTCCTTTCTTTTTTCCTTCTTGCTTGGGAAGCAAGCTATCTGCATGAGAGGGTTTTAATTAGCTCAGAAATGTCATTAAGAAATAAAACAGGCCAAGTTTGTGAAGGGAGTAAGTCTCATGAAGTCAGCCATATTGTACTCTAGGGGTCAATATTCTTCCTGCATATTTTGTAACTGTGTTATGAAATATTCAAGGCAACAAATAGATATTTTGACTGGAAATAGATTTCCCCAAAGAAGCATTTCCCCATTTTCACACGCATTTCACCTAGGACTAAGCCAGCAGCAGTTGTGGCTCCCCATCAGCTGCAGCGCAAATTCTTGTAGCAGTTTGCATAGCTGAGGCCCCAGAGGGCCGCTGCCATCCATGGGCTATTAATAAGGACTGTTTTGGAACAAATTATCACTTCACAAGCAACCAGTCTATTTATTAGCCTTTTTGTCATTACTGCCAGCTGCAAGGTGTTTCGACTCTGTCATGCATTGCAGATGTGGCCTGACCAAGAGACGCGATGGTGCCAGCACAGGTGACGAGCTGGCCTCTGTATGCAGCTTTGGTACCTGTCTGCCTGCTTGATTCTTTACAGTAATGACCTGCAGCAGCCATTCCTTGTTGCTAGAAGCAAAAGAGATGGTGCTGTTCAAATTATCTGGGTTAGTCCCCTCAGGTATTGCTCCTTCCTGGCACACACTCTGCAAACAGAGCTTGATAACTCAGAGTGGCAGAGCTGCTCCCAGCTGAGTCAAGGCTCCAACTTGTTGCTTTTTATAGACTGAGTTGAAGAATAAAACCGCATGAAACTATTAAAAAAGAAGGGAAAGCAGGAATGTATGATGAGGTAGCATCAGCCCAACGCAGTACCTCAAGGGGATCCCTGCTTGGAACCCATCTTGAAACTTTTATTCTTTCAAATTCCTATCACATGAAAAGGCAGCAATGGATTGGGTGGGTTTTTTGCTGTATGATTTTGGTTAAATGCTAATGCTGTCTTTAACTTCTATTCCCCATTAAGTGTCTTCTACAAAAGGTTCTTTTGTCCCATCTGCCTCTCAATCCTCTTCACCAGCATTAGGAGGACAAAGGTAGGACAAAAAGGTTTGCTAGGATGAAGCCCAGTTTTCAGACAAGTGTTTCTGCACAGCAAGGGCTGTAATGTGGGACAGGTAAAGCCCACCCTTCATTGCAGTGACAATAAGCTCTTACCAAGTCAAGGTGGACATCAGCAGCTGGCACAACAGCATCCCATTCCAGTGGCCAACAGCAGCTGGCACAACAGCATCCCCATTCCAGTGGCCACCAGGAGAGCACACACCAGGGAGTGATGCTCCCAATACCTGGGCTGCTCCAGACACCCTACTTCAAAATTTGCTGGAGAAAGTAAAGCAACTCCCTTATATCTACCTCTTCATTCTAAAAGCTTCCTACCTATGGATTTTGCCTCCTTATATGAAGCATTTCACAGTCTGGGGGAGAAGCCAGAAAGCAGACTTATAATAGAAACTCAACCGCAGCCTTTGGCATAGTTTGGCAGCTCTAATCCTGTAATAAACTCCAAGCACACGTGAGTCTGAAAAACAGCGTGGTGAATTCTCTATTCCTGTCCTCAGTATTTTTAGCAACCAGGGTAATTTTTAGCCTGTGCTTTTCTGTTGGTTTTTTTCCCCCTCTCTTTCGGTGTAAAGATGTTGTCAAAATACAGGCATTGCTCGCAGTGCAAGCTGCAGTCAGTTGATTCAGACAGACACGCCTGACATTTCAAAACACAAAATGCTCAGCAACCAAATTCCTGGCATGCTATGAAATGCAAAAATGTGAAACTGTTACCTATGGCAAACATTTCTCCATTTAATGTATCACAGGACAGCAGTGAGGAAATCAATGGAAGAAAAAAGAAAAAGTAAGAGTTTATGTTTTGCAGATAGCTTAAGGGAAAGGAATCCTAAATCTTGAGCAAATGTTTGGTTTTGCATTGTGGCAAAAATGTTTGTTTCCTTAACATGGGGTGATTACAATGCAATCTGCATTTTTGTTTAAAAATACTTCTCCTGCTGTCTGGGCTGCAGTGTAAACAGGATGCACTGAAATGTCAGCCCATCCGTGGGCTCTGCTGTGGCAGACGCACACAGAGATCCAACACACTCTCACTCAAATCTGACCTGCTTCTCCAAAATAGATCTTCAACACCCTTACAGAGCCATCATTGTCTAATTACAGATCCCCAGGCATGGAAGAACATGAGGATAGGTAATTTGGTGGTTGCAGTTAGTGTGGCCAGAGGGAAAGGCTGGGGAATGAGGTGGGGGACACATCCATAGCCAAGCTGTGCAGGAGGGGGTCCTCAGCAAGGAGCCCAAACCTCACTGTCCATACTGCCTCCTCTCATCATGCCATTGGATTAAATCCATCCTGGCTGGCTACCAACAGTTGCCCATCCTTGCAGGGTTAGCTGACATGGGGCTGGATTTGCTCCTTGAACTCCTCACCACTAATGTCAGGAAGAGATCAAGATGTTTGACTGTTTTTCACATTGGTACAATCTTAAGAAATATAAACTTGTTTGTAAATTTTTCTCCTTTAAAAAAAAAGTATGACAGGGATCCTGCAAACTCCTCACACACAGATCCTGTCTTTTCCAGCCTCTAGGCAAGGCAGAGTTAAGCACTAATAATTTGCTAGACTCATGGACATTAAAATCTGCACAGAGAAATGCTGCTAGTGCTGGAACCAACCTTCCTATTCTGCTCTCCCCTCCATTGAAAGTTGCTCAAATCTAATCTTCTTTAAAAGACAGATATGTGAGATCAATAGGAAGCCTCAGCTAACAGACAATCAATATTGAACAGACTGCCTATGACAAGGCCCCCATCCCTAAGGTGGCACCAGCACTTGGCCTGCAAGAAATAACATTTTCCTTGCCATAATCATGATTTTCATACAACACACATTTTTCAGTGAAAGCAGCTTCCCCCCAACAGCTCCTGCAATGGTCTTCAGTAATAAAAATGTTCTTTCCTTTGTGTCTTCCTGAGCCCTGATCCATGACTACAGTTCAACACAAGGCTACTTTTAAGAATTTCTCTGATCGAGAGACTGTTCCCAAGAGGACTGCAAGTGGCCTCCCTGTGACAGGGACTCTGGGTTTCCAAAGCTCCCTAATCAAGTTTCTTAGAAATAAATGTTTCTTGGAGCCTTGACTCTAAACACAACCTTACATATCTTGACTAATAAGAGTTGGATCTCTGAGTATGCTCAAGTGCTTCAGTACTCCAAGACCTTATTCAGTGCAGGAATTACACTCAGGTTGAAAAACCTCAAATATTTTCCTACATCTCAAAGTTCTGACAAGAATAGCAGTAGGCAGTTCTGATGGGTGCAACCATGTTAAACTGACTCATTATCCCACAAGTTCAAGTCTGCAGAGATTCTTAAAACCATAATGACCAAACTTCTGGTCTCTAGCGGCGGTGTCCAACCAAGATAAAGCTGGAAAAAAGGGTTTGGAAAAACTCATTTCACTGAACTGCCATCTCCTCTCAAAACAAAATTCCCAGAAGACCAGCTGAGTTTTTATGGAAAAGTCATTTGCAATTTCCTTGGCTGTGGAAAAATATTTGTCAGCATATCACAACTACAAGGGGTAAGGATGAAACTAATTGCTTAGAAAATTACTTCACAAAATTAAATAAAGGCATTTGTTTCAACTCAGTGAGCACAAACTGCCTCTTGAATGAGCCATCTTCTGTTTTCTTCTTTCTGGTTAATGACTGACCAAATAGGCTTGTTTTTCAGTACATAGCCAACAGCTGTAATCATCATGGTCCCTTGAACCAAGTCTTTGCTCTCTGTATTTCAGCCCAGAAATCAATGACAAATGTAAGGCTATCACTGATTTTCTTACAGGTGGCTGCAAATCCTTTGACAAGAGATTTGTCACTGAGATATTCTTGGTCTCTCTCTAAAGCTGCCTTGGACTCTAATGGTACAAGGGTCTGCTCAACAGATCTGTTTTATTGTGTGCTGCTTGGTTCCATATGCAAAAGTGGTTTGTAACATGCAAATGCATCTGCTAAAATACAGCACACATGGAAGAAGGTGAAAAGATCTGCACAGAAACAGTTGTAACATCAAAAAAGTTTTACAAGTGCAAATGGGACACATTCCCTTTGGGGGTTGAGAGCCCTCCTGACTTGTCCCTGCTGGCAGGGAGTGGGAAGGGCTGATGACAGACACTTAACAACTCTCTGCTGGGGTCACAAATTTCACCATCCACATCTCTTCCAAATGGGGAGTGCTGCAACTGTTCCTGGAATTACCAAGAAACCCCTTTTCTCCTACTGGCCAACATGGTTTTACGGGTTTCTCCTAATAATTTTAAGGTGTGCACAGATGACCCATATGGACAGAGACACCTTGTCATCAATACTTATCTGATCCAGTAAGCACTGTGTGAAAGTTGAGGAAAGCCAGCTGGGATGGCTAGGATGTTTTGGGTGGGCTGGCAAGTCAGGAAGTGCACTTGGACCTCTGCTGACAGATTTTGGCTGAGCTGACAGGTGTTAGCAACATAAGATGAGGAGGTGGCAGCAGTCAGGAACAGTTGATCAAGCAGTGTTTACTGCTTAGAAACAAAACACAATAGGGTAGGTAGGCCTAAACACTTGAAAACCCCAATCCTCTTCACTTTAACTTTCATTGAGAACAAAGACAAATTTTAATGTAAAAACAAACCCACAAACCAGTCAGAACTTGTGTTGGTGTTACTAACACAGAAGTGAGGCCACATTTCTCCCACTCAATCCCTGTTTGGAGTACATCTATACATGACAGTTGTTTTACCATGCCAGACTTTTGAGTTGGGGTCATCCAAACCCAAAACATCCATACAAACTGTGAGGGATCTGGACACTGATGGAACACAAACTGCCTGAAATTTCTGCTGCCTCCACAGCTGACAGGCAGCATCCCAGCAGTGGCAGCTCAGTCCCCATGACCACCGTGGGAGAGGATCAGTTCTCACTCATCAGCCCTGCATTTCTGGCCCACCTGCTTGCAGAGCAGTGCTTGAAAACGTGCTCTTACCCCCACCCCAAAAACAGCCAGGCATTTAGTATGGCTTTCTTGCTGAGGAGATGAGGATGTTTTTATGGAGTAACAACAACTCATAGTTTCAGGCAAAGGATGGCCTGCCTCACGACTTTGAACTCTGGGATCTGGCAAGGTGGCAAGGTTGAGGAAGCTGGCAGCTAACTCTGAGGAATCAGGCTGCCTTTACCCCTCCTCCCCTCCCACTCATTCCCTGCACCAGATGTCAACTGCTACATGCTGAAATGCTTGCCATCTTCCCAACTGCCTGCCTGCTGGCTTATGGCACAGCCTTCCCAGCTTCCCAGCACTACCTGCCAGCAGGTCTTCTCCAGAGACAGCACTCGGTGCATGCTGAAAAGGCATCTGTGCTCGTTCCTCTCCATCCTCCACCTGCCTGTTATATATTACAGAGGTGACTTTCAGATGTGATAGCAGATATGCAGAGAGTACATTAAAAACATGCTAAATGAAAATCCTGACAGGGAGGAAGAGCCCCAGAGGAGCTATAGCAACAAGGGAATATTAATCATTTCCAATTAAATAAAGACCAGTGAAATCCTGCCTTCCTTGCAAAGCAGCAGGGCTTCCCCTTTTCTCCTTCCTGCTCTAAACATTGCACAGTTGGGTTGCTTTCCTACCAATTGAAGTGCCATGCTCAAGGACACCTTCAAATCATCCCCAGCCCACATTAAGATGGGCATGTTCAACAATTTTATAGAGCAACCCATGACAGCCTGATGTTAATTGAAAAGATTCCAGCCAAACAGTGAGCCTTCCATGCTCTTTTGGACACAGAGAGCCTCAGCAGCAGTTTTGGGCAGAGCCCATTCAGCCCCACCAGCCTTGCAGCATCCAGGGCTGAACTCTTGCCATGCTTCATGGAGAGGAGCACATAACCCACCAGCCTCAAGCATTCCTGGGGACCGCAGATTCCTCACTGCTCTTAGATTGGGAAGGCTTGGAGGATTTTCCATGATGAACAGAGATGCCCATAACTGAGATAGTTTTAAAGGAGTGGGATTTTTCCAAAGCTGCTGGGCACTGGCCTAGCACTGTCTCCAGAAAGGTCAGCTGGAGTTACACACATCACTCTGGTGGAACCTGCAAATGGTTTGTGCTTTCCCAGCTCTCCTTAGAAAAATGCTATCCTCCTGCCCTAACACCCCAAATATGGGGATCCCTGCACAGCATGGCTCTCAGAGGATGGGATTTATTTCCTCCCTCCAGGGCAGGGAGAAGTTAAACTGCTGAATTCCTCTGGCACCAAAGCCTAGATTGAAGCTTTGGCTTTTTAAGCAGCCCAAACCCAGTACTAGAAATACCAGCAAGGAAAAAGCTGAGTTTGACAGACACTATCCATGGTCTGAGGCTGAGGAACTTCAGTTCCTTTGTCCTTTTGTCTTAAGGGAACAAACCAGACTTAGTGCACAGCTCTGAAGGGACAAGGGAAGAAGCAACTTGAGCATGCTTCATAACAGTGTTCTGCACACAGGGAGGGCAAAAAACCCCCCAGCAAGCAGAGCAGGAAGAGAAAGTCCATCTCTGATCTTACCTGTGATGGGGGTTCTGCTAAGGCACCTCTCGGAATTTTGTCTAGGTTTCCTACTCCCTATGAATTAAGTTGGAAGTCCAAGGCTGGATAGCAGCAGAGAATGAAGAAATAGCTTCCCCACCAGATGTCAGAGGGTGATAGAATTGCAGAGAAAGTCCAGCACTTTCTCTCCAGCTCTCATCACCGGTGCCTAAAAACAAAACTTCCCTGCACTCTACAAACAATTTTCAGAGTTTATTGCCATACAACCTGTATCTCCACCTACAGCTTCTTCAGCCTTTCTTGCCACGTAGTTTTATACCAAGGCAATGATTTAATCATTCTTGTTAGAGACTGGTTTTAATCATTATATTTATTAAAGATTATAATTCCTGAAGAAAAAATAGACCAGAATGTGATTTTGAGCAGGAATCATGTTCAATAGGAACATTTCTCCATCAGCTACTGAGGTCACCTCAGTGTACCCTGTACCTGAAGGCAATCTAAGACAAAAGCATTTGTCTGGCAAATGCTTGCACGGGAATGAGGAGCAGCTCAATTCACTCACACATCTAAGGTGTCAAGATCTGCCAGCCACAAAACACCACCACACTGAAGGAATACCATATATACTGTTGGATATCTAAATCCCTCAAAAGGGAAAAATAACAGAGGGAGGGAGGGAGAAGTCCTCTCTGTGTTTTGCCATTTTGTCCTGAAAGAAGCAGCACAGCCTTGCTGGGGTTGCTTTTCCCCACAAGCAGCAACTTAAGGGCTTTGCAGCACCTTGTGCCCAGCAAAAGCCCAGCTCTATCCATGCTGGATAGGGTGCAGGGGTGTGGGACAGGGACATGGAGCATGGACAGAAAGGCCTTGCATTGTGCAGCTCTTCCTTTTGCCAGAAGCAAATTGTCACTTCGGAGAGTCACTCTGAGCAAGGACAAAATATTGAATGGATCCCATCCAATTCTGCTTGCCTCCATCCCACCCTGCAGAAGCTGGTGGAGAAGAGCAAGGAGAAAGTGGGAGAAACAGAGGGGCTCTGGAGGGAGGCTGGTACTGGTTACTGTGCCTGCTGTCTCTGCCAACAACCACAGATTGGCCTTCATGTTTTAAAGCTGTGATTTAAGATGATGCCATTTTGGGGGGTGCCCAGCATAAGCACTGCAAAAAGATCAGAGTTTCAGGGGGTTCTTAATGTTTTGAGAAAGCCTCCAGATGGCTGCCCAAATGAGAAACTGCAGTGTTTTCTCTTTTCTTACTTCATCTTCACTCCTGGCTACCCAGAAGATCATGCAAGGAACAGATGCACAGAAAAATGAAAAACAGTTGGGAAAACACATATAAAAATAGCAGCAGTGTCCATTTTGCAATGCAGAGAGCACAGCTATGTGAGGAATACATTTTGATGCCAGCAAAGAAACTCAGACAATCCTGTTAATTAAGAAACATCAAAACCCAACTCCACTCTCTTGCTCCCATGACAGGCAACAGCTGCTCTGGCTCTAGAGCAGCAGCCAGCAGAGGAGCCCACCCAGTGGAGCAGGGAGACACAGGAAAGATGAGTTTAGTGTCACTTGAGCACCAGCACTGCTGCCTGCTTCAGCTTTCCCACCTGTGAGATGCTCCTCTGTGCTGCAGCACCTCTGAGCTCAGCTGCTGCAGAGCTACACACAGCTAGCAACTCTGGAGGATCACTGTAGTAGCAGCAGCAACAATACAGGTAGGTTGGGTGACTTCCTAGCTTATTTCTGGGACAGCATACAATTTTTGAAATAAGGACTCCTGAAACACAATCTTACTAAACCTTGCCACAGACATCTGGTTTGTCTCATAGGTTTAAGTCAGCTCAGAAGGGCCTTTGCTTCCCTGCATCATGTTTGTAAATCCAGTATCGCACTGCTTCTGATGCAGTCTTTTGGGAAGCACACACTATCCCAGCTGTGCCCAGAAAGAAACCTCCTACAGGCGAAGGCAGCAGCTCTGCCTTTTGGGTCTGGCTGTCCCTGCATTTTTGGTAATGCCAGTCATGCACCACCATGTGCAGGGCTGAGCTTTCCCTGCATAAACGGTAAATAATGCTCTGGCCAGTCACCAAATGGCCAGAGCATTTGGTGCATTTATCAACATTTATCTCCTGAACAGCTCATTCATCAGCTGCAGCTGAACACTGGCAATGCTCCAGACCAAGGACAACAACCCCCCTGCAAGAGGTACTGCAAGAGCACCAGTTCTCTGTAGGGTACCTCAAGTGTGGGTATGTAGGAGGTAGGAAGCACATCCCTGGCAAGCCCTGGAGTGCTAATGATGGCCTGAACAACCACCTCCATGCTCCTGCCTCAGCCATTGATGGGAACAAGGCCCAACGCCTGGAGAGAGGGGACAGCATAGGCTGGCTTTTGCGGCTGCCTCTGCAGGAACCAGACCCCCCCCAGATGAATCGTTGCACTTCTTTTATTACTCTCTTAAAATCATTCAAGTTTTTCCTCTCTGAAGCAGCACTGTGGGATGCTGTTCCTTTTCCTACTCTGCAGAGGTAGTAAACCACACCATGGTGCTGGCTGGACACGAGCAGCTCTGCTCATGAAGAGGGGTTGGAATACTCCCTTGAGAAATGCCCCATTCCTCTTCCCGAATCACATCATAGCTTGGGTTTGCCATATCCTTACACACAGGAAAATCTGAAGGATGAAATAACAGATCATTTCACCCCACAGCAACAGAAGAGGTGACAAGGGCAGCAGGTGGAAGCAAAAAAAAAGCAAGTTTTCCTCAGCACAGCAAGCCTGGTGATGGTTGCTACTAAACTCCACACAGTCAAAGCAGCCTTGCTGACTGCCCTGCCAGTGCACTGCCCCCCACATCTCCCCACACTCCCTGCCAGGACTGCCTGGGTGTGCGTCCCTGTGTGGGGCTGGAGGTAGACAGGTGCACTCCAGCTCCCTCCCTCCTTTCCTAGAAAGGTTTTTAGGAGCCCTCAAATTCAGTTTTGTCTGGAATGACTGAGGGTATGATGTGAGTGAAACAAATAAATGAGATTTGTCAAGGAAAAGACAAGGCAGGAAGACAGGAACAAAGGTCTTGGTGGGAATAAAGAGAAAGCCTCAGATCAGGCAATAAATTGGTAAATGAGGCACAAAGAACAGAGGACAACAACAACTAGCCTATTGCTGCTAATCCAGCCATCGTTTTCAAAGCAGGATCATGAGTCACCAGCCCCATCTAGGCTGCAACAGAAACCCCAGCATACCACATGCAAGAGCAGAACATCCTTTCTTTGGCAAAGCCAAGGGTACCTCAAGTGTGGTCCTGTCCGTGGCACGTGGGAGGCTGAAGGTCTGGAGTCAAGTGCTGCAGGTACATGCACATGCTCTGGAGACAGCAGGAAGGATGGCTGGACTAACTTGCATGGAGAGATGCTTTGGGGGATAGGGGCTCCCCTGCCAGTTCAGTGCTGGGCAACGTGCCAGGCTGGGGCTGTGCTGCGCATGTTAGGGTTTCATTCTTGCTACTGGAAGTCCAGGGCTTTTTCTGGGGTTTTCAATGAGGTGAGCATTCACGTCGCTTCCTTCTTGCCCCAGCAAGACTCAGAGCAGCCTGAGCTCCCGCCCAGACAGTGGTTTGGACTCTTTCGACAGCTGGTGGAAGGTGGAGGCTCTGATCCTGACACTGGTGGCATGGGGAGATCTGTGCCACCCCAGCTTTGTCAAGGCCATCTCACAGGAGCCCAGTAACATCTCCCAAATTCTTCTTTGCCCATCATAGGAATCTTACAGGCACTTCCAGGGACCAAAGGGGCCTGTGCAGTTTCTGCCCCAGTTTCTGGAGTTTTGACACATCCTTAAGGAAGCTTTGCCCCTGCTTTTGTGTTGCCCCATGTGGAAAACCTAAAAAACACATAGGCCATAATACTGCAGATGGTACAAAGAGGTGCCTGCAAAGATGCTGCGATTCCACTGCCTCATGAGCCCAAAAGGAAGCTGTGAGTGTTGGCCAGCCAGGAGGGCTGTACAGACTTTGGGTTTGTTCCTCTCCCACTGTGCACCACAGGTTTTGGGTCCCTGAGCGGACAGGGGAGCAGTGCTACCTGGCACTGGGCAAAGCAGAATTTTTGGCTTGCTCCAACAAAAGCCAGAGGTCTGGCTCCAGGCCTCAAGAGCCCAGGCTGCTGGGGTGCTCACTGCTGCAGCAGGAGATGTGTTCGTGTGCATGTGGAAGTGTAGGCGTCTGAGAAAGCAGCCACCACAAGGAAATGAAACCTTAGAGATGCACCGAAGATAATTTTGGGAACCCCAACATCCTCTTGTCACGCAAATCAGTTGAGCAGCCTGGCAGTGGTCAGGGCAGGTAGTCTCTCACTTTTCAGCCATGGAGCACAACTCCCAGTTTGGGCTCTGCAGTGTGGCTGGGGTGCACAGGGGCTGCCAACCTGGCAAACACCTCTTGTCAGCTAACAAGTTGTACTGCACCAGCAAAGCTCTGGGGATCGCTGCCCAGCAGAGCCTGCCAGTTTTAAGTGAATCCCTTTTATTTTAAGCCCAGAAGTCATCATCATGCTGGTTATAAACTGGAAGCAAACAGAAGTCTTGGCTGTGTGCTCTGAGAGATGCCTTTGTGCTCTTTTTGGGGTGAAGCAGCAGGACCCCTCACCAGTCCTAAAGCTGCCTGATCTCTAGGAAGTAGTAAGAGTTCTCAGCAACATTTTACATCTATAAAGAGTGAGTACCCACCTGCTGGACATTTCCATTGCATGGATAGAGATGTTTCATTTGGTCTCTCACCCTGTGTCTCAGAAATAGCCCTGATCTGAGTATCCCTACATACCTGGCAGAGGTTTTATTTCTGTCATGGAGGATGGGATAAGAGAGACTTCCTCCAGATTTTCAAGGCTGTTGAGTGAGACAAGGAGAGCTACAAGACCCAGAAGGAATCAGTCTCAGTTAGGGAACAAGGAGAGAGATCCTCCAGTTGCAGTCATGGCACAAGCCTCTCCTGCCTGCAAGTTCCCAATGGTGCTGTTTGTCACCATCTCTAAAGCAGTTTTATTTAGGATAAAAGCACCCAACTGTTATAGAGCCTCTGGAGACAGGTCACCACCACAAAACCATGTCCTTCCCTGGCACCCCAGGGCCAAACTCTCTGCCCCATTGCTGTGGGGTAGGCAGGGAGGCACAGCTCCTGATGCCTGGGGAATGGGCAGGACAGAGAGAGCAGCTTTCTTTTTAGAAGTCACCCCGTATGTCAGGAGAGATACAGGGTTCATTGACTCATTAAACAGGGTGAAGCTAAGCCCATCTTGCATCACCCACAGCTGGCCAATACCCTGTGGAGGCAAGAGTGGGGAGACTGATGTTTATTCTCCAGCCCCGCAGCTATTCAGCTTTGAACAAATGACCTCTCTGAGCAACAAGGCAGTAAATTGCTTAAACAAATGCAAAGTTCAGATAGTTGCAAAGAACTCGTCCCAGTTGCCAAAAAAATTACAAAACACTAGTGTTTTCTGAAAAGCAAGGCTGTGCAGCTCGCTCGTCAGAGAGGCAACAAGATGCCAGGAGCCAGTGCGCAGGGCAGATGTGGAAGGACTCTGGTTCTTGCCCAGACAAGACCTTTTGGAGTGGGGGCTGATTTTGCTGTTATTGCTCCTAAGAACAGGTGCAAGGTCCCCTGGAGCCCTGCACGTGTTTGTAGGGAGCAGGGCAGCAGAAGTCCCATGGGCACAGCAGGTGGGACAATGTTTGACCAGAGTCTCCCTGAGCAGATTTGAAGGCAGCTCATTTCATCGCCCTCTCAAGTCAGGAACGGACTCACCTCAGCACAGGGTCTTTCAAAGTCACTTGTCCTCAAATCAGTAACAACTTTCCATACAGTGATCCCAGACCACTTGAAGGAAAGGGCCAGTAACCTGGCCAGCATCTCCAAACTATATGAAACAATCTGTATGTGCCCTTGTTCCCAGCAGGCAGGCATACAGGCATTGCCTACTGCAGCACCAAGCTCTGCCACGGCAATGTTTGAATAGAGAAACTACTGTTCCCTCTTCTTTCCATGAAGACTGGACTTCTTCCCCCCTCTGCACAACACCCCAAGCAGCTGGTAGTTGTTGGTGCTCCAAAAGCAGCTTAAAACCATCACCCTAAGCCAGAGTCTAGGAGCTGAGCTGTGCACAAGCCTAGTAAGTGAAAACTTTGGTAGTCAGAGAGTCACACCCATCAACTCCAGCACAACTGCTTGTGTTCAAAGGCTCAAACCAGTAAGAGAATTGCACCCCAAAATCTCACCCACCCTTCACCATTCAAACTGTTTAGCTGGAAGATGTTCTTTTACTGGTTTAATGCGAGGAAAGAAACAAAGAAGGCAATAATGAAGCCTCCAGAGACGCCAAAAGGCCACCAAGAGCTTGCACAGCTGCATGAATCAGCTGGGCCAAATTAAGGTGGCTTCCTGAGTTCAGCTGCATAGAATTAAGAATCCAGGTACACAGCTCCTGCACACCCCTTACTCAGGAGTGCTGTACTCTTCAAGTGCTGCTCCTGTCAAACTGCATTCCTAGGGTTCCATACATCTCCCAAGGCTGTTTTCTGAAAAGTTATTTTCAGCCCCTTTTGCATGCAGAAAATTGTCACCCTTTACATCTTTCTGAAATGGTTTCCAGGTGAGCCACAAAGCATCTGATCACATTATCCTGCCCTCCCTCCCAATATCTGCCCAGACAAACTGTTCTAAGCCACGTCCCAGCTAACCCACAGCAGAGGAGATTTAAAACCCTAACCCTCACTGCTTCATTTTTCCACCAGATTTCATAATCTTCTTCTTTTTGGGTTTCCACTGCAGCAATAACAACCCACAGGCATATTTAGAAGGTAAAGCAAGCCATGAGAGGAGCTCTAACACAACAGCTTCCAGCCCA
The DNA here is from genome assembly GCA_039654755.1 of Calcarius lapponicus. Taxonomy (NCBI): domain Eukaryota; kingdom Metazoa; phylum Chordata; class Aves; order Passeriformes; family Fringillidae; genus Calcarius; species Calcarius lapponicus. Next base: position 70,442,645 of record CM077464.1, read on the forward strand.
AATCTTTCACAAATAAGCACTTACAGTAAGAGCATGAGCACCTAAAATTTTAGGGTTTAATCTATAGGAAATAAAAATGGGAAACAGCATGCTTTGTTTAAAACCTTACTTTTCTTTCCTCTCTGGAGCCTGACTTACATGCCATCCCTGCCCTCAGATGATGAAATGGCTTCTGAGGTCCCTGGTACAACAGCATGTGGAACAGACCAGAAATACATCCACAGCAACAAAAACAACCTCAAACTCCTTACATGGGAAAGGGCCTTCAGATCCCTGTATAACTTGGCCCCACAACTGGCAGCTGCTGGGGATTGAGCCCCAGCTGAAGGAAATCAGCAGTAACTCACTATTACCACTCCAGGAATAGGCAGGGATCTCTGTGCCTGGAGAGGATGGATGCACTGAGTCAGAAAGCAGCAGGAGAACACCCGGGCCCCACCAGGATGGAATAGGGCTGGGTTTCTCTGTGCCCTAAGTCTGTCTGTTCCCTCTGTAGCCCCCAGAGCAAAGCCCACCAGGAGGCAAGGTCAGCCTGTGTTACCTGATCAGTAAAACCAGGTAGACGGTAAAAGGGGAAATCATAACTGACATCATATTCTGAAAGATCTGTGTGCTAGGCTGGGAGCCTGGCTGCCCTACTGCTGCTCTCATGGGATGAGGAGGGATTTGAATGTCCTGTTGTGCCAGGGATAGGTGTGCATGGGTTTTCTAAGCCCTGCCAGAAAGGGAGAGGGGAAGAAGAAAGGACTGGTAGGGGAGGAAGGCAAGGCTTGTTATTGCCTGCCAGTGTAGGGAAAGCAGGAACATCATCCTGCTGCCTGGTGTGCTCCCTGCCAGCTCTTGGATGTAAAGGCTTTGTTGAGCCCAGAAAAGGTGATGTGCAAGGCTTGTGAATGCTATCCTTTTCCCACTGCTGAGCAGGTGGGCTAATTAAACAGGCTGTGCTGCTAAATGGTACTGAAGTTGCACAATCTGCATCAGCGTGACAGATGCCCAGCAGGGTCCAACACATCATAAAATTGTGATTGCTTTTCCACTTCTGCCTGGAAATAGAATCTTCATGGAGCATCCCCTGTGGCCACCTGCCATCAGTGACTGAGGGCCAGCGCATGAGCGGCTCCTGCCAGCAGCACTGCTTTGGCCCACTCCCTCTTACAGGCAGGTGGGGATGGAGATTTGGGAACATTTACAATCCCAGTGGGATGATTTGAACTCTTGGCAATGTCTGACTTAAGGAAAGCATCACCAAGGATTAAGCTATTCAGGCTAAGCATGGCCACATAAAAGATGGAAGCATCCCACACCAGTAACCATGGCAGAGCCCCTCATCCCACACCTCCCCACGGCCAGGAAGGGCTTGCTGATTGCTTTGCATCTGCTTGTAGGTCACACTGACTGAAGCTGTAACACCACCGAGAAGGAAGTCAACAGGAACACAGAGGACGAGGAGGAAATTCCTGTAAACACCACTGATACTGCTGCTAAAAATAGATGGGAAGGGTGCTGGTTCCTGATTTACTATTCCTTCCTGTGACTTCCCATCCACCAGGCTCATTCCTGCACTGTGAGAGCTGGGATGGACAACTTTCCGTAGCAGCTGTCCCAGGACAGCAGCCAGCTGACATTGCACAGATGGATGCTTTTAAAGCCATTTGCCTTCCCCTGTCCATGCACGCTAGTTAGGTTAACCAGGCTGAGCACTGCTGAGAAGCCCCATATCCAAGCACAGAGCAAGGCTGTGGTGCTCTCAGCCATGATGGTATCTCAGCTGTCTCCACTGGGCAAAGAGACCCTTTTCCCTGCATGAGGAGGAGGAAGCTGGGTTCCCAAGGAGGTGATGGAGAGAAGAAGCAGCACTGCTGGGAGCTGGACACCCTGCAGCAGTGCCAGGTATGTCCCCAGATCGCTGGAAGAGGAGATGTGCACCTGCTGGGTGAGGATGAGCAGTGGAGAGCAGTTCTGGTACTCAGCCCAAAGCTGCATCTTGCTTCACCCGATCACTATCTAGCAACTGGCTTTCAAAGACATTTTTCACAGGCTGTTTCCTCCCTGAGGTAGCAACTCAGCATTCAGAGTTGCCAAGAAAATGGCATTCACCACATTATTCCTTTGGCTGCAGCCCTGCTGGCTGGGGAGAGGGACACACTCCTCTTCCAGGAGTTGATGAGAAGCTGCCTACCAATAGCTCAGCCTTCCGCTGTGAGTACTTCTCACTGCTCCATGCTCCCTGTCAAGCCTGGAAAGTGACCACAGCAGGGCTTCAACAGCCATCACTGGTGTGGGGCAGCGCTGTCAAGAGGTACTGCTTGCCCATGTCCCAGCCACTGGGGTATCAGAACAACCCAGCTTCTTCAGGGCTTATTTGGCTGCACACCTACCAAATCTGCTTGCATTTACACTGTGGAGAAGCCCAGCTGCAGGACTCTGAGCACCCACAGGCAGGATTTGCAGGGCTGTGGAGAAAAACCTCATCTTTTCCCCCATTATGTTGTATCCTTGAGAATTTCCCTTTGCTACGTGCATGGGGTAAATCTGTTCAGCCCATGTCTGACCATTACAATACCTTTTCTCCTATGATGTTCTAAACCAGTATGGGATGGTCCAGCCCTGCCTCTGCTCTGCTCCAGCCAGCCTTATGATTTCAGGGCATCCTTTTTTTGGCCGTGATCTGCCAGGATGTTAAGGCAGAAAGAAAGTTGAGAAAGGCTGCTCCACCCGTGCATCCTCCAGCACACAACCCCAGGGCAGTGCTGCTTTCTCCCAACCCTAATCCCCCTCACCTCCATTCCAGCAAAGCCAGGAGGAAGACTAATTGCTGACAGCATTGCCAAGAAACCCAACATGTCCAAAAACATTGTGCTGTTTTTAGCATCCTCCATCCAAGAATCTCGCACGCGTGTGACTGAGGAGGTATTTTTACCTTCCTCCTCAGCATTCCAGGCAGGACAGCTGGTGCCTCTGCAGTGTGAGCCAGTCACTGGTGGCTGCTGTGAGCCAGGACCAGCAGCTGCCAGGATTGCCAGCTCCCAGCAGCCCAGGACCCCGCTGCTGAACCAACCCCATTTCCCCATGGGGTTTAGTCTTCGGGGTCAGAGGCACGGCAGTGTGCTTGAAATCCTCCCCCAGTGCTTCTGTAAACAACACCAGAGAAGATCAGGAGGAACAGCAAATGTGAATTAAGGACCAAAACAGTGCAAAATTGAGTGGTTTTTTTTCAGATAAACAATAGGTGAAGGCTGGCCACAACTCTCCTGCTGTGCAGAGCCCTGTCCCATACATGCCTGAGCTCCTGTATCCAGAGCTGGGCTCTTATGGACCCCTCCAGATGCAGAGCTGGCCAATAAAACAGCAAATGAATGCAAGGCAGGGAGTTGGACCTCAGCCAGCACTCAGCACCTCAAATCCCCCAAATTCAGCCTCCCTATCCCTGTGCTGCTGCCCTTGGTGTGACAGAGAAAGCCATGCATTGCAAGGGTCCCTGCAAGGCTAATTCCTCACAGAGAAGTCGGAATGGTGAGGCTGGCAGGAGCAGGGCAGTGACCACGGCCTGTACTCGGCACCAGTGAGGCCCCACCTTGCGCGCTGTGTCCATGTCTGGGCCTCGCACTTTACAAAGGACACTGAGGGGCTGGAGCATGTCCAGTGAGGGCAACGGGGCTCTGAAAGGTTTAGAAAACATGTCTGTGAGAAATAGCTGAGGGAGCTGGGCTTCTTTAGTCTCAAGAGGAGGAGGCTCGGGGGCTCCTCATCGCTGTCTACAAGCGGCTGAAAGGAGGCTGTGGCCAGGTGGGGCCGGTCTCTTCTACCGGGCCTGCAGTGAGAGGGCGAGAGGGAATGGCCTTAGGATGAGACAGGGGAGATTAGATCAGAAAAACATTCATTGTTGGGGTGGTCAGGCTTTGAACTACACCACCTCCCCCTGCCCAGGAAGGCGGTGGAGTCACCATCCCTAGGGTGTCTACAGAGCACCTGGATCTGGCTCTGGGTGATGTGGGTTAGGTGTTACAGTGGCTGTGCTGGGTGGACACCTAGACTGGATCATCTTTAAGGTCTCTTCCAACCTTGATGATGATTCTGTGATTCTGGGAGAGTCTCTCTGCACACCTATTCCTTGGTAGGTACTGCCCAGCCCATCATTCAGACTGATGTGTGGGGGAACAGAGGAGTGCAACTCATTGGCTTTCTTGAGAGGCATCAAAATAAAGCCAAGGTCTGTGAAAACCCCTGGGGTTTCAATCAGCCCAAACCCTTCTTTGACAAAAGCAATGATCCTGAGGAAAAGGATGCAGTCTCCTAACTCTCATTTGGACAAAATCAAAGGCCAGCAAGGAAGGATGGGCTTCTTTCTTTCCTTGAGGCAGGAAGGATGATGTTTGATGCAAGGGTGACTACATATTTTGCTGGAGAACAAGAACCTTTTCCCTCTTTGGGATATATTAATAAGGATATCTCTATTTTTAAGACATCAGCGAGAGCCACTCAAAGCACTCAGCTTGAAGCAGCAGGGAGTTAATACCCCTGACAGAAATCCCTCCTCTGGGAAATCAGCCTTCAATGAAAGCCCAGCACGCCATCCATCCTTTCACGGCGCGCAGCAAATGGGCTCGGGGCGCTGGAAACCACGGCGTGTGCCATCCTCCGCCGCTCCTCCGGGGCCGGGCACGGCTGCCCCCGCAGCCGGGATGCTGCTGGCGACATATTCCAGCGGTGCTCCGGGACAAGGCGCCCTGCAGGGACCTGAACCTGCGGCGATTGCTCCTGCTCTGGCAGCTGCTGCTCCGGGAAGCCGGGAGATGTGGCAGGAAGGGCAGGCGCCAGCGCCCAGATCCCGAATTAGGTCACTGGAGCTGAAACATCTGCCCCGTAGCTGCGGGGATTAGGCACAGGCGCCACGCAGGCACTGCGACATAAATGCCCCGAGATGCAGCGTGTGGGGCTCTGACATCGGTGCTCTCCCTGCGGCCGAGGGGCTCGGGGCTCCCTCCCAGCAGGGACACCGCGTTCCCCGGTCCATGGTCCAGTCCCAGCCAGGCTGCTCGGAGGCACTGCCCTTCCCCCGGGCCGGCAGCTGGGTCAGTCACCTGTGAGCCACGGCAGCACCATGGGAGGAGTGGCAAACGTGAGCACACATTCCCGGGAAACGGGGAGAAACTGCCAGAAAGGAGGTATTGTCCAAAAAAGCTACCCAGGAGCTCAGGAAACCCGGCTTAGTCCTGGGACAAGGCCATGGGCAGGGGGGACACCAGCTGCTGAGGGACATTCCCATTCACCATGCAAAACCAGGGACAACTTTTTACAAGCCATATATAAACACAGTGTCTCTATATAAACTCACATAAATAAAGACATACAGGACATTGCCCTTGATTAGCATTTTAAGCAGCATCAAATTTCCTTGTTTCTCAGTCATGAGAAGGCAATTAGGTTTTCAGTGTAGTTTTGGGGGGTTTTTTTGTTTGTTTTTTGTTTGTTTTTTGTTTGTTTGGGTTTTTCGTTTGTTTGTTTGGTTGTTTTATTTTTTCTTGATTGCAGAGCATCAGAAGCAACAGTGCCAGGTGGTCCCTTCCTGACATTCTGCAATGCTCCTGCCAGCTTGGGGTGCTCTGTGTGGCTGTGGATTTCAGGCCAGTTTAGTTCAGGGTTTTGTCTTTGCCACTTCCATTGGAGCAACCTGAGGGGCACAGTAAGACAGGCAGAAGGATCATGATTGTATTTCAGCCCCCTGCTCAAAGCTCGGAGCAGGGTACTCGGGATGCTCTATCCAGCTGGGCTGTAAAACCTTCAGGGATGGAGCCCTCCCAGCTCTCCCAGCCTCCTGGGCACCTGCACAGCCACCGTGGGGCCTCCCTGAACTCGCTGCAGTTCATTGACATCCATCAGGTATCAGTAAAATGTGGAATGTGGCATCCACATGTGGTCTAAGTGCCAAATGGAGGCAGAGATGATGAAATTCCTTCCTTCCCTCGACCTACTGGCCCGTGCTTCTGCCCACAGGTGTGGGAGGTGCTGCTCTCCATCGCTGCCAGGGCGTGCTGGGAGCTCACACTCAGCTCCTGTCCCACCCCCAGGACTTTCCACAGCACTGCTCCCTGGCCAGTCCCGCCCCAGGTATGCTCTGAGGAGTTAGTCCTTCCCCCTTGCAGCAAGTAGGAAGGAGCAGGTTTAACACCTGCTCCTGCCTTTTCTGAATGTGAAAATTAAATTTCTAAGTACACAAGACCGCTTTTTTGCATGCTATCTTCATGCAACTGCATTTCTCTGGCTTCATGTGGCTAGGGATTGTCCCTGTAAATGGAAAGAAGACAGAAACCTGGAATTTAGGAAGAACAATGGTTAGAGGAGGTTTCAAAAAGGAAAAGTTTAAGGCGAATGGAAAAGAGCAGTATGAATCACACACCAGAAATACAACCACAAGAGCAGAAGATGAAATAGAAAGTGGAAGCAGGTCTATTGCCAATGCCCATAGCAATCCTCACTGCTTACAGTCACTTTGTGACTTCATAAGCTGGCCCCCTCAACCAGATCAAATGAAATCCCCTGAGCTTCCAGGCATTTATTGTTGGTCATCTGTCTTTACAGACAGAAATATTTTAGTATCTCTTAAATCAGTGTCATGTGTGTCTCTTCTGCAATTTCCAGGAATTTCTGGGCAGCTTTTACTGTCTGCACAGTTACAGACATAATCTTTGTTGTACCACAATCTTGTGATCTGACATAATTTTCTGGCTGCTTCTTTCTCCATTATAGACTCACTTCATTTGTTAGCTCCTCTGTGTTAAAAAAAATGTATAACCTTACCTCTGACCCTCAAGATTCTCTGTCAATAAGAAGAATTTGAGAGCAGAGACTGAGTATGCTTCATATGTAAGATGAAGACAGCATGTAGAACAAATTACTGGGGGTCTCTTTGATTCCTCAGACATCATACAATTAAATCACTTGGTCTGGACTCTGGGCCCTCCTATGCCAGGAATATCATAACTTTAGGCTTCTTCAAGCAGCTTTCATTTAAAAATAAGCTTGAGCCTTCCCCACTTTGAGATAAACCCCAAATGTCCTTCCCTATCCCATGAGACTGAGACTGAGCAAGGTGGTGGATGAAGCACACAGAAACAAAGAGTGAATTGGGTCACTGGGTCTACAGAAGCTTTTTTGAGAAGCTGAGGTTCAAAGATGCCTGAGTTAGGCTGTGGACTATTGATGAGTTTGTGGTTCCAAGGATTGTGATAAAGCCACCATATCTCAGGCCTAACCACTGTGATATCAGAGTGGGACCAGGATATTTCAAGTTAAGGCTTGAATTAATATTTACAAGTGTTTTGTTTGTGGCCCACTAAGGCTCACACATGGCTTCAGGAGCATACTGAGATTTAGCAGTGGGAGCAGAAAGAACAGCAGCAGCAGCAACACCCTTTAAACAAGAGACTTGGTGCTTCATTAAGGCAGGATGAACAAGACACATGGAGTCATGCTTTAAAACGTCATCCAGGATGGGTGCCCAGCTTGTAATCAGATGCATCCCAAACACATGGGACTACAGCTCTGCTACCTCCCATCTCAGCTTCAGGACACCTCTCCCTGCAGGCCAGAGCCAGCCTTGGGTCAGCTGAGCAGTCCCTGTGCCCAACAGCTGAAAAAAGAAGGTGGAGAGCTGGAGGGCATGAGGAGCCATGAACAGGAGCACATGAGGGCTGAGCGCTGCTTGCCCAGCACAGCAGTCCATTCCCAAGTGGCTTTCCCTCATTACCCCCTTGCTCACTGGAGCAACAAAACCCTCAGTACAAGGAGCTGTTGCAGGCACACTGAGAGGAAAGATGAGGTAATGGCAGGAGAGGACAGTGGGGAGGTGGAAGAGAAGAGCAGGATGTGTGGGGAGGAGGCAGCTCAGTGGGGTCTTTTTCCACAGACACATCAGTCAGTGTAGGAGCAGCAGAAGAAGAGGCTGGGGCAGTAGAATCAGGGCATGACCACAGGGAAGGCAGCAGGAGGCTGGGGAAACAAGGGCAGGATGAGGAAAGTCCTGGGGCTCACAAAGCTGCTCTGCAGGGAAATGCTGGGAATAGGAAAACAGAGATGTTTTTCTCAATTGCTGATTTGAGAAGCCACTAAAACATATATCTGCTCATATCCTTATATTTAGGGAAATCTTTTTTTCTGCATCTTTCCCAAACCTACTAAAGTCAGCCTGTAGGGAGAGCATTTGTCAGTACACATGGAGGCATTCCACTGTGCCCTTGCACACACCACTGATTGACTGCAGGTTATGCTCAGTGGAGACCATTCACCCACCGGGGAAGAAACATCTTCTCTAAACAGGAACTAGAGCACAAAAGTCAAGACACTTTCCTACAGTGCTTCTGCAGACTTTCCTTTGGAGATACTGGCAAGGTGCTCCCAAGAAAGGCAGAGGCCGCAAACAGAGCCTGAGGTTTCTCTTGTTCCAAAAGAAGGAAAAATAAACCCTTCATAAAAACCTAAGATGAATTTCATCAGGCAGAGGATGTTGCCACCTGCTGCTTAAATAAGGACAGACATCAGTTCCTTAGGGTTTGGGTCATTCCTGGGATTTTAATTTTTGTGCATGAATTTTTGTGCAGGGACTGATGGGTTATTTTTTTTCTGCTCATAACTCAGGTGCTCACTGTACTGCTGGCAAACACAAGCAGACCACAAAACACTCATTTCTCTGCACTCTTCGCTGTAATCAGGTTTGCACATCAGGTGGGCTATCACAGCAAGCAAACATCACCTGAAAGGCCTTCAGATGAGCCCAGCTGTGTACTTAGCTGCCACTTTTTCCCTGGTGTAAACCTTTGGGGAGAGGTGCAAACCTTTGGAGAAAGCCAAATCTTGAGCACCCAAAAGCAAATTAAAGACACAAGGGACTTTTAAAATTATTTTCAAAGAGCTGTTTAAAAGTGTATGGCCTACACACACTAGGAATAGGGGTGAAACTGCTGCTATTTGCAATTCAAAGAATTAGGTTGTAACGTTGAGAATTAGAGCACACATTCTTTGTGCAGGATTAAATAAAAATGCTGATGTTTCTGTGAGACAGTAGCTTGGCAGACAATGAGAAGTGAAATAAAATGAGCCTGAGTTGCTCTGCAGTCAGAGCTGATGAAACAGCAGCACTGAATTTCTATTCCCCCTGGTAAAATGCCTCTGGGGAAAAATCTATTAATCACAACCATCTGGACGGGAGCCTTAGCTGCAGATGCAGTTGGGATACTGGGGAGAGTGGCTGTGGCCAGGAAGGAACAGCAGGGACTGCGCTACACTATCTGTGGGGACAGGGAAGAAACCCCACAAGGGTCCAATGCACAGGAATGGAAATACAAAGCCTTAGGAATCATGCTGATTTAATCTGAATTTAATTTCTGTAAGGTTTCCAGACACGATGAAATTACTCTGCAACTGGTTCGTTTTCTGGGGGCTCAACCAGTTCCATGCCTGGTCTAAAATCACCAACACAGCAGCAGAAAGGGAAGGGAGCTCATGCCATGCCAGGTGACCCAACATTCATTCACTGGAGCCGGCTAAATTAGCTTCATCTACTTTGCCAAGACCCCACTGCCCTGCCTACATCTCCTGCAAGAAAACTTTGCTTCTGCAGGGAGGCACAAATCTCTGTTTCCAGAGGGAAAACTGAGGAAAATGACAATTTTAGGTGACTTTCCAAAGTTCTCAGAGGCCTTTACTAGTCATGTGAAGGCCTGAATGCTGTCAACACAGCTCTCAGGCATGGGATATATAAAGTAAGCTTTCCTCTTCACCAGGAACCATAGAATGGTTTGGGTTAGAAGGAAACTTAAAGCCCATCTAGCTCCATCCACCTTCCACTGGAAGGGCCATCTTCCACTAGGCCAGGCTGCTCAGAGCCCCATCCAGCCTGGCCTTGAACACTTCCAGAGATGGGGTACCAACTCAATTCCTGGGCAACCTGTTCCAGTGCCTCACCACCCTCACAGCAAAGAATTTATTCCTAAAACCTAATCTAAACTTACTGTCAGTTAAAACCATTATTCTCCCTTCTCCTGTCACTCCCTGCCCTTGTTAAAAACCCCTCTCCAGCTCTCTTGTAGGGCTGTTATGGGTACTGGAAGGTGCTCTAAGATCTCCCTGGAACCTTCTGTTCTCCAGGCTGAGCATCTGCAACTCCCTCAGCCTGTCTTGACAGGAGAGGTGCTCTATCTTTGTGGCATCCTCTGGACTTCCTCCAGCAGGTCCATTTCCTTCCTGTGCTGGCGCACCAGAGCTGGATGCAGCACTGCAGGTGGGGTCTCACCAGAGCAAAAGATCAGAATCCTCTCCCCTCTCCCTGCTGGCCACACTGCTTTGGATGTAGCCCAGGACACATTTGTTTTCTGGGTTGCAAAGGCACATTGCTGGATCATACCCAGCTTCTCATCCATCAGCACTCCCAAATTCTTCTCCTTAGGGCTGCTCCTCTGCCCAGCCTGTATTTTGCTTGGGACTACCACCACACGTTCAGGACCTCAGATGAGTCAAGTCTGGGGAGAAGTAATTCAACAGTTCCCCAAGGAGAAAAGGAAATTCCTAAGGTTTCCAAATGAGAAAGTCCTGAGAGCAGAAAAAGGATTCCTCTTGCCTCTCTGTAATCTTGCTACACTACAAAAATCTGGTCACTGTGACATGACTGCTTTTTCCATTTCCTTTCATTGTGAAAGGCAGACTGGGGCAAGGGGTATCCAAGAAGCCAGAGGAATCATATTCCCTTAGTAAAGCAAAAGCACAAGTTTTATCTCGACCTATGTGGTTGAGCTGTCCCAGGGCAAGCTGAAATATGATGGCCTTCATTAAAAAACTGCCCTGTCTGCACAAAGCAAACATCTTGGCTGCCTCAGAAATCTCCCCAGATGACAGTGCAGAAGTGATATGTTGCAGAACCAGAGCTGCTTTTTCAACCAGGAGGGGAATGGATAAAAATTTTGACTTGTTTTCTTGTCAGTCAGCAGTTCCTTACGATACTGCTCAAAAATCTGTTCCACTGGTCATTCCCTTTTAATAGTGCAAGGGAAGAGAACAGGGTGCAGCATGCAGGAATTATTTGCAGCTGCAGCCACGACAGCAGCACTTCCTGGCACCCCAGGCCACTTGCAGGTCCCCCAGTGCTGCTGCTGGGTCCCCCCAGCTGTAGTCTCAGATGCCCTCCTGCATCCCCTCCTGCTCATGCAGAGACACCCCAGGCAGCTGTGGGTACCCAATGAATGGATCAAACTCTCCAGGCTCACAGCTATGTATTCCTGGGACCACAACAAAGGAAAGCTTTCTGTTCATTGGGCTTCCTGTCTGCTGCCCAGAGCCAAAGACAGCCAATAACCTCCATCAAGCCAATAGGATGGGAAGAGTGCTTTTTTCCAGCACCAGCAGGCATTTAGATCTGGGTGTGGGGGAGGAACCCCATTGGCACCCCCTGAAGGTGACCTGTGCCATTTTTACCAGGATATAACACACACTTCTAACAAGGAACACTTGTGACTAGTTAGAAGCAAGGGAAGCTGCCAAGAGGAACAAGCTGGGTAGTTCCTGGGAGAAGTAACCATGTGGCAACAGGAAGGCAGGGTGGGCAAATCCACAGTGTGGAGCAAAGCTCCAGAAGTGCTCCATTCCTGAAGGTGCTGGCAGGGGCAGCCCATTTTCAGAAGAGTAGCACAGCAGAACCTGGTGTGAGGAGCAGGCTGCCCTGATGGCTGGCCACCAAACCCACCAGGCACCCAGCAGAACAGGATACTCACCAGAATGTGGGATGAGGTGGATTTGAGGTGTGGAGAAGGGAGCAACTGCCTTTGCTGAGCCTTAAACAGCTTAATGTCAGGAAACACAGATGTTGGCAGTGCAGAAACATCAACTGCATTGAGAGAGGCTTGGAAACCCAAGAACTGTGTGCAAAAACAACCTCATCAAGTAGTCTGCAGGGAAAAGTACATCCTTTCCTTGGGCACTAACACAGCCTGCCCTCACCACCCACAGACAAATCGGCCTGACACTGCTGCACAGACAGGAAAATGAACCCTTCATGTATTGGCTTGCTTCACAACTTCAGCTACACTTTCTGTTTATTGTCAAAGCATGAACCAGTGATCCAGCCCAACTCTTGACACCTATATTGGTTTATCTGTATTGAAATCTTTGAAAGCATTACTTTAAGCTATTTATATTTAAATCACATTGAGGGGTTTCTTGAATCAATGAAGACATAAGCAATCCTCTAACAATTAAGAATCTCTTAAGCTTACTGTTGAAATTATGAAGGGGAAATGCAGATTTGCCTCATTCCCTGAGGTGTCCAATTGAGGAATGGTTTTGGCAGCCTGACCACAAGAGTACTCTGGTATCACCTGAACCAAAGAGGTCCAAAATGTGGCCTTTCAAGAAGTCAGGGAATCAGCAGCTCACTGCCTATCAAATGGGAAAACTGCAGTGAAAGCCAAAAGAACTACATCACTCCCTCAAAACTTTGTACTTCATGCTGGAAGCAGCAATTTCAGCATCCTGAGTATCAGGATGCTGAACCTCCATTGCAGTCGACCAGATAAGCTATCCAATGTGGGAATGTATTTTATACCAGAAGCAAATCCCAAGTCTGCAGTCTTTACTCACTGCTTCATATATAAAAACATAAATGCATTTTCATACTTATATCTATCTAAAATGAAATATACCTATCCCCCATATTTAAGTGCAATTGCATATTCAACAGGGCTGTTTGCAGTGCCACATTTGTCAGGAGCAGGATTTTCTCTCCCTCACTACCTCTTTCACAGAACATACACTAAGCTGAAGGGAGATCATTCTCACATGAAAGGAGCAAAATTCCCAGCCCCACAACTACCTGGGACTGTGTTATTGGAGCAACTCCTGATATGGAAATGCCCAACAGGTGCACAGAACTGCTCCTTAACAGCTCTTGTCCAGTGCCTCTGCAGAGCAGGTGGTGTTTCCTGCACACTTTAAAAGAAACAGGAAACAAATCCAGTACTATATCTAGTGGCACCTGGATACAACAGGTTTCTGGCTGATCCTCATACACACCGCAAACCCTCTGCTGTATGTGCTCTGAGTTTGGACACTAATTCAGGGAAATTTTAGAACCCAAATATTAGCAAGTAAAATGAGTTTCAGCTTTGCAGAAATAACACATTTAAATTATATTTTGTTTAGTGGAAGAAAAAAAATACAAACCTGGGCTGTCTCATAGTGCTTCTTTAGCTTACAGATTTTGTACTGGCCACACAGCTACTATTGCAGAGGTTCACATATCATTCTCAATTTTACTTTTTTAATACAAAAGTCCTAGTGCAGCCCATAGTCACCATGAAAAGCCAAAGCATTTAAAAAAAAAGTTGAGGTGACAGAAGTCTTCTCTAAAAGGGCAATGCTCTTTTTCAGAAGAGAACTCCAAACACATGATCTTCATTTTCATTCAAATACAAATGCCAACTAATAGATTACACTGCCATAGAGAAGCTCTGGATGCTCCATCCCTGGCAGTGTTCAAGGCCAGGCTGGATGGGGCTTTGAACCATAGTGGAAAGTGTCCCTATCCATGATGTGGGAGCTGCAAATAAACTTACAGAACCCTTCCAACCCAAGCCATTCCAATCATGATTCTATGATTAATACAGAAGATCCAATGAGCTTATACAAGTTTCTGATCACCCTGAGTGTGTCTGAGAGGCTAGAGTGTAACAGTGAGGAGAATGAAGACAAGCATAGTGAAACCAAGTTTCCTGATTATTGACATCTCTACTTCAGAGCAAATGGGGATGCTGAAGTACCAGCATATACCCACATAGAGTGCATCCTCAGTTTTGATGAGTCCAAAAAGCAGTTCAGAATTCTGTCCTATATGGTAACTGTTGCCTGGTTATTAAATTATTCCATTTACTGAATTAAAAGGAAACTTGAGGGGCAGATGCAGGCAGCGTACATCCTCTGAGTCTCATCACAGACTAGATTTTGGAATTCTATTTACTTGCAAGGGAAAGAAATGTCCACTTACTGATACTCAGTGTCTTCTCTGAAAGAGACAGGCGGAATATCTGAAATGAGTTACAAGGAGGCCTTTATGCAGGCTACTGAAAACGCAATTTCTTTGAGAAGCTAGCTGAATAAATCATATTCATGTAATCATAACTCATGTAAAAGAAAAATGAGCAGAAACAGAGTGATAACAGGGATAATACAGGGAACATCTGCAAAAAAATGAGATATTCTTCATTATTCAAATAGACATAAGAAATCCCCATAGATTTTTAACAACTTACAAATTTGCTCTTTCCCACCCAACCACCAGATCCTCCTAAAGGCTTGCAGAAGGAGCAAGAACAGCAGGAAAAGCAGGACTGCCAGAAGGGGAGCTGGTGGGACAAAGCACAGCGTGTGCAGGCACTTGGTGCCCTCTCCTGGGCACGACAGAAAGATCCTTGTTTAGCCAATTCAGAGCATGGCCATGGAAAATGGGGTCTTCTACATCTGAAACTGATTCCTCAGATGAAATAAAAGGCACAGGTCAAACAGAGAGAAAGTTCACACATTTCCAGAGAAGTACTCAGCTGTTCAACTTCATTACAACTCCTGACAAAGCAGCGTGTTACATCACAACATTGTTTATTATGTAACTTTTTACAATACAAACAAAAATACAGAAATGCAGTATATGAATACAGCTAAATGCAAAATGGTGATGTTTTTCTCGAGGCCATATTCCCATTTCTAGTAAAATAAAGAAAGACTGCACACAGGTAGAAACAGGTTGGTAGTTAACTCCACAATTTTGCCTAGAAATGACCTATAAATGCGTTTTCCTGCTACTTACCATAAAATGTAAAAAGGGAGTTAAAGGAAAGTTTTACTCACTGGTTCCTACCATATGAAAGAAGCTATATTCTATTTAGGAGGGCCAATATATGGAAAAATATCTAAATTAAATGTTATTACAAAAAATGAAGCAGTAATGAGATCCTTCTGGCTAAAGAAGTTACTAAATGAGAATAGCATATATTTAAAGAATCCAAAACATAAAAGGGTTGTTATAAAAAGCTTAGGTGCACTGTAAGCTTACAACTTTTGTTTTTCCATATGTCCTTTTAAACAATGGAAGTGTCAAAAATAGGGTCAACTGTGTTAGACTAAATTACATTATTGTATATGCTGCACTGAATGGATTTTTATTATAATAATAGAGAAGCATTGTTTGCATCATATTATGGCAATTTATCCTCACTAAAAACCGTCTAGAGTCCTGCATTTTTTGTATCCTGTAAACCGTTAAACCACCAGAACATGATTGTACAACAGTAAAGTGTTTTCTTTTGCATTAAAATGACATCTGTTTAAAAAAAAAGAATGAAAAAAGGTACTTAGAGCTGTTATTTTTCCAAGTACACAACACCCTAGACAATTCAAGGCATCTCATTCTCCATCAAAATTAACAAAAATTTGTCATGCTGTTAAATCCATTACTATGGATACGACTGGTGCAAAATTGGTCAAACGGATCCAACAAACACTGATGTCCAGGCTGGCATATTGGCAACTAATACATAACTGGTGGTCAAAATGATGCATTTAAAATATCTTCCCTTTCTTCTTATTCTTTTCCAAGGTTCTAAAATGACATTAAAAAAAGAAAAGTTTGTTAATACATACATGTTCTGATTTTTAAAAAAAACTATACACACCTTTTAAAACAGGCATTTTAATAAGGCTTCTACTGGTTACAATGGATGAAACTTACTGAGTACACAGTACTTGTACTGTATGAATCAAGCAGTGCAGAAATCACCAGATTCCCCTCCCAAGGACTGGGGGAATTAAACATTTTAATTCTCAGAACTTTAATTCTTCATCCCTCAGAAGTCTTGTTGCAATCTATCAATGTACACTTTTTTTTTTAAACACAGATATATTTATGTGTGGGTACCATGTTTTTGCAGGCTATAACCTGTTTTAGAAGCTAATAATTTTCCCACTTTTGCTGAAATATGGTCATTTGTAATTAAAAGCAGTTCAAGATTTTTCTTGGCTTTTAAGTGACACCTCCATAGTGATCAACAACCATGGATAGACCATTACTGTGTCAGAAAGCTACAGAACTTTTACCATGAACTGCAGGACAAGACTCCAATTTACCTGGAAGAGTTCTGCTGTTCCAAAATACGTTGTTGAGCCTCCCAGTTCGCTTTCTCATCCTCAAACTGACGACGCTTTTCCTCCAATTCTTTGTGTTGTGCCTCCAAATTCTTTTTCATTTGCTCATGGCGTCGCTGCAGCTGTAGAAGATTATGAACAGAGTCAGTAGGTGCAGAAAACACAGCAACTTTTGGAACTGTACTAACAAACATCAGCAACTAAACTAACTAATGCAACAAAATTATGTGTTCTATTTTTCTTCGGAGAAAGTAGCTCAGACTAAAAACTCTAAGGTGATAGGTACTGCCAGTAACAGAAACCAAAAGGTTATTAATTCCACAGTTCATTTTACAGTTAAGAGAAAATGCCCCAAATACCACCCAGTTTACAAACAGGATTTGTAAGCAGCTACATTTGGCAAATAAAAGGAAATTAAAAAATACTTTGGTATTTGACGCAAACACTAAGCAGCAAAATGCAGAGCATTATGAGTATCACTAATGCATAAAAAAACAACATCTTTGACTTTCTGTGGGGGGCAAAAAAACCCCAAAATATTGATTTCATCCTATAGCATTAACTATAATGTGGATCTATTTGGAAAAAAAATATTAAGTGGATTAATTTATTCACTAATTAAATAAATTAGTATTATTGAGAAAGTGAATTGCTTACATTCCAAAAGAGAATAGGAATTCTCTCCTGCAAGTTGATGGGACAGACTAATAATCAAATGTACGTAAGGATGGAAATACTTGTCAGGAGAAGTGATTCCTTTCATGTGGTATAGTGCTTTTTTGAACAGAGTTTGATCATAGAATGGTTTGGGTTGGAAGGGACCTTAAAGATATTTAATTCAATCCCTCCTGCCAAGAGGCAGGGACCGGGATGCTCAAAATCCCATCCAGCCTGGCCTTGAACATGTCCAGGGCTGGGGTTCCCACAACTTCTCTGGACAACCTGTTCCAGTGCTTCATCACTCTCATAATAAAGAACTTTCTCCTAATATCTGACCTAAACCTACTTTCTTTCAGTTTAGAGCCATTGCCCTTGTCCTGTCACTCCATACCCCTGAAATAGTCCCTCTCCATCTTTCTTGTTCGGTCCCTTCAATACTGGAAGGCCACAATTAGGCCACCATGAAGCCTCCTCTTTTCCAGGCTGAACAATCCCAGTTCTCTTGGCCTTCACTCATGCAAGAGCTGCTCCATCCCTCTAATTGCCTTGGTGGCCTCCTCTGGACTCGCTCCAACAGGTCCATGTCCTTCCTGTGCTGGCATCCCAGAACTGGATGCAGCACTGCAGGTAGGATCTCACCACAGCAAAGTAGAGGGGCAGAATCCCCTCCCTCGACCTCATGTCTGCACTTCAGAGAAAGTGATATAAAACTCCCTCTTGGCCTTATTTTCTTGCATAATCCTGTTTTTACACAGCCCTTGAAAACCTATTTCCTTTTACACATTTTTACACGGCACTGTCTGTCCCCTACTTTTCTACATTTACATAAATACAACGGAAGTTTACAAAGCCATGAATGGTGAAGAAAAAAGAAGAATGAATTGCAATGAACATAAAAAAAACTGGTATCACAGGATACACTCAGTCAGAAAGTCATGAGATAGTACATGAAAACCAGATGTATTTTTGTATTTCACATAACAAGGAGAATGTGGACACCAGAAGTATTAAAGAGTTCAAACAGATTCAAGACAGAAATCAAAAAAATAAATCAAGTGGCTAAAAAAACCATGACCCAGATAGAACATATAGCTTTAAAATTCTCCTACTGCTGACTGGCATATCTTCCTATTCATATCCCTATCTATTCAGTTCTCAAAAAAAAAAAAAAAACAACCCAAAAACCTAGGTTAATTTTTTCCTTTGATCCAGTATGCCTTGGCACCTAACAGAGCCTAGGCTGCCAAGCATTTCAACTACCCTTCCAAGTTTCCTCATTTTTCCTCAAATTTGGAGACAAACTTTCTTAAGGAACTTTGACAGTTCTGAACTTCTCTATTAGGCTTCTTGTGAGAAACTGCTTTCCCAAAACTTAAAAAATTACTTAATTTTTAACTTTTACTTAAGAAGACTGTGAGGACTTCACCTGGAGATGACAGAAATTAGAGTTAAGTATCCATAGAATTTATTCAAATGGTACCAGAACACTGACAAAAACAAATCCCTGACTCTTCCTTAGCCTAGTAATTCTCATTTAGGTGAGATGCCTATAGGCATTGTGTCCAGTTCCTGAAATGCTTTTTCAATACACACAATGAATGATCATTATTGCATTAGCTAATGTAAGCCATAAAAGTCTCAAGAACTTTTAAAATCACATGGAAGAACAAACACAAAATATTCCAAAGAAAAGGGAGAAGAAGAGGGTAAGGAAGTTATGGAGTATTTTAACATGCTATGACTAAAAATAAAAATAGAATGCATGTGAACATTTAAATTCCATTTTAAGTTTAGATTTATACTATTCCAGCAAAGGCAACAAGCTGAGGAAGGAGAATGGTGTTGTCTTTACACACATAAACCAACTATGGAATCAATTATGTTGCAAAGTCTTGGCAAAAAGTCCCATCTCTACACTTGTTCAGCCTCAAGTTATATTGGTGTTTAAAACATTTTGATTACCTCAGCTTCAGAGTCCTTCAGTTTCTGTACTTTTTCTTTGACTTTCATCTCAAACACCTGTTCCATTTCCATTTCCATTTTCTTCATTTTGGCTACATGCTCCCTCCTTTCCTCCTCCATCTGTGCCAACGGGCTCCTGCCATAAATCCAGAAGAAGCAGTTAGCTAGGAAGAACTTTTTCCCCTGTCTGTTACATTAGGACATCCGGAAAAAGCAAGATAAAAATGCTGAAGCAGTAACATAAACACACTGCTGTAGGCACTGCTAGCTTAAATTCAATTTACATTATTATATTAACTGTTTAGATAAGCTTTACTCAAAAAGATATTTCATTCAATATCTTTTCCTCCCCCAGTACAATTGATTTATACTACATTTAAGTTAACAGAAACTCTTGACTTTCTATATGTAGAACCACCTGGTCATGGGAAGAGAGGAAATGTTAAAACAAGAAAAAGAAAATTAGCATCTTCCAAGTGATCTTCAGGCATCTTTTTCTTCCCCATAATTCAAATATATTAAAAAAATAATGGACATAATAAGAAAATTAGGAGCACTGCAGACTAAAGTTCTATTTTCTCTCTAAATCTTCATTGTTCCCAAATGAGCCCAAGAGACACTTAACATTGCAACTGTGTTGAATGCTCTGGTCATAGTTTTAAAGAGAGATCAGCTTTGAAAAAAGGGTCTGGGCAACTGAACATCAATATTTCAAGTGTCAGCAGAAAGGTTTTCCTTTAGAAAGCTATTAATAAATGTAATGTATAAAAATAATGTACGCTATTTTTAATTTTTTCCATATAGTTTATGGTATACTTTCCTGGATTGTACTGAATTTTTAAAGCTGTATAAGCCTGCTATCCATGTTATGGTGATATGGGTTTTAAATAGTAAGTATCACTGTAAACATATAATAAAACAGGATGATTGAGATCTAGTGATGATTGTTACAGAGTTTTGTTAAGACTCTGCTGTTCCACAAAGAGCAATCAAACCAAATCACTGGCCTCTTATTTCAGTTTTGAGTATCTAAGGCTTAAAAAGACAAAGTTTTAACTGTTGTGTTGACAAAAATGAAGAACTGATTATATTTGGAATTGTTACAATCAATCAGCAGAGAACATTAATCTATAGATTAAACTGAATCTGAATTAATAGCTGCAATGCTTGGACTTGTGAGTAAAATGCTGCATAATATACAGGACTGAAATTGACCTTCAGTTTAATTTTTACTTTAGTCCTTCAAAAGGCCAGCTGCTAGCAATCTTTTACAAGGAAAAAATTAATGGTTAAACACAGGTGAGGTACAATAATGCAGAAAAATACTAAAGAAGAGAAAGAAGAGGTGAGTAGCAGTACTTGTAGAAGCTAAGCAGCTGTCAAAACAATACTATTTTCTTCTAGAGATGTAAAGTTCTCAAATGCATCTGCTCTTCAAAAGTTAATCTACAAAGTAGAATAAATATTGAGGAATCATTGCTGCAGTTTTAAACTCAAAAGGGGGTGCAGAACTGTCCTTTGATTGAAAACTTAGTAAATCAAATTGGGATGCCATGCAAGCTGTATTTGAGAAAGTGGTAATAATCAGTCTGCACAGAAAATCAGATTAACTGACAAGTGAGCATTTACAGCTGAGAGCTTTACAACATAGGTCACAACTGGTTTTATTAGGTCCTAAGTATGTGACACGGGTAAAAGCACATCACTCTGTATTTCAGGACAAAATGACACAAGGGATTTAAACAAAAACAAACAAACAAAAAATCAGACACAAACACACACAAAAAAAAATGAGCCGAAGGGAATAAAACCCCACAAACCACTAAACAAAGATGTAAAACATTTAACTGATTTCAGAGGACATGTGTTCTAATAACAGTCCTCTAAGTTATTCTGCAAAAATTAAAAATTATTCTAGATATGTGCAAAGTAGAATCTCTGTAAGCAGGTAATGAGATAAAATCAGGGTCAGAAATTATTGAAGCTACTAAATCCCCAGTTCAATGAAGGATTGTAAATTTACAGGTAGGGATAAAAATTCCACTAATTCTTTATAAGCATCTATATAAAGATGACTCAGCCATGGATAGAAACTGGGGGAATTCCGTAATTCATGCACTTCTATTAATTTTTGAAATTTGACCAAATTTGACTTGAATCTTAGCCAAAAGGTTTCTAAAGAGGATGGGTTTTTACAGAGGTATTTGTCACTGTAAGCATTTATAAATGCCTAAAATTTACAGTAGCACAGCTTTAGGGGAAAAAAAACCCCAAACCAACTGCTAGTGGAAAAAACAATGCCAAGAGCAGGATACCAGGAAACTGTTTTAAATTTGAAACATCAAACAGTGAAATCCTTTTTGTGTTTATAGAATTTTTGTCTTAAGTTTTTTGGAAAAATTTAAATCACCACTTACATGCCTTCAACTGTGTCAAATCTAAAAAACAAAAAATACAGAGGCTTAGCTTAGCATGCTTAAATAAAACCACAAAACCAAAAAGCAATAATTTAAAAAAGTAAATTCAATATTATTAGATTCCTAAAGCTAATTATGTGCTCCCCCAAAAGCAAATTTTCCATACTAAAAGGAAGAAATTGTTAGTTAAAGCTTGTTATATTTATTTCAAATTCAGTTAGTTGATCACTACATCATGTCAATGTTAACGCAGGTTTGATGTGCAGATGCTTTCAGGAACAAAGTTTTCCTACAACATCTATGCTTTTAAGAAGACTTTAATTATTTTAGTGACACGAAACACCACTTGCTCTATACAAGTTTTCGGAAACCAATGCCACCTGGAGGCTTATCTCCTCGTTTAGAATTTGTCAGCTAGCGGAGACCCGTGTATGGAACAGCCGGGAATGTTCTGACACCGCAGGAAGAGCACTTGGCTCCCACAGCCACCAGAGGTCTCAGCAGCTGCAGCATCACCTCCCCCGGGCGCCGGGATGCTGCAGCCAGCGCGCCTCGGCTCAGCGGAAAAGGGGCTGAAAACAAGCTCTGATCTCACCATCCTCTCACATGGGCTCCAGGGCATGGGGCCCTGAGCCCGCCAAGAATACAGGCAAGAGGAGCTGGAAGTGGCCAGGCTTAGCAGTCACAGGAACTCGAGCATTGTGTATTTTGTTACCCTGGGTAAGACCCATCTTTATGACGTACAATATGACTTTCAGTAAAAATAAGATTTTACTTTTAAATTCACTAAAGATAGCAGCTTCATACAGCAAACAAAAAAGATTTCTCTAATTACAACATCTGAATTTCAGAGCAAATGCCAATTTTCTCACATGTCACATAGTATACATGTGAAACTACAATTACCACATGATTTAAAGCGACAAGTTATCTACCTATGTGAAGACTACCTTGACATTTTATTTTTTTAATGGTTAGGATGATATTGAAAATTTGACAAATCAGACTAAACTTAAAACACAAAAAACCCCTCCATAACCTCAGAAAATACATGCTTTGGATTGCTCTTAAGTTAGCAGGTTATTTACAGAACACTCAAGTTTCACCAAATCAGAGTTAAGATTACTAACTGGACAGAAAAATGCTTCAATTAATCTGCACAGTATTATTAAAACTTGTAGCACATACTTCTATTTGTTTTCACATGAGCATTTTTGTCTAAAGAAATATGTTAACAGCTGCATGAAAAACTGAGATCTGCTAGGATCATAAAAATACAGCTGTTTTAAAGCTACAAAAGGTCAGTCCGACAGCTCCAACAGCTGCCAGCAGGAGATACTTCTGGAAAAGTACAAGCACCACTGCATGTCTCCTGGTATGTCTGCCCCCACAGTCTCTAAAAAACCAGCAGCTTAGGAGTTTCCAGAGCCAGGGGGTGGCTCTGGGTTTAACCATATGTTTGTAATACCACCAGACAGCATCAGAGCATGTCT
Organism: Calcarius lapponicus; assembly: GCA_039654755.1. NCBI lineage: Eukaryota > Metazoa > Chordata > Aves > Passeriformes > Fringillidae > Calcarius > Calcarius lapponicus. Next base: position 70,465,353 of record CM077464.1, read on the forward strand.
CCATTCTCACACAGAGATACAGGATCTGTCTCCCATGCAAGAATCAATATTGCCCCAATTTGAGACACAGACACTTCTTTCAAAAGGCCAGCAGGCAAGCATAAAATTCCTAAGGGGAGGCACAGATAAACTGTTAATATCTGTTCCTCCCCCTCAGTTTCCAGGAGGCTCATGGTTATTAGGAAGATTCCTTCTATGCTGCTTCAACTATACTAGATTAAAAACCAAAAGCTACAAAAACACACTGAAGTAAAAAATACATGTTAAAGATTAAAAAAAAAAACAAACTGCAACCAAACTGCAACTCAACATATGGTTAAGGTAAAACCAGAAAAATAGCATCAGCTGCTTCATAACCAGCACATGCATTCAAGAATTTAATGTATTTACTTATTAAGTCACCCTGTGTTCTGGGGAACAAACTCTTACAAAATGTTCAAAATAGTCTTTATAAGTTTGCAATAGACTTTGCAATCTTTCAGATGGCTGAATCAAACTGCAATTATTTACTCATTCTCTTGAACAAAAAAAACCTTGATAGCAAAGAGCACCAATTGTATCTATTAATCTCTGAGCTGCAGTACTGCAGTGCTCCAAGCAACTGATTTCTAAAGGAGAAAATAGTTACAGAAGGTACATTCACCTGGAAATATTCAGGTGGGAGAGCACAGTGATGTGAAGGGACAGGAGATGCAAAGTGAGCATGCTTCAGAAAGCAAAGTAATTCCAGACCCTTGTAGTGTAGGTTCTGGCTCAAAAAGAAGTATCAGGAATACTATCAGAAACTGAGTGGGGTGTAGGGGTGAATGAAGGTCACAAAGAGTTTTGAAACCTACTCATAGATGTATTTTTGTATAAAGTAACATCTTATTGTGTCTGCAATATGGGAATAAAAAATAATTTTAAATAGTGACTCTGTTGTTATTTTTAAGAATGCAGAATAACCAGTCCTCTTACATGGATGAGGTAACAGACTGAGTTTGTAGGTGCAGACTAACACAAATCTAAGCAGGCACAAAACAAAAATGGTAAAAGTGCTGTAACTAAAATTCAGATTTTTCCAAAATCTAAGAAAAACATACTACGATTTTGAAAGGTATATAAGAAACCCCAGTATTTAACAACACACAGAGAAAATGTAAACTTCCTTTGATATTCCAAATAACAACGGGGGGAGGGGGCGGGGTGTGGTGTCACTTTTCAGTACAGTAATAGCAAATAACAATACAGTAAAAATCACAGTAATAGCAAGTTAGAAGTCCTGGAGAAAATGCAGGATTTTCTCTTCTGCACTCCTATTACTACATTTTCATCTGACATACTTGCTATGTGCACTCAGAAGCCTTGAGTTACAAGTCAGGGATAACATGATGGCAAGAAACATGACAGTGAGAAGCAACCACAGTGTTATGGACACATATATTTGAAAACTAGTATTTTTAAGACTTGACCTCATTAGAAATGCTACTTAAGCGCAAGTACACTTCTGAAGAGTTGCCATAACTGACACAAATGATTACTTTTTTTGTCAGTGCTGCGCAGAGAAGTCCCATGTAGACTCACACTAGATGAAACTAAATCACGTCCATGTAAATCATTCCCTTGCAACTTTTAAAGCATTAAGAGAGTGTAGAATAGACATTTCTTTAGTGAAAAATGGCTTGGTAGCTGTCATATGGATGCAAATAGCAGGTATTTCCAACTAACTTCAGGGATCTTTTTCAGGAAGAACAGCTGTAACTTTGCATACCATTAGCTGAAAAGAATACTACCCTATATTTAATTGAAAAATTTGTACTTAAATATAGTACCAAATAAGAGCACCATTAATTAGTAATCATTTAATCACTAATTACTGTTGATGCAGTTACTACATGCAGAACAGAATATCTGAATGTAGCTATTCTCAAATAGCATTATACAATTCGGTATACAGTAGAGCCTACTTTTAAATCTTTGACTAACTTCATCTGGTTGGCAAATAACTTCTTGTCAGAGGTAATAAAAATGAGTTTGAAAAAACAGCTGCAAAACCCCCAAACACTGCATTGCAACTCCCCTCTCACAAAAGATAATGATGTTGAAATAATTCCCCTGCCATAATAGGCAGCCCTATCAGTTGCTAGAGCAGTATTTCAAAGATGACAGTAGCAGGTCTGCTTTTTCAGAGTTTCTAAATAAATATGAACCCATTCTTCTCAAAAGCATCCTTGACACAATAGTATTGATCATTCAGGCAGAAGAACCAAAAATTCCATAAGTAACATATAAACCAAAATAGAAAGCAATGCACAAGAACTTTGCGGTATCAGTGAAATAAAACTGAGTAAATGTAACAATTCTCTTCAAAATGGAATCTACTATTTAGCAGGTTCAGTGAAACTAGTGTCAATCTTAGTGAAAGAGGAAAAACCCCCAAATTACAAGTAAACAAGAGGCTGTCGCTTTTCAAACACAGCGAAGAGACAACTGACTTAAGGCTGTATGCATACGAAGCCATCAGCACCCCTCCCCAAGAAACCCAAAACTGAAAATACCACCACACATTCACAAAACCAGTCAACCAAAAAAAAGGAAAGTTTAATATTAAAGTGCAATACAGCCCTAACAGGAACTTACTTTGTTAGCTGCCCTTTATTTTTGTTGTTGTCAACACCGTTGTATGTAACAGCTGCCAGTTTTCTGCTTCTGTAGTTCTCATAATGTACATTGTTAGTAACATCCTTCAGGTCCTGCATATGAGTTCTGTCAATAAGTGTAATTTATCAGCTTAGTGCACAAATACAAAATACTATCTGAAAAATTAGTCCCTGTTCATTTTGCAGATTGACTTGAATCAAATTATATCCTTTCATTAATGTCCCATTTCCCACAATGTTTTTACTCTACCATTTAAACTGGAGCTCTCAGGACAGTAAAGGCACAGAAATATCAGGTTATTTTGCACCAAACTATCTAAAGCTTGCTATATCCCAAGCAGTAACTTACAGGACCATTCTTTGGAAAGTTTGAGTTCTGTGGATAAACTTGCAGGTATTTGATAGGCAGATAAGAAAAGTGTACATTACTATTGCAGTAGATGAGAAAAAGCATGTCAGGCAAGAAACAACAAGCAAAAACTTCCTTGTTTCCATCTTTTAATTCTACAAAAGCTAAATGTTAAGTTCAAGACTAAGCCAAAAGAATTCACTTATTTTCATAATTTTCCATTGTCAGCCAGGAGAAAAGCAAAGCTTAGGAATCAAACAGTTTTTACAGCAGATGTCACCTAGTGGACTGCTGGGAGCACAGGACTCAGCACCTAACATAACAAAGCACAGGCAGCCTTGTTTTAGGTAAATTTTCAGTGGTAAAGTTTTTAGAAAATGTCTACAACTACATACACATCAGCACTAAGAGATAACTCAGGCTCCTCTGGACTAGTAAAAAATAAAAGAAGAAGTAATCACAAAAAATTCCCTACCAACACCACTGCCTGCTAAGTATATGGTTAAACAAGTTATAATATAAGATAACTGTTTACAATTTAAAAAAAACTTGGGAATTCATATGAATTCACTATCTCAAATTCCTTTTTCTCCAATATATGACTTTCCAATCTCTCACAGAAAACTTAATGTTACCTATCAGTTACTCACCTTATCAACATGTTCCTCAGAATTGTGAAGTCACAGTGTTCACCATTTTCAACTGCAAGAAGAAGTAAGCTTTTGTTGAGATGTCAACCAAAATCTGTGCTTTACACAGAGGTAAAATGTCACCCGTCTACATTCATTCCAACAACAAATTACTCACACAGCCTTTCCTTACTCAAGCAACATGTGTGTTAGCAGAAGGAAAGCATTAACATAACTATAATAATATGTCTTACTAGCAAGAGTTCCTATGCTCCCCTAAGCCATCCTGGCAAACTGTACCGAGTCAGTGCAGCAGAATAAGCTACCACAACAGAAGCAGAGTTTTGCCAGTTTAACTGTTTCATCCTTTGGCTGCCTCACAGCACAGTTGTGTAATGATCAGAAGGGAAGACTTCAGTCTAGATCCAGCTATATCCAAAAACCTTTAAAAGACAGACTAAACCTGTTTGCCCCTGTCCAGTAAGTTACAGAAGTCTCCATTTTAATTTTAATATGGATTTAGTTCTTCATTACTGAAGCAAAGGAAGGTTTGTGTACTGAATTTGATGCACCAACCTACAGATCAAGAGAGAGCTGGCAGCTGTCATTATGATGTCATTATAGATGCCACCTATTCCACTGTGCCCATCACTCCACTAAAGTAGAAAAGGCTGATGCTGTGAGTGGCATTTCCCGGAGAGATCATGAAATGACACTGGAGAAAAATGCACACTCCAGAACTCTCTGATGTGCAGACAGAGAAGGCAACACACAAAGCTCTTAGCACACACAAAAGAAAGGCACAGGGCAGGTTCCAATGTACCTCTGAAGAAAAGACAGACATTGTCATGGCAAGAAGGGAAAAAAACCAAGATGAAGAAATTAAAATAGCCCAAGTAAATTCAGTGAATCCTACAGAAAAATGCAGAAAATGCCACTTTGTGTGTTCATTCTTGTATCTGCACTCCTGCATTATTTTATTCCATGGTTTTACACAGACTGGTAAATTCCACTCAGATGGTACATGAAGTCATACTCCCAAAAAAGCATCATCTCTGTCCTGACAGACTGAAAGCCATTCCAAGAGGCTCCTTTTAGTTAGGCTAGCTCTTCCTTTCCAAAAGTCATACCACTGTGAACATGAAACCTTTCAGAAATTTGTTTTAAAATAAAGAAAAGTAGCACAATTTTGCACATCTCCAAATGCCAACAGAAGAGCCTGAAATAAAGCTTGATCTTCTCTGATGCAGCTGGTTTTTACTTTCTGCCAAACCTCATTTCCTGCCAGACATGCACTTCAAAGTGCTACAGCATTCCTTTTTAAATATTGGTCCATACACTGCTTGTTGGCTGGGGTTTTCTGTCTGTTTTACACTGCATTCAATTTATAGTCCATTGCCCTTGGAAGGCAGAAATAGTGAGAGAAAAGAAATTCCTCTTTATTCAATACATGCACACCAAAGGAAAAAACTCAATGATCATGGAAAAACAGTCTAATAGTGATTGCTTTACTACAGAGTGTGGTGCAAGTCATGCCATGTGGCATTTGAAATATATGAAAGTCACTATAGCACAAGAAATAGCTGCCAGAAGAACATGCAATTATCTTCAAGTCTCTACAGCAGTAGAAAGTAAGTTTTAAAGCAATTTAAAAAAATTTAAAAGCACTCTATTCATTACCCAGTACCTTTCTGTTGCTATACCCCAGCACTTAAGACTCAGATGTTTTGGGAAATTTTTTATTTATGGCAATTGAACTGATCAAATTAATATAATATGAATGCTCTAGAAAGAAGAATTTAATACACAAGTTTAGATGAAGATAATTAAGGTAAAAAAAAACTAGAAAACAACTGTAATTTAAGTCACATCATTACCTGCAATAAATTACTACAGGTTTTACAATTTCTCACTGAGGCTTCAAGTGAAATCTGCTAGCAAAGTTACATGTTGCTGAAACCTTTACCTTGTTCCAATATTGTCAGAATAACAAAATGGTATATTCAAAAAATTTCCAGACCAAAGATTATTGAAATTAAACATTTCAAACATTTCAAATACAGACTCATGTCTAGTAAGTTTTAAATGGATTTAAAAAATCACAAGAAAGCCTTACCTTCTGCAACACCCCATGGGTACTGCCTTCCTCTAACTCTCTTGCCATTGACTTCAATGATCGTATTACTACCTACCACAGCAAGAGGTAAACGGTCCTACAAGATAAAGTATGACTTTAAAAATCAAAATCTGCTGCCAAAAGATACTGAAAGCATGCCCATGCATCAACTTAACATAAGCTAGGTCAGTGCTGCAACACTGCAATGCAGCTAACCCAAAAGTGCAAGAATAGTGATGTTTATTGACCTCTGCCCAGTTTAATGACTTATATATACACACACTCCTTCTGAATTCCTTATGCTGTTGCATTCTGGAAATCTAGTTAAGGAACAGACACTACTGTTACTTAGTAAGCTATGCAAGAGGCAAACGATTTCCTTTTTATGTAACTGCACAATTATTTACCAAGTCATATACCCACTGGCTACAAGGGCTGTTTCTTTGACTGGATCTTGTATCCAGTTTTCAAAGGTTTGGCAAAGAACTACGTCAAGTTCTTGTTTTCAGCTGAACCGAGAATGCCTCCAGTGTAACAAGGAACAAAGGAGCCAAGAGCAGCTTCAAGGGGCAGAAAGGGACAGAGTACTAAGCTCAGTATTTTGCACTTTTGTCTTTGCTTTTATTCTGCTCTTCTCTAGGCTTAGTCCCAGAATATCTTCTATTTTTTGTCCTGTTTGTGTTTATCTATCCTAGGAGATTTCCCCAGTAACAAAAAAAAAAAAAAAATTAAAAGCTCTTACAAGCTGTTACAGCTACTGAACAAACAGAAGCAAGGCTCAAGAAACATACACAGGATGGACTCCAACATGAAAGAACAAACTGAAAACATGAGTAAACTAAGAAAGCCTTTCAACAGCCTGATAGTCCTTTTGATTTTCTTTGGTAATTTATCTCCATTAGGGTTTCAGTGTATCAATCAGCCAGAGAGTTATTAGCTGTAATGCACGCACTTTATGCCACTGCACACCTCTGTCTGAAAAGAAAACCAGTGCCTCCTTCAAAGCTCAACACAAAAAAAAAAAAGTGGTAGGCTGTGAAGGGTGGATAGAAGTCAAATAAAGATGAATTTTTAAAAGTGATCTTTAAGAGTTCATTAATGAACATGTGATCTAGTGCTCTCATTCTGAATTTTAGCCATTGAAGGACTTAGATGACTTAATAATGTCATTCATTGCTTCTGATAAGGAACACTGACCCTTAGGACAGCTTTACATCTGATTTCTATACTCTAAACACTTCAGTGGGCTCTTCATTAATGACAGAATGCTTTTCAAACTCAACCCCCCCCTTCACTCTCCATAAGCACTTTTTCAAAAGAAAATTCGTTTACCTTTATCTTTTTAACAATCTTATTTTCTTCTTCATCATCTGTTTCTGGAAATTCATATATTTTAATTTTGTGTTCCTGGATTTCTTTCATTATCTAGAAACAAAATTATTATATGTATGAGGATTTCATACTTTATAACAGCCTGATTTTTTTGCTGCAGTCTGATTCTCCTCCTTTTGTTAAGATACATAAAATCCTTTAGATTACCTTGACTTAAATTACAACATAACTTGCACATTTAACACCCTCAGGTGACCTCAGGTTAATCGTGTGATCATCTCTCCTTAGCCAAGAGAAGACACAATCAGAGCTAGAGCTCACAGCTACCAGAATATTATCTACCAACACAAGACAGAAAAAATTAATACCAGTTTTCTACAAGAGGACAAACAAGAGGTTTACTCTAATGGAAATTCTGCCTGCATAGAATTAGGTGCAAAACCTAATACAACAAACTTTCAGGCCAGTTTTGCAATTGGGTTCTTTAAAAATCAGATACTTGAATAGATAATTGGAGGCACACTTTATCCCTTTAAGTTCCCCCAACAGCTACTGCTGTCACTATTCTTTCCTGCTTCCATCATACCTGAGCAGCACTTGCTTGAAGCAGGATCACCTGCCTATTTTAATAGACCTTGTGACTGATGGATTAACTCTAGCAGTTAGTACTGTTGAAATGAAAAACATTCACAAGCAATAATGAAAATAAAGTGACTGTCCTGTTTTGATGCTATATTTGTCTGAAGGGTATTTTTAAAAACAAGCTGATTAGTTTTGCAGAATTTTAGGATGGAAAAATATTAGACCATTTAGCTGACAGCTGCACTGCAGAGCCCTGGGGAATATTTCTGGCTCATGGGTTTGCAGCCTCAGGAGAAGTTAAGTTTCCAAATCATGCAAGGACTTATTTTCAAAGTTTGGTTTGGGAAAGTCCCCCCTATTTAACACCCATTCATTGATAAAACTGCTTATATATTTAGAAATATTCTGTGTTCTACCACTTTTTCCTTTCTTTTTGTAATCTAATTTTTAATCTTATCTGATTAAATCAAGAGTTTTACACACAACACCTCTTAATGCCACCTTCTTTTCAGAACTCTGTGTTCTTCTAAACTAGGACTGGACAGAGTTCAATAAAAAAAACTTTATGTCTTGTCTTGTTCTGGGTCCTCCTTGTCCTCTTCATACAATACTACAAAGCTTAACTGTTCTACTCTGATAATGTAGCTGAAAATAAAACATAAACCACTTGTAGACACTCACAGCAAATACATTCTATAAATACAAAGACATTGTATCAGTTGTATCAATGCTAGAATTATCTCACCATCTTTGCAATGCATTACCACACCCAAGAGTGAACAAGTTTAGTGATTCTCATATAATACTTGAAGTATCTTTAATAATTACAGTGCATCAACATAGAAGTGGATGCCTCAATGCAATCAGTAAAACGGTGATACTGTTGAATACCTTATTTTTTTAACACACTTCTGTGAGGCACCTAAATCCTGAAAGCTTCTTTCCTCCCTTACTGATTTTTATCTCAGCAGTGAATTATTTTACTTGCCAAGAAACATACTATACTTGAAACCTCTTCCCCTGAGGACAGAAACAAGATTATTTCACCAAGAATTATAATTAAATCTAGATATATAAATTACTTAGCTTTGCTGTCTCAAGTTATTGCTTCAGGGTTTAAACTCTGCATGTAAGTTAAATCTCACCATTTCCATAGGGACCAACTTACTAAATTATCCTATGTTGTAAATATTAATTTTTCAACTCACCTGTTTTTTAAATTGTTGGCATTCCTCGGGTGTAAGTGTGTCTGCTTTGGCAATAAGTGGAATAATATTCACTTTTTCATGCAGGCGCTTCATGAATTCTATATCCAAAGGCTTAAGTCTGAAATACAGCATTAGAGCTTTGCAATTTATATTAATTAAACAAGACCGTACAAATGATGAGATTTGTCCTGACAACTACTCTTAAGAAACGGATTTCTGAATGACAGATGACTGAAAATGAAAAGGTTACCTGCAATTATTACAGCAAATCCCCTAAATTGTATAATACAAGAGGAATAAGTGGTAAGTTAATATTACTAGCAGTCATGAGTCTTCTGCTAGCTGAAAGTACACTCATTTAAGCAAGGGGTAAGAACTCTATGAAGGTAGTAAAGTTTGTGCTTTTAGCTGGAAGATAATCCCACTTAAAGTCTGACTGATAAGAGCTCACAGTTGTGAATTTTGCTCTGTTCACACATACAGTTGCAGGTTCTCAAAGTAATGTCTCACTCAGATGCTTACTCTTGGGAGTGGGCTAGGAGACTTTTTCTTTTTACACCTTAAGATTGCTGAAGATGCTCACCTCTGAAGCCTATGTACAAATGAATTAGAAATATCTCACCTCTAAATTGGTATGTAAAATGAAAAGACAGTTATGAAAGTGGATGACAGTGATTAAAAACTAAACCGTCATATGGGTATAGGGTGGCTGTGTGGTTGTATATTCACCATCTATGTGGATCAAAGTGGTCAGTATTTCCTGTTTCCTGAAGTAAAACTAGAGAGGTTTTGATGCATTAATGACAGCAAGTTTAGTCAGGCTTAAAGGATTCCCTTGGAGGATTTAACAAGATTATTTTTCATTTTAAAGAAATTAGTATTAGGAACATTACAACCAGATTAATTTGGTACTGAAATTTCTGAAAACCATATATAAAAGAATGAAGAAAATGTTCAAGAACACATATTTAATTTCATTTTAATATTTTCTACCTGTCACTGATTTTACCAGTTTTCAACATGTGTCCATTAAATAGCTAACATTAAAACACATCTATATTAAAAGTCTTTTCTTGGTTATGCATTCACCTTAATATGCTTTCCCCCTACTTGCTTCAAGAAGCTACCTAGCGTTGAAGTGCAGCTGCCAAAGCAGAGTTGTTCAAAAAGTCTGCCCAACTAAGGACTTGGGTGTTTACAAAGGAGACTGAAGGACGAAAGCTTTATATAAAGATTCCAAAATTGCAGAAAGATTGTGAATTCCATCCTCACCCCATTCACTTACCTGGAAGGCTCCTCCTGCCCCTCCACTCTCTCCCCCTGCTTCCACAGAAACCAATTCAATCATTTCAAGTGTTTATGGGAATACTAGCTAAAAATGGTGGGATATATTAAATGGAAGGACTTTAACTGTTGTTTTTTTATCATTTACAAATTTCTAAAGCAGGCTTTTACAGATGTATTAAAATGACAAGTAGAAGCAAGCTCACCCACAAATGCTTTAATTCAATGTAAATATAATCATGCATTAAGAGTAGAGAGGACACTACTTGGAGGGTTAGATGTGCTGCTGTCTGCAGAGGAAACAGGAGCAAAGACTGCATCACCACAAAAACCAGGTAGGAAGTGAGCTCTGTTCTTTCAGAGAGGGCAGCATCTTAAAAGAGGAAACGAATGCTAAAAGCAGCACCAATTTTCTTCATTAACTTCCTTACTGAGGTGACAATTTTAAGCATTTATTCCAGGAATTGAAAAACCTAGCATAAAACCTAGTATGAAAACCTAGCATAATTGTACACCTTTTTCTCCCCTAAAAATAACACGAAATACCTGTACAAGGAACATACTTTTACGGCTTTTAGCCTTACAAATTTAGTCACCAAATTTTAATTCATTGGAAACATTACTTTTCTTTTTCCTTAAGAACTTGTACCTCCTACTGATTTAGGAAGTTCTAACATATGTGGGGGTGTGCAGGGAAGACATGCTCTTTGAAGAATGTAAAAATTAGCTCAGAAACAATTGAGTAACACAAGAAATCATCTTCCCCTTATTTAAATTACATTTTGGATTTTGCACACTAGTAAAACAGTATGTTAAGAATTCAAGTGCTTGCATTTAAAACTGACATGCATGTGGAACAAAACTGGTATTACAAACATGCTTGTTGAACAACAACAAAATACTTAATAAAGGCAAGTCTACATAAAAAAACTTTCACCCTCTGGCATTTCTTTCCATATTTGGAAGTATCTGTACAGTTCAAAATTATTAGACCCATTCCAATGCTAGCTACAGAAGCTAAGTATAATAGCTGGCAGTTTTTACTGCCTGAGGAATACTCTTTAAATTCCTTCATCACTCCCTTCAACAAGTTTTACTACTTTTGACCAACACAATAGAATAGACTTAAACTTATCTTCGCCTCCTTCTGGTTTTGAAGGTGTAACTCAAAAGAGTCTGACAAATTTAATCATGATACCATGATAAAAAGATACACAACCAGTTTCAGATAGTTAATCTGTACCTAATACACCCTGGAAATGCAGTTCTCCCTGTCTACCACTAGATAGAAGTCTGATCTAGTAAAAACTATGCAGGGGTGCAAGATAACATAATAACTGAAAAAAAATCTGCAATGCCTATACTGGAATTGCCACTAGACAAAATACTGCACACCAAGTGAATTATTGGTATGCTTACAAGGATGCATGAAACTTTCCATCTCCAATTTACACTAATTGGAGGGAGGAAGAATGGAAAGGAAAAATCCTTTTGCTTGACAGGTGAGCCACTTTCTCCTAATGTGATCTAAGGACATACAGATCACAAACAGACCTGGCACCTGTGAACGTCTTTGTGTTTTTCATTGCTGGAATTCTATTTCTTTTGTTACGCAATTAATGTGCAACTGTATTGTCTGGTGTTTGGCTTGCTAATGTTTGACAAGCCAAAGTAAACTCATCTTTGAAATTAAGCACGCTCTGCAGGCCATTGAGAAAATCTGATTTGGATTTGTCAGATTGACAAATTTGGATATTTATCTGAGATAAGAGAATGAAAACATAAAATACACTAATACAAACCCATGTCCTGAAGGAGCAATGAAGTATAAACAACACTGCACTCTATTATCTGGCATCTGGCGTCTGTTCACTCGAGATTCTGCATTCAGGTAGTCCTCAAATTTACTGTCAATGTAGTCAATAACTGGCTGCCAGCTGCAGAGATTACATGAATAAAAACCTGTAAGTTACATTATTTACATAAAGAAACCTCTTTTTGCTAAGAAATAGATGTTCACAATTCCCCACAGCTTGGGGTGCTTTTCATTTGCCTTTTTTTTAATTAAGGTACTTCAACACGGCAACTGATCAACTCCTCAACCTAAAATTGAGTTACATAGTTCTGAAGATACAATGTGTGAGTCCACTGAAAAACCTTTCAAACACAATCACCTTCATTGTAAAAGCATTAAAGAGAATACTTAAGAATTTTAGCTAAAGTAATACGCTTCACTGATCACATCTTGTGACAGCACAGAAGGTGGTTCTGCACGCTGCATGTGTGGATAAAAAGCCAAATGCACCATTCAGTTAAAGGGGAAAGGCTGACAGCACTTCAGTCAAGTTATAAAGGTACTTGGAATTACAGTAGTTAGAAGTTTTCAGCTAAATGAAAAGTTTAGAAGTGTTAATATTTTAACTGAATATTGAAGCCTGCATTTTAAAATATGTCACAAGGTATTACATCTCACACACGCACACAAAATACAATGCAGAATTATCACTGGAGAACATACAATGAATGTCTTACCAATTACTATTATCCACAGCATCTCCAAATCCTGGTGTGTCAACTATTGTAAGTAGTAACTGAACACCACCCTCTTTGATTAAAACTTTTGACTGCTCAACCTGTAAAATGAATGCAATAAGATTAAATTTTCAGCAGTTTAGTCAACTATCTTAAACACTGGAAAAAGCATTCAATGAATAAGAAGCCTGACAAAGAATTGCTAACTTTCCTGCTTCAGAGGTACGTTGTGTCTGTGTTCTGCTTATAAAATCCCAATAGTTTTACAATAATGAATACTTTTTTAAAGAAAAAGATCATTATTTAAATAAAGTCAGTGATAAAAGAACTCTCTAAGTATATGGGATATCTTATTACTTAAATTCCTGATAAACAGGAAAAACCTTAACCAGGCATTAAACTTGATAAAGTTTTCAAAGAAAATGACACTTTTCAAAACTAATCCTCCCCACAAGCACCTTAGACACTTCTAGTCCTGTTAATGTATTTTTAAGAATACATTTATTTTTCAGCTAGCATAATGTTGGGAACCATCTCAAAGTGATGGTTTCCTATTACAAACAGAATTATACTGGAAAGTAATACAATCTTTCTGCAATCTGCTGAGCTAGACCTCATGTGACTGTAATGGATGGGGTTCTTTTAGCTCAAGCCACTGATGGAAACCCGCCTGCAAAGACAACTGCATCAGCACAAGGGATGATGCAAGATTGGGGCGTGGGACTTCATGCTGTCAGTTGTGACCACCCATCCACAGCACAGCTCAGGCAGCTTGCACTGAACATGTCACCCAACAGATTAAGCATGCCATGACAGAGAAGAACTAGGCTAAGCAGCACGTGGACTGCTACCCACTTCTTCCTACTAATATTTCAGTAATTATTGATATTGGCAATGTCAGGTCCATCTGCCTGAGAAGATGCTGTACACCACTGTACTATCAGTGAGATGCACAGCAGTATGTAATGATAAACCCATGTTGGCTTCTTTCCAATTGCTCAGACATTTAATCATCCTTTTTTTTCCCCTGATATTGAAACAATTCCTATTAAATCACGAGTTACACTGTTTTCTAGATATGATTTAAGAAATCAGCCATGTAAGCCATTTATCCAGAAACACATGAGAGCCAGAAGACTCAAGGCCATCCTGTTGCTCATTGCTTAACATTCCTTAAGCCTCACAAACCCTAACTGTGGAGAGAGAAGAAAGTTCTATTTATAATAAACTCTATCTGGGTGGTCTCCTGACCAGTTCAAGATTTGAGAAATATCATTTTAATGCTTCTTAAGCTCTTGCACATTTCTAATTGTTAGGCAAGTGAAGCAGACTCACAGCCACACCTGAACATTGTTGCAAACGCTCTGCAATCACTGCTTATGTGATGCAGTATAAGCCCACAAGATAAACTAACACCGCAGAAAGTTGAATTAAATCCCTCTTTCACAAGTGTAACACTGATTCCAATTCAGAAGAGAACATCCAGAATCACAGAAAACAGTAACTACCTACAAAGAAAGCTTCATATTTAATCTCTGAGTATGCAGGATGCTGTTTTTATCTACTCATCAGTAGGGATCCTACCCAAGTTGGATCAGTCCCTTTCACTGCTAGTTCTCAAACAGTTAATGGCTACCAGGATACTGGTCACAGAAGGATCCAGGTTGGGCTGGACTTCAAGACCACCCAATTCAAACTCCCACATGAACAGGCCTTGCTGCAAGGTTTGGAAGGTGTAAAAAAAACAGGAATCAAAACCAACCAAACAAAACTGTACACACACCAGCCTAAGACACCACCAAGTTACTCTTTGACAAACTATACAGCTCTCATCCTTCCAAAAGCATGCAGCTGAAAGCCATGAGAACTTAGGAATACATGCACTGCTTTAGAAATGTACATTTAATTATGGTGAGTGTATTTCCCCCATCCTCTAGAGTTCTATCAAGAAATTTTATTGTACACAATTGATACCAGAACTCAAGACAGTAATCCCTTGCCATAGTCAACTCAGCCAAGAGTTTACTACTCACAAGCTTTAGCACACAAGAGATTAACTTCTGATTCCTTGCATTCTTTTGGCTATCTTGCATATAGTAACTACACAGCCCTCCTATTACCAAGCTCTCTGCACGTATACAAAACCCACAACACTTGCAAAATACTAGAGATGATAATGTTAAGACATGTACTTTTGCCAAGAGCTACAAGGTATCAGCTTTATTCTCCAGCACAAAAATTCCCAGCAAGAACCATTAAATTGTTATGGGCTCACAGTGGAATGCCTTTACAAAAGAAGCAATTAATAAAACATTATCTTGAACATATGTTTATAACAAAGGAAAAGAAAGGTCAGGAGATCTCAGAAATGTCACGCCAAGCATTTTCCCTGATTCTGCATGCTAGTAAAATCTAAGTGCTGCTGAATTTGTGGCTGAAGTCACCTGACAAATGGTTTCCAGCAACTGAATCTCTGCAGACAGTGCTAATACATTACTGGGTTGTGAGGATTTAAATTTTTTTCTTACTTTTCATAAATTCATGTAGGTATCTTGCTATCAGAGCAGGGTTTTCACAAACCTACAGAACAAGAGACATTAGCTGATGAATTAAAAGTCCTATGCTTGTGCAGTGGACAATCAGACCACATCCAGGATATATTGTAAGCAGTAGATTCTACTGGTAGGAAACAGTAGACGAAGACCCTGCCACAAAGCCTCCGCAAAGTTGCATTTTTCTAACCTAAATGGACGTCTCCATACATGGTCAAAGTCACAGAAAGCAGCAACATCTGGAAAAGATCCAGAAAATCACTGTAAACTAGTGTCATTCACAGTTAAGCATCCAACTGCATCCCATCATCTGATTTACAAGTACTCCTAAGGGATTCATGGAAAACATTAGTTCAAGTCTTGGAATTTAAGACTTTTCTTAAAAAGTCTCCTCCAAAGAGCCATTTTCCCATGCACTCCAGTCAGCTGGGTCACACGGGTCTCCTTGGCAGCTACTACACTGTGTTCATCACTTGGTGCTTGTTACAGCTTGACTGCTTTTTATTGGATGAAACAAGCCTTTGCCATCCTGCATTTAAGGCAGTCAGATAATGATCAGAGAAAACGCATTTAATACCCTCTCATTTCTCAGTATGTTTCCTTTGAATTCATCTGACAGTAAATCACTTACTCTTAACCGTTTTTCTGCATTTTCTACGGGATTAATGCAAAGGAGCTGCCAACAACTCCAAACTGCAAAAGCCCAAACCACAGTTTGTGTTTATCTATGTGACAGCCTCATACACAATTCCTGATCAGTAAGTTGTTCCCACCATATAAGAACAGGTCATTATTACAACCAAGATTTGAGGATGCTCAAGTGAAGTGGCTTCTCTCATCCCTACCCTACAAAACCCTTTTATCAATCCTCAAAAAGGTTTTCACTGGCAGAGTACAAATCCAGTGGATCCAAACAGCAACTCCCACTGCTTATTCTTTAATATTTGACAGGAAATACCTCCACATCAGACACATTGCTACCACACACAATTTTCAAGCCTGTAGGGGGAAACAATTTTATCCTCACTTACAGTGACAATGAAATAAGATAGTTTCAGTTTCTTTTTTAAAATGCTACGCTGACTTTTCATTCATCCCAAGAAACTGAAAGCAAAGCTGCATTTGAAGTATATTTAAAAAAAAGTACTTATTAGATAAAGTCAAAATTAGTTTCTAGAGGAAAGACAGTCTTTAAATCTATTTCAGTCCCACCATATTATTTTCTAAGTCATGTCAGACCCCAATTCACTATTGAAAATAGCTTTGGCAAGCTCTTGGCCTCAAGCTTTAGCCCACATAGTGGATGTAAGAAGAAAATGCAATGACTTTTCAGCCTAAGCTCTGTTCAAGCCCTTTTCTTCCCCTCTCCAGCTTCACATAGGAAAAAAAAAAATTATTAAGTGAGGCTTTCTGAAAAGTATGTGTCTTTTTCTTAAACCAGTAAATCAATACAAATCAAACCCCCCTGATGGTCAGAATGAACAACAGATCATCTAATCTTGCCCCCTAACAGATGAAAGTACTTAACTCAAATTCCAGAAATTCCACACAGATTTTCATTTTTTTTCTTACACTGATGCACCTTTAACTAGGGGGGGAGTGAGTTCTCTGGAAGATGCCTTGGTTTGGGCTTTTTTGTTAGCTTGCATACAAATTATTCCAAAGATTTTTCCCAACTGAAAAAACCAAAAATCTTCCAACGACAGGGAATCCATCCCAAGTTACTTAAACTAAAATTCAATGAACATAATCTGAATTGGTTTAGCTTCTGCTAAACTAAAATGTAATCATCAGTAATGAAATCATGCTACATCTCTCTTCCAATAAAAAAGTCACCCATCTATTTGGTTTTCCAACCGTCACTGACTGGCTCAGTAATAAGTATATTATATAAGAGTTTAACTCTCTGCACACCTCTTCCATCCCACTTAACATCTCTTTGAAACAAGTAAACTGCTTCAAGACCTTATTCAAATAATGGTCTGATGCCCCGACAAGCTTTCAAGTCCATTTTGTCAGTCACTATGGTTTTACATTAAACTGATAAAGCAGCACAACAAATAGGAACAAAGCTAAGAAACTATTAATATATTGTTAATCAAACTCTGGATGTTCAAAAGGTTTTCTCAACAAAAAATTACATTCTGCAATGAATTCATTTTGTAATAGTATTCAAGCTTTAATGTTGAGCTAACTGATAAGCAGTGCAATTTAAACTTCTCAATATGGACATAATAACTAACTTTTTCCTTCTACTGTGGTAATGATTCTGTCTTCTGATATTGGATTAAAAAATATCTTACCCAAAACCCCAAACAAAAAAACCCCCGAGGTCCCACAAAGCAATAAGGACAGTGGTTCATGACACTGGAGCCTAATTACTTGATTCCAGTGAGTAAAAAACCACTATTTTACAGCTTCTGTTTAGCACCTTGCATACCCTCCTAACTCAACACAAGGCTTCATCACTTCATGACAACTCTACAATTGCCCAGTCCAGCCACAGATGAATTTTGCAGCTGGAGGAACTCTGTTGGACAACAGCAGCAATGGCGAGCACCCATGGCTCTCACCCAAACAAAGTCACAAGCTATTATCAAAAGCTATCTTCGCCAAAGTCTTAAGCAAGTGCACATCAAGAGAGGTAAGCAGAGCTCACACATCATTATTCAGCTGCTCAGCTGTGGAGGCAGAAAAGTACCTCACAAACACAATGATTTCCTAAACTACCCATAGCATTATTATTTCTTAGCATTAGGTAGCTGTTATTTTTCGTAATCTTATAAAAAGACAGAAAACATGCTCCTTTTCTTACCAGAAAGTAGCGAGTAGCAAGTTATTACACAAAAAAAAAATAGATCAGCTTCAGTTTTCCAGTCTTTGGCTCAATATTTCAGTTGCATCATGCACTTGCATCAATATCATCTTTGCCTAAGTAAGTCAAGTGCTTAAAGCCAGGCAGGTTCACCCTAGTCCCTGATGTTTTAGAGTAACAACTTTTAACAGGTAAACAACCAAGGTACCACTAAAGATACAGTCTGCAGAAGACTCACAGATACTTTTATACCCAGGTCCCTGAACTTCTGTCAAATCATTTACTATTTGGTCTTTAGAAGCCTGCCTTTAACAGACAGGCTTTACTGCAGATCTATAGATTTCCTCATTATTTTAATTGATAATAAAAAATACATTTTCAAAAAGATGCGCACATATATATGCGCTTTTTAATCTACAGGCAAAACACATTACGCTTCAGGGCTCCCACATTTCTACAGGCTACCGGTTTGAGAACCTGAAAGTTTTGTTGTTCAGATACACTGAAAAACACACTGAATATTTCTTAGTGGTTCATATCATGACTAAAAGTATCTTGAAACTCAGGTGCTTGTGTGACAACTTACATCACCTAACATTACTAAATTGCAAGTTACAATATTCAGGCTGTACCTTTTTCCCCCCACACATACCTGTACGGTCTTTTTAATTCTGTGTGAAGGACCTGGATACTCTGGGGAATACAATTCTGTTAAGAATAATGAGTTGATTAATGTTGATTTTCCCAGTCCAGATTCACCTAGAAGAAAACAGAACAGTTTCAGTAAAACCATGAGTATCATGTCAAATATAATCATTAAGATCCACATTTCAAACGCTGTTTAAACACAGTACCTGAAAACATGCACTGCACTCCAAGACTTTGAGAATCTATAATCTTTTCCAATTTCAAGGAAAACTTTTCAAATCCAACTGTCACTGTTGGGCTCTACAGACATTAATTTTTCTGATCACGTTAAGTGCATTCAGCACTTTTGTCCATTCCTCCCATTACAAGATACAAAGATGATATTACACTGAATTTTATACACAAGCTATCTTCCTGGTGCAACTCATCATAATGCCAAAGCAGATTAAGTTGTCTCCTTTATTTCAAATACTATTTATTTGAGAGTCTTTATTCTCAGGGTGAGGGTGGGAGTAGGGGTGGAGGGAGAAAGACTGAGATTAGCTGGCTATACGTATTGAAGCCACAAGAGATAAAATGAAGTTTCAAACTACATGGTTTGCCTGGGAATTTGGTTGTTGTTGGGGTACAGAAGGGAGCTGGATTTTATTTAGGCTTTTTTTGATAATTTCTTCATGACCAACAGTAAATCAGCTTTGCTGAACAATCTGGAGACACTACTGCCATGACAAACCAAGCAAATACAGCTAAACACACCAGAACAAAGATTACCCTCCATTTACAGCTCTACAGAGACAAGGGCAAGAATTTCAGATCAACTATTCATTATTTTAAAAGGAAAATCTTTTGCTTATTTTTTGTTGTTGTTGTTAAGAAACTACTTCAACACAACAATTCACACCGACATAAGAACGAAGGAAAAAGGTACACAAAAAAAGACTGCTTTCTTTCTTTTTAGGTTTCATATGCTGTTTGTCAGTATATTGACCTAAACAGAAACAGACACAGAGAAATTTGCTTTCAAGCTAACAAATTTAAAGGCAAACCATGTACTTTCACTGAGGGAGGAAAATGAGCTGAACTGGGCCCCTAATTGAAAGGTAAAACTTAACTAAAGCACTAATCACTCCAGCCCCAACAAATATTGTGTTGATTTAGAGACTGAACTGAGAAAACTTCCAACCCTGTCATGAGATAAAAGTCCTGGGTTAATGGAAGACAGTTATGTAACAGAAGTAGTCAGGAGCTGTCTCCCCTGTAATAGGTATCTGGGTTTCCTACCCGAGCTGGCTCACACACAGCAGCCATCTCGATTACAGTGGTGTAGCACAGAGTGTCTGCAGCACTGAGCACAGCAATCTCATTAGCTACCCTGTAAACGGATTAGCAGCTGATGAAACATTGCAACCAGAGCTCCTGCCGGCTGTCTGCGCTCTCAGCAGTGCTTCCTCCTCAAACCCCACCCTGTTGGACAGATGAGCTAACCCGTGCTGCTGTGAGGAGCGGCTGCCCACGGCCAGGCTGATGGAAAGGGAGATAGGTACTCAAGGTATGGGTGTCAAAACAGCAATGAACACTAACCCCACCAGGACAGGTTTAGGCAAGCCAGCAGGGACACGCTTGCTGACAAGATTTCATCACTGCTCTGCAGATTTTGCCTTTTTCCGTGGTCAGATGCACGAGACTCCTACAAACTATGCCCCCGAGCCTGGTTATGAAAGACACCGGTTTTCTACTCTGCATCTGCAAGACTTAAAGGGCAGGGACAGCTGCAGCCGAGGGGCCTCCCCACCAATTCTGCAACAGAAAGAAGCTTCTGAAATGCCCAACTTCCCATTCTCATAGATGCATCCTGGTTAAAGCTTAACCTCCATCTCGCAACCCTGCTCAAGAGATAGACACCATTCCAGTTAAACTGAAGTTTTTATCCACCCTACTGAAGCTCTCAAGAGGGTGGCTCTGGTTTTGAAATGTACAATTCATATCCTTTCAGTGACCTTTGCTTTTTAACTTGACCATAATCTGTAAAAGGCACCCTACTACAGAACTGAAGAAAGATTTTAGCATCAGGTTCTACTTGAGTATACAAAAAGGGCTGCTCCTTCTTTCTCCCTTCTATTAGGGTTACTGCCAGTCTTAATATGCTGAAGAATTTCAGGTGAAAAACACTGACAACTACCACATCTCCTGAAAATGAGTGCTTGTCAAGCTGTCATTGAAATACAACATATGGAAATAAGATTTTCAGCTTCAAAAGAGTGTAATGGAAAACCAGCTGCTTGCCCTAGACGGCTTGGGCAGCTGTGACACTCCATACCAAGCAGTCTCTGAACTGCTGAAGCATTACATTCTGAGAGAGCGGAGGTTTGTTCCCCTCCTCATCCTTCACTGCCCCCACAGCTGAAAGGATGTGAAGACAATTTTGAGCTGGAATTAGTGAAAAGAAAGTATGCTAAAGATATTTATGCTCAATCTTGTTCCCAAAGGTGCCCAGCATCCTGGATATCCTTACCCATCATGCTAACTTTAATCAGCCAGTGCAGATTACAGCACTTTAAACTGCTTAACTGCTAGCAGTAATTGAGGTATCACATATAAGAGTCCGCATCAATGCGCCAATCCTGGATTCAGTTGGGCCTTAGACCATGCAAGGGTCAACACCTGCAACAGCAGTAAGAAGCTATAACATCAAATAAAACAATTGCACTGAAACTGTAGGTAAAAACTCTAACTGGAATTTAATATTGTACTATAGGAAGTCGTGCTGCTTCCACTGTAATAAAAGAAGAGTTTCTCTGATAACTGCAGTAGAAGCAGAATTACAGAGATCAACTGTAAATGAACATTCTATCAGCCTTTCTGGACACAAGAAAATATTCTAATTTTCATTAGAAATATGGTAAGAAGTAGAGAAAAAAAAATTCAAACCCCAACCAGAACAACACCCCCAAATCCCCCAAACACACACACACATACAAAACACCCTTAACTCCACAGCCAAACAAAACCCTCTGTCCTTCCCAAAATTACCTAAAAGGATTGCTTACTGGAAAGGCTGGGAAATCAGCTTCCACAATAGGCTTTGAATACGACTAACAAAACCGCAAGGGAGAAGGGAAAACAAGTGAAATTTAATTTGCCTTTACAGAAACAAAATGATACATCCCAAATAAAATGCATCTTCCCATTTTCAGGGGGCATGTCTGATGAGATTTTGCCCTTTGACCATTGCATGAACTGGCAAAACGATGCAATGTAATAGGAACTTTTCAACTGCAGTAACTTCCAATCACTTAATGAATTATGATGCAGTTAGACCTAGGTGCCTTATTTAGAGTGATCCATTTTTAGAAATTTGTTTTAAAAAGAAGAAATAAAGGAAAATATTTATTTCGCAGGGTAATTCTGAATCCACAATGTTAATTATTTCTGGTATCCAGGTACTGCTTTTACCTTGCCCTTGCTCTCCCACTAAATATTTCACATAGGCTTCAAATTCTGAATATTGTTCCGAATATTGTTCTTTTTCTTCATTATTTTGTGTCCCACATTTATGAGCAACTTAGTGTTTCCAAATGTTAACATTTTATCAAACCATTTTTATAGTCACATTCAAACATATGAAGCTGGCCCCCCTTGTTGGCAGAAATAAGCACATACATTTACTAACATACTTTTGTGAAGGAATGCCTTTTGTGAGCCCTCACAGGACTAGCAGAAGTTCCAACTCTTCTCAAGCCCATGAATTTCTAAATGGCTGTACAAATAGACTGGAACTCTTCTTACACACTTGGATTAACAATTACCTCTTGACCATTAGGATATTTCTAAAGATGGCTCATAGCACATCACTTTAAACTAACCCTGGATAGCAAGATGTTTTCTTCTGTGAACAAAACACTGAACAAATACCTTTCTTTTTCCCTACACATATAAGGCTAGCTGTTAACATGAGAAGAAAGACCAAGAAAAAACCCAAAAAACAACACATTCAGTCTCCTCTTTTATATCTCAAGCACAGAGATCTCAAACATACTTCTGGGGATCAGAGAAGACCGCTAGGAAACCACTGGGATGGTTTGCAAACCATGTAAATAGTCTCCAGAACAGTACTAAAGCAAGTTAGCAAAGGAAATGAACAACTAAAATACTGGAACAATGGTGTACAATCCATGAATAGAGGAAAGCAGTGCTCAGGTAAAAAAATAACTAGCTCAACTGAACTACATAAATCTTTCATCTTCATTTCCAAATCCCTCCTCATAAATGAACCAGAAATCATAATCTGTGACAATCAGCTAGAAAATCTACTCACAGCTAACTTGTTTCCATTAGTTCTTGCTATGACTTTATTACTACAAAAGCCTCAAATTGCCAGTACCTGCTCCCTGTGATAACAGAAGTGAATTGTTATCCTTAATGATGCTTTTTTCACTGTTCATTGCTGTGGCACATTGAGCACGTAGCATATTTCCAACCTCCTCCAACTTTCTAGCCTGTGCCATTCACACTCAAATATGAGAAAAATGGACAAGAAGTCCAACCTAGGTTTCTTTCTTCCAGCTTTATTTGTAACCTCTGGTGAAGACCAGTTTTCTCATTCATATATTGCCCCTCTCAATAATGCATCACATTACATCTTCTAGATACCACATCATTCTAAAAATCCAGGATCAGTTTTCCTCTATATTTTTAGGATCTTGTTTTCTAAAACTCAAACCCAAAAAAAGCATGACTTGCATTCTTAGATTTATGACCTCACATGAGAGCTCATTAAACATATCAAGTCATCAAGGTGAGTAACCAATCTTGAACATTCTCAGCGTGCTCTCTGCATGACTTCCTACCTCTTCATTTTAAGTTACTCTTGCAGAAATAACCAGAAGTTTTCTACTCTTCGCTAACAATTACTTGGCTATCTACCAGTGAAACAGTATTTCAAGCTTATGACCTGTGACAGTCAACTGCACCACTGGGAACACGACCACAAGTGCTACGTGTATTTAGGAATTTCAAGTTGCTTTCCCAAGCTCCAGGTGGGACTACAAGACTGCCAAGGAACCACCCACCAGCAAGAAAAATCTTTTGCAGCACTGGAAGCTGAGACTTCAGTTAAACTGCTCAAAGTGATTTGCTTCGTATATCACCGCCAAGAAGATGGCCCAGTCTCTCTGTCACTGACTCTATTAACCAGACACAGCAAGAACTGCAGATTGAAAAGAAGCATTAACTGCTAGTTCTGATGGCTGAGAGAAGGTGGGACTTGTAGCTCATTAGAGAAAAGCTGCCAGTTAAGTCCCATGGTAGCCAGGTTTCGACAAATTGCACAGGGTTTTTAGAAGCTTCCATGGCATTTTAAATAGATATCTGTATTTCAAGTTCCTTGATACAGTCAAGCATAAGCTGCAGTTGCTTCACTTCTTTTGCAGAATGAAGATATCCAACAACATGTTTCTTCTGTGATGAAGTGCATTTGATAGCACATTTGATAGCCACAAAGAGTTATCACAAGGGGATCAAATTCAACAGAAAAATGCTGTACTTCTCCACAACCTACTTACACAGAATGTTTACATCAAAGCATACTTTATTTTTAGCTGGTGAGCAAGCTTTTTCATGGAATTTTTCAATTTTATAAATTCTAATTATTGTGACAGTTTTTGCTTAAAATGTAATCCCATTAGTTTGATGCTGGTGACTCAAAGAAGGGCAAAAAGCTTGTCAGAAGGCATAAAAAATAATGCATTTCATCTTCTTTCATCCTTGTACAATTCACAGTTTATGTGCACGACAGCACCTGCAGCTTTATGCAAATGTGCAATGGCTTTGATGGCACTGTAACACGCAGGCTTTTGCTTTCATACAGAAGAGAAGCTACAGGAATAATCAGAGAGCCTGAACTATGGCAAGTGTTATGACAGAACCATCCTCTTGCCAAGGGGATATGATGCTCTGCCATGTCATTATAGACAACCACAAAAATGGAGACTACAAGATGCTTTTCATTTCATGTCTCATTTTAGAAGCTTTCGTAAAGGCTAGTTCCTGCCTTCAGTGCTCTACAAAATACAAACAGTCCAATAAACATGTAAGAACATCCAAATGAAACCTGTCAGGAGGAGGATGGGAGCAGGACCATGCTGCTACCACATATCTACTTTTCCATGTAGGATGGTGTCATGTGAAATCCTGCAAATTATCAACTCTGTCTTTTATAGACATTTATAAGGGGAAGAAAGTCAAAGCTCCACCATTTAACAACTTGAATGTGAAGCATAAATTATGGAAGCAACATATGTTAGAGCCACAAAGATGCTCCTTGCAAAACAGAACAGGGAAGTCTAGCTGCAATAAATCCATTTCTGCCTGTCAGCAACTGCATCAACAGCAGCATAATTTCAGCATTTAGGATACAGCAAGACAATTTAGTCAATTTTCTTAAAGCAGAATTTAAAGTGCAATAACTGCGGGCAGACTCTTAGTATATCATTCTTGTCATAGATGACATTTAAGTAACTCAGAAAAGCCATTAGCAGGGATGGGAAATACCTCAGAAGAATATTGCAACAGATCCTACACAGCATTTTCCAAGTACTATTGTTTCCTCTCAATGCAGAAGCAGGTCTAGCTTTCTACAACTGACAGATTAAAGCTTCCATGAAACAGTGGTTTAACTTCACAGGTGAAATTCTGGCTACTGCCAAGAAAAATGGTCCCCTACTCCCAGTCCAACTCTTGCACTAGAATTCACAATGCAGCATGTGAAGCAGGAAGCAATCCAGCAAACTAGGGGACACAGGGCTTCAGGATGGGAAAATGAGGGGGAGATGACACCAGATAGATGAGCTAAGTCAAATGCTCTCATCTCTTTTTGGAAACAAGGATAAGTGTAAAAATCTGCATTTAAAACTAACCTCTGTCACAAAAGAATCACCAACAATTCACAAGTCAAAGAACTTGGGGCACTTCCAGAAGAAAGTCTTATTTCCTCTAATTGGATATACAGGTTTTGGTCCTGATAAACAGTGTGTCTGCAAAGCAGCCATTTAAAATAGGACATGTTACCTAATTTAACATGAGGCATGGAAAGAAATCTTTCTTTAGACAAAAATTTGCAGCCCAGTAAAGCCAAGGAACCAAAACCACAAGTTTCTTTTCACTTCTGGTTCTTCTACATCACTGCAGATGACAAAAACACTGCATGGCATTGGTCCACTCTTAATCTAGTACCTAGAACAGCTGAAGTGTAACAAACTGAGCTTCAGAGTTACAAGCCCACCATCAGCAGCCGCAGTCCAGGCTTGCCAAAGCTTACCGTGCTTTGTTTTCTGTGTTAGGTGAAATAAAACTTCTATGTCTGATTAAGCTGTAGTCATACTGCAATGCAGCTTTAGAGACATTACAAGCAGCAAGAAGTTGTAAAAACTGACCTACATGGGCAATCTCAATGCACAAGTTCTCTGTGAAGTAACTGGGTTAAATAATTCAATTGGAAATGACAGAAGCTGAAGAGTTCCAGGACAAATTTTCTTTGGTGAAATCTCATAACCAGGATATACCTTCAATTTTCACAGTCTTTGACAAAGCAAAAATAAAGAGCCTTCACAAGAGAAGAAAAAAAACCTTATTGCTTCAAAAATCAAATCAAGAGGTACAGAAACTGTTGTGAAAAATGATAAAGCAGGATGCTCTGTTTAAGGTAAGAATGCAAATATCTGAGACCACCACTGCTGCAGAGCTGGACTTACTCTCTGGAGGCAAATACAGGGATAAATAGAATTGAATTACCTGATTATACAAAATTAAAAAAAAAAAAGAGAGGGGAAGATTATAGGAACATGAAATTTGTCACCTTTACATTACTGCTGACAACCAACTGTACAGCATTTCCAGTATGTAACTGCTAACATTTGCTGACTAAAGAATAAAAAGTATATTAATGAACAGAGATCACAGATTAGTCACAGTAGGCTCTTTCATTACTTGGACAGAAAGAGAACTGACACAGCTATCAAAATGCTAATGAAGAAATAAGAAAGAGTGATGGGGTTTACTTGATCTTTAAGATTAAAACACTTGGTACAGATACAGGGTGAACATCTGAGTGTGGCATGCACGCAGCTCAAGAACAAGAAGCTCCACACATCAACCTGAGCAAAAGGAGAGAAAGGTGAAGCACTTTAGGCAGCATCTTCCTCAAAACGCCATCAAACTGATACATCTAAGGCATCGGTATCACAGAAAATTTCGGAAGGACAAAAACCAAAATTGTTTTTATTTACATGGAACCTAGTAAGTCTCCACAGAGAAGTACAAAGAGCACTATACTGACTTACTCAAATCTTTATCATATCTTTCCTAGAAAATTTACACTATAACAGAATAAAAGCTATTGGAAGTATATTGAGGGCTCTCAAAATATCCCAGATGAGACACTCTGCTATTAAGCAAATCCACCAAACTTTGTCAGAGGACTTATAATATTTTTTGCAGTAGGAACATTTTCTTTCAATACCTTTTGCCTTCCCTCTTGCTGCATTCTCTATTTAATATCCTTGGAAGCACTTTTTATAACAGGAAACTATGTTATGACAAACCCCTTAACTGGCACAAGTGGCAAGAGGAAGATACAGACAGCTAGACAGAATTCTGAAAATACACCCCAGTGATATGATTCCTGTGGCATTAAGGAACAGGAAATGAGGGCAATGTTGCTTGCAAATTGGGGAAATTCTGCTTCTTTGGTCTGGTGTTAGCCAACCAAGGAGCAAGAGGATCACAGAGATGCACTCTCCTGGATACATGCTGCTACTTCTAAGCAACCTTGACAAAACGTGCTTTTGTTTCCCTAAGACAGCCTCCACTGGAATTGCAAAAATGGGTATTTTAGCTCCAAAAAAGGGTGTGGAATAAGCTTGTGTTGTAAAGGCTACACCCTTTTTAATATGGTAACAACTGTTCTGCATAAGTGCTACGCCATTGTTTCCAAACTGCTGCCAGCACTGTTCAATTTTCTGATAATGACTCAGAAGAAAAGTGAGCTGCTTTTGTAGCCAACAGAAGCATCTGTTTACAAAGTGGAAAGGAAAACGGACAGGTCTGAGAAGGTCATATCCTAAGACCTGTCTAGAACGCTTGCTATGCTTGATAAGTCTGAAGGACAGACATGGGAGGTGGACCAGGAATCCTCCTGGAATTCCTGCCAGCTACAGAGGACACAGCCCAGAGCCAAGGACGCTGAACCTGGTAAGTGATAGGCTTGTCCTTTACAGAAGGTGAGAACGATACACGCTGAGTTTAGTCAAAAGAGACACAACTCACAGTTCTTAAAATATTACATAAATTCTTAAATCATTCCGTCAAATACAATGCAAAAAAAACCCCTAACATGTAAGTAAGCAAAAAATCTGACATACTCTTTTCTGTCTCAATGCCTGCTGAGTTGCAGCTATTGTTTTCTGCTCTGCCTGGCACTGATGTAGCAGAAAAGTGGTGAACATATACTTGTCAATAGCTAATTTCCTTTAAGCTACCAACTTCATATAGATTCCACACTTTTGCCAGCAGTGTGTATCTCTAAGACCTCAAAAATAAAGAAATCTTGCAATTTCTTCTCCACCACAATGTAATGGTATCCCTCTAAATTAACCTTTTTTTATACAAAACATCACAGTTTCACCTCATCTTTTATTTCAATATTTATGCTACACTAAGGCTGAGTTGCACTGTGGACTTCAAAGTTATTTGCCTCTACAGGGCTAGAAGGACATGAAACAGTCTCATAATTTCTGTAGTCCATAAATTAGAATAAAACTCTACCACCTTTGCAGCACTATGCATTTTTGTTTTATCTGGACTTCAAAATCTGAATTGAAGAAGTCCAATGTTGCTCTCCCACAGCGAAAATCTTCCCACACCTCAGGTGCCATCCTTAAAAATTCATTTGAGCAATTATCATATTCCTATTCAAGTTTGTTGTCAAAAATGATATATCAGATACACATTTCTCCTGAAATAGTAATTTTAGTAATGAGACTTAAGAAAAAAAAAGGAAATTAAATTAAACTTCAGTGAGGCATGGAAGTCCAAGTGAGATAGACTTGATTAACATGTAGTTACTTATTCATAGTTTATATGTGAAAGCTCCCCATTTGGGGAGCCATCTGAAAATGCATACTACTAAGATTTCCATATTCCACAAATGTTTCATTTGGAAACAGACATCCTGATTTGGAAACACACAAATAATTTAAAGCCAAGACTGCACTATGCTAAAGGATGTGTCATTTACAAACATTTAAGCTGTACTTTTAAAACCAAGAACAAATATTTGCCTTCATCCTACACCACACCGAAGAGCAGCTGCAACAGCCAGTGCTAAAGAAGTGTGAACTCAAAAGGATGTTGCCAAAGTTATGTACATCCACTAATATCAGCTGATCTGATGTGTGACTTAAGCTGAGCAGTGCTACAGGCAGTGCTACAGGTTGTGCTCTTCCCCTGGGCTCTCAAAAATTTCAGATGCATATAGAATTCACAAAATACAGTTTTTAAACATTTATCTAGTAATATTTTTCAATTCCACCCTACAAGACTGACTTCTGCATAGTCTCATTTAGTATTTTTAGTAGGAAGTTATCCGTAGGATACAGTGCTCTTCCAATTAGAGAAGTCAAAATTCTTCAAAGAAAAAAAATCTCAGACATAAACACAGATCCTTCGTTACAACCACAACATTACATAATGCTCAAAAATTTCAGTCAAAACATTAGTTCAATACAACCAAGGCTCAGTTTGACAACTTTCTGAAACAAATGTCTCATATGACTGTCATATCAACCAATACTGCCACCGAAAAAAAATATTAAATCCCAGCCTCCAAGCCATTCCTCCTTTGTGCTGACACAAGATTTTCCTTTGCTGTGCTGCAAGCAGACTGAAGACTAACGTTCCTTGCAGCTCCCAGAAAACTCTCCAGCTGGATTTGCACACTAATCCAATTCAGGCCAAGTGCTATTAGTTCTTTCAGCAGCAGCACAGACTTAGGCCAGGTTAAAATCTGAACTTCAGCCTAGAGGAACAGCTGCTATCGCTGGATCACAGCTTTTCTAATTAAACCAGAAGGACACTTTATAAATGCCACTGAGGATATTATGATTTTTCCAGTACTTAAAAATTATGAAGAATCATTTCCATTCTCTTATTCATGCCACTGACACCCTCTACATCAACTAAATTTTCCCATACAAGCATCTTTAACAGTTGTCTACTACATTAATAAACAGCATAAAAAGAGAATTCCAGCATCTGAAAAAAAAATCAGGGACTTGAAAAAAAAAAAGCTCTACAGAAGAACTAGTCAAAAGGAGGCTGACCACATATGGAATGCATAGTATAATTTTTTCCCCCTTCACTTTGTTCTATTTTTCATTAAACAAGCAAACCTTTTATGTTTTGGGGTGTTTTTACGTGGGTTTGTTTGTTTTTGTTTTGTATGTGTTTGTATTTTTGTGTTTGTGTTTTGGTTTTGTAGTTCTTTTGGCAAGGAAAGTACACAAGTCTCATTTTCCTAAAAGCCACCATAACCTGGTCTAGGAAAAGCAGCTGACAAGCACACCATACTTCAATGAAAATATGCATCCAGGTTTTATAGTTTTTAAAGATGTGCAATTATTGAAAAGCTAGAAGAAAATGAGAAGAACACAGACCTTGAAATAAACAAATCTAATAGTGATCCCAGTGCCACAATAAAAAAGTCGTTTCTTTTCTTCACAGTGTTTTATTCATTAACATCAGTGATGCTCATCATCCCTGCCATGTTCTGATGGGAAACTTCTCAAAGGAGCCAGCAGTCTTGAATACAGCAGCTGTGGTTATTTTATTTTCCAGTGGTAACTTTATGCTGGTCACATTACAGAACTACCAACATTGAAGTGACTGAAGGAAGCCTAGAAAAAGACAGTTTGCCACCATCCCATTAGTTGGTGGAAAAAACAGCCATGTCAAAGAAATTCACAGGTATTGATATTAAAAAGAAAAAAGCAGCAGATGGCACATAGAACTCCAAAACAGAGTTGTACCTAAAGCACTGACTGACCAGGACTTTCTGCTGAATTTAATACTTTTGAAAAGGAAGATCTAGTTCTGGGGTTTTCCTAGCCATTTCCAAATGCTATCAACTAGTATAACAGCCTTATAAAAAGGGTGAGGAATAGGGAGGCTTTAACCATTTCAGAAACATCAGCTATTGTACAAATTTACTATGATGAAAAAAACAGCATGATTTTTGTACTTGGATACCTATAGTGCTATTGGGAACTCTGTTCTCAAAAGTACAGGCAAAACAACAGCCAACTCAGCATCACAAAAATGAAAATGTAACTAAGCACCCTGAAGGATAGGGAATTAAAAAGATGAAGCCAGCAGATTCAGTCACTATGCTGCACTGTAAGGTCTCTCAAACATCAATACCCATCCAAAGGTAAACCAGTATGCAGGCAAATACCAGAATCAACAGGAAACCTGGGGCTGGAATGAGGAGAGTGGTGGGAAGAGAAAGTTGGTATGTGTTCAAAACGTACAAGACAGTTTGAATAAAACTGAAAAATAAACTGCTAACTATATCTGAAAACAGCAGTTACACATAGGCAGCCCAAATCTATCTGCTTCTGAACAAGACTTCTCAACAGTGAAGCATCTAAGTCATGCACAGTGGTCAGAGAAAAAACATGGACAGAGTCCCAAATCAAATATAATACTGGGAGATCAGCATCAGTCACCCCAGCATCCAGTTATATGCTGCAGTGAGACAGTCCTGCAGAAAAATCAATTGGAAAGCCATGGAAAATGGTTTTAGGCAAGATTCAAACTTCAGCAAAAATATGTTGTGCTGAGCTGTGTACATCAGTGTGCATCAATAAGCTCTCTACTCCCAACAGCATTCTTTCCAAAAATAAACTCACCATAAATAACCTCAACAAACTTGCTTTTTCTATAATGTGTTTCAGGTTAACTACTTTTTACAGTTTGAACGTAATTATTCTAGTCTGTAAAATAAAGACCAAAGTTGGTGCTATCATACGTGCAAAACTAAATTTTCTTCCAAATTTCCATTAAGATTTATTTTTTTCCTCCCCACTCATCTGCAATAATGCTTCATTTGAATTATAGGCCTAAATTGCTCCAGAAGTAATTCAGGTACTGAAGTGACTGACAGAAGTTACTTGTAATTGGACCCAACTTGCTACTTGTACACCAGAGTTACATTTCACAACGCGTTCTACCCCCTCAGTCAGAGATGCAGGAACGCAATCTCTATCAGGATGCTGCACTGCTTCTTTCAACCATACCAGTTAACTCAAAAAGAAGTAAAAATTATCCTTCTCTTGTTAGTTGACTGCCCAATTACTAGAAAAGGAGTATCCAGGGGGTCCCTAGCTCCCTGCAAAAACAATATGAGATGCGTATTCCTGTCCTCCCCATCATGACCACAAGCTGCGCTTTTTCTGCTGCTTGAAACAATCCTGAAGGACTGGATGCAATGCTGGCATATTCCTTCATCAAAATTTTTCCTAAAACTTACCCAGCTCTGATTCTGAAATGAGCCATTTGAAAGATAAACAATGAAGATTTAAACAGAAATGTTTCTTGAAAAATAAATTACTTCAACTACCACTCCTGAAGTCTTTGTACCAAGTGTACCAAAGGTACTCCAACAAAATACATTTACACAGGTTGGGTATTTTAGACTTGTTTTTTCTTGGGGAGAGGGGCCCACAGTGTTTTTTAACTTGAAAAGCTTCATTTCAATGATTAAAAGATATAATTACCAAGACTGGGGGAAACCACAAAGTGACCTTTCAGTCCCAAAGTATGTCTTTTTTAAACTTCTTATTTAAATATAAATAGCCCACAATAAGCTACATTAAGATGTCTAATGTGATAAACAACAATGATCTCTGCAGCACAGGAAGAAATGGAAAAGCCATTTTCTGCTATAGTGACTCTGATACAAGATACTCTTTTAGCATTAAATTTGTTATTTCAAATCAGGTCAGATCTGCTCCAAGCGACATTCATTTCACAGCATTTGTACAGTAGCACAAAGTAAACTGGTCTTATTTTTAATACCAACTAGATTTTTAAGAGCTTTTTACTGGCTTTTTTTCTGTCAGAATCAATTTTCTTATCTTAAAGATCATTATGACTATACAAATATTACTTAACAAATATTTGTAAGCTCCTCAAGCCTACTGCAGACACACCACTCCTATGTTCCTGCATCCGTCTTCATGCTTACTCAACAGTCCTGAAACGTCACAAATGGGAACAACCTGGGATTGGGGCAATTATTAAAATCCTACCATCCATCTGAGAGACTATCTGCTGATTTTCTCACTAGGAAAAGCAAAATGCAGCAAATCCATAGCAAACCTTGAAGTGTTAACCTGTTTTATGCTAAGCACCTTGACATTTATTGAATTAAGATGAACAAGCTTGAAGATTTACCACTGTGAGGTTTGCAACACTTGACAAAGTAATCTATTAATAAAACGCAGTCAGAACTGCATTGGCTAATTCAATCTAACTTGAAATGTTCAAGTTATAGCTTACACCCTGCATGTTAAACATGTCACGTGCTTTTATGGTTTCTCAGCGTTTTTACACATAAAAATCCCCCAGACTTTTAAAGCTTGTACTAGACATCTTATTTCCTTATATCCTTTCAAAGAAATCACCCTCACCTAACAGAAAATACAAACTACTTCCTACAAACAAGAAAAGCCAAAAACTGCAAAATTTGCATAAAAAGTTGTACTACAGGAACTAACACTTTACTACTACACCTAAGGCCACACTTACACTTTACCTGGAAACAGCTATGCCCAGAAAAATTGCCCTCATTTGTAAGCAGTTATTATGGGCTTAACTGCAAATATATACTTATAAAAAGGCTTAGAAGTTCTATTATTGCGCATGTTATTCCACAACTGACAAAACCAAGCTTGGTTTTCTAGACACCAGTGGTCATCCCTTCCTCCCAGGCAGTTAGCGCAGGTTCCTCTTTTAGCCCTCTTGACTCTCTCTTTCTGAATGAAAGCCTCAAGGCAGATGGACTGAACTCTAATCAGCAAACTGACCCTATTACCTGTAATCCTTGACAGGACCTTCTGATTTAATATTTTTTCTGAAAGAAATTGAGTTCACATGCTGCCAGGCTGCCCCATGATATGAATGAAAGCCCAGTAAATGGGAACAACTGGGAGATCTACTTAAAAGATACACTTAAATCTTAGCTGAAAATGAATTGCATATGCAACCATCTAGCACACAAGTGAGACTTGCTAGCCCGTAACACTTGTGCTGACTAATTGTGCAACCAGCATCAAGTATAGAATAGAAAAAGCTTATTTATATTCTCTCCCAGGGAGAGAAACTCACACAATACTACAAAAAAAAAAAGTGCAGGAACAGTGTCTATGTAATTACCCGACATTTCTAGTCTTCAGAACCTTTTGAAATACTCTGAGAGTATTTAAATATTTTAAATATTTAAGTAGTTCAAGTATTTAAGTATTTTAAATACTCTGAGAGTCATCAAGAGGCAGTAGAATAGAAGGGATCTGAGAACAGGCAGCTTGACCACTGCTACTTCCACCCACAAGGAATAAGGAATAACATAATAATAACAAGTATTCTGGTACCAGACAAAAGGTACAGGGAGAAAACAGCTGCAGTACTTCATACAAACATCTATAATCCTGAATTAGGCAATCAAAGCCGTAATTTTAAAACGTGAATGCAGAATACTTCCCCAGTCTCAAGGAGCTGTGTTGCACGACCACTGTTGCTGGCCTTAGTTATCACAAAGTTTTTTCACAGATAAAGTATCTAAATATAGGGGCATAATTTATATACAATCCAGAAAGGAAACAAACCTCCCTTCTCCCCTTTTCCTCAAAACTTTAGGGTCTGTCTTCCCACACCCAGAATTGGGAGTGAGGAAGTTAGCTTTATTCAACCAAACAGGAACACACCCAAAACAGTTTTTTCCTTATATTCTATTTCATATATATCTGTATTAATGCTTTTGACTCCAGCTTCCTTACATGGAGCCTTGCTGTTGCTGTTTACTTCTTTTCCCTACAGGTGCAGAAGCATTGTTCCACCTAAAGCAGAACAGCACTTTTTAGTCCTCAACCCCTCAGACAGCCTAAAGCAGCCACCAGTGAGTCAAGAGATACTTTACAGACCCCATCAAAACATGGTGCTGGTTTGCCAACCAAAGCAGCAGCATTCACACAAAACAGCAGAGATACTCTCCCTTCCAGAGCCAATGCTGAGAACTCTAATATTAGTGCCTTGGAATATAATTACTGGGAGCAACCCATTGACTCTGCTATTAGGGAGGGATGAGAAATTAGTTTTATTCCATTCTATTAATGAATCCTACTCAAGAAAATAAACCTGAAAGAGTCTAAGTAACAATATGCAATTTTTCGAACCACACTTCTACCCTCAGAGATTTCGTAGCCCAAAGAATACATTTTATTTACAATTCTAACATTGGTCCATTGACCCAGGCAGCAATATGCTGCAGAATATGGTTAAGCTATTTTCAGTAGTATTTTGGCAAGTACACATAAATGTCTTAAAAGAAACTGAATTTAGTAGCTGTGGATCTTAAAATTCTGAAAAAGAAGTTATCGATAACAGAGCATATAGCAAACATACTCCTACACGAAATGCATCATTATATAACAGATCTCATGAAACTTCCTAAAAAAACCAACATATTTGAGTACTCTTTCGCATACAAGTTTTACATAAAAGTAAATACATCAGTACTACTGAAAAAATAAAATTAAAAAAATCTCACAACATTGCAGCTTTTAAGTCATCTATCTTTTTCATTTGCTTCCTTCCATAACAACTGTTAGACTTAGAGCATAGGAGAAAAACTGTTTTACAACTTCAGTGCATTTCACTGAGAAGGATCAACATTAAACAACTATTACATTTGGTATATCCTCAAACAAGAAGTGCCAAGAAAAGCATGCCTGTAACAAGGCAGAAAGTTTTTTTACTTCATCCTGTTCAGAGCATACACAATAGTGCTTAGTTTTGATTTATGGTCAACGCTGACTACTAATTAGCAGGATTAGAACAGAGATATTAAAAAGCCTGTTCTGAAAGGCAAGCTAGAGTAGTTTCGACAAGCTTGAGTAGATAAATTATCAACATAGTACAAGTCATAGTCATTATGCATAAACTCAAATATGCCCAAGAGCAAATGGAGACATGCTGAAAAAAAATCCTAAAAACCACCCAAAACCAGCATTACACAACAACTTATATAAGCAAGTAAAAAAAAAAGGTTTTACTGCATTTAAGCAAAACTTTATATTAAAAAGGTTACCAACAAAGTATTCAAAATTTTCTTTGCTACTTTGTTAGACTTTTAAAAAACAGCCGAAACACAGAACCATCATTTCCATATCCAGGTTTTGTTTATGGAAAAAAAAATACAAAATCCAGATCCTGCTCTCAAG
Source organism: Calcarius lapponicus (assembly GCA_039654755.1). Lineage (NCBI taxonomy): Eukaryota > Metazoa > Chordata > Aves > Passeriformes > Fringillidae > Calcarius > Calcarius lapponicus. Next base: position 70,501,591 of record CM077464.1, read on the forward strand.
GTCTTTATAACTAAATGAGATTGGGATTACACATGTCAAGAGAGCTAATGAGGGCAAAGAGCTTCAGAATAGCTTCTATACATTCTTTTGCATTCTTTTCAGCCATCTGTAGTTTTAGACAGACTTCAGATTCAGGCACCCTTTGAAAGCAGTAAACTGAACCAACTTCTGAGCGAGTTACAAGGCAAAAAGTGAGAAAACTCTTCAGAACAACAGCAGCCAACACACCCATAGAATGACCATGAGCCAATGGATCACTACATCTGTGCAAGAAACAATTCTGCACTTAACCTTTTTACAGTGCCTGTCTTTGTGAGACGTGAATCACATGAGTCAGATGAAGAGTTACCTTGAGGATTACTGAGTGGATTTAGTGGTACTTGATGACAGAAAGGGCAAGACCAAAACTCATCTAAGGCTTCAACAGCAAACACCCACCAGCTGACATGTAACAAAAGCAGCAAAAAAAGCTTCTGATAAAAGAGGTAGAGAGAATTCATGCTTTCTGAAATTCCCCGTGATACAATATTCAAAGCATTTCCAAAAAACTCAAGTAGAATATAGGGAATTGCATTAATTCTGAACAGTGCCTATGCACAATGTCCCAGGCACACCTGACTGAAGACAGGTCATGAGCCTCCCCTTACAAATCTGCTTTGTAACAACCTCTTAAGTGGCAATTCATTTATCCTAATCTTTTGGGGAAACATGGAACATACCACATCTACACATCTACTTCACACAATTTTGTGACTCCAAAGTGATCTCACCTCAAAGTTTGATGAAAAAAAATGCTGTGGTATTCAGCAGATTCAAGATAAAGAGAAATCCTTGTGGGGCATGGGGACCATCTGACAACCTCTTTTGGCAAATTGCCAGAGGCTGAACAGAAATTCACCTGCTAGCAGATTCAGCCAAGGAAGAAGGTTCTCCATGAGCCGCAGCTCTCTGTCGCTCCTGCCCACCTTATCACCAGCCAGTCACATGGTTTCCAGTTCTTCAGCAGCACCCAGTGCTAAATTTGAATCACGGGATTCAAAACAAAGAGAGCAGCACACAGCAGGTTTATCTGTCCCAGTCACATTTTTCTACCTTTTTATCCATGGAAATTCAATTACTAATTATTTTTGCAAATCAAAATTTACATCTCAGCACTAAGAACAATACAAAAAGTTTCCTCTGTCTCCTGTTTTCACCTTCCCCTTCGGTACTTTCCCACCTTCACACCCAGCATATGACATCCTCACTTTCTCCAAGAATAGCTCAAAGAACCACAGCTTTTGCTTGCTGCTAGAAGCAGATAGCTCTGAAGCTATACATACGTTTTGACATATGCAGTCACTTTGTCAGAATACGTGGAAAAAGCTAAAAATGGTTTTTGAACAGTAAGTAATAAAAAGCCTTCCGGAAAAGGTTCAAAGTGCATCAACAAAAAAGCTGCAGCCAGAAACATCAGAAACAAGAGCACTACAATTTATGGGGCATGAAAGAATGCTAAATACACTCAACAGTACTGCTATGACACAGCAGCTTGAACTAAACAGGTAGACAGGCACACAAGAGACAGTCCTTGATCTTCCATCCTCAGAAGCATAGACATATTCAAAATACAATTTAACCAAAAAGTCACATGTCACTATCTACAGAAGCAAAAGCAGTCTTTCTAGTTATCTTAGTCTCAAGCTGAAAAATGAATATTTCTCCTTTTTTTAGGTTTATTTTTAATAATTATTTCAATGACACTTTATTTAAAAGTTTCTCACTGTATCAAGAAAACCCATCTAAGTTTACATCTTTTTGCACCTCCACGTAGCAGAATTTACCATAGAACTTGATCTACAAAGAGGCTTTATACAAAAGCCAAAAAAGGCCAACCAGCAAATTGAGGCTGCAGATTATTACAAGTAAGAGAAACTGCATGTTTATGCTTCTTTGTAATAAATAGGTAACATTAACTGAGATGCCCATGTCACTCAGATAATACTATTCATATAGTAATGAACAGCATTATGACAGCAATATCCGACATGAAAAAACCCAGGTGTTTTAACAGGAGAGATACTTTATGGGAAAATATGCGGCAATTACTGCCAATCTAAATTGGGCATATACGCCCACTTCTCTAAAAGACACTGCAATCTGCAGTGTTTCTGTGTCAAAGTTTATCTTTTACCTTTCAGTTAAGTTAAAAGTGCTAAGAGGCTCTCTCTTCTTACCCAAGAAGAGCCAGCCTCAAGCTTCATCTGAAGTGCATGGATAGTAGGTTTGTTAGAGTAGTACATTTGGGTTTTTTGTATGAACAAAAACAAGCAGCTTAAGATGTGACAATTCTCTAGGATGTGACTCTTCTACTTTACTTGCAAAAGGTACAGTTCCCAGCAGTTGGAGAATTAGGAAGCAGTATCCTGTTCCATATTAAAAACCTACAATTAACAACATGGAAAAAAAGCAAAGCAAAAAAAAAAAATCTCATCACTTTAATAATGATTGGATAGGGGCACTTTCTCAAGAAGGATCACAATCCATAAAAGTGTTCTGTAAAGCACAAATATGGAGAGCACGTAGAAGTTAAGAAAGGTCTCCCCAAAACCACTGAATGCAGTAAAAAAGAATCATCTTTACTGAGGCTAGAGCTCTAACCTGAGTGCTCATTTTTGCATTTGGCAAGTTGAGGATATACTGACCTTAATGTGATATATCTACACCAAACCACTAAGAAATATGCAAACAAGTAAAAAACACAACATGTTTAGTGAAGTAGTGAAGCATGGCTAATGGGCTTTTTATTATATTATTAGTATTTCACTGTAATAATTTACTTATTTAAATATTAATCACATTCAACATGCATTAAATGGATTTTTTTAAGCTGACAGCAAGAATTTTAAGGAAACTGGTAAGTACACATATTGACAAACAGCCTTATTTGAGTAAGCAGAAAAAGTTTTCTGTATCTGCCAGCAGTTCATCTTGCTAGTAACAGGGAAGCCTTTGTCTCCCTGCTTTTCAGCAAAACAAAAAAAAAATCCAAGAAAGATGCAACAACATGTCAGTTTTAAGATGCTAGAAGAATAAGATAATCAACTTATGGATTTACTCACTAACTACATTATCTTTTCTGTAGCAGTTTATTAAAAAGACAAACACCAAGAAAGATCTTCACAATCTGCATATTCAAATTAGTGTAATTCAAGTAAGAACTGTCACCTTATGCCATTTAATCAAATGCTATTTTCTATTAATTTTAATCTATTTTGAGGCAATTCAATTTTACCTTTGGCTAAAAAAACCCCACTTTTGGGTAAAATATTTTCACTTTCTCATTAACTCGATACTTTGAGTGGCCTAACCTCACCTGATTAGCAACTGCAAAGCATGTCAGGACACAAATTTAACCAGACACCAATTCTAAAAGGTATTAGATTCACAAGGACTTCAGAGTCCTTTCAAAATATCAACATCTTCCATCTTTCCGAGCTCTGCTTCTGGTTGAAATGGTACAAAAGCATTTTTGCAGTTCAGCCTTTTTGAGCCAAAACAAACCACCTCAGTGGTAAAATGACAAAGCTGAATGGCAAAGATACCTTTGCAGCATCTCATCCACATGATGAATCTCTACATGACAATGCTGTCTCTGGAAAGGCTTGGACTACTGAGTCCTTAAACTGATTTGACAGAAACATTTGTCAAGTAATTTTAAAAATCAGACTAGAGAGCCTACATTTCACCACAAATTCAAGAAGGCAACAGACACCAGACCACTATCATCAAGTGTGACTCCAAAATGGGACTGTGCTTATTTTATCCAATCCAGCATCCTCCCCCTGAGAAAGGACAAAAGCAGATGTTCAAGAGAAACCATATGAAAGTGCCTTGAACAGTGGTTGGACCAGATGACTTTTGAGAGAGTCCATCCAAACAAATTATTCCACGATTCTGTAAAAAGGCATGCAAGCAAACAGTGGTGCTTCCTTGAATATCACTTACCTCCCAAACTTTATGGTGCTGGTTGACAGTAATCTTTATTTTGACCTCTTCACAACATGTGTTTTTGAAAAGTTATAAATAGTAAACAAGAAACTATCAACAGCCCGACCCACAGACTATTAAACTCAACATTTGTTTCTTAAAAACCAAAGGGACAGATTTCAGCAAGGCACAAACTTCAAGCACAAAATGGCTGCTTAACATTTCTTTGCAGGTGGGCTATTTTGAAGCCTTTTAAAAGAGCTCTACAGATGAAGAGTCAAGAAACTGCAGGAGGCACAAAACTGGAGACCTCTTCATCCATCTCTACAGAGAGCTGTTCTCTCCAAATTAGTACCATGACATGACTTCAGCTACTGTCATTATGATGACCCTCCTTCTGATTTCCTACTTATCCTGCTGTCTGTATCTTTGCCTGGTCTTAGTCAGCCACTCAACACCATTTAATAGGCACTAGAAATACAATTACAGCACTCTACGCTATGCCCCAAAAGCAAATTACTTCTTATAAATGAAGTTTATTTATAGAAAAAAGACCAAATAGAAAACTTCACAAGTGCCAAAATAGGGAACAAGAATGAATATATATATACACACACACAATGTCTAGAAGTTTGTCTGTTGATTACATAGCACAGCTGCTGCCTTGAATGGTAGATCTCAACTCCTTTCTAATTAGACAGGTATATAAAAATGTTATCCAACTAGTTGTAGAATAAATGTATTTACTGTTACTTAAAGCAGAAGCTGTTTTTGAGTAGACCCTCAAACCATCCAAGTATCTGCAAAGCTCATAAAATACTTCCTCTGAGTCACTTTTATTTTATTCAGCTATCTGAATGCTTGCCATTTGATATAAATCCACCACAGCAGACAAATTCACAGTCAAAAATCTGGACACTGTCCTCAGTTCAAACCACAGCCAAACAGTATATAAAAATCACATTCTTTTACTTATTGTAGACCGAAATAGCTGTGATAATTCAAGCCAAACTGTTTCAATTTGACAAATATTTAAAGGTAAAATCTGACCCAATCATCCAGGTCTCAAGTAATTTCTCTGCATTCAGCCATCAAAAAGTATCTGATCATAGAATGACTTCACTATTAAACAACAGTGGCTAAAAGGATCAAATTGTACAGACCAAGAACAGTATTTCAGAAACACAGCATGTTTTTCTTCTTAAGAAGTTGGATTCAGTTTTTTAACCACTAGACAGTGTTAGTCTATTAAGTGGATTAGTAAGCACCGTGCATTATTGGATTAAGGTCTACCTGCATTGAAGCAGAAATGGGTATTGCAAAATCATTGACAGAAGACATTGCCCTGCAGTGGTAATTGGTTTAGTTTTTTAGTTTCAGTTACTCAGAAAGAAATAGGAGACTATATATATATATATATATATATATATATATATATATATATATATATATATATATATATATGTACTTGAAATAATTCAAATAAAAATTTTACTTACTACTAAGATAGTAACAGAATAAAAATTGAAAAATTCCGGTACGTTACAGAATAAGCAAATGTAAAATGCCATTTTTATTGATACAGTAACCTACATATAGGAGCAGTTTTGAACAGACCACTAAGATCATGCTCTTCAAGGTTTGACTTGGCTGGAGTTTCACTCAATTTAACCAATGCATCACAAATGCTGCCATGGAACATAGGTGGGGTGTGGAATAAGTGGCTTCTTTTATCCTGCTCAAACCAACCTCTGCACCAGTTCCCTCACAGGCTTCAGAGTACACGGAAACAAGGTGGCTATGGTTTTGTTTAAAGCTAGTTTTTTCTGCACCGGAAGATTCATACTAACAAGGTTACCTCAGCTTTTTCAGAGCTGGGAGTGTCATATACTAGACCTATATAAAGAGATTATATTATTTCTTTTTATAACTACGATTGCTGACAGCACTGAAGAATGGTTTAGTCATAAATCTGTGCAAACATCAAGAAGGTGTTTACATTCCCCAAGTTTTTGGCCAGAAGTCTGGAGATACAAGGTTAGAATCTGGTGACCAAAATGTTTAGAAGGGACATCCGCTTAAAAATAATTACAATAAACTTGAACATTACTTTATGTTGCAAACCTATCAAGCAAAGTACCATCACATTTCATCCAAGAGCCAATAAAACTCATCTTAGGTCCTTAAAAATCCCCTTGTGTTATTTTTGTTATTCAGTCCTACATGAAGAGAGGGTATTTTTACTGCAGGGTATTACATTAATTGCTCATAGGCTTCTTTGACAGACTGTGCTAACGTCATGTAAGGCATTTTCTTGGACGACAAAAAGACAACAAACCAAATAATCTTCATCAATGTCAGATGAAAATAGCTAATAAGGAAAACAGCAGAGCAAAAAATAACCGGAAACTGTCAATAAACTGTCTCCATCCATCAAACCAAGGAAGAACAGATGGTAAAAAGAGAATTGCTGACTTTTGAGACAAAGAAGTTGCCTCTCAGAAAACCTACAGCTCCCTTTAAACTCTGCAGCGTGGGACAGAAACTTCAACAATATAACTTGTCATCAGAGAAGTCATGTAGATGTGAAGGCAAACTAATGGATCACAGTTTAACACAGAGAGAAAGTAAATGTTTTACAGATTTACAGCATAGGGTCCAAGGAGATAGTTATAGATGAAATAACAACTAGCTCTTTACCAGATTATTACATCCCAGGTGAACCACTCATGTCTTTCATGAGCCAAACTTGGAATATTCCTGAGATTCCTCCCTATCATACTTGAGAATACAACACATAATATTTCTATCTTGAAAGACAGAGGACACAGGCAATGTGCATGAAGGCAAGAACAGCCGATGGAAGTGTGCAGTGAATGCCTTTTGTTACTCCGTGCCATTTGATCTGATCAAGCATCAGCAACTGCTTTATCTGATAATTACATACTTCAGCGTGGTATGTTTCACAGTTGTTCAGTTTAACACAATGCTCATGATCCTGTACTGAAAAGTGTTCCACAATCATCCAACAATTTCTTTCCACTTCAGACCACTGAATTACTATTTTTTCACTATCTGAGCAACAGAAAATGGACCCATAATTCTGGATTTGCCCATAAATTCAAAATTCAGCATATAATGACCTGAGACTGTTATTTTAAAAGGCACTGCTGCTTGCAGTTGGAGATGTCACCTGGGAATGCTCCAGATTCTTTTCAAAAACACAAGCTGTCACCTTATACAGAAAGCAACACCACTTCACAAATCCCAAGCAGTAAAACAGCGAAGCCAGATGCTGTTAGAACTGACACTTGACGTTTTTATCCAGCCCACATTTATCTGTGTCCTGCAACTGCATTGCTTCTCACTCCACAGAAGGCTGAGTTTAATCCCCTCAAATCACAGACCATTTTTGCCCTTCTGAGGAAACACATTTATTTAGCCTTCAAAGGAGAAGCTTCATGAGAAGAACCAGAATTATGCACTTTTCATTAACTTTGACAGACACATGGTTCCAGTCTGAAGATGTCAGCACAATTCTGGCTTAAGGTTCCATTGATGACCAAAACTAAAGTTTCACCGATAAAAAGCTAGAAGTGACTGTGAGATTAGGAAACCAGCACCCTCAAAAAAACCTCTCCCTTCAAGTTTAACAGAGGGAAGGAACGATATCAAATGGCAATATAAACTTAACATAGCTTAAATCAACACTGACAGAAAATTAGCACTATTCCAAGATAGAGTGTAAGAGTTCTCAAATTTGTGCACTTGGTAAACTACCTATAGAGAAAAAACAGGATGAAAGTAAAGGATGACAAGAACTCAAACAGAAAAAAGTAATTTGAATAAACAGTCAGCTTCAGCAGCCTTTCTCCCCTCCAGCCACTGATAAATCCAAATAGTCTGTCTCAAGTATTGTATTATGGTAAAAATTACTGGAAAATACCATCAGATACACCATAAGAAGTGAGAAAAAATATTATTAGAAGATGCTCATTCTCTTTAATAAGATAAATTCAAGACAAGAGTATGGCATAAACTCTAATTTTCAATAAATGTGCTCAGAACCTCAACAGAAAAATATCCCAAACCCAAAATGAAACAGTTGCATATAACAGCCATACTACATAAAGAGAAATACTGGAAAAGGAAGAAAAACTGTTTCAAATGGATTGACAAGGAAGATCTGAACTGACTGTTGTGAAATCAGCCAGAGGGAAAACAATCATATTGAATCACATTTAGTGGGTCACATGGGCTTTACTACAACTGGATATTTAGACCACAAATACTCCATCCAAGAATATCACTTTGGTTACAGAATGAACCTATTCCTTAAAACAATTGTCAGCATTTCTGATACAGCAGGCAAGACTAACATTTTCAGCTGACAAGAAATGAGAATGAGAAGCAGTTTTAAATTCATACTGCATATTTATCTGTACAAAAAACTGGCTCCTACTTTGAATCTCACTCTGGGCTTGTAGCAATGATGGCTTCAAAAACCAGCGCTGCAGTACGGTTATCCTGGGCTAAGGAACTGGAAACAGTATTAATGTAACTTCTAACAGGTCACTGCTTACAAGATTTGCAACATTTCGTTCACACCCTGCTCATGCATGTGACAGCTCAGGACAATCTGTTGAGTAGCATCAAAACAAGTGTTGGCCACCTGGTAATCAATTTAAGAAATAAAACATCCCATTAGTTTGGTACCTTCTCTAAGATGTGTTCAAGTTCAAACATTACTAATTATCCTTATTCTAATATCAAAATGCCAGACACATTCATTGCAGCTGAATTGTGACCTAAAAACCTGTCATCAACAGCAACAAGGACCAGGTTCAAATGCTGATCTCACCATAATGAACAAGCTTACTACAAAAAAACCTAAATATCAACAGAGTAACTGTGCGTGCGCATGTGCGCACATATTTGGATGTATAAAATCAGCAAGCACATTTTTATTTAGAAATAAAACAAAAAAGGTAAGGGAGGAGAAGAAAAAAAAACACCTGGAAAAATTATTTATGCAGTTAGGAATACAGCAAAGATGGCCTGAAGACAGCTAGTACTGTGACAGGATTGATTATGCAGGGAACCACCAAAAAAACCCACAAAGCTTCAAAAGTGAAAAAGACACCTACAGAATGCAGAGCACAATCTCTCATTAGATGTTTGCTATGAAATTTCCTGAATTCACCTATTAGAGATCCAGTAAAATAATTCATAGCATTTGTTATGAGACTGACAAAAAAACAATTAATGGAATAGAAAAAAGAAATTGTTTGCAACAGAATCATCACTTTTTTTTTAATAAAAGCCATTCAGATTACAGGCAGACTTTTGCCAAATTATGGGTTCATATCCACACACTTGGAACTACAGGTCTCTTCCAATAAAAAACTTTGCCAGTAAACAAAGAATTTTAATAGATATATTAGGATCTGACCAAAATATTGCCACATGAGAAACAAATCAGTTACATTTACAATCACCAAAGCTTTAAAAACATTTTCCTTATTCTTTCAAGTAATATTTTAATATATTAATACTTGGTACTTCAGTTTAGTTGTCAGAACTTGAGTCATGTAACAGCAAGCATGCAATAAGAAGGACCTTACTGCAGTTGGCTTTCATATAATCTACTCAAGAAGCTTTGCATCCAAACACTTAATAAGAAAACAAAAATCCAAAGGCTCTTTAGAAGTTATCCAGTAAGCACTACAATTCCAATTAATGTTGTAATTGCAAACAATTAAAAAATGAGAATTGAAGACCAATCCTATTAAATGCCAACTTAAGTTCTGTTCATTAGAACCTTTAAGCTCCTGCACAGAGAGGAAAATGTTTAAAATGAGCTTAACAAAAAATTAAGACTTTTTTTTCCTATTGTGTGATTAAAAGCCACTATGCTATAAGCAATCTGTGAAAGTATTTGAAAAGCTATGATTTCTAGATAAACTCAAATAGGTAGATTAACTGAATTTCCCTGACAATAAGTTTCAACAACAACCCACTGTAAAAAGTTTCTCTTTTCCATCAGGTTGTACACTTTGTGCGGCTTTCTTTTCCCAGCAATAGAAAAAAGAAACACTACCAAAGAAGCAAAAGCATCAAATATGTTGCCAGCTGTATGTTGCCAGTTCACTGCACTACAAAAGAAAGAGGAGGGGGAAAATTAAGAAAAAATCCATCCATAAACCAACAAAAAAAGTATGAGAGAAGATTTTTTAACTAAAGCCAAGTACTCACATGAAGGTACTTCAAGCTCCCATCTGAAAGTAACTCACTGGAAAATCATGCAGGCCAGTAAACTCACTGTTAAGTTGCTATCTTTCAAATCTTGGAGAGACACTTATTACTTCATTAAAGATTTTCAGAATTCGTCTATTCTGCCCTCTCAAAAAAATGTTTATCAACCTCTTTCCACAAAAAGGAGTAACAGGAGACTGATGAGGCATTATTCCAAAACAGAGATTATTCCAGAGGAGCATGAGGAGCGTCTGTGGGCATACACTGGCTCCATTCTGAGTTCCACCAATTTCCAATTTCCTTTGGTTTTACCTCTGCAAATTCTCCTACGTTCAACATATCTTGCTTTGGCATTCCAAACAGGTACATGTTAACATATTCAGCCATCAATTTTTATACTTTGTAGCCATCATCAGTGGAATACAATAAATTACTTTTTTGAAGAATTCTATAACCTTAAAAACAACCTTTTCTATATCTATACTTCAGGGAAACTTCATAAATCTGTGAATAGAATTCCTCCCTGCAAGTTTATTTTATTTATTAGCTAGCTTTCTAAAGGATTTATTTCCTTTATACCACAACACCTGAACCCAGCCTTCAACATCTCATTACAGAAGAAGTCCCCTGAGAACTGGAAGAGTGCTGTCTAAGCCAGTCCTAGCCCACTGGCACAGCTGTACCATGCAGGCAGTTGCCATGCAAAAGTAGCCCAAAAGGGGCTGCAGCCAATGGCACACAGGGCAGTTTTCAGAGGATGCGAGAACTAGAGGAATTCAGGTATTCTGAAGAAAGGAACTTACAGGGAATGGAGGCAGGATACCTGCAAGAAATCTTGCTAGTTCTTTTCCATCACATGCTTCTTCTTTGTAAAAACAAGAGGAATCTATGCCAGTCCTGTACTCCCCTGACTGTATGCACAAGGCACTGCACACTCAGCAATGGCAGTGCAGGATCCTCACCAGCCTGGTAATGAAGGTCACACCAAAGGCCAAACACCTACTCAGATACTGTGGTAGAGACAGGACTGAAACCTTAACTAGGAGCATTTCAAATCATTGTAGATCACCAAGAACTGGCAACATCCCAGAACTCTTCCTACTTAGTTGTACTGCCCACACACAGGTTACTTTTCATTTAATTATTCTTCCTAACCTGTGATAAATGACTTTGTTCTTGGCATGAAAATTGACAGCAAGTAAAGAATAAGTATCTGTGAGTAGCTGAGTGTCTTAGTTTTACTGGTTGGTTTGATAAATAAATTGCTTCAGAAGAGGAACAAGTGAAGGGGGTAATTCTAATCAGAACATATCCATCACCAGAAGATACAAGTATTAAACAGGTCCAAGCTTTCTTCAGTGAACAATAAAAGCATTTTAAAATCAGGGTGTGCTGCTTCTTTAATGTAACTTCAAGTCTTGCAAAATACAGTCCTTTTATTTGCATCCATGCCAAAAAAACCATGTTTAAACCAAACCCCTTGAGTGTGCACATAATTACAAATGAAGGACTCCAACAGTATTGCACGGCATTTTTGTTCCAGCTGTAATCTACAGGTGATCTATAAGGCTAAAGAACAATTTGGAAACAAAACAGGCAATTTACTATGGGAGAGTTTCAAAACAGCTTTCAAAGTTACAGTTACCAAACAGTTGCTCAAGAACTAGGAACTGAGTAGAAAGGTCCTGTGGAAACCACTCAACTCTAAGCGTTCTGACTTTGGAAATCAGATTACTTTAAAAAAACCCAAAACTTGAAAGTTCAACTTCTAATGTGACTCATGAAGCCTGAACACTTTGAAATACACAGCTCTAGGAAAAGTCACCACAAACACATCTTCTTAAGTACATAAGGTCTATAGGAGAAAGAAATTTTTAAGAATTATGACTTTGTATCTACTTGGGTGTTGGTTCAAATCCCGTTTCCAGCGTCATTTTAATACAACAACAAAAGAGGGATTTCCTGACTCAGTGTTTAGAAGGAAGACACTGAAAAATAACTATTTGTTCCACACCTCATATACACTAAAGTGAAAACACACACCCACTACTTAAGCAAGTGTAATTATATTAACAAACAGACAGAACTACAATTCCACAATTAAGACTTTCTTTAATTGTGAGTTACTAACCACAGTGGTATTACTTCTGGTAGTTTTGTTTTCTTAAGCATCTGACTTAAACATGTACTTTCCTCCAAAAAACCCATACAGCAGAGAAATACAGAGAATACTCTTTGGATTTCAGACAGACTAAATATTTATGTCGGGTTCTCAAGCACTTCAACAAATGTCTTATACTTGAAGAGATTACCCGAGATTATGAAGGAAGCAGGCTACACCAAGGCAAACTTGACGTTTTTTCCACTGCTGAGCTTTAATGCTTCAGATGTAGAATCAGTTGCTTTAAACCACTACTTAAATGTCTTACTTTGAAAGCATCAAGAATGGAGCTCAGTTAAATGTATATTTCTTCTCACTTTATGTCATATCCTCAGAGGAGGGGGTTGTGAGTTTTTATTCTGCAAAACCAACTTGCTGCAAAAGCAGCATGATGAAAACTACTTCTTAGACTTTGAGAATATAACTAATATGAAATCGTCTCATGAAGATGAAAGACAAATCAATGAAAACTGATTAATAAGGAAAACAAAGGGCTGTCTCAGTCTTCAGTTTCCCAAGAAAAGCTCATAAACACTAACAAAAGAATCAATACCATTTAGAGAAAAGAAACAGAGAAATGTCAAAATGTTTATTATGGCTAAATATTATAGAGTAACATCAGTTTCTATTAAGCTTTACTTTTCAATGATTCTTAGAACATTTGATATAAGAAGGTATTTTGACATCCTCTTTTTATACTTGTATGTATGTAGTTCATAATCACTTCACCCATTAGTTATATTTAATGTAAATGCCATAACACCTGGAAGTCATCAACTATACCTTACAGAAAAGAGCTCACTAACATTACAAGCCTCAGATACATCAATCCTACTAAGTCCTGACTCAAAAGAGCAAGTAACAGACAGACAAATGTCCACATGGGTCCAAAGCAATGCCACCACCCAACTTAGTTCAGGAGGAGAAAACCTGCTCCCTAAACCATTCTCAAGGCTATTCAGTAACTACTTGGCCTTATGCATGCCCACATTTAAAAGCCCACTGTCCCACTTCACTGGCACAAAGAAGAGCACACTGCTATGGGCAGCTCCATCATTTCAGGACAATGACAGTAACTGGGGAAATACACATTTTATGTACTCACATTCACACTTCAGGCACAGGAAATGTTCTGCAAAATTAATCTACTTCCCTGCAAAAATTCTTACTGGAAACAGAAGATCTGTTTGATGCTGTACTTAATACTTGCTCAGTCACAAAACTCTTACACTGTTAAACTGAAAACAGAATTGTTTCTACAGCAGTAGAAACACACACAATAGTACAACTATACTGGCAAATTCCCCCCAAAGACTGCTCTGGTCAATTTTCATACTACACATTCCAAAAACAAAAAAGCCAGATATAACACTATGCACATCTATTAAGTTTAACTAATAATTCCAGACTAGATGTACAACAGGAAAACAGTTTCTACACAAATGCATTAGCTGCAATATCAAACCTCATGGATGCCTGAAAATAGCTGGACACAGATCTCTTTTTTGGTTGTACCTGTTTACTGACCACATGGTTTTACTCTTTTTGCCTTTCAGAACAAATGGGTAACACACTGACTACCTCCAAATAGAGCAGAGCCAGCAGACCAGTAGTTGTGCAATCTGCAGTAAAAAGCAGCCATGCACACATGACTCTTAGTAGTAGAAAGACCAAGAGAAAACTTTAGATCATCTCCAAGAGAAAATACATCCAGTATTCTTATTTTCCCAGCACTGACCATACACAGATAAACACTACATTCTAACTTTTAAACCCTATCAATTAGATTATAGATAATTCCATTTTGCTATTACAGATTTGTACCATTGTGTCAGCTAAAAATCTCAAACCAAGTTAGAGTACACTACCTCACAGGATGAATACAACAACAAATAATTACAATCCCAACAATCTACTTGCAGATTACATTACAGTGTTTACCAACACAAGGGAACAGTAACACAAAAACTATTTGATCTTCATATTTAAAAGCAAACACATTTTTTCAGGGCATACTATTATCAGGCACTTAACTTTGAAACAAAATAACACCTCTAGCCCACCCCTCCCCAAATGTCCCCAGAGTACTAAAAGATCAGCCATCGTTTTGTTTAAACACTCACTTTCAAGTATCTGATTTCTTTACTTGGGGGTCATAAGAAGAGAATTAGTGGCATTTTTAATTTAGGAAAATACTGCCATCTCTCCTAGCAAGCATCCAGACAGTAGCAAAAATCCCCATGCAAACAAATGAAGTTTTAGTAATAAGCACAAAAATAGTAAAACTAATCAACATCTCATTTTCAATCTAATTTTGGAACAATTTTTCTTCTTCCATCTTCTACAACTTTCCTAAATGTAATTGCTTTAAACTATACTGCAGGGAAACAAGAGAACATTGAGGTAATTTTGCAGATTTTCTCCAGTTGTATAACATCGCTACATCAACCACTTATGAGGACAGTTTCATCCCTTCCTCCTTTTTATTACCTGTAGATAGCAGAAAACCAAAATTTACTTTAGACTTAACAGTTTTATACTAAATAATTATGTACCCGGATGATAGACTATGAAGGAACTCATCATCAAGTTCCAAAAGAAAAAAGCAACCCTCAAATTTTAAAATTCTAGCTCACTTTTGTAATCAAAAGAAAAATATATATGATCTATACAATGAATTTGCACCAATTTGCCCTTGATTTCTAATTGTCAATATGTTACATGCTACATGCACATAAAGCCTGCACAAGAAATCCATTGTGTTGATGACAAAACAAGCACTATCAAGCTAGCCAAATTACAAAAGATAGAACTAGATAACAGAGTGACAGCTATTATAAAACACTTTCTGAACTATTATTATTATTTTGCTGATTAGCATGCCAAAACAAGGTCACATATCCAGTAGCATCAGTTACACATGAATGTACCCAACTTTACTAACAGTCTACTATCATAAAAGTACTCAAAAGAGCAAGAAAAAAGAAAGAAATTCGATTCCTTAGCAGGAAAGATGACAAATTTGGGTCATCACTGAAGCCTAAATGAACTGTTCTGAATGGCATTATTCATTCAAACTAACAAAAATTTCCCATTTACTGTAGTCCATAGGGAAGAAACTGTTTACATTTGGTTTTCTTTGCAACCATACAAACTAGAAAGGTTTGTTTAAATTAAAGCTTTGATTTTGCAGCATAGTTTTGTGGCCACAGAAGGGCAGGATAGACAGGATCCTACTGTCTGGTTATTTACAAGGTTTGCCGTGTTGCACTCAACCATAAAAATTTCTTTTTTATTTAAATGACAATCAAGTTCAAATTATTTCAGTCATACTTGCAAGTAGCATTTTAGACCAGATCCACACTGAACTGTTTTCCTAAGACTATATGAACTACATAGTTTTCATCATTTATTTGTCTCCTCATTAACTTGTGGACCAGACATATTTTTTTAGCCAACCTAAATTTATCAGTCCAGCAGGGGAAGATCCATGTTTTCTCCTGAGTTCATACAAAACATATCTCCATCATCATCACAGATTTTTAAGAACTATGTCAAAATACTTCTAGCCATCAACACTCAAAACAAAGAAAGAAACTTACCTACTACCATGAGCGTGAACTCAAACCCTCTCTTCACAGACTTTCGGTAAACTTGATTTGGAAGATTTGCAAACCCCACATATCCTTCAAGGTTCTTCTGTTGCTAAAGCAAGAGATATTTAGGGAAAAAAAAGTTAAAAGGAAAGCAAGTAATTTCTTAATTGGCTTGTATTCTTAGTTATTGAAATGTTCACTTCATTGTCACATTTATAGAACTTCTCAACAACCCAAGCTGTCTACATTCAAGACAGTATAATGAAATGCAGCAAAAAATAAAAATAAAAAAATTTGATTGGATGGTCAAAAAACTGGCACAGAAACTCAGGTATACTAGGAGTATTTTGGGCAAATGCAATTGCCATATTATGCCTGTTTGTATAAAAACAACAGTGAGCATGTGCAAACAAATTAAAACATAATCAACTTGGTACCAATGCCCATTGGAAACACAGGCCAGCAGTATGAATGCACCCTTCCTGTACTTCCAAGTCATGGTGGTACTGCCTCAACATCATGGGAATCAACTCGAAACCTCTGCTTCTGTGTCACTCAACTGAAGGCCTTCATGTTAAACCCAGACTTACGCTAATGCAGCATGCCTTGCATAAATTCTCTACACAGGCAAAACTTCAGTTGCCTTGTACTCTGAAAAACTTACCGAAAATAGTGCCTACTGTGAAACAAGAGAAGAATTCTGGATGTTAGCCATTACATCTTCTCACCACATTAATGAAAATGCTGGAGGTGCTTAAAATGCCTCCTCCTCACTGTACTAGACCCAGCAATCTTTCAAAGCTCAACTGTGCTACCTTTACACCACTCTTCAGCACGATCCTACAACTGTTTGTTTATTAACACAGCAGCTCTGAGGATTGTCTTATGAGACTGGGCAATTTAGATATTTTACAAAAATTCTGAAAACACTCTCTTGAGACAACTGTCTAATAAAAACAACACAAGGTACTGCTTGTCATGGAGCAGTGATTTCAGCCTTTAGGCTTTATGCCCATGCAAAGTTGAGAGGATGTCATGTGATGGTGGTACTGACTCAGTTTCAGAGTTTGAGAGCTGTACATCCAGACACAGTTGAAGTGCTGTCTACAAGTTCAAATTCCATTCCCTAAAATTATCTTTATGAGCATAGAGGAATTCTAAAAAAATAATTTGTAAAAAAATTTTCTACTGCAGGCACTCTTGGCTCAGAACTTCTCTGTATGGGATACAGTTTGGTTAATTCAAGTTTGGTATGTGGTTGACTCATTTATTTTGAATTTTTTTCTTTCTAAAACTGACAGAACAAGTTCAATGCAGTAATAAACTCAGAATTTTTAAATTAAAAATATCTCTTTAATTAAAGCAAGGATATTAAACCTTTCATCACCTTTAAAGTATTGAATGCAAGAACTAACCTCTTGGCAGTCCAACAGCACTAGTCAATAAATGGACTCTGTTTTAAGTCACCCAACTGATTTCTCCATTTGGCAAATAAACTACTAATAATCTCAAACAAAACTACACCATTGCAAAGACTAAGTAAGAGGCTCAAGTTTAAATACTCATAATGCAACAAATGTTATTACTTCCCTAAATGTAGGAATCTTTGTGTTGTGTCATCAAGGAACTTCTTTAAAGAAGCTTTTTGTTTCAATACAGCCTTTGGTGCAGCTATAATCTCATCTGAAAGGTTTTAAAGTATTTTAAAAGTCAGCCAGGAATTTAAAATCCAAATATTTGTTTTAATTTTCCAATCTATTATTGCATGTAAGGAATGGAATTTATCACAATCTGAAACCCTGAGCTGGAGCCAATGCTTCAGAGATATTACATGATATGCAGGTCAATGCTGTTAAAGATATTAAAGGGCTCCTTAACAGTGCAGGTCCTTAATAACCATTAAGGATGTGGAACTCCTATCCATCCTACCAGATATGAAATATCTAATCACAGTAAGACACTTTTAACAATTCTACTTGTCAGCCACCTGCATTTTTTAGTATTTACATACCTTTTAATGTGTGTCATGTTTACCAGAAACAGCTCACCCCCTCATTAGCTAGTTCTTTTGCTTAAAAGAATGGGTTTTTATATAATTCTTGTTTTGAACTGAAGTTATTTCTCTTCCCCTTTATAAAGAGCTCCACACTTCAGATAGTTTTACCCCTATGACCTTCTAGATCACTGAGTATGAAATGCTAAAAAAGAATAGATGGCAAGTTTTGAGTTTTTTGCTTTATTAAGTGGGTCTACATTAATTACCCACAATTTTAGATAATGAAATAAAAATGGTAGTAACCAGAAAGATGAAGATGTATGAAATGTTACACTGGGCATTAATGCTGTGTTTAATGTGAGCATTTGGCCTCAATAGGAAAAAGCCTTTTAAGAAGTTGCAGCTGGATGCCAGATTCAGATTTCTGGTACACCAATTACAACTGAAGATTTCAACATACTGGTTTTTAAATGGTTGCCCTTGTTCATAATTTGCCACTTCTAAATAGACCAAAACAAATTAGGAATTGAGTTTCTTTAATTCCTGCAACAGCTTTTAAAAAGACTTAGTACTTTTTTTTGGTAAAAGAGTTGACCTCCACTGTCTTGAACATGGTGCCAAATGAGATCTCATGTTTCTAATACTTACAATACCTTCCCCTTAATTTTTACCCTTTGCTGATTTTCAACCAGTTGCTACCTAAGCTCAATTTTAGTTCATCTGCTAAAAACCTAATGCTGCTTCTACTCCTACATTAGCTGTAAAACATCTGTATCAAGGTAATACTTACAGCTACTTTGTAAACAACACGTTTCCATCATTTTCACGATTGAAGATATCAAGAGAATACATCCAGAAGTAGTCCAGTAAAATGATGAATTTGAACCATTGCCGCAATGAGTCCATGCAGGTGCAGCCGCAACCCAGAGAGAAGAACAGGGGCAGTGTGAGAAAGAAAAGAAAAGAAGAAAACGTTACTTACATTTGATCAAAGTAACTCACAGTGTTTCCCATCTAGTATGCTTAGGATGCAGCATTTTAAGCAGAATCACAGAAGATTTGGGATGGAAGGGGTATTGAGGAACATCTACTTCTAAACCTCCTGTCATGGGCATGCACACCTTCCACTAAGTCAGTTTGCTCTAAGCCACATTGAACCGGACCTTGAACACTTCCAGGGATGGGGCATCTCCAACCTCTGGACAATCGGTTCCAGTGCCTCACCACCATCACAATAAAGAATTTCTTCCTAATAGCTAATCTGAACCTATTCTCTGTCAGCTGAAGGCTATTCCCCTTGTCCTCTCACTTCATACCCTTGTTAAAAATCCCTCTTCACCTTTCTTGCAGGCCTCCTCAATTGACTTTGTTAGTAACCTTAATTTAGTTTGGATTACACATAAAACAACCTAATTTCATAGTAATCTACTACATGAACTCCAGCCATTTAATGATCAACACAGGTAGCTTAAACAATAGCTCTTTTTACTTCAGTTATTCAGCATGTTTTTGTTTGCCATATGCTACCTGAACCTGTAATGGGTTCAGGTGTATTTCTTCTTCTGAGGTGTTCACTAGAATATGCAATCTCATTTCACCACACTACTGCATAGCATCTTTACATTAGTCTGGAAAAGGTACAAAGACCAAAGCCATCATCCCCGCAAATGTCTCCCAGGATTCTGCATTCCTAAGTCACTTTACACATTCAGTGAACAGTGTCAATTCACTTAATTTGCAACACTGAGCATCAGAGCACTGCTGCAACCTTGGGCACAACTGTCATGGTTCAACAGCCAGAAAATGAAGAACAAAGCAGGGAGCACAAGCTAAGCGTCTAATCAACGACATCTAACTCTGTGTGTGACAAGAGGTCTACAACCGTTCTCCAACACACCACTTACAATACCTTAACTAAAAGCTGTATCACAAAGATCCTGTTTGTCACTAAACATCTTCCCATGCTCGAGTATTTCAACACACTGATACTAAAAAACCATGTAAAAAAAAATCTTGATAGCAAATTCTAAGCCAGCAGTTAAGATGCTTCTGCACCCTAATATCTAATTTTTAATCAATCCCATAGTTCTAGAATCTGAATTTATTTTTAGAAGCTTTACATTGTGATGGAAACTGCAGTTCAAAGCAGCACTGAAGTCTCCTTCTGCTTTTCTACCTAATGCAATATAAGCTTTCTGTTTCTATAGCCTCCTTCACGGTCTACCAGCATCCAGAGCCATACCAGCTCAGCACATGGGGCACACTGCTCCTGTACTCTTCTGAGAGGACAAAAAAGCAAAGCCCAGCTGATCAATGCCAGTCTTTCTCTGTCCCTCGCACAGACAGAGAAAGGGGGCACAAGATGCTCTGGGACGAAGCTCCCTTTGTTTTGGGAGGAAGACAGTGATGCATATACAGCAGAACTGGAGCAAGTTGTACAGGCTGGAACATAACTAATACTGCAGATCCCACAGCAGTCCCAGTACTCCAAGATTTTAGTATCAACCACCTAAAGTACTACCTTACTATCAGGTATCATGTAGCACATCACTACATTCAACTGTGAAAGAAGGTAACATCATCAAGCACTAGTTCACCAAGTGCACACAGGGGCCTCCTTCCCTGGACAAAAGCAGTACTATTTCAAATCCTATCACCCAGCAAGAACAGCCACATGGGTCACACCAAAGTTCCTGCCTTCACTAGCGGCCAGAAACATACATCTAAGGTAGCACACGCAGCAGAATAAACAGAGCAGTGCTTAACACCTCCACAGTCACCAAAGATCCACCATGCAAGCATTTAGGATGGGCTATTTCTTCACTTAAACAGCATTTGACCAATTTCTCTTCCATGCACGCTCTTCTTATGATCAGAAAACCAGCACCCACAAAAGTCCCTGTAGCAAGCACTCCCTCTGTACATTGTTAAAAGGATGACATTTCAAAATTACCTCCTGTTAGCACAGTACTATCTTCACTGGAAAACAGCCCTAATCATCTAACATACTGCATTCAAGAGAAGCCATTTCACATCTCTGATTGCTCGTGCTGCTCTTACATAACTCTACTCTAGCTCTGTATTCTTCTGAGGAAGCCAGGGGAAGAACTACACACAGTATCCAAGAGGGAAAACGCAGATCCAATGTCTGGTCATGTGCTATCTCTTACTCTCTCATCCTTTTATCAATTCCCAATATGTAACTTATTTGAATCCTCCCAAGCACTGAGCTGATGACACTGTGAACTGTACACAAGACCTCATCCTGAGCTCTAAAAAATGTTCACAGTTTGTCACTGAGCATACAGCACAGCAGTCCACGTGTATCACTTTACATTCATCCATGATGCATTCCAGCTATCATTGTATATCAAGTCTTCTAATATTTTCATCTTCTTGTAGTTGTCAGCTATCTCCAATCTAACTCAGCACAAATGAAGGCAAGCCATACAATTATAAACTTGGCCTCAGATGACTTTCAGTGCATCTACTCTGTGTACTCAATGTTGCTTTAATGTACATCTCCCTCAAGCAAAATGTCACAGCCCACATAAACCAGCTGCAGAGCTGGTGTTTTTGGATCCATCATCTGAATCAATGAATTAATAGCCACCAGCAAACTGCTCTAACTATGCAAATGAGTGAAAAGAGAAACAAGGCATCAGTGTTCTTCCCAAGCAGCTCTAAAGAAGATCACGGATATTAAAAAAAAAAAACAAGCAGTAGTTTCTTTTTAAATAAGTCTGTCATCTTCATTATTGCCCAGACACTGTAATTTACCTTTCTCCTTTATTCTGGGATGACTGTGTTCAGGAATGATAAATTTAAAGTCATTCTTTACATATTACCATCTGGGCCAAAAGATGAGAGCCTCTGGCCTAAGGTCCAGTGCCTGACAAAAGAGCACACCTTATCCCTCTGACTAAAAGGAGATAGAATTCCAAGGTGTGCTAAAGCCATTTTTTACCTCTATGATGTGCAACTTGAGAGTTCAGCTCACACTCAACATGGGTAAGTGCAGCTTCTGTGCACTGGTAGCAACCAACAGCCCGTAATATGATGTTATGAAAACTCTTTGAGGATTTATGACCTAGCCAAACTAGCAGCAAATATTAATGAAGACAGCTGGAGAGAAAATAGAAGACCAAACTGAAAAGCAGTGTGACATCAGGGAGTCACTGTCCTTTCCAACCAAAATTGGCTTTAGCGCTTCTCAATCAAACTTACTCTAAGAAATACTTATTTTTCCTCTAGTCACCTCCTAGGAAATACTGCTTTTAAAAGTACCCAGAAATATCACAGAAAAGCCAAAAATTGTTGAAATTCGACCACAACACGAAGTGATATTAGAAAGGGCAGATACCCTCTGCATTTGGCATATGATAGCAATGTTTGTTGTCATCAACAATGAAAAGAAAAGCTGATCATTCTTCACGCATTTCACACAGCTGGAACCAGGAGCATCCTCCAAACACGGTATTTTTTTCTACAATTTACATTTGCTATGGTGTCAATTTATTTTGGTAAGGTAACTAGATGTAGGGCAAGTTTTCTTTATACGCTTTGCTCAGTGCTGCTAAGACACAAGAATTTGCACCTGCTCTAACACTGATTTGAAGAATTAAAATAGTATTTTTAGAACTTTTAGCTGAATTTCTGCAACTCCTTTAGCCACAGTATTTCTATGCAATATCCTACCACTGTGCTGTGAGTATGACCAGTTTGACAGTTTCTGGTTCTATGCATAATGACTGGTCTATAAGCATAGTTTACTTCTATTTCCTCCACTATCCCTGACATCGTAACTTTTTATTTTCTTCTTTCTAACACTGCCAGTTATTTGAAGTCTCCACACCAATAGAGAGAAGCCTCCAAAATTTGCAAGAAGGCCTTACCAACATCGTCAAAACCCCTTTAAATTTTCTACAGTTTATCTAACATTGCATTTTTTCAGCTTGTCAATATAGAGGCAATACATAAAACAAGTAAGATGTCTCCAAGATGTCCTCCCACATCTCAGAGACACAACTGCACATCTTGCAACGTACAGGTTTTGTTACTGCATTCTTAAAATAGAGGCTTCAGGTAGCAGTATTTAGTGTAATAATGCTTCTACAATTCATGAGCACTTGTTAAGATAATATGTAGTACCTCAGCACTGACTTTTTTTCTCTGCAAAAACCCTTAAGATAAACACAATCCATATTAAAAAAACAACTAACAGAAAAAAATTCGAATAACAAAAGAACAAAGCATGGAAATAACAATATAAAAGGGAAACTCATCAGATCTATTTGCAAAGTTAAACTTAAGCTGAGCTTCTATGAACACATTTGTCCTTTCACTACTCAAAGTAAAGTAAAAATATTTGCTGGGTCAGTAACATCTGCTGTAATCTGCATGGCAGAAGTCTAGCACTGATGGAGAGGAAATGAGCACTTCTATTCCCTCAAACAGACATCAGCTGCAGCCTTTCTTCGCAAGACAACAACTTGATTTCCAAGTGTGAACTGAGGGTATGGCCTACATTAGAAAAAATAAAAAATATTTCCATAAAGGATTGAAAAAAAAGAAAATCCTTTCAATGCATAACCACAATTAAGAAATGATGATCTCTTTTGGTCTCTAGCAGCAAGCTGAAGAAGTTCAATAAATACTAATTTCAAGCACTGATCCACTGAATGCTAATTCCAGCACTAATTCCACTGTTCCTCCAAATCACACTGGGCACAGTGACTGAGCAGGTGAAGAATGAGCTTTAGGCTTCCTTCTTTTTTCCCATACCAGACACCATCATCAGGCTTATTAAAAATAGTGCTGAAATACAGAGCAAAAGGACTCTGCACTAGAAAGAGTGGACAGCATAATCTGTCTGTTGAGCTACGGGCAGCATGTCCAGGAGGAAAGCAGAAAACTCCAAAGAAAAACAAACAGGATGTTGTAGGCACACTACTAAAGCTTAAGTTCTCTAGTAAAAAGAAATATGAGAGACTTCAGAGCCAGTATACAATAAATATGCACAGCAGCTATAGCCAACACAGCCAGTGCTGCACTTCTTTGAGCAGCCAAAGTGCAAGAAAGCAGACAACTACAGGGAAATGAAGCCAGTTAAGTAGTAACTAATTATAGTTATAGAAAGGGCAGAGAGGGAGGAAAGTTGTCAAACTATAAAAGCAGGCCTGTATAACTAAAACATACAATATTAAAAAGTTCTACCCATGATGACTGTACAGAGTAATTCAGGCCAGCCACACATATTGAGAATTTTTTGTAATAGTTCAACCTCCACTAGAATTAGCTAGGCAATTAATTCCTTGAAAATAAAGTAAACTTTTTTGCATTTTAGATGAAATTTTAAAGTACAAGAATACTATTTTAAAGCTGCTTGAGTGTGCATTTTCCCCTTTCTTCTGGCTTTAAAAAACCCCTTAGTCTGCCTGCAGAGAGCAGCACATAAACCACCATCACACAGCAACTTGCATCCAACCGAAATGACCGAATTGAAATCACATTTGACAGTGAAGTGACCGATTATCTTCCACTCTATAAGTCAGGGTCTAAATGACATGGCAGCTGGGGACCTCATGTCAGGAACAGCATCAAGCACACATCACTTGGTGCATCAATCACTACCCTTAACCTCCCTACTCTTCTTCCTCAGTTTTGCTGTCCTTGAAAGTTTATTCCTACAAACACTGAACCAAGGGCTGAAGATGAAAGATACGAAAGAAAAAAAAAATTAAAAAACACCAAAAAAACCCCAAACCCAAGTATGCAAGATCCTTGGATACAAAGCCTCCAAGGGAAAAAAAAACCACTGAACACAAACACACAACTCCAACAAGAATGAAAACAAACTATCTGCTACTCAACTTCATATTTAACATGTCTCATGTCCATTTAGCTTGTGGATATTTCCCCAAAAAAATGTAAATAAAAGATATTAAAATAATTTTATACCCCCCCCAAAAACCCTACCAACCAATACCAAAATGGTGGCATCTTTCAGACAGCTTTATCTCACACTACTTTAATCTCCTATGACATCAACTAAACTATGGTTTTGAAAAGAGCCATTTTTAAGGAAATGGATATTCTCCCCCAAGTAGGTCAGTGCCTCTACATGGAGTCCATTTCAAACACAGAAGCAAAACAGCACTGTAAGTATTAAGAAACAAACTAACATGCCATGCCGCAATGTATCATTTAGTTGCTTTGTCATATCCTTTTTCACTTCCTTCATTTTCACCCTAACATTGCATTTTCCTTCAAAATTTGCATACAGATTGATCAGTTAACTGAAAGATTCAGCAGGGGATGATAAAAAAACTCCACAAAATTAGAAAAAAAAAAACAAAAACACCCACCCAAGAACAAACCTAAACCAACTGATTCTCACACCAAATCTCTGGGTGAAGCAGCAGCAACAGCACAGGTATCTCATATAAGCCCAAGCACAGAAGTCAGCTTCTCAGGAAGAGTAGATTGCTGCAATCCAGCTGGCAGTATTTCAACCAAGGGACTCTGAAAAAGGCATTTGCAGGTGTGCACTTTGCACTTCCTTCTGTTCAATGCCTGGAATCCCCACAGAAGTGAACTCCCCAGCAGCACATCCCAATCCTGCCTCCTCATCAAGCAGCTGTAAGGATGGCAGGACAAGAAAGAGCATTATTACAGTTCTAACCCAAAGGGTTACTATCAGATCTAGTAAAATTTCTTGAACATGTAGGTGCAGAAATGCTAATGAGAGGTGAATCATTCATGCAAAACTACTCAAGCACATTCAACATAGTCTAAATGAAGTGTGCTCCCCTTAAAGAGAGAAATTATGGTATTTCATCCTGATTCTTCTGTTAATGTGCACAATTCTCCTTTGAGAAGTAACTAGGGTGAAGGGTTTTTATCATACATTTCTGTATGGGGGATGCAAATCATTCCAATTTGGAAGTCATTGGTTTTCTGCATATTCATATTTTCCTATAATAGTTTCTATGCTGAACTCCTTACCCTCTGTCACAGAGAAGCTTTCGAAAGTCCTGCTGGTTTCACCATGAAAGATATTTTGACTTAAAATTCTAAGGCACATGTTCCTGTTTCCCCTATAACAGCATATTTTATTGATACCAAAACACAGAATTTAGGCTTTTTAATTACAATTTTCATGATATGCTGAAATAATTTTTTTCAGTTCTTCCACTACAAGGTTCATCAAACCTTGAGAGGAGTCCATAGAGATATTATTACATTACTAATACTTGGAGAATTTTACCTTTTAATATTTCCACACTGAGTTATCTATTTAGAATATAAAGAATTCTAATGAGACCAAAATAATTTAAAAAATACCCAGGTGTTATTTCAAAAAATTATGCCAAGTCAAGTATTAAAAACCACTTCATGTGTTAAATTTAGATGTTATGAAACACAGCTGGCTGGCTGCATTGTTTTTAATTATCTTTATTTTTAAGCTAGAGAGATACCACAGAAAGATAGCTCCCAGTATAATTACTGTGTAAGGAAGATAGTAAGTAAAAGTTAAGATTGTTTCCCTATGAGTTGCAATGGTAACTGATACAAAGAATGGTCCATATCTACAGTAAAATTTACCATCCATGTTTAATATTAAAATTATTACAATAAATAGTTGATAAAACCACCATTCATCTGTAAAATAGTTCGGCCTTTTGAAATCCTAAAAATTTATTTCATTTATTCTACATCAAAGATTTAATTTTTAACTTGGTGTTCACTGCACATGTTTTTCAAAGAGGAAGGCAACACATCTGAGAATCTGAGAGCAACCAAATCATCAGCAGTCAAACTGCTTTGGATGACAAAACTAAAGAGGAGTAAGGAGTGAAGCCGCAGCTGGATTGCAAACCATCCCGGTGATTAACAGCACCAAAGCTGTTGGTTTCTCAACTTCCCAAATCCTTTTGTTTTTGGCTTCAGGGAGGAAGCTGGCTGTGAAGAGCATGCACTACATGGTCCAACATGTACACCAGCTGAGCAGCTATCCTGCAGGATTAGCCCTGCCAAATTTTCAAGTGGGAGTTAAATCCTCCCCACACCTTGCTGCCACACCAGAGAACTCAGCAGGCAAGATGCACAGCCAGAAACACAATTCAAAACACAGGAAACCCAGGACCATTCCTGATGCCCACAGCCACAAAGAATTGAACATACCAAAAATTAGTCACTTTTACCTAGGGGGACACCAGATGCCTTGCAGGCAGATCACAAGGCCAGGGGCAAGTAAAAATCATTCAGCAACCAGGTTAGAGGCCATCCATTAATACTCCTTTACAGAAGCTGTGTCTTAATCACTATCAAAGTCTTCTTCAAATATACTCTTGCACGTGTTTGAACAAACAACACATCAGTGACCCTTCATTACTAATGTATATTGCATATAATAATGTATATTGCATTTGACTGTCAGTATATTACTAATATACTGACATTTAAATAACTTAACTTGGTCAGCACAAAATACTGAGTATTAATATGATTTTGACCTCCCCAGTTGAAAATTTCAACTGCTCAGGAATTCTGAACTGAATAAACCTCAAAACACCTTTTACTGAGTCCCTGTTATTAAAGACATGAAAAGAAACACCACCACCCAGCCCAAAATTTAACTTGCTAAATTTGAAACTGCTGGTAATGAAAAACACCCTGCTGAAACTCCTGGCCTTCCTTGACAAATTTTTATGGGAGAGGGGCTCATTACCCCTACCTTCTCCTCCCTTCAAGCATCTAGTCTCTACTGCCCAATGGTCAGCTGAAGCTCCAGCTCTTGCCTCAACCCCACCTGCATTTCTTTTTCCACGCCAACAGTTCTGTGATCACATGGTATGAAAGGTTCAGGCAGCTCAACTAATAGAAAGAAAAACCATTTTGAGGAATAAAAACGGGCAGACTCTGTGAGCTGAGCTCCATGAACTAACTCACTATTGGGTTGAAGAGGCAGCAGGGTGGGCAGAGCAGCAGAATTGCCTCCTTTCAAGCAGCTGGCCTAGATTCACTCAGGAATCGCACCACCAGGGCGAGCTCAGGCTGCCCTCCTATCAGTTCTGATAAGTGCACATCGAACAAGTGAGATTAGCTCACACACCCAGCTGAAAATTACTCTACTGTAAGGTTAACTTTCCATTACATCAGCAAGCTCAACTAATCACACCACCATATGAGCACACAACTTTTCATACACTGTGCATAGAAAACATATACAATCAAGACAGGATTTTTAAAGTGCAGTGCAGTTACATATCAGTCTAGGCTATAAAATCATATGGTAAGGCTCTTACAAAAGAACAAAAAGGAAAGCAGAGGACACTGCTGGGCACACTAGAATTTCCTGCACACTGTAACAGAATTACACATAAATTAAATTCAAACACTGCAACTGGCCAACACTGGAAAAGGTTTGATTTAAGCTTTATGTTAAAGCTAACTTAAGTATTCTTGGCAATTGTGACCATCTCACAAGGTCAAGTTTCATTTTATTTAAAGTTCAGTACGAATTATTACATGAATGGTCTTTTAAATGTACAAGATATAAAACCAGGCAATACTTAACGCCTTATTCTTCTAAGAATCTACCTGCCCATAATTCAGTGACAATTGCTGGTAGCAGTACCAACCTTCATGCCATCCTACATTTTTCTCAGCATCAACTCCAACGATCTACAATGCTTTTGCAGACAAATGTCACTCCAGAAATTCTGCCATCAAAGACTTCAGCTGCCTTTCTGAAAGGTTTCTTTGTAATAACATCACTGTATGATAGGCTGATTTCTGCATATATTGAGACTGCTTTGATTAGAATTTGATAAACTACTATTTTGTAGTTCAACTTCACCAACAATGCTAAAGACCACACCTCATACACCTAGTTTGTATTTTTATTTTTCTGGTCATTCTCCTGTCAGGCTTTAACCCACAGCACTAGAAAGAAGCCTCATATGGGGTATTCTCTACTTTAAGAGCACACTTCTAAGGACCACTGTCATACTCTGATCATTTTCGTCACACAAAAGAGCAGTCTAAACTAACTTTTCTTCAGGTCTCACATCTTGTTTGAGTATGATGCAATCTCTCCATTTAAAAAGCTCTACTCTAAAAGTGTCAGACCAGAACTATGTTCTGTCTCTTAATATTGATCCCCCTTGAGCTACAATGGGCCATGGCAGGAAGCAATCCCCCTAACGTTTTAATCAATCCTCCCTCTGGTTGTAAGTCAACATCTTAAGTATTCAGATTAAAAAATGAGAAGCACACAACTATTAATAGCTTTAAGTAATAAGAGCAATAATAGCAATAAGCAAAAAAAGAGAAAAATAAAGGCAATTAAGAAAAGCTGTATCTGGAGATGTTATTTTCAATGCTGACCAAAAAAATTTCTAAATCTTCTGTGCCACTAAGAAATAATTCAGTTCTATTTTAGTTTAAGTGCTTCTGAATGTAACACCCAGAGTGATACTGTTCAGCAATACTGCTTCCAAAATTATTTTCAAATGTGTACTGAGCTATCACTGCGTTAAATGACAGAAATGTGGCGTGAAAACAGCCACACAAAGAGCCATTTGAAAATAAGATACAGAAGTATTCTGTTCCCCATGAGTGGCTTTAAGAAGGGCTGCTGGGCAGTGACTGTGAGCAGCAGCCCTGCCAGCCCCTAAGACCAGCAGGCTCCTGTAAGGCACATCTGAAGCATAGAATTGCACTGATGCACAAAAAGCAGAAGATTAAGTGGCTTTTGGGAGAAGGAACATACATCAGAGCAAGGTTTAGTCAGCCGTGTGTTTTACATTGCTCTAACTCAAACTCTGTCAAAAGGAAAGTGGATACATACTGGCTTCTGAAGTGCCTGTGAACCTACTGGCTACTTTTTCATTTTTAATGCAAAGTAAGGAGGCCATGGCTTACAGGAATTTCACAGCCACATCCACACAATGAAGCCACTACCTGGTTCACAGGGCTGCTGCGTTAAACTAAAGTTATGAAAGTAAATACTGACCTGATTGTTTCCTATTTAAAACGCCACATAATAGAAGGAGTCACCTGATGACACTAGAGTTATCAGTATGCAGCCATTAAACCAGGGCTGAAAAAAAAATTGACTCATCCCTGGTTATACATGAAACTCACTCTGCCAAGGTGAACAGGAAATCACTGGTTTCTGTGAGCTGAGTTCCTGGCCCCTGCAGTTGAGAAACGCCTTCACCTCCTTGTGCCATCATCCCCACCTCTGCAAGACATCTACTCCACAAACATCAGCTCAAGACGTTCAGACCCTCCCAGGGAATAGTTTGTGACTGCCTACACTTTAACACTACCCCAAATTTGAATTACTAATTTAAACGAGGCTTAACCAAACTACTTAAATGGTGAATAAATGCCATTCTAATTACAGAGCACACATTTGCAATTAACTAGCTCATTTCAGGAGCTGGAGCACCAACTTAGAGAAAACAGAACGTCATTCATACATACATACACATCTCTGGTCTAGACAGGTTAAGTGAACAGTCTGGCAATAAAGTGAAGCTAAAAATGTGTGTCATACTACAGTCCTCTCTCCTACACCTTCTCGGAGGCAAATTTTCCTTCACTGACTTTATGCTTAAAATGAGGTTTTGAAGCTGCAGCCATTGTATTTTGTAAATCTTTGTTGTCTTAATGGGTATTTTAAGGTAGTAATAAAAAAAACCACCACAGCAGCACTGAATTACTAGAACTGAAGAAAATAAAGCACGCGAAGTATGAGCCTGCCCCATGAAAGAGACCAAATACCACTCAGTTGACAGCCAGTTAAAGAAAAAAAAAATTCTGCTGTGCACATTTAGACATTTCTATGCAAGAAAAAAAGCAAAACTTCTTGTATTTTAGCTTACAAAGAAGACAAAACTGACCTTTAATTTCTGCACAAGATAAACAATCAAGTTTTTAGCCATATACACAGAAACACACACGCACTGAGGACATATCTGAAGCACTGTTTTAACTGAGACCAGTTACTTGTCCTTATGGGTAAGCAGAAGGAAATGCTGTGAGTTATTATCAGTGCAGGGATGATATGCACAGTTCTTATTACATCTGCTTCAATTTCAAAATGACTTAAGTAACAACCCTTTCTTCCATAGTAGCAAACACAGAACAGGTGACACTCTCGGATTCCAATTCAGGTTTCAACACAGACAAGGTAGTTATTAACCTTTAGAGCAATGGCTTCTTGAAACCCACTCTCTTAAGGTAAAAAAATTCTATTTATTGATTTCTGTTATTCAAGTCAGCTTAAAAAAAATGCAGTCATCCAAAGTCAGACTGAATTACTGCTCTTATGTTCACAAACCAACAGCTAAAAATGCCAGTAATCCCACAAACTAAGCAGGTATTAAGTGAAAGATGCTAAACACTGCACAAAAATACATCTTCCCTTATTTCCCAACATTTCAGCAGGTAAAAACTTTATTATACATATAGAATCATACAGAAGAAATAATACTAGTTTGATACTTCAGGGAAAGTTCTAGACATAAAATAATTTATCATTTAGCACTGAGCAGTATTACTACAAAAAATTCTCACTTCCATAAGAAGGTATGGTCTACCTTTTAAGCCCAGATACACAGCAGTGGCCCATCTAGCTTTTATGGGAACTAAACCTGCATATTTTACATAAAGTGACATTTTTTCGGTCAAGATATTAATACAGACCATAGGTATTTCTGCACATAAAAGCATTTCTTTCACTGAGCCCAACCTGAAGCCACTGTCAGTCAGAGGAAGATTACAATGGCCAGGAAAAAACATTCAGTGAATGGGTAGTTCTGACAGTCTTCTGTTCAGCGATATTTCATCTGCAGGAGGCGGCACACAAACTGCACGCAGAAGATTCCTGAATGCTGTCTTTTCTTGGAATTACATTTGCACATAACTGGTTCAGCGTGAAGCCAACAACTTCACGCTAAAATAAGTTTAGCTGCTTTTCCTTAAGTCGCCCATTAAAACAATCTTCGTGCATAATCGCCCCTTTTCCCAGCCACCCTCCTGAGACACTAAGCACCCCTCCAATTTATTCTGCAAGACTGGTTCGCTAAGCGAGCGGATCAAACAGAAACTGCTCAAAAAGGCGTTTCATACAGACTCCCGGGGCAGCTGCTCGAAAATTGTAATTCCTACTTTCTCCTTTTTACGAACGACCGGCCGAGGATCCCTCGGGCTGCAGGGGCAGGGGCTGGGCCGGCGGGGCAGCGCGGGCGGGCGCCCGTGCGGGGGACAATAAAAGCCAGACCCAAGCGAGGTACACGCCTCAAAAAATGC
Organism: Calcarius lapponicus; assembly: GCA_039654755.1. Lineage (NCBI taxonomy): Eukaryota > Metazoa > Chordata > Aves > Passeriformes > Fringillidae > Calcarius > Calcarius lapponicus. The sequence continues at coordinate 70,533,896 of CM077464.1, forward strand.
TCTAGAGAGGAATTAAAAAAAAAAAAAAAAAAAAAGGAAAAAAAAAGGAGGGGGAGAAAAAAAAAAGGGCAGGAGAAGGCAGCAAGCGAGGCGGGCAGGCTGCTGGCGGGCTCCCGCTGCCACACACGCTCCCACCCGCGCACGGGCGCCCCCTTCCTTCCTTCCCCCTCCTCCCGCGGTTCCAGTCCCACCCGCTCCTCTCCCGCATATTTGAAAGGCTGCTTTAATTCCTGCAGCAGCAAATTCCTCCCTCCCAAATTTGGGCGCAAAAGGAAAAAAAGGGGAGGAGGGACCGGGATGGAGGGGGAAGGGGAGAAAAGCTAGGGAGAAGAAATATCTCCGGCATTCTCGCCGCCCGGCTCCCCAAGCCCCGCGCAGGCATTATACAATTTCGGCGAGGCAGGAAGTGACTGGGGGGGGTGGGGGAGAGAGGCGGCGGCGAGGGGGGCTGGAGCCGCATCTAAGGAGGAGGACGAGGAAGGCGGGGGGCGGCCAAAGGGACGGGGGGCCCCGCGGCGGGGCCGCCGGGATGGGAGCCTCGTCGGTGCCCGCTGTATCCCCCCCCCGCCGCGCCGCCTCTCAGCCCACCCATCGCGGAGACCCCACGGCCGCAGGCTCGCACTGTCACGGCCCCCCCGCCACGCCTCGGCCCCGGGCTGGAGACTCACCCATGGCGCTGGCCGGCGGCGGTGCGGCTGCCGCTGCTGACGCTGGGCTCCGGCTGGCTGCTCGTCCTCCCGCCCTGCCTCCCTCAGCCGCGGCGGCACCGAGCGGGCCGCCCCCTCCTCCCCGAGCGCCTCCCGCCAGCCAACCCGGCGGCGATTCTCCAACGCCCCCTACGCCGATTCCGCCGAGGGGCCGCGGCCCTTCCGCACACGGCGCCTACGCGCTCCCGCGGCCGGACGGACTTAGCGGCTCCGCTCCCGCCGCCGCCTCTGCCCGCTCCTCCTCCTTCTCCCTCGCCGCCTCCGCCCAGATCCTCACACGCTCCCCGCCCGCCTCTCCGAGCGCACAGCGGCTTCCGGCTCAGCCCCTCCGCCCGGCGCTGTCCCCACGTCTCTCCCCCGCCCCTCCCAGCCCAGGGTCGGTCACGCTGTTATTTCCTCCCGCGCCGCGCCGGAGAACAGAGGGACCGCTCGGAAGCCATTTTGGAACCGGGCGCACGCTGCGGGAGCGCGCAGGCCGCACGGCGGGCTCTGCCCGGATCAAAGATGTCCGCCGGGCTTGACGCGCGGGGCGAGGCGGTCGCGCCGCCCCCGCCTTGCGCCGGGGCCATGCTCGGAGCGGCGCCGCCCCGTGCGCGCCTGGCGGGGCCCCTGCGCCGCCCGCGGCCGCCCACACAGGCGGCGTAGGGAAAGGCCGGCGGGAGAGCGCCATGGGCAGAGCGAGCGGGGTCCTCAGCCGCGCTTACCCCCGGGGAGCCTCGGGCTGCGGCACTGCGGCGATCAACTCGCTGCTCCCCCCACATAGTCACGACTGGGTGCCCAAGTCCCCCGTAATGAATGAGGGCTCAGTGAGAAAACAACCAAAACACAACCAAACCATTTGAATGCAGCTGTTGGCAGGCGCTGGGTAACATTTTTGTAAGGGACCGAAGGGATGCTTGGGTGCCCTGAGAATCCCAGGGCCAAGCCCGGCCGCCTGGGCTGGTCTGTCCAGTACGTCCCTGAGAGCCTGCACTGGCTCCTCGAAAATGCTGCTGCCAGCCGAGAGAAACGTCCACTGCAGTACAAGAGTGAAAACATGGATTCCAAGAGAGGCAGAAACATGCCTTTTGCCTTTTCTATTCCGATAGAGCTCTCAACGTTGTATTTCTCTTTTACTTTTTGGATAGGTATCTATCCAAAGGCTCCAAGAGCCTTTTAAAATCTGGGATATTTTATGCCCAAACTGGAATACTGGAGACCTGTATTTATGATGTGCGATTTGAAACTTAGCATACTTTCTTTTGTGTCAGGGATTTTCAAGTATGGTTCATTTCTGGCCTTTTCTTTCATATGAGGCATGGTGCACTTCTCTAATCAGGAAAGGTGGCTAGCAAAAAGGCAAAAATACATTAATTTACTGTTTATTATATAATTTGTTGCTGCCATTATTAAAAGTACATCTTAAAATCATGCCCTGGTACTGGGAGGATAAAAATAGCAATTTTCATTTCAGCAGCAAAAGGAAATTTCTCAATATTGCAATATTCCTGTAGGCACTCATAGGCAGGCAGGCAGGAGCAACAATGAAGACACAAAGTTTGCCTTTGTTTCTCAGAGTTCTATCCAATTCTTTCCTCTCTAGTGGTGTTTTTTGTTTTGGGGTTTTTTTTGTGCATTTGATAAACGACAAGGAAAATGCATAATCTTTTCAGAAAGGTATGCAGCCCTTCACAATGTGGTTCAGCACTGTTTAAGAACTGGAAATGTTACAATGTGCTGTGGTTCTTGGGTGCCCAAGGAAAAGAGATTTTTATTATCATTGGTCACAGGACTGCCAAGTGTTATCTCATAAATCCATGTCTTTCACAATGGATGAGGTAAGAAATAACCCTTTTTTCATTCTGGTTAGTTTAGGTGGTAATGTCCATGGCAATAAGATAGAGCTACACTGCTTTTGTGGTTATTCGAACACCAGAGACATTTTACACCACAGAAGTTGTTCACTGAATGCAAAATATGGTCCCCACAGCTTTCCCATAAAAATACATTGTGGGAAAACAAACAGTATGAATAATACTTGTTTCTCTCTTGTAGTAAGGGCTTCACATTGCTTAAAAATATTTATCTTGGTTTTCAGATATGTAATGTTGAGAAAATAGCATGTAACTGATGGGGATGTCTTCAAGTAGGAAATCATGATTTTGGAGAATTCCCTTTTAAGTAAAACATTACTTTGTGTATTGATTGTTGGAAAAACAAAAGTGAGCTTGCACCTTTGAAACCTACTGCAAAACTGGCACAGGGTTAATGAGGAAGCAAGATGCAAGCCAATGGGTTTTATGTGAGGTTAATGTCCCATTTTTCTGGGTTGTGAATAGCAGTGTGGGGGGTGTCTCTTCATCCAGCAATTCACAGGCTTTGGGAGATTCTGCAAAATTGTGTTCATTTTGAGAAAAAAAGCAAATGCAAATGGGTCCCTGAGGTTTGAAAAATACTGTGTTCTGTGTACAATATAATAAAGCCAAACTTTTTCCATTCCTGTAGTGATCTGCTGCTTCTTTTCAAAAGCAAAGGCTTCATTAAATATGTCATTGAACTGTAAAAAACGGAACTCGACAAGTAAATTTCAGGATTCTGTAGATTGTATTTATTTGATTCAAATAGGGAAGGTACAATTTTGTGACTGCTTTTTGTGAAATCAATAAAAAGCTTTGCAAAATTAAATGCAGGATGCTACCTGCCATAACTCAACCCCCATCTCTGTCCCTCTTGTCCTCAGATACAGAAACAAAAACCACTCACCTCATTTAGAAAATCTACTAACTAGGGTTGCCTCCAGGTTGGTTCCCAACCAGCCTAGCCAGTTTCAGTCTCTCCTTGCCAGTGAGACATAGGAAGACTATTTTGTTTTTGTATTTCTTTTAATGCAAGCAGACGTGACTCACTAGGTGAATTTGCACACAGCATTAGCTCCAGCATGAGATGTGGTGGAATAACTGCACTTGTAGTCTGCTGACTTGCTCCTGCATGGCAACTCCAGTCCCTCCTGGGTTTGTAGGACACATGGTCCATCTCCAGACTGAATCATGCTTGCTCAGTCAGTCCAAAGTATGCAGCATCCTTTGGAGCTGCTGTGCAAGTGTGACAGATCTATGTGTACCAAGCAATGTCCTGCTGAAACAACAGTTTTTTTTACAGCAACAGGGTGAAGTCCCAAATTCCTGCTTCTGTCTACAGTCTAACTCTTGCAAGATAGGAGGCTGAGGATACTCAGTGGGGAGTAATGAACACAGCATCCTCCTTCAAACCCATCCTTAAATTTCAGATTTGGAATAATGCCTACCAGCATCTTGACCACTCTTTGACCCTTGCTTGTCATGTTGACCAGAAGTGTCTCTTGTCCTTGTATTGTGTTGCCTCCTGGACACTCGTTGCCCCTTACATTGAATGATCTCTTTGTAAATGATGCCATTTTGCTTTGTTCTCTAGCACAAGAAACAGCAGTAATACAAATGCTAACAGTAATGTGAGGCATCAGGTGTCACATCTGTCTTGTCCCTCGACCCTGTCCTTTGGTGACATACCAAGTCAGTATGGTCATTTGCCTGAATAAATGTTTCCAGAGTCAGTCCTGTATTAATGGCACTTTTCTGTTCTCAGAGGAGGAGGGCTGTCATGAAACAACCCTTGCAAACTCGCAAGCAGCACAGTAACCATCTAGAGGGATGGAGCGCCTCTCCTACAAGGAAAGGCTGAGAGAATTGAGATTTTTTAGCCTGGAGAAGAGAAGGCTTCAGGGTGACCTGATTGTAGCCTTCAGTACCTGAAAGGAGCCTACAAGGAAGAAGATGGAGCATAAGGGAATGGCTTCAAACTGAAACTAGGTTTAGATTAGATATGTGGAAAAAAATATTTTCTGTGAGAGTGGTGAGGTACTGGAACAGGCTGCCCAGGGGAATTTTGGCTGCCCCATCCCTGGAAGTGTTCAAAGCCAGATCGGATGGGGTTCTGAGCAACCCAGGGTAGTGGAAGATGTCCCTGTTCATGGCAGGCAGTTTAGAACTCAATGACCTTTAAAAGCCTCTTCTAACCCAGGCAATTCTATTATTCTATCATTACTGCTGCAACATGAATGGTGTCTTTGGCTGCCACCTACAAGATTATTCTGCAGATACACAAATAGAGCGAGGTAAAATGTTCACCTCTTGCCTGCCTTTTAAGTTTTCCCATTTGTTTTTTTTAAAAAGTGCTCTGCAGCAATAGGAAAGAGCCACATTCACCAGCAAGTGAATGCTGTAAAAGTTATGAACACAGGCTTCTATTGAACAATTGCTACAGGAAAAATACAGCATCTCTTGTTTTGTAGTGTGTTTACTGTATCGTCCTGGTATACATCCATTACTTCAATTATCTAAAGAAAGAGGCTTTGATAGATTACGACCCAATGATGTGATCCTTGTGAGAGGCACACACATGCACTTATTGTTTAAGGTAGAAAATGGTTGCTTTGTGCAGTTCTAGTGGTGTAGCAGGGAATATAGCTCAGTAGAAGCAGGAAGGCAGCCTAACCCTTAGCCCCACACTCACACTAACAACTATTACTTCCTTAAGTGAGGTGAGATACAGCCTTCATGGCAGTTTCATTCATCCATATGAAAGACTTCTGTCTTGGGAAACATAGGAGGTTTCCAGTAGTGTTAAGCTATTTGAAAAATGCACCATCTAATGCATTGTTTGTACAAGAGTCACAGATGCAAGCTGGTGAGCTGACAGATTGAAAAATACATTTCCTACTCCAGGGAATCAGAGCCTTGAGCAAAGGCCCCTCTCGGCCTTCCATCCCTCTGCTTGCAGGCAGCAGCAGTAACTGCTGGTATGACCAACAGCAAGGCAATCGTGTGTGCCACGTGTCCTGTAATTCCTGTTCTCCCTTTGATTATTTGTTAATAAGTAAACCCCACTGGGGCTGGGCAGGTCTGGGTAGATCCTTGCAGGCTTTCCCTGTAGCCAGCTGTGCAATTGTTCATGAGCAGCACTGCAGCTGAGCGGGCTGAGGGGCCGCTCTGTCTGAGCAGGGCACAGAGGAAGGGGCTGCTCAGGCTGCCACTGCTGCGAGAGCCAGGCCTTCGGGCAGCTGGGCTCGCTGCCTCTTTACATTAGCAAGTGCTTCCTAGCCTGGAATAAGGTACTGCTGTCACACTTTGCATCTTAGATTAGGGGGAAAAAATACTTAGACATGCAATGCAATGTGACATTTTATTGCCTTTTTTTTTTTAATTTCAGGAAAGGAGTTATGCTTTCCCAAAGAAAAGTGTTTTTTCTTAAAATGAATTAATGAGTTAAAAATTAATTTCCTGCATAAACACTAGACGGTGGGGTTTTTTTAATTACAGAAGAAAAATATTAGATAATAAATCAAATATTACAGAATTAATTAAAACATCAATTCTGTATGTACAGTAATCAGCTCTTTATTCTCTTTACTCATATCAGGACATTGTTTCTATAAAAAGTCAAGTGAATGACAGGTTCTGATGGGAAACAAATACTGTGTACCCTGTGCCACTGTGGCCCCAGCAGTCTGGCTTTGTGTTTTGCAGTTGTCACCTTTTGATTAAAGGACATCTATATCAACTAGGAGCATTGAATCGGGCTTTGTCTTTGCACATACTAAAGCAGCAGTACATCTAGTACTTGACACTAGACTTGAGGTAGCAGTATGCACATCAAGGCCTTGGGTAGAAATGCTGAACAGCTGAAGCCAAGTGTTGCAGATTGTGCCACTTACTGGCATTTTAATCACTTTGTGGTTTCATTCTGTTTCCTTTACCTGTAAAAATGTGACTGTAGATTCTGTTATAGTTACTGGCATGCCTACAATCTGGAATCCTCTCCAAGTTCTTTCTGAAGTGACAAGTCTTTCCCTTTGTGCCTCAAATTGAACCAGCCTGGACTCTGCTCCCTCTGGATAGGCAGGTCCTGAGTCCACCAGGGCACTTACCCTTGTGCCGCTGTGCTTACTTAGCACATGACTTGGCTCCCAGATCTGGCCTTGGAGGCTGCACCTGGCACTTAAATGAATTGATTAAGCAAAATTAATTGCTTGGCACAACCTTTAGGAGCAAAGGATTTCACACAGAGCAGGACTTGTACCACCACTCCTGTCTAATCTACCACACAAACATGTGTAATTTATCCAAGGTAGTCAGACCATCCTTCCCAGTTTTTCTGCGTAGCTGCTCTGTATGAAAAAAAAAAACCATCAACCCTACAAAACCTCCTGAAAGTCACTTTTCAGACACTCAGTTGCAAACTTCAGGTACTCCTTTTGCATGGGATCTCTAGGTTCCAGCCTAAACCCAGCTGTTGAACCCCTGGGCTAGAATCAATGAACAGAAGCTTTTATAGTTCACTGCTTGGTTTTGTCTCCTGCTTTTGTCAGAGGATGACTTATTTGTCCCTGTCTTTTGGGCTTTGATGATAGTTTATTTAGTGGCAGTCATTAAGCTGAACACACCTATGTATATAGCTCCAGTTAATCCAGTAGAGCTACTCACCTGTCTTTTGCAACAAAAGGTGACATGAAATACTCAGCAGTAAGTAAAAAGCAAACTCTTTTTTATTTTTTTACTTAAACCATGTGTGACAGTTGGCATCTGATTACACGTAGGTCTGACTGAATGCTACTGCCACTGGTGATTGTGGGAATTTTGCAATTTAAGGGTTATTCAGTCAAAGCTCACTATTAACAGAAAACAATCTCAAAATTATATCTTGTAAGAAAACCACAAACTGATAAATGATGACTAGAACATTATAGAAATACTCAAAATACATTATGGTTCAATCCACTTAGTTAAATTATTGGCGCATAATGTGGAAAAAACCCTAGAAACATAGAACAAGGAAAATGCTGCAACTTAATTCATATTACTTCTTTGTGTTTATATTCTGAACTTCTGTTTTACATAAGGAGAAAAATACTTAGTGATTTTTCTGTGATGACTGAGCAATACTAGAAATAGAGCACAGTTCTGAAAGAATCAGTTACATAGACATTTGGGATTCATAATGGGAGATAATGGTCTTTTTGATGATGAATACACTATATAAGCCAAGAATATTTCAAGAGCTTGTTTCAGAGTAGATCCATTAGCATAACCCAAAACTTATCCTTATTCTTCCAGATAGGGAAAGTTCTTGTGTTGTTGCAATAACAGAAAGTTAGTGTGTTAGAGAGTTTTTGAAGAAATTATGTGCTTGTTACAGAGCCAGACTTCAGACATACTCCTTACAGTGTGTAAATTTTGATGCAAACACATAATCTGCATGAAAGTGTGGAAAAATAAGGGTTGGGGTTATTTACATAATATCAATGTATGTTTTTGAAACAACTTCTGGGTCATACATTCATTAAGTGTCCTTCTTGGATAAACTGGCAGCATGGACTCTTCCAAAACAGGATGTTTCTAAACTCTCTAAACTCCTTGCCAATACTTTTTTTTTCCCCGTTAACAGTCCAATGTAATGCCCAAAGTTCTGTAAAAACCATGGTAAAAAAAACCTGTGGTCAAATATATGGGAAGCATATACTGTTTGGTTTTAAATTCATAGCACTTTTTGGTAGCTAATCTTGTGCTCATGGAGTGCGTGGGAACGCCTCTGTTATATATTAAACTAAATAAAAGATGATAGATAGATAGATAGATAGATAGATAGATAGATAGACCAGAAATGCTTAGATGTATGACTTCATGTTTTATGAATTTAGTAATATTTGTAATGGCCATACCTGTCTTCAGATATTACTCACTTTGACCAAAGATGCTGTGATAGAAATAGTCTATTGGACCTACACTTACATGCCAGTTCCTGTGTGTTCTTTATTTCCTTAAAATTCCTAACTGGAAAATTTAATGTTATTGAAAGAGGGTTCAGTTGTGTAGGAAGCAGATACTTGTCCGCATTACCTTTCTTTAAAAATTGTTTTGCCTGCCTCTTTGCAGAAAGAATGCAGTATTGTTCTACCTGTAGTGTAGCAACTTGTGCAGTTGCTGTTGAGCTAGCTGGTTCAAAAATATAGTGTATTTCATTCCAGTTCATGAGCCAGTGATCTCCCATTTTATATCAATTTATTTCTTGGTGGTTTTTCTAGTTTATTGTATTTATCTCAAATATTTAAAATGTCTGCAAATGTCCCCATGGTAATGGAATTCACTTGGCAGCACTATATAGTTATATGAATCATTACAAGACAGTAAATAAATTATTTAAGGCAGAACTAAATACCAAATGGAAGTTTATATCTTTGGAAACAGCAGAAAGAGTTCGTTGTGAAAATACCTCAACACCATTAAAATTTTTTCCTGGAAACCCCTACTTCTTGAACAGACTTGAACATTTGGTCCTGATGTTTTGGGGGATGTCCCCCAAATAAAAAGCTTTCCCTGCAGATGGCTGGATCACCCATAACTCTGTTGTGCCTGAGTCCAGACAGCACAGCTGGCTGTTGGAACCTGTATGAAAGAATGTGGATCACTTAATTTTGGGGTCATGCATCTATTAATGCTATGGTCTGTCCATTGTGGACAAATGGAGAAGTAATCCTTCAGAAAGGTTCTTAGCTCTGACAGAAAGCAGGCTAAAGCAGTGTTTATGGACTGTCAAAAGATGTAGTGTATGGGCATGAACTTCCAATGAATAAACAAATCACTGTTTTTTGTAATGACATGTAATGGAATAAGATGACTGAATACTTGCAGAGCATTTTTTGCAAGAGAACAGTATTCAGTTTTCTTGGGCTACAACTGGCAAAGCAGCCTTTTTCAGAGTATTCATGATTACCACAGCTATGAAAAAATTGTCCATTCAACTCAATGTCTTAGATGGACCCATTAGCTGCTGTTGTCTTCTTGCATAAATGCAGTCGCAAAAGTGAACAGGGTTTTAATGTAGGATGTCTTAATCCATTGTGATAGCTACATGGCTTCTTCTTTGAATACAAAGGAAGACCGTGCAGTCAAGTGTATTTTAATTCCATATCTAAAGTTCAGCAAATGGAAGAAAGAACATTGAAAGCCTTAAATAAACCACAATGTGATAAATCATAACAAAGTATAAAATTAAAACATTCAGTTTATTTAGACAATGTTCTCAGAGAATGGAATACATGGTCTGGAACCAAAGCATACATTTATGTAGCCCGTTGTTATTTCACAGTTTATTTATAAAATGATTCCATTTTTGATAACATCTGTACATGGCAAGGTGCCTAACCTCTGGGGCACAATGGGGAGAAGTTATAAAGTTAGCATCCTCCTTCCTCTTGATGTACAAGCTTTTCTGCTGGAAGGAATCAGTGTTACTCTGCTGACTGAACTCAGGCAGCAGCATCTGCTGGATCCTACTAACTTCCACTCATTGGAGAAAAGACAGAACTGCTCTAAAATGGAGGCAACAGGAAATTTTGGTAGGGGGCTCTCAAAACAGCCAACCAAGGCAAGGTAGGTACAAGGCTGTAGATCTGTTGTGCTACAGAGTCAACATTGACTTCAGTCATGGTGCAAACTAGACAAAATAACACAAAATGACAAAAATAAATCTGAAATTACCTACCTCCAGCTGCTTACACAAAACTCCTGGCATTTTTAATTCTGCTTTTCTGTCTGATTACTTGACTGAGAAGCTACTAAAACATAATTTCTATTTGAGCAAATTTTTGAAAGGGCAGTGAGTACTTTTGAATAATGCATTTATTAGGTAAAGTACTGATCTGGATGGAAACAAAGCTCCTAAAACACATCTTTGTGTACAGAAATTCCACTTGCTGTACATCACTGAAAAATTAAGTATGGCAGAAAAAATAAAGATGATTCGCCATAAAAATGGTTTTTTCTGTAATAGTTATGACCTAAAATGTATTTTTAATGTTGGAAAAAATAACATCTTGTTCATTTTGTCTGATGGATTTTACCACTTCCTGCCCTTCCTGCCTGATTATTGAGGAATTCAGAATGTTTTGGCCAACAAGAAGTGTGTCCACACTAGGGAATTTCTTGCTCTCATTTCAGGAAACACAGCTACATTACTGCTATTAATGCAGGCTTTCCCACCACCATTTATCTCATGCTGTCTGGCCTCTGTCATTTTTCTAGATCCCTCTTATCTGTTCCACAGTGGGCCTCTATCCTGCCATTAATTCCGCGTGGTGCAGAGGCTGGCAGTGCGGTCCCAGCCATTACAAATACCTGTGGTAAACACAGAGGAGATTGCAGTACTTTAGCTGGCAAATACCAAGGCAGCAACTTTCTCACATGTGTCTGGAGATCAGAGTGAGCTCCTACAGACACAGTTACACAAAGTGAACATTCACCCCTAAGCCTGTGAGCCTTTGGAGCAGGCACCAAACGCTTCCAGGTCAATGGGGGCCCTGTCCTTGGTAGAACAAGTAATTAGAAACAAGAAGATGAGACCTGGCTGGCCTGCTTTCCATTGCCTGCTCCTATCTTCTCTCAGCTTGAGCTCTCCACCCTCATTTCATTGTTTCTTTTTTTTTTTTTAATGATGCTTAAGTATTCTAAAACAAACAAAACAATCCATTTAATAAGAAAAATACATTAGCAGATTGAAGGGTATTTTTAAGACTTTTCTTCTCAGCATGCTTTCATTGAGCATTGAGATTTCATGTATCTCTGGTAAATAAATTAGAAGATAAATAGCATTAAACTCATAAAACAATTGCTGTATTTTGCTGATGGTTGGCATCTCTGCAGTACAGCTGCTTCTCCCAGCCTCCTGGGTGTAGAAAAAGGGACAATAGTGAGCTATGCAGTGTGACTGGCATCTCTTCCAGTCTAAAGGCACACGCACACATATTTACCAATATTCACCATCAAATCAGAGTAATTTCTATAGGTTTGGTAGCATCTTGAAAGGCTTTCTGTCACCCAACCAGGAACCAGCAGCTGGTCAATGCAGGAGGTCACACAGGATGGTCTTAACAAACTGTTTTGCCCATGCAATCCATCACGGGTCAGACAATGCCTTTGTATCTCTCAGAACACATCTCTTTTCTTAGTATCTATTCTAGCAGGTGCAGCTCTGCGTGTCAGCCACCCCAAACAGCCAGCTGTGCTTGCAGTGAAGCATTACAGTCTGCCGCCATCAGAGGAGAGGAGTCGTCACCAAAGGCTGTAAATAAAAGGGGAAGAATGTAGTGGCTTTGGGACTTCTGCCCAAGCAGATAAACTTTGACTGCTGTTGTGCCTTTGCTTTCTTAAGAAGCCCCAAGTGCTATTTCTGATCAGAGAAGAAAGAATTCTGCTGCCATGACCCTCAGGGGTCAGCAGTTCCAAGCTGGAGTTCACACTCCAGCATTGCCAGGACTGTGTTGCTCAGCTCCAAGTGCAATCCCCCGTGCTGTATTCCACATGGGTCCCCTGATTCCTCTTGTGAGTCCTACATGTTTCCACCTCCTCTGCCGATTTATAAAAGTTTTTCATTAGTTCCCTGTTCCCCAGTGCCCGTGTCCAATGATGAGTCCTCTACATTAAAGCAGGTGTTGAAAACACAGGAGGGAACAGGAGGGTTATAAGTAACTGGGTAATGAGTAATTCAGTTAGTCTTCCAGAGGCTATGGGACAAGAAGACTTACTCTAAGGAGAAGTCACTCCTCAGGAAATCCTTATGGATCATTGTTCCTATGGAGCAGGAAAACAAGCCTCTCACAATAGAAAATAGCTTCCCATCAGCAGCATTAGAAAATGATAGAGCAACCAAGCTCTGGTAGAATGAGTCATCACTCAGCAATTTTTCTTCAGTGCTTTCCCACTGATTGCTAGCAAAGGTCATGGGTTGCTAAGCCAGAGTCTGGAGGCTGTAAGATGGGAAGGGCCATCAGGAAGCCCTGATGCTGACAAAGATGTTTACCTCTCAATTTCAGTCAAGCTCAGAATTAGAGTATCGGGGGAAGATCCATCTTTCATCTAAATTCAAGATTTGCATTTTAGCAAATCTGAGGGAAGTGTTGTGGTTGCTATGGATAAGATATATGTAGGGTTCAAAACTCAGATTTCATTCGTTTAGTAGACAGAGAGCGAAGAAGACAGGAGAAGTTAAAAGGGTGCAGTGCTGTCACGTCCCCTGCTGAGACATCCAGTTCAGGGTTAGCTCCAGATTATGACACAGAAAGTAGCTTTGACTGCAGTGTTCCCCTGCCCATTGTGATAGAAGTCACTTGCCTCTGAAAGGTTTTCAATCCATCATTCAGCTCCTTCTCCATTCCTTATTTGTACTGCCCAAGTAATTAATTTACCACCTGTAAATCTGTGATAGGAGGAGGAATTGCATTCAAAAAAGGAAAGTCATTGCTTTCTGCTTTATTTATCTTAAAACTAAATCCGTAACGAGTTGTCACATTCCCTTCCTTCCTGCACATGTAGGCTTGTCTAAAATAGCCACCCTCCCCTAACATTCAGTTATCTCTGGTGTAGCACCATTGCCAGTAGCAACACTGAGAATAGTTAAGATAAGACATCAATGTTTTATCACTGTTTGGTCTAACCTTACTTAATGCAAGTCTGGATGATGGAATAATAATAAAAATACCAACACCTTAAAGGACCTCACCTGCCCTAAAGCTATTATTTCTATCAACAATGCAGCCACAGGACAAATCCCAGCAATGGAAGATGTGGAGGAAGGACCCAAGTTTTAGGGTTACATTGGGGCAGCAGGTATAAGGAGAGGTAAAAAACTGGAGTCAGATTTTCATGTCCATTGTATTCTCATATTTCTGCAATATCACTGTGAAAAATTAGAGAAAAGTGCTTCAGTACTGTTAATTAACCATTAGTGACCTCCTGAGCTCTACAAAATTTATGGCCTTCGTGGAGGTCTCTGGCTCTTTTTTTCAAGACTGCAGGGAGACTGTTTAATTTTTGCATTTCATGGTGGTTTGGTTGCCTGTGATTTCCCCCTGCAAGGGTAAAATGACAGGCTGTGCTTGGGTAGAGCTTCTATCCTGAGAATGTCCAGACGTGCCCCATTCCCCTAATGAGATTATTTTTACTCTGTCTTAAGGGTATTTTAGGTCTTCACAGAAATTAAGTTTTAGCTGCATGCCTTACAGGCATATATATATATAAAGACTGGTGTTGGTTGTATACAGTACTGCTCAAAGTATGTCAGAAATATGTAATGTATGATAAACAGAAAGATGGGCTTGGGGTTTCAATCATCTTTCTTCTAAGTGAGGTATTTCAAGACTTCAGCAAAATGCACGTCTTACATTAGAGAAGCTTAGCAGGCTCAGAGTATGTATATCCCCATTTCCCTTCAGCCTGTGAAGCTGCCTTACTACCAAAGCTGAGTAAAGTATCTGTATTAAGTTAGTGTAAACAGCTCCTATTCAGCTCTCAGCCCTGCAATCACATACTGGCTGTTTTTTTTTTTTTTTTTTTCCTCCCCTGCCACATTTTTCTTTTTCGGAAATAAGAACTTTCTCATGCCTGTTGATTTCATCATACAGGAATTTAATTCAGCAGTCACCTTAAAAGGCCATTCATTTAGATTTAGGGAGGAGCACATTTGCTTCCTTTGCAAAATGTGATGTCAATGCTAGTATTTTTTCCCCCTCAATTCATCTTTGAATAGGAAATGCAGAAAGAGGAGGGTCCACAGTAGAGCACAGCACACATTTATATGGTCAGCTAAATGAACAGAGTTGAAAGACTCATAAGCAATGCCTCTTTCACTGAACGTGAGTACACTGGTTGTTCTTTTTGAGGGTCACAGGTATGGAAAAAAGACACAACCTATTTTGGCAGGGTGCTGATTCAAGCTTCTTAATTAGCCAGCTAAGAGATCAAAGAGCAGAAAGAAGTCAGATGAAAGCTAGGTGCTGGTGTGGCTGCAATTCCTTTCCTAACTATCTGTTTCCCAGATTACAATGATGTCAGGCTGTATCTGTCACAATTAACATGGGGAGGAGGAAGATAAAACAAAAGCTTGTTTACTGTAGGCTGTACCAAAACAGTTTTTGTATAGATTTCTTCAAATGAAATCAGTTATTGTAGGTGAGTCTGGTGGCTCCAGGTATTATTAAAATTGTCTGCACACCTCACAAAGCCCTGCTTGCAGCCAGTTATAATTTCTTCTGAATTCAGCTCCTAGAATTGAGCTGTTCAGAGCCATCTGGCTCTATGGGATACACCTATGTACGTGTGGCTGTAATTTTCAGATCCAGCCTGAAAGGCTTGGTCAGGTCAAAGGCATTTGGAGTGGAGATTTGGCCTTTGCCATCAGGAGGGCTGGGGGAGGAGTGAGAAGTGGTCTTGCTGAAAGAGCTCTCTCTTTTACACTCCTTCAGCAAATGCAGCTACAGTTCGCTCAGTCAGAGGGAGGCCCTTGAAGGTCTGACACAAATATTCAACAGAAACAGCAGCTAACCTCCCTGATGACTTGTCTTCCCTGAGCACATTCCAATCCAAATTTAAGATAACTTTTCCCCCAGTATGGTCGTTACAAGGCTGGCTCTGTGTCAGGTCACACCTAATGGTGAGATCTGAACTGAGAGAGGGGGCATAGCCTGGTTTTCAGCCAGCTTCCCCTGGCTAGCACTATGGAGGAAAGGGGAAGCTGCTGCACAGCAGAAGCCTCAGAATAGTGGAAAGTGATCCTGGAGGTGGCAGGATGAAGGATGAAAGTTTTAGACCAGAATCAGAGATGGGGGAGAACACTGGTGATAAGTAAAGTGCAAGGCAGAAGCTGTAAGGGACCATCAGAGCTTGGGAATACCCACAAAGAGAACTTGTGGTTGAACCTGGCTGAGTTGACACAGGAGAAAGGGAGAAAGGCGATGGGAACACTGATGCTGAAACAAGGAGAGGGGGAACAGTGCTGGTCCAAGAAAAGAACTGTACATGGGGTTGATGTCTGTGGTCCATTAATCTTGGATTTACTAAGGCCTAGGTTTTGCTGTGCAAGAAGATTAGGACTGGGTGGGAAGTTTACAGAGTGGAGGTAAGGACTGGATCAGTCAGAAGTACAGGACTTAAAGCTGAGGGCAAAGAGAAGCTATGGTATGGATAAATGGCCCCTGGGGTTTAAATGCTGCCTTGGACTCTGTCCCACTGCTCCAGAACTCCTTGCATTCCAGGCAAACTTTGTATATGTTTACCCGGAAGCTCCTAATTTCCCTGGTGGGCAGTGTGACTCCTGATGTGAGAAAGTGCTGTGTTCAGAGCTGTAACCAAAGTCAATGGGGGCTATGTTTTTTGTATATGAAAAAAAAATCCCAAACATTAAGTGCTTAAAAGGATCAGGTTTTAATATCTCACATTGGTTGCCAAGATTAGTTTACTTTTCCCCCCATTTTTTATCCACTCATAGGTTTTCTTTTTTCTCAAAAAAAAAAAATTTGTGAAATACTCAGATTTTATACTGTTAAATGCATCTTAGGAAACAAAAAATCCTTCCTTTATTACAAAAGAATACAGCAAATATAATTCTGAAGCCCCATTAAACAACCAGTAGAACACAAATCATTGAACAGCTGCTAATTACATAATCAGGTCTTGTTCTGTGTACTGGCTGAAGCAAAGGTACTCTGAAAATATAGTTGTGTATCATGCTAGTAGGAGCTGAGTCATCCATGGAAGTACTAATTGGAAAAACATCATCCATTTCTTCTCATGTAATAGTAATAGTGTAAATGAAAGATTTTAAGCTTTTTTCACCTGTCGACCCCTACAAACTTTACTGGAGACATGCAGATCCTTGAACAGTGACTAGACCACAGCTTGTTCTTTAGTTATTTCTTCTGCAGCCCTTGCAAGTCATCTGTGGAACCCTGTGAGTCTGCAGACCACATGTTTTAGACTGCTGTTATGACTGTATAGCTCACAAAGACAAAAAAAAGTGTTAAACCAAGAATTGTTTTTTCAGTCTGTCCAGGAACATGCTCTGTGTCATAAGAAAGCATGTGAAATATTCAACGCCCTTGCTGCTAGCAGTCATCTTGAAAGAAGGGAACAAGTTTGTTCTGATTATGCCATATCAGATGTTCTGCCTAAGACTTGTCTGCTGGCTTTCTCTTTTTTCTCCCTCTCCAGTGCCACTGACAAATCTTGCATTTCTCTGGTTGACCATTGTTGTCATACCCAAGCCCAAGTTAAAATCCCATCACACTAACTCCCCTATGCCAAAGCAGTCCAGCTCCTAACATGCATCATGTAGGGCTGAAATCCAGTCTTAAGGTTCCCATTCTTGAATGTTTCCATTCCCCTGTAAACTTAGAATGATATTTGATTCTGTAAAAACAAACATTATGAAGGTGTTTTCCCTTGGAGTTTGGGAACTTCTGTCACTGATGTGCAAGGATCTGTAATTACAGCAGTGTTCCCTTCCATCCACCACAGCTGTCTCCAGCAGTGTTCCCCCTCATTAGGAAACTATCCTATAATTTAAGATTAGACCTTGAGCATAAGGCAGTAATTGACCCTTTCTGTTTGAGTCCTTACAGAATTTGCATTGTCAAGCTGAGGCATCTGTTGTGCTTAGGCCTTTCCACCTTTCAGAAACAGGTCTTTACTTGAACTTCATTTTGCTTTGACTGGTTTGCACCAGCAGTTCCACCAGTGCAAATGCTGTGAGAGCTGGTTGCAGATAGCCCTGGCTTCAGGAAAGCCAAGCCTCTCCTACTCTTGATACTGTTAAAACTACTGAGGACTTTTTTCTCACCGTCTGATGTTCAGCTTTTTATTACATCGGTGACCTGTGTCACTTTCCCATTAAGTTATTCTGGCTGCGAAAATTATGGTAGAAGAATTGAAAGTGATATGAAACGATAGGCTTATTCAGTTTCCCATTCTGAATAGCTGCTCATTTCTGGAGTATGGAACGAGACACATTTATCTTTATTCATTACCCTTTAAAATTACACATTTTAAAATTTTGTTAGTTCCATCAATGTGATATATGAGATCTTCCTGAGCTCATAATTTTTCACTGCTTCCTTTGTATAACTTAATAATAAAAATCTTAGTAATGGATGTTGGGCTAGTAGCAAAGGATGTAGCTCCTTGCTCCCTTGTTTCTGCTTTTTGATCTTTTAAGCCATGAGCCCTGGATGTTTTCCTCTGAAGAACTTGGTGTTTGTTAGCTGAATTATAACAACACAGACATAAAATAAATTTGCCAGAAAGCTCCTTTTAGCTATTTATTTATTTTTAATTCAATTTGCAAGACATAAAAAAGGATGAATTCTGAGGTGCAATCACATTTAACAAAGGATTAAAAAAGCAGACAAACCCATAAGTGCTTTAGCAAACCACTAGCTTTTTCCCACATGCTAGGGTTCTTCGTCACATTTTTCAAGACCAGCAGAGTGAACAAAAAGGGCTCAGTATGGGTGGGCTTGGGACAGAGGTCTAACATGTGTGGACATGGGCTCAGAGTGCTTAAGCAGTTTTCTGCTTCAGTCTTTCTGCCTCTTGCCTCAGTGTCTGCATGGCAAAGGTGTACATGTGTACATCTTGCTCCAGGTACGTGTGTAACATCCACATATTGTAAATTATGCTTTGATTAGCTACTCACTGCCTTCACTTTTCCTGATATTTCCTGTTCCAGCTTTTTTCCTGAACCGCCAGCATTAACTTACTTTCACTTTACTGCCAGAACATGACACAATGCAAGAGATAAATTTCAAAGTTCCACAGATAATTTATAATGTTTCCTTTCCAATTACCCCCAGTTAGTGAGGATAAACATTTCCCCAGAAGACAAAACCCTAAACCACATTCTGGTATTCACACTGACTTTTTGGAGGGACTGACTTTTACAAAGCGATATGCTGCTTCATGGGAAGAAGAAAATTCCATTTCTGAAAATCAAGCCTTTGTTTTCAGAGAAACCCATACAGCTTGCATTTGCTGACTCTCTTCATGTGTTGCCAGTGAGTGGGGATGGCCTGAGCCTGACTTTTCCTTCCTCATTATACGTGGTGCATGTTTGCTTCTGTCGTGGGCTGTGTTTTCAGTGTTTGCTTAGTTTCTCACTGTCTGCCACACTGACTTCTTTATTCTTTCACTTCTGAATCTGCTGCATATTTTATTTCTGTCTTGCATCTGCACTCTGCTTGCTTTGCTCAGCTGGATTTAGCATCCTGATTGTATAAGGACGTGCCTTTTTTGTAATTTTAACCTCTTCTGCCTTAATGCTCTGTTGGAGAGACTGTAGAGGGCAAGTAAAAATAATTAAAACCCTAAATAAAGTCCTAGTAACAGCAAGAAGAAAATTTAAAAGCCAAAACCCAGTCTTTGAAAGGTTAAAATTATCAGAACAGACACAGGGTTTTAAAATATGCATAATTTCTTCCTTCATACACGATCCAGATGTTACTCAATGGAAGAATCACATTTAAATATAGAAGAATCTATTTATGGTGTTGCATAATCACTGCATTTTTTAGGTTCAAGAAAAATATGAAAAAAACAGGTTCAGTAATTCACAGCTTTCACAGGAATACAAACCTTCCTTAGCATGGTTTATGGCCATTGCAGAATATGATCCTCTTATCTCTGGTGAAAGTCTGCAAGGTTTATCATCAGCTCCCAACACAAATGAACTTCAGATCCAGCTGCTTTTCTACAGAAGCTATCTGGGATCAATGGGGTCATGCTATATCTGCACTCCCTGCAGAAGTATCTGAAAGAATCATATTGGTTATCTTCTTGCTTCACATCCCCTCGTGGAAAACTGGTTGTCAACATTTGTGTCAATGGGATGTCACTTGATGAGATACCTCAAATTTCTCAAGTGAACAGTTGTATGTATCTCATAATCTGTAACTGAACATAACAATCATCCAGCTATAGTCAAGCCTGGGAATAGAGAATGTCAGAAGGAGAAAAGAAGCTATCTCAAAATAAGTTTGAAGAAAAGATGAGTAGAGCTGACAGATGGTACAGCACTTCAAGGAAATCACGACTTTCCCCTTCTTCCATCAGTTGCTAAGGAGAGATTATATATAAGAGAGTATCAAGAATACCAGCACCCAGGTAATACCTAATTCTGATAAGGGTTTGAACACCCATGAAGCCCTTTTACACACCTCCCATCTTAATCCAACCTGCTTCTTGGGGCTGGGGCATTTATCCCTGTATCTATTTCTAAAATGGAAGATGGGAATATTCTACCTTTTGAAATGTCCAGAAAGCTGTTCAGAAGCATTAACCAGTCCACTGTACAGCTATGCATCTCTTGAGCTGCAAAGGCAAATACATACAGCTCAGAATATATTTTCCTGCAGCTTAGTTATTCCCCATTTAGTTACTGCTTTAAACCAGAACAATGATCTTTTTCTTTTTGGCTTTCTGCAGGATAGGGTTTAACCCCATTAATGACTGCATTTCCCTCCTTACCACTCCAGGGATACTTGGTTCAAAGGGGATGATGTAATTGTCTTGAAAATGGAAATGAAGCTCAGATCAGTTGAGGGGACAGAGTGTGAAGAACACACATTTACTGCAGAAATTCATCTGGCAAAGAAAAAAAATGCAGATCATTGCTTGCTTTTTTAAAAAAGATGGCAAGGTGCATATTTTTTACTCAAGCTGTATCTGACTGGAGGGTAGAACTGAGTGTGTTGTAGGGCATGAGGCTACATCTGGATAGAGATCAGTCACCAGCAGTGCTCCTCAGGGCTTAATCCTGGGAACAGTTCTGTTCAATATATTTATCAATGATTTGAGTGCAGGAATTGAATGCACCATTAGTAAGTTTGCTGATGGTACTGAACGGGGAACTGTTGTTGACTGTTTTGAAGGACAAGTGGCCTTGAAGAGAGATATGGACAGACAGGAACATTGGGTTATGATTAATGGGATGAAATTTAGCCACCTGAAATACCAGATTCTGCACCTGTGAGAGAATACTGCTGGATACAAGTATAAACTAGGAGAGGAGTGGCTGGAGAGCAGCCCCACAGAAAGGGGCCTGGGGGTGCCAATTGACTGGAGGCTCAAAAGGAGCCAGCAGTGTGTGCCCTGGCAGACAGGAGGGCAAACCTCATCCTGGAGCGCATCAAACACAGCACAACTGACCAGCCAAGAGGAATCATTATCCCACTGTATCGATCTGATGTAACCTAATTTTGAGTATATTGTGTTGTTCTAGGCCCCAAAACTTAAAAAGGATGTGAAGATCCTTGGAGGTGTCCAGAGGACATGAAAGATGGTGAAAGGGAAATAAGGCATATCCTTTGAGTTGCTTATCTCTTCTCCTTGGGATCCAGTGATGGAATGGATGGGAATGGTTCTAAGTTGCACCGGGGAAGGTTTAGTCTGGACATTGGGAAGCAGTTCTTTACCAAGAAGATGGTCACTGGAATAGGCTTTCTAGAGAGATGGTTGATGCAGCACAGTTGTCAGTGTTCAAGAAGCATTTATTTGGACTAAACCCTTAATACCATGCTTTAACTTGGTCAGCCCTGAAGTGGTCAGGCAGTTGGACAAGATGATCATTTTTGCTCCCATCCAGCTGAACTATTCTATTCTATCTTCCATATATTTTATATTCTATATCCAATATTCTATATTCTATTCTAAACCTTCCTTCAACAGAAGCAGGGATATATTTCCTGCTAAATTATCTCCCTTGCCTCTGCTTTTAACTACCTTATATCTACTCATTTCTCAAAACACAAAAGCTATTGGAGAGACGTTCCAGCTGAGGATGAACCAACATAATACTTGGATTGTAAGAGAAGCCATGTTTACAACATCTTCTTCTTAAACAACAGGCAGATCCCTAAAAAACAGCCCACTTGTTTTAGTAAAGCAAACTATTTTACATGGTGACCATCCACAACCATGACAATTATGATGGAATTCAAATGAGTTAATGAGGAGCACTCTTACTTGAGAACTGAGACCCACTAATGGAACAGGATCTGCAGTTGTACAGGATGGAGTCACTATCTCAGAGAAGGAAACTTGGATTTCATTAAGGGCCTTGAGGGAAAGGAAAAGAACCAGGCTTCTACTTTTTTAAAATTAAAAGCACCATGGAGTGCCCAAAGCACCCTTAAGTGTTAGTGGGGGAATCCCTTTGGCTGTAGCATGGGTCAGGTTTGAGCAAAATGTGCTACAGATTAAGTGCACAAGGTGGTGATATCTTGAATGGAAGGCACAGAAAAAACAAGGGACTGGTAAAGCTAGTTAAGGGGACAGAGCTGGTGGTGGTATCCGGGGGATATTCATAAATTTCATGACTGGAAAGGAAGATGATGAGAAGCAAGGCTGTAAAAGTGAGTAATATGATTTAAGGCCAGTAGGAGAGAGATGAAACAGTCACTGAAGGCAAGGTTTTTTGGTCAGAGCACAGCAGTGGGGGTGAGGACAGACAAATATCACTCAGGCTCATTTCCCAGACTTTCCTCAGCTGCATCTCTTATTCCACATAACAAAGACTTAAGAACGTCCTTAAGACTCCTCTTTTTCAGCTTGGCTTTGACTTAACTTTAATGAACTAGCTTCCATACTGGTGCTGTTCAGCACTGGTCTTTCCCTTCCTGTGTGGTCTGTAACTATGTCAGTCAGACTGCAGGCTCCATAGTAAATCATTATAGTGCTAAAGTATAAATCACAGAGAAATACAGCACCTGTACAGTGGCTAAATTACACCCATGGTGCTCTATAAATACTAAACCACTCAGGAGTAAAAAAATCACAAAAGGGTAAGGTGCAGAACTTGAACCAGTTGTGTTGTAGCTCTGGTCAAATTAAGATGTGGTCAAGAATTTTAAACATTTCACTACACATTTTATTCAAAGCATTTGGTTAGCACACAGAAAACCTCTTCACAGTTGGGGAGAAGCTGTGATGTATTTCTAACCCAAGAAATATTACAGACAGAATGGTCACCAGTGAAAATCCATTTGAACTCAAGTGAAAGAAAGAGTAAACAATGACAATAGGAAGCCATTATAGGACACTGGGGGAGGATGAGAAAGCAGAACAGGAAATGTTTATGTAGATAAAGGAAGCCTGCAAAATAGCTACAACAGGAATCATAGGAATTTCAATCGTCCTGTCACTGAGTGAAATTGTAATTAGGAAATATCAAATAAGTGTGAAAAGCTGAAGACTAACATAGCTCTGGATTGTCTTTAGAAAGATTGTGAACACACTCTACATGTAGAAGCAACAGCCTCAGAAAGCTCACATCCTGGCTTTTATCTCCAAATCCAAAATAGTGCAGATCTGAAAGAATCAGTTTATTGACCTTCTGGATTATACTACTAGCTCTATTTTCTCAGGCCTTCTGCAGATGGTTGGGGGCTGGTATATTCACAGAGGATGTGGTTCATTTGACTTCTGGGGACTGACTCTTGTCATATTCGTGGAGGGCGTGAGCTATAAATTGTTAGTAAGACAACTCTGCAAGCTATGAGATGGTAAAATGTCTATAGGTTTTTACTACCTGAGTTATTCCAAATTAAAGTTGGTATAAAAGATAGGCAATTTCTGGAAACCTAGTCATTTCTGGAAATCACAGTATACACTAAAATAAGTTTAGTTCCATTTGTATTTTAAAAAAATCATATGCAATATCCATTCTTCTGCCAGCAGTACCATATTGGCTTCTGTGAGGTTTAAATTCTCTGCTGCAAAAGTGCAGTTAAGACTGGGAGGCATTGGCAAAGCTTCTTTGTGTTGCAGTTGTAAGAAAGAGCAGTTAAGTGAAAATTACTTGCTATTACTCAGCTGATGTTAAAGCATCTGGTAGCATTTATCTTCTGTCCATCCCAAGCTTTTTTGCTTGCCTTCTACTCAGGTTCTTTGTATCTGCTGCACCACTGCAAACTTCCCTTTGCCCAGTGTTTCTACCTGATACTTTCAGCTGACGTTCAAATGCCCTTGATGCTCACCTCATTCAAAACCAGTTTGTTCTGCCATGGGGCCAGCATAAAACAGGTGGCAATCCCCTCTGAGACTGGACTTCAAGAGACTCGAGGAACATCGTCTCATACTAACGGGACTGCACTCAGGAAATAAGAAGAGTTGCAAGAGTAGCCACCAAATATTTATGAGAAGTAATTCAAAGTGCATTCTTCTGAGAAGCTGAAGCTCTGAAATTTATTGCACTAGACAATTTTTGCAAAGTTTCATCTGAACAAGCATCTGGTATGTTCCGATTCATAGCACATATGTCTGCCATTGTATCATTCTGCACAGCAATGATCACTTTAGTATTTAGCTCTGACTTAATTCAGTATTGCTACTATAATAGAGAATTTTCCTTGACATCTGCAAAAAGGACAACATAATTTCACAGTATTTTATCTTTTCTGGCCTTTATTTGCTTTGGTGAAAGATGATCTTGCCTGATATTTCTCAAGACATAACTGTTGTGTCTGGAGTCGTCTTTGTTTGTGTAACAGGGATAGCACTTGTGAGACTTGCAGGGGATTAAAATGAGCATTTGTTTTATAATATCATTATAATGTAATTCACTAAGGTTTTGATGAAAACTGTGGGAGAGAGTGCATAGTTAATTTTACTTTTCTCTGGCTCCATGTGCATTCTGGCCTCCAAAAGTTGCACAGAGAGTTTCTGAAGAGCAAACTCTAATCAAACCTTTTCATAGGAATTTTTTGTTAGCAGCCTGCAGAAATGCCTCCTTTATTTTAATGAGCACTTTCAGTAGTACCACACAACTGTTTTCATAATCTCAAAACTCTTATTTAAAGAGCTGTGACAATCAAGCCAATTATGCTCCCATGGACCAAATTTTAGTTATCTTTGGTTAGCTTCCACTAAAAACATATTTGTGTCCTCTTGCTGTCAAATGAAATATTTTTTTGGAAATCAGTATTATTTATCTCACTAATTACCCTTTAACTTGCTTTTGATTATTTTTACAAATTTTCTTTTTTTCCCTCTACTAGATTATTTGTTTTTTTAAGGCTTACTACTTATTGTTTCTCCTGACCTTTGGATGCCTGAGCCTATGAGGCTCTGGGATATTTTTTCCTATATAAAATACAAAAAGGGACATTTTGGTTTCCTTTTTTTTTTTTTTTCCAAATATTTTCTGCCAGCAATTCTTTTTCATATGACTGCTTGATTTAGTTTCCCCAACTCATAGAAATTCACGTTAAAATAGGAGTAGAAGAGATTCTTTTGGCAGCCTGCCTGCTGAACTCTAGAAATGCCACTTCACATAGTCCATGCTATGGACGGTTGAGTGAGCTCCAGAGAATATAGCTGGAAAGAAAAACCTGTGGACTGAAGCCTGTTAATCTGAGGAGAGGAGAAGGTATTCTGTAAACTGCTTCATCTTGATCATCACATGACTGTTTTATTCTGAGTGCTTCATGTTGGCAAAGCAATTAATTCTCTTCACTGCTCCATTAGTCGGTCACTGTGAGCACTCAGCCAGCAGGCACCAGTGGTGCCCGTGAATTTTGTGCCACTGACACCCATTTATTAATAAGCCATTAAGATATGGCACACAGACAACCACAGAGTTATTAGATAACAGTAGACCTGTGCTTACCTGAGCATCCTTTAGGACAGGAATCTGGATGGCTCTGTTGTCACTTCACAGTCATCTTCCAAACATGACATTCCTAATTATATAACTAGGAAGCCTTAAATGCATTTTGGTCCTTCATAAGTGAAATGAAACTGCCAGTTTACACTCCATTTTTGCATGGAAAATGTTAAAATTCACAGCAGATTTCCAGACGTCTGCTTCCCGACTGTTTTTAAAATCTAGGTCATTATATATAGGTGGCATCAGATATGTCTCCATGGAAGTCTCAGAATATTTTAAACAGCAAAATGGGTCAGCCTTCTTTAAAGCTTGTAACCATCTAACTCAAGTTTTCGTATGTGTACAGTCCAGGAAAGGTTAAATATCTCCCTTGACCCCTCACTGAATATGGATTTTTAACGTTCCATATTCTCACAGCTCTGTGAGGCAGCATTTTCTAGATAAATTCCTCTGCTATTTCAATCTGTGTGATGTTTTTTGCCATCCAGTATGAAATCTATGGCAATATAAATCCTATTTTGTTCCAGACCCTGGTTATTCATTTTACATGCTGGGCAGTCATTTGTTGACTGCAGGCATTTTCCACAAGGTGAAAACTTGTTTCTTTGATTTTGTGATTATTATTGTGCTCATTATGTTGCTTCAGACTGGGACTGAAACAGTGATTCCAGAAGGTGCCATGCTCCCTGTGTGCAATTTTACACATGCTTGCAAACAATTTTCAGACTAGCAGGCAACACACATTACTTTAAGCAGTGTAGAGCAGAGGTGTGGGGTAGTGCAGTGCTGGAGAGGGCTACTAGACAGATGCTGCTGGGAAGTGGAAAGGGGATTAATGGGAAGAAATGGTCAACAAGCAGGAGGGAAGCACAGAGAACACCAGACCCTTGTGGTTCCTGTGCAGAAGGATAATGAATGAGTCAAACATTGCTGGGTGAGGAAAGGAGCTGATGCTTTAGAACGTACTTTACCTGAGGAGCAAAATGTTGGGGATCCTGCCATCACGGACAATTGATGTGTCAGCTTGGGAACCTTTATCCTGGTACCCTTGTCCTGGATCAGGTCCACTGCTTAGGGCCATACTCCAGTTACAGACAGGTCATGATTACACAGGAGTACAGCCATGGGGGCCCCTAACAGTCCAAAGACAGAACTACAAGCCAAAAGCCTGACACATTTTCCCACTGCCAGCCTGAGTGCCTGAGAAACCAGCTGAAAGCCAGGCCAGCATGAGAAGGTCCTCACTGGCCTGAGTGAAATGCACAACATTTGGCAGCTCTACAGGCTATTGAGATCCATAAAAACATTCCCAGTGCTTCCAGAGGACTGCAGATCCTGCCTACAGGACCTGCTTTCCTTG
This sequence comes from Calcarius lapponicus, assembly GCA_039654755.1. Lineage (NCBI taxonomy): Eukaryota > Metazoa > Chordata > Aves > Passeriformes > Fringillidae > Calcarius > Calcarius lapponicus. The sequence goes on from CM077464.1 coordinate 70,560,464, forward strand.
CTCCAGGATCTCAGATATTACCACCTTCTGAACATTAATCCACCTGCATCTGAAAGTGTTTACTATAGTATTTTTTCCTGAACTTTTTACCTCTGCTACTAGTTTTGCTGTATCTTCCTACAATTGCCAAAGAATAAACTTGTCTCTTTTTTCATTTCCTTCCATTGCAGCCAATATAATCTCCTTGTACCCATTGCAAATTCTGCCACACTGAGTTCTTTTGGCATCATGCTGGCTTGTGTTTTTAGGACAGAGGGAAAGAGGGTTTTGTGTGGTCATTTAATGCATGAGAAAACTCATTAATAGATTTTCTGGGTAACTGAAATGTTGTTTTTATCTGCAGAATAGAAGGAGCCTAACACTCCAAGCTTCCTCCTGATGCCCTGGCAGTCTCCTCCAATTCCAATTTGGTGTGACTGTTTCTTTGGAAGGGAAGAGTAGCTTGAACTCTACATTTATTCATTCTCTCTGCTGGAGCTAATCAATGAAGCAATTGTAATTTTTTGGTGATGTGATTGTTGCCATGTTTTAAGCTGACAGGAAGCCCATCACTTGCACAATTGCTAGGCCACAAGGTGAGAATGAGAAGGAGCCAGGACAGTGACTATGAATACACAACTGAAGAAACTCACAGTCCACTTCTAAACAGGTGAAATAACCCGTTCCTTCCCAGTGGGGCATTTGTAACCTGTTGCTGTGAAATTATGGTGATATCAAGAGCAGACAATTACTTAAGCTAAGCTGTATGAAACAGCAATGCATAGAAATTCACGTTAAAATAGGAGTAGAAGAGATTCTTTTGGGTCAACCAGAGAGTTAACAAAGATTTTGTGCAACTAACAAACACCTTCAAAAAAATAAATAGATGAACAATACTGTATGCAAACAACGAAGTGAAAAGGTCTGTGAGCACTGTCAGTGGCTCCTTGTATCCCTGGGGAAGAGCACTCTCCTTGGCCACGGCAATGCAGCGCTGTTCCCTGAAGGTGGCTAGAAGCAACAGAGCCATCTACTGACTGACAAGGCTAACCACAGCATCTCTGCGTGCTTCTCATTTAACTTGCCATTTCCATCCTAAAATTGCGGCCTGTGGAGAACTGGTTTTCAGCAGAAGCCAATTACTGAAGCACACAGTTAATAGCTGATTAGCAACTTGCTGAGTCTCCCTATTACTCACCACTTTGACATCTGGTTAGGTACCTGTGTGAATAGGCACTCCTAAACATGTGCCATTTATTTTCCTGAGCATGAGATGGCAACACATCTCACGGTTGAGAAGCAAGCTTGGTGTTTGCTGAGCACTGATTACTCTGTAGAAGGCAGAAAAATACTCAGGACATCAACACAATGTTATTGGAGCAACCTGGCAAAATAAGGGGATGGGAATCTTTGACATGGAAATCTTTGACTTGGGAATTATTGGGGATCTTTAATTGTGTTTAGGAGCTGTTTGTAGGTTGTGTGCTGATGCAGGTGTTTGAAAATGAAGCCTGACACGCAGCACCCTGTGTGCAACGTGACGTGAGGGCTAGGACCACGGAGTCTTGCAGGAAATCCATGTCTTGCCAAAGACTCTCATTAAAGCAAACTAAGAACCTTTCAAGTACATGCAACTTAAAATGACAGATGTGAAAATGGAGTGAAAGTGCATGAAATACTGATTTTAAAGACCATTTGTGTTATGGTAACGTCTAGATCCTGGATAGATGTCAAGAAACTCACTCTTACCAACCTTCTGCTGGTTAATAATCATATAAGGTTCAGCAGGGACAATGTCTGTGCCAACAAACTGAGAAAATACCTGGCATACTTGCTGTACAAGTAGCTGTCTGAACAGTCCAAAAGGCACTCAGGCAAATGCAGTCAAACAGCAGACTGTCAGTATAAGAAGTCTGGCATTGTTATGAAATGGTTGTAGGGATCAAGACTGGCCAGAGCAACTGACTCTCCCAAGAACCCTCACGACAGCTTGTAGAACCTGGTCTTCACAAATGAAGTCCCACGATCCCCCTTGGGTTTAGGAGGAGCCCTGTGACCTGCAGGGCTCCTGAGGAAGCTCTAAGTGCCCTGCTAGGAAGAAGGCTGATTGCATACACACATAGGATTCCTTGCTAGAACTGGAGCATCCAGATTTACACGGCTAAGACTTCTCTTTGAAGTGTCACTATGAGGAAATTGCGTCTTTCTTCCTCTTGCAACCACTTCAGCATGGCTTGAATTAAATTGTAACTAGGTTTAACCCCTATTGCTTACACAACCTATAGGCTGAACTCACCCTTTGCAATTTTTAGATAAAACAAAAGCCAAAGCATCAATAACTGCAGGCAAAATACCTCCCTCCCCAGGCTATTTTGTTGTATCTTGTAAATGAGAGGTGACTACAGATTCTCAGAACACAGTGTTAAGCTCCACATATATGAGCCAGGAGCTTTTGAAAGTTTAAACTGAGACTCAAGACTCCTATGATATTTAAGAACTTGTAAAATCTTTCTTTAAATAAGAGTGTGGTGTTTAGTGGACAGAGATAAATGTTATTATAAAATCTTCTAGCTGCAAGAACAGCATTTCAGACTGAGAAGGTTATATTTTTCAGAGTACAGATGTCAGGATGACCCCTAAAAAGACAAACAAAAAAAGAAAAGCATTTGGAAACAAAATATTTGGAAGCAAAATCTAAAGCAGCTTGTTTCCACTCAAAAATATACGAGAGTGTCATCACAACAGACATGAGACAATGGCTCAGACATAACAAAATATAAATACACAAAATATATGGATTTCCAGGACAAATGGATCTTGTTTCTGTAAATACCTATGCACTGAAATGGATGCATGAAGTTTCCTGGGACTGCTCATGAGTAAAGTTATTAGTTAGAGTCTGTAAGTCTCCAGTCATGTGCTGTGACATCTGCAAACCTGTAAGACTGGAACTTCAAAAAAGGATAAATCGTCCTGAAGAACAATGGTTTCTTTTCTAGAGGCTGGATAAAACTTAGCAAGCATTTGATAATTTTTGTTAGAAATAATAATAAGGCATATAAAGACAAGAATGAGGGAAGATAGATATTTTATAATCATTAGACTGGCAGTTTTTAAAGGTTTTCCTTTACCCCTTCACAAAGACACATTGTCAGCATTTCACATTCTTCTGCCAATTAATGAATTACTTGTGTGGCTATTTTCACCTGTGTAGCACTGACACACAGAATGTATGGGACGGGGGGAGAGAGAAATCCACAGGGATTGCTGCAAGGGATACTGCCAGGAGTTAATGGCCACACCAGAGTTGCAAGCAGGGAGGAGCTGCCTTGCTAATTCCAAGCATTTTCATCACCAAGCCTGGCACACCTTGTTCTCATCCAGACAAATCTGCCATAACCGTGCTCCTAATTCTATTTCTTGTCCTACAGGTGCCACTGAAAGAAGATTTTGTGCCATGCCATGCAGGGAGCATGATGAGGAAGGCTTGGAACTGGCAGTACTGCACTGCTCTGCCCTTGTAATTCCCTTGTGCCATGTCCTGGGAGCTGGGGAGGTACTCAGCAACAAACACCACTGTAGTGGTTAGTGGAGGAGCAATCCCTTCTTTCATGAAAAGCTGGGTATTCACTTACATATCCTAATTCTTTCCATGCATGTCCTTTCTTCCCCTCACCCCCAAAATTTTGTTGACACAGAAAACCAGGAATTTGGTCTTATGTCTGGGATTTCTGGATAGCTAGCAACCTGAGTGGGTGTGCAGGAGTGCAGACCAAGTAATGCCTGTCCTGATAACTGGCCAGCACACGTACAAAGATCAACTGTACTTGAAGTGAAAAAAAATTCAAGGTATCTGGAACATGTCACACTTACTGTGTAGGTGCCAGTTATCTGAGCACATGCCAGGAGATGCCTGCATCCATTTTTCTGCCTGTGTTGTCCTGAGCTGAAATTAAAGATGCTGACACAAACTTTACACAAGAAAAGGCAAAAAAATTTAAAAATATCTGACAGAGCCCCTGTAATGTAAATCAGGAACCTATCAGGTTTCAGAGGAACTTCTCCTTTGAGCATGAAAAATTCTGGCTGCCATCAAGTCTCTTGGTTGTTTTTTTTTTATTTTTCCTTAGGTTTTTAGCCCTGAAAACACTCAAAGAAAAAAATAAGACTATAGGAAGGTGTGATCTTCAGTGACAGTAAATTTTACATTGCTGTTGATTCAGATGAGTCCATTACTGCTTCCCGGAGGTGAAAGGGATGACTTTTAAAGGGAAGACTCTTATTGGCAGTGCTTCAGCATAGCTTCTGTGCTATAGAGAATGAAACAGGCACCTTTTCAGTCTGCACTTGTTCTGTTCTTAGCTGGGGGACAAGTTACTCCTTTCCTACAATGAACTATGCCCTTCCCTAATCAAATGCTTCCTGACAACTGCCCTCAAAACTGGGGCTTGGGATTTTCTTTAGGTAGCAAGTTCCACAGACTAATTATATGCTGTTGTAAAAAGAACTATGAAAAGAAGGGTCACACTTTTTTTCTTCTTATTTTAATTAAGTATTGCTTTGTTCTCAAATTATGAGAGATCCTTTAGGCTTTATTGCTCCTATGGTTATGGACCCAGAACTGCAGGACTACATGGGCTGGGCCATGATGCACAAAGAAGCCCCAGTTCCTGCAGACAGTTATGCACCTCCCATGTTTCATACATGTCTGTAAAGCACAACCAGCTCATTGCTTGGTCTACAGCCAGGCACTGGGGAGAATAGTCTCTGATCCAAAGGGCTTATAAACCTCAAAAGATAGTTGAGCACGTAGCAGAAAACAAGGAAACATTTAGAGTGAGAAACACTTTTTCAGCTCTCACTGTCATTTTATCATATACTACCCTATCAGTGCCTTTGTGGGAGCTGACTGCAGTTTCTTTCATGTGGGCAGACTGACAGGTCTCTTAATGTTAATGGGGTGTCACATGAGTAAAGAATGCTACTGATGGAAGCAGAAGATGCATCACAGCACTCATCTCAGCAGCAGCCTCTTAGTGGGCAGTAAGGTCAGAGGCTTTTTCAAAGTTAAAAATCAATTGCATCAGTAGACTTTCCTGTATTTACTGCTTTGCAAGAGATCATTCTTTGTAGAAATGCTGACTAGTCTCAAATTTTTCTTCATAGTGTCATAGAATTATTTGAAATTTAAAAAGACAAGGAATTTGCTAAATAGAAATAATATTTTTTACAAAAACAAATGCTCTTCTAAAAAAACCCCATGATAATAGCCAGTTTTGATAGATTTCCAATGGCCATTTTAGCAATGTTTTAAATTAAGTATTTGAAATAATTTTTCTTTTCCTTTCAGAAGCCCATTTCCATGTTGCCAAATGTTTGACTGCCACCCCTTGCAGACTTGTAGGGCCTTAAACTGACTTGTTCTTTACATGATTTGCAAGTGAAAACAAGTATTTCTGTATTTCCCTCTCAGACTGCTCCATTTGAATTCTCTGGTGGCTAGAAAGGAGAGAGATTATTAGCTTTCTTATCAGTGAATATGTTTGTAAAGTTTCTCTCTCTCTCTCTCTCTCTCCTAATAGCCCCATAGTTCTTGCAGCCTTTAAATAATATCTGACTGCTACCCCCTGTGATGTTTGATGGAAATTGGCCACTGAGTTAAAAGTTTGGAGGAAGGATCAACTGGTACATACAAAAAACATAAGTGCATGAGTCCTGACAAAAAAAAAAAAAACAAAACAAAAACAACTGAGAAGCCCGTTATTATATTTAAAAACATATGCATTTCAGCTTGTTTGCTTACAGAAATATCAGAAATATCACTGACAAATCACATACTTCTTGTCAAAAGACATGTAGTCAAACCTGCTTGTCAGTGCTGTTAATATGGCAACAAAAAGGCTTACAGAGACATTTTTCCTGACGGGAATCCGTTATGGAAATTCCTACAGTACTGTTGGGAATTGTAATATTTCTAGTACTGAGGAGATGATACACACTTCCAGAGTGAGAAAACCCATGTGAACATGACCTTTCCCTTAGTTTTCTTAAGGAATAAACCACTCTGGCTGCATGTATACAACTGAACAGAGCAAAAACAGCACAAACCCTTTCTTCCCTGTCAATCAAGTTTTCCAAATCATGAACTTAAATGCAAATTCTGTGATTTATAAGAAAAAATCTTGGCAATAACTGAAATACTGATTTTCTCAAAATCATTTGTTCTGGAGAACAAATGTAGGAACCCTTGTGATTGTTTCATGGTAAGGCAGAGTTTTTAAAAAGTCTTGGAGAAAACTGATGTGTCTGAGCGTAGAGATTCTCAAGTTCTTTCTGGTTGTCATCCCACATACAGGTCAGACATTTCACATGACCCCTACTATTAGTATAAATAACAGAAGAGGCTGAATTTGTTACTTGCAACTCAGCTTGTAACTCAGCTCGCAACTGCTGTGATTTTACTTCATGTTACAGCACCTAAGCTCTGCCCTGCTGGCTTCTGCACAGGAATGAAAGAAAGAAATGATCCAAGTTTTTAGACTGCATACTACCTTATCAGGAGATAAATAAATTAATAAAAATAATGGAGAAACAGAGATGATACTTTACTGCCATGTTGCCAAATGTTCGACTGCCAATGACTGTTTGAGATTTTGAGCTATTCCAGCATGATAAAGGAATATCAGCATGGACTAGAATCACAGAATCACAGAATATCCTGAACTGGAAGGGACCCACAAGGATCATTGAGACCAACTCCTGCCCCAGAACAGGACACTCCAAGAGTCACACCAGGTGCCTGAGAGCATTGTCCAAACACTTCTTGAGCTCTGTCAGGGTGGTGCTCTGACCACTTCCCTGGGGAGCCTGGTCCAGTGCCCAAACACCCTCTGGCGGTTGCCCAACCTAAACCTCCCCTGGCACAGCTTCAAGCTGCTCCTTCAGGCCCTATCATTGGTCACCACAGGGAAGAGATCAGTGCCTGCCCCTCTGCTTCCCCTTGTGAGGAAGCTGCTGGCTGCAATCAGGGCTCCCCTCAGTCTCCTCCAGGCTGAACAAGTCAAGTGACCTCAGCCACCCTCTGTATGAATTCCCTCTCTAGACCACCATCTTCACTCCCCCTCAGTCACTATCTTCATGGCCCCTTTTGGATGTTCTCTAATAATTTAATTATATGTGTATCTTCTGTGCCTTAGTTAAGAGCCTGGAGATGCAGGATCTCATAGGCTATGAATTTCCTTGTGGATAGGCTAGTGGCTGTATAAGAAGGCCCAACTCTCAAATTAGGTACCTGTTTTAGACATTTCGAGAGTCAGAAGATGATCCCTCAGTCTTTTATAACATTTAAATGCATAATTTCTTTACAAAAAAGAAAATTTTTGGCATTCTTAAAGATTTGCCATAATTTTTCCTCTGGACTACAGAGATGTCACAGATGATAGAAATATGCAAATTATTACAGTGGATGTGTCAAGGTATGTCAAGCCAGGCAAGTATTAAGAATAATGACATAATTTATTGCATGTTAAAATATCAAATGGATTCTTGGTGTGATATGATACCTCACAATATATATTCATAAGACATTTATACCCCCATGGCAGGGGTTTGGAATGATCTTTAAGGTTCCTTCCAACACAAATCATTCTATAATTCTATGACTCTGATTTTCTGCAGCATAAATTAATGCTGAGCCATTTTTACAAGGTTTTAAGTTTTAGTCCTAAAACGAGCTTATTGCAAGTGTCATGCTGCCCTCCGTGGGCCTGTGCACAGTGCAGGGATCTGCTCACAGAGCTGGAACACCACGCAGCTTCTAAAATGCCACCACCAAAGGGATCTTACTGTTCTCAGGTTCTAACTCAGGAGATTTCTCAGTCATCCCAAGTCTGAAATTTTGTATAGCACTTAAAATGTGCACTGTAGAAATACTGTGTGTATTTACAGACCATCAAATTGTCAAGTGATAAAATTTCAACCACTCTGAATGAAAAATTCTTTGGACTATTTGCCTTGATTTTTGCATATTAATCCTTCCAAGTGCCCATGATCAGCTAGCTGATCCATTGTCTTATGTACAAATATTTGCCAGGTGTTTGGAAATTCTAGTTTATTCTTGGAAATTCCAGTTTATTCTTGGAAATTCCCAGGAATTCCAAGTACATAGTCTGGTAGTGACAGCATGATCAGAATTTCAAGAGCAAACAATTGCTCTTATAGAACAAGGGAGGGAACTGGGAAGCTGGTATGAGTATGTCAAGTGCTGTCACTGAAGGCGCTGTCAAGTACCAGTTGTCCACATTTACAATTTGATAAGCAATCTCAAAGACAACAGGTGCTGTAGGAACATGCTTGAGGTCTCATGCCCCATCTCAAACATGAGGTTTGCAAAGGCATGGTTGTACAGAAAGGTAATTAAAAGTCAATAAACATAAAAATGAGGACTGTTTCCTCTGCTTTTGCAAATTCTAACATTAGTTGTCTGCATCCGTGTTTTATTTAATCAGGAGAATTAGGTCCTGGGGGCTAATGATATTCCTTCAGGCTTTTCTTTTTATCTTTCCCTTCAGAAGCTGGAGTTCCTTATGGTCCTCTCTTCATTAGCAAAGTTCTTCATGCCTCTCTCTAGCTTAATTAAAGGTCTGATTCTTTGGCATTAAAGGGACACTGGAAAAATCAAACCTGTCTGAAACTCTTGAGCTGTGTGTAGCTACATACAGTGTTTGATGACAGAAGGGAATAGAAGGAAACATTGTTTGTTTGTTCAAGAGACACTTTGGGTTTTTATAGCCTTTTAAAATTTTTTGTTAAGTTAATGAGGACAGCTTTTATTGGAAAAATTTAGTAGAAGTATCATGAACTGAACTTTCCCCTTATTCATTGTCATTTAATCCATCCACCTTGATGGTTATCCTTTAAAGTATTTTCTTCCCAGCGACTGAAAAACCACATTGATGATTAAAAGTTTGCAGTGCTAACCTGGAAATTCAGAAGCTTATTTTATGGTTTTAGACAGAATTCTTGAGCAACATAAGGGGTCCATATTGAGACAAGTGTTATTTAATATCTCCATTAATGATACAAACAAATGGACTGAGTGCACTCTCAGCAAAGGTGCAGATGACACCAGGCTGAGTGATGCTGGGATGCCACCCAGAGGGAGCTGGATAAACTCAAGAACTGGGCCCATGGGAATCTACAGATTTGAGAAAACCAAGTGCAAGGTGCTACACTGGGTTGGGGCAACCCCTGGTATCAGCACAGGCTGGGGGATGGAGAACAGCCCTGGGGAGAAGGACTTGGGGGTGCTCATGGATGAGAGGCTGGACACGACCCAGCAATGTGCATCTGCAGCCCAGAAAGCCAAACGTGTCCTGGGCTGCATCCAGAGCAGCGTGGCCAGCAGGACAAGGGAAGGGATTCTGTCCCTCTGCTCTGCTCTGCTCTGCTGAGACCCCACCTGCAGGGCTGCATCAGCTCTGGGGTCCCAGCGCAGGAAGGACATGGACCTGCTGGAGAAAGTCCTGAGGAGGCCACCAAGGCAATTAGAGGGATGGAGCAGCTCTCGTAGAAAAACGAGATAGTGGGGTTGGTTCAGAATGGAGAAAACTTGATCTGGGGTCACCTAATTGCAGCATTCCAGTACTTGAAAGGAACCTACAAGAAAACAGGAGAGGGACTATTTACAAGGGCATGTAGTGACAGGACAAGGGGGAGCGGATTCAAACAAAAAGAAAGTAGGCTTAGATTAAATACACAAGGAGGAAAATTTTTACTGTGACGGTGGTGAAGCACAGGCACAAGTTGCCCAGGAAAGCTGTGGACGCCACACCCCAGGTACTGCTCAAAGCTGGGCCGGATGGGGCTCTGAGCAACCTGGTCCTACTGCAAGATGTCCCTGCCCTTGGCAAGGGGCTTGGAACCAAATGATCTTTAAGATCCCTTCCAACCCAAACTATTCTGTGATTTGGTGATTCTTTGTGGCCTCCAATCTGGTTATAAAATAGCATTTCCTGACCTCACAAGGACATTTAGACTAACTACACTGCGGCATTCCCACGCAACGCTGACGGAGGCAAGACACACAAGCAGCAAAGCTTTAATTCCCATGCTGAGAAGCATTTAAGCTTCCAGTCGCTGAGACCTTCTCGTGAATGAGCCCAGCGACCCGAGCAGCCGGCGAACACCCGCACCCCGCACCGCGGCCCACGGCCTCAGCCCCCGCCCGCCATTGCGGCCCGCGGGCGCCCCCGGGTGCCGCCGGGCGGGAGCGGCGGGGGGCGGGGGCAGCGGCGCCGCCGCTTCCGGCCTCCATTTTACGCGGCGGCGGCGGCCGGAGGCTGAGGCGGTGCTGCGGGTGGAGGGTTCGGCTCGGACGGGCGCGTTCCGGGTGCCGCGTTGTTCTTCCTTGGGCGTGGTGGACGAGGTTGCGATCTCCTGTGGCCGCGGTTCCCGGAGTGCCAGCGCGGGGATGGGCTCCCCCAGCTCCCCCGGGAAGTTCGGCCCCGGCCGCTGAACCCGCTCGGAGCCCCCCAGAAGGTTCGTGGGTCGTGTCCCCGGGGAGGAGGAGAGCGCGGCAGGGCAGGCCGGCCCTGCGGGCAGCATGGACCAGAGCGTGGTGGAGCACCCGGTGACCCTCATCATCAAGGCCCCCAACCAGAAATACACCGACCAGACCATCAGCTGCTTTCTGGAGTGGACTGTGGGCAAGCTGAAGTCCCACCTCTCCAAGGTGTACCCCAGTAAGCCGGTGAGTTGTTGGCCAGCCCTTTTCCCTCGCCTTGTCGGTAAGGCTGGCACTGCGGCGACCTGGGGACAGGCGGTCAAGACTTCCCTTTTAAGCCTTGTTAAGTAAACAAACAAGAGTCCTGCTGCCGGAGAGTGACCTGCGTGAAGGCGATGGCCGGCCCTCTGCTCTCAGGGAAGTTGGCAGCGTAACAAATATGAAGCTGCTCTTTTACATCGTGTGACAGGATCGCAGTGTAGCATCCTGAAAGGCGGTATCTCTAAAGAGGCTTACTAATGCTTCACTTATCTTTTATTTGGGAACTGAGATTTAGGTATTTCGGTTAACTGAATTTGAGACTGATTTTTGTAAATCTAAGAGCACTGACTAAGAGTTCTGTCTGTTCTAAAGTACAAGTGATATGCTTAGGGTTAACAGGATCTAGGGAATTCATTGAGGTGTGGAGCAGATAGATGTTTATTCATAAAATCATTTGGAATTATGTAGCTGAAGAACCGCCAAAATTATTTCCTCTTTGAAAAACCATTTTGCTTGAGATTGTGCAGAAAATTCTGTCGTCAGGTGTTATATGAACTTGTGTGTCAGCTGTGACTGTATTTTGAAACTTAATACCTATAGCTTTTTTGTTTCTGAGGGCAATAGGGTGTATTTCTGAATTCCTCCTAAATTGTAAATGTGGCAGTTAAAAGGGGCTATGAAAAAAGCACAGACAATAGGTGATAATACTGTATATGTGTAGAATGGCAGTCGTGCAGAACGGTATATTTAAAAATTTGTTCCAGAGAACTGTATGAGATCTGCAGCAGCATGTGGGGCATACAACCAGACTTTAGAAAACACCAGAAGAAGGTGGCATTTATGTTTAAAATTATTTTTCACCTAGTTCAGTACAATAATTACTGGTAGAATTATTGTTGATTTTTTGACCTGGAAAAGTAACATGGTTACTTGTCTCAAAAAGCATTTCTGCCTTTTGGAGAAAGAAGAAGAAAAGCAGCCAACAACTTGGTCTGTGTCACTGGTACATTGACATCTGTTAAACAGTTGTGAGAGTTTGTGAATATAGTTATTGCTGTGGGTAATTCTCTGCTGAAAGAACCTATCTGAAGTGGAAAACAAAAATACCACTCAGCTGATTGCTACTTTGTCCTCCTCACTAGAATTTCCTCCAGTGACGTGTTTGTGAAACACTAGTTTTCTTACTCATCCTATGAATGATCCTGCTAAATTCAGCTCCTGAAAGGAAAGAACCATAACGAACAAGAGCTTTGCATGTTGCACTGTAGGCTTTAAACAGTAGTATAGTGTTAAATTTCAGTTTCCTGAAACATCTTTCTTCTGTTTAAAATAGATTCCTCAACATACCTCTCAGTATTACATGATTAGTTCATCACACCCAGGTTTGCTCTGGGTTAAAGAATGGGGAGTTTCTTTATTGAGAACTGTCTCAGTAATTCCAATTTAATTTGGATTTACTGCAGTTGCAGTTAAACTAATAACTGAACACAGTATTTTTATTTCACAGGACCTTTCAAATTAAAGTAGTAATGTGGGAGAGGAGAAAGGTGTTTAATAGGATGGCTCCTATGTAGAGTAAAATCAAAAGCTATATTTTTGGCTCAATATATTTTGAGTGCTACTGTTTTTTTCAAATGTAAGTCCTTTTGCTTTTAGGAGCTCCCCTCCCCCTCCGTTTTTTTTTATTTTTTTTCCTTTTAAACCGGATCAGTGTTAAAAGCTTGATTTCTCTGTTCCCTCAATATGATAGGTCCTGGAAATAATTTCTATTACGATGCTATTTTAAGGTGATGGGAATACACCAGAACACAGACTCTACAGGCCTTGCAGTGTTCTTGAAGGGTGTAAAATAGAAGTCAGTTGCTGTCACTGCTGTCCAGAGTATTTCAAGTTTTCTCTGTGACTTGAACCTCATTCTTGTATGTGCAGCTGTAAATTAATCAGTAAATTATGATAACTGTAAGTGTCCTAATTAAATTTACAATTTATTAAGAGTATTTAGAAAGTGAGGTGATTAGAATAGGCAAATGAGAAGTTAGGTCTTGAGGCAGTGTTGTTTGGGATTTTTCCAGATTAATTTGTGTAAATTAGTTGCCTAAATACATACAAATTTTAAATACAGGCAGATTTAGATTGGTTTAGTTGTTATTAAAGTTGATACACTTTGCAAAGTAAGCACTTGAATAAGCTAAATAGGTTCAGAAGGGTGTTAAATTATGTTTGTGACTCTTAACTAAGATTCACATTTGTCAATACTTTTGCTCCTTGTCTGGACCAGTTTTCACAGCTAAAGTACTGCAGCTACAATGTCCCTAAATGAAATACTTATGTAGAATAACACAAGGCTCTTGTAAAATCAGCCTGGGTGTCTCAGTCTGGCAGATCCTACCTTCAGTGCATTAACTGCTGCATTGATTACACCCATAAACAGTAATTTAAAACTGCTATTTCTCATTTCCCACAGTACCTGTCATCTAGCATTTGCCTACAGTTCTAACTAGATGTGGTTGTCTGGATTTTTGCTAGCTATGAAAGAATGGGAGAGAGGCTTAGTGAACTAAAATAATACCTGTCTGGTAGCTGCAGCTGTGTAGCTCAGAGGTCACCTGTGTTCCTACAGAGCATTGCTACACTGTCTTAGGTTTGGTGTTTGGTAATGTGCTGGGCCTAGCTAGTTTGGACTAAGCATTGCAAAAGAAGTCTTGCATGAAAAATGGAGGAAAAAATTCCAAACTAGTAGCTCTAGAGTTCTTAGTTTTGAATACATACATTTTGGATTTTGATCTGCAAACTCTCCCATCTCACTCTAGGTTCTAGAATAATTTTTTCTCATGCCATGTGCTTTCTTCTGAAAATGGGGCTACTCTAATAATGTGGTTTGAGGTGTTTTTCCATCACAGTTCAGTGTTTCATCTAGCAGTGAGCGTGCTGTCCTTAAAGCAGGAGGTGTGGTAGTGAAATTTCCTCTGGCAGAGGATGAGTTGAATGCCTTTTCCATTTACTTTGGCATATATGTGAACTATTGTGTTTCCACATTTATTACCTCTTCTTCCATCTGCATTAAACAAAAAAGTCCATTTTGGAATTGCAGGCTTTCAACCTGAGAATTGCAAGTGATAATCCTTTAGGTCTCAGGCAGTTGTTTAATTTATGAAGGGAGGAGCATGGGGTTTAGGGCCTCATCTTCCCCATTAAAGTACTCAACATATGTTTAACCTTTTCTTTTGTGGTTTTACTGTAGGGAGTTAAAACACATGACTGAAGGCTGTGTAGTCAGCTTTGAGGGGCTGTTTTAATCTTGCCAGTTTCACTTCTGTATAATACTCATATTTAAAAGTGACTTGTATCTTGTTTGAGAAGATACTTTAATTAGAGGGGGTGGAAGAGGGGCTGGTTCATGAGGTACTGAAGAGAACAATTGGAAGTGACCATGTAGAAAGCCCCATTAGAGCGAGACAGGCAAAACAATGCTCTAGTGCTACGCTGGATGATGATTTAAAGATTTGGAGTTTGAGGGGTTTTTGCTGTTGGGCTTTCCTTGTTTTAAGTGCTTATCTGTTCTTATTAATCTCCAGATAATCTGTCTCAGGACCCAGAAACAAGGATTCTTAAAATTTTTCTTCCGATTGCACTGGTCAGTCTAAAGCAACAAGTTTCCAATTTACAGGAAATTAAAGTTTTCTTTAATCGTGATGCTTAAATTATGGTTTTTCAGTCCTTTCTCAAACACAGAATGCAAGCTTGCATTCTGCTGGTAGCTTGTTTGTGCTTGAAGGGAGAAACAAAATGGTATTCCTTAAAAGAAGTTACTGACATGAGTCGGGCATTTTTTGTTGTTTTAAATGTAAATAGAAATAGTACAGCATTGTTGTTGAATGTATTGCAGTATTTTATCAATTTGAGCTGCAAATAACTAGTTCCTCGTGTTGGGAGACATGAAAATACTGTCCAAGGCCACTAATTAAAAATACAGAAAAGTGCAGAACAGTAGAGAAGATTACTCTTAAAGAAGTGATAAACAGTTCTGCACAGTATGTGGCGGGTTATTTTTTAAAAAAAACTTGTATTTAATCATGAATGGCTAGTATGGCTTTGGGAAAAAAGTTAAAGCTTCAGATTTACTGAGTACTTATTAGTATTACTTGCTTTGAATATCTCTATTTTGTTCTAATGACATGACCATTTTTTTCCAGGTTAAAAAAAACCCAAACAGTTTTTGTAACATTTCTGTATTCTGCTAAATTATTTGGGATTTGTAGACAGCTATTGCCAGAAAAAAAAGTCAAACTTCTGTGAAAGCTTTTCCTAATCAAAGAGATGTGGCTCTTAGTATTAGCATCAACGAGACTGCAGACTGGGCTGCCGAGGGCTGGAATAGGAAGAGGAGAGGTGTATGGCTTGGTGTTTGCATGATGGGGAAATTCTTCAAATAGTTCATGCTGATAATGCATGTTTGTTTCACTGGTGTTAGGCTAGATTTCTTTGTCTAGCACTGTTTTTCTTTATTTTGTTTGACCAAGTATGCTCATTGTTTTAGCATGCTGGACATCTTACTGTAGATAGGGACCTAAAATAGTTTCCCTTAAAATAATTCTGTTGTTATTTCTGTTGTGTGGAACAGTCCAAAGTTACTAAAATATGAACAGTATATCATTTGTTAAAGAACAGAAGAAAATCTTTGTTTACAATACTAGATTGTTTTAAACTGTGAAACTGTAAGAATAGGAAAAAAAGCTTACCCAGGTTGGAAGGCTATCTTACAAAAGAAGCTTTTGCTGATTCTTGCTTTTTAGTGCTTTCCTTCTTGTTTTTTATAATGATGTTATTTTTGGTTTTGTGTCTCTTTGTTGTTTTTTTTTTCCTGCAGGGGGTTTGAGGGTGGGGGCAAGGACTAATAACAGAAAGTCCTTCTTGAAAAAGACTGAAATTTGTGCTCTTCTGTGTATTTTAATTGGCATTCCATTGTTCTGCTAGCTTTCTTTGCTCCAGCCACTTCTCCATCTATATTTTCAGAAGGTATTGGGACCAGGAACAGGGTAAAGAACAAATCACTAAAAGACAGGAATTTTTGAATGTACTTGAGTTTTCTTGACAAGCGTTTACCCTTAAATGTTGTTAATTGTTATGGCACTCTTGCTGAATGCTTAATAGTATAATTCTTACAAGAAGTAATTTGTGAGTTGGACTTGTGAAGCCTCTGAAGTGTTTTTAAGTCCATCTCTTGGTGATTGGACTTGACATTTGTAGATGAGAAAATTCCTTTTATCTCCAGCTATATACCTGTGCAGCAGGAAAAAAGCTAAATTCCTTTCTTTGTCCCCATCTCCTAGTCTACAAAGGATCAGAGACTGGTGTATTCTGGCAGACTGCTTCCTGATCATCTGCAGCTGAAAGATGTTCTCAGAAAAGTAAGCTTTATATCAACACCATACAGTATTTGATCAAACCCTGTTTTTGGGAAATAGGAATTTGTGTTATTTAACTTAAAATTTTCATTGTTGTATTGAAAGATGTAACCATATAATGTTATGTGCCTTGTGTGTAGGATTATGATACTTGTGGATAGAGGAGGTGTTTCCAATTGGTGGGAGAGCAAGTTGGCTATGCCAAGTCCCAAGCAAGTGATAGGTTGTATCATAGAATCATGGAATGATTTGTGTTGGAAGGGACCTTATAGATCTTCTAGTTGCAACTCTCCTGCTTTAGGCAGGAGCACCTTCCACTAGACCAGGTTGCTTAGCGCTCTAACCTGGCCTTGACTTCTTTGGACAATTACCACTGTCACATAAATGGAATTATACAGCATGTTTGTGTTGCTTTGGGACATCATTTAAATTCTCAGAGAGGTTTAAATCCAGAATTTATGTCAAAACTGGCATTTGTATAAGCAGATAAAGAGTAATATATTAATTATGGAGAACCAAGAATTCTCAATTCCTGAACAATTTCCCAGGAAGGCTGGTCTTGATTTGGCATCTGTTAACCGTTCCCGATGATGTTTGAAACTTTCTTGGTTCTTGCTTTTTTCGTTTCATACTTAAAAAAAAAATCTGTTGGTTCCTATTGGAACAAATAATTCTGTTAGTCTAATTTTGGATTCTTCAGTCAACATTTAGATCCCAGTTCTGAATATGTGTGACACCTCATGCACACTTGCACTTGGTTTTCAAACTGGCTCAAATAGCTTGGCTTAATGATGCCAAGTAATCAAACTTCATTAAGTTCTTAAAAATGCATAGAACAAGATATTTAGGGTAGATTATAGAGAACTTTTCTTTCAGTTTTGATGATGACAGGAAACATGATGCATTATGTTGAGTTGTCTAAATTCTTTGTAATCAGCTCAGAATGAATCAATAGCTGTTATTGGGGAAATGCCTTAGGTCCTTGCGCAGTTTTTAATCCTATGAAGTAGATGAACTCCATAATACAGTACCTGGCTGTCAGTAAGGATGGTTTTCCATAATGTATGGAGGTAAAAATCAATCTACAGGCTGCAAGAGTGTGTGGGTCACATTTTAAAACTTCCTGTAGAGAAAGTCTCCAAATGTGGATGGTCCTTTAGTAGGCACCTGAACTTCAGTATTAAGATGGAGAAACAGATGCAGGGGAGTCTTGAGTATTGCTTCAGCAGACTAACACTTTATAATCTTTATTCTGAAATAGATTTTATTAAATGGGATTAAACTTCTTACCAAAGAAAATGTTTGCAGTGTACTATGTATAGGTTTACTAGAAAACTGAAGCTGAACTATTCCAAACCAGTGTATGTCCTGTGCCACTTAAATGTTCAAGGAAATGGTTACAAAACTTATCTCTAATCTTAGTTTTGCTTGCTAAGTACAAAATGAAATCTAAATTCCTTAAGTTCACTTGGCCTGCTTGCTGTGCACTCGCTTTAGAAAACAGGATTTCCAACTTTATGTGCTAGAGGAGAAACTTTGTAACTAATGTCTTCCTTCATCATAGAGGGGCTGTGCTTGACTTGAGAGCATTAGCATAATGCTTTAATGTCATAATGGCAGTTACAGGCCTTGGTTGTAATTAAAGAAATTCAGTGAATTTGAAAACATACAGTCTTAAGCACAGAAATTTGTGTTGGAAGAAGAGGAGTTTTTGTGCTAAAGCTTTTGAGAGCTTTTGGAAAAATATGATTCAACTTAAATTCAGTCTCATTCTCTGCCAAAATCTTCCTACTGGATTATCTATAAATTCCTAATATTAACTGAGGACTTACTAAATCGCTGAGTCTAGCTTTGTGATGCTTGCTCCTTGGTACTAACTGGTGTCATTTCGCCCATACAAAATGCCTCAAGGCTGGATGGAAGTTGTGACACTCTTCTAGCACAGTGGTGTCCAACACATTACATATGAATAGAAGTATGGTACAATAAATTTCTGCATTTAATAAAGCTGTATGCTGCAGGATAACCAGTGGTATGTCTAGTTTTCCCAGGGGCATAAATTCTTATCTTGGAAGAAGGTGATTAGTTAGGTTCAAGGCTTTTGACGTGGCCAAAGTGCTGATCGCCTGTGTTCAGTGCTTTCTGATCCTTGCTCTCACTGACTGGTAAGAAATTACACTTAATGTAGCAGTGAGGCTGTGCTTGGGGTTAGGGGCCAGTTCATGGGAAGGAGTTTAAATGACTGAGTGTGCATTGGCTGTGTTAGCAGTAATGCACAGTGGTGTATAAAAGCATTTATCTAGCTTTCTCTAATCCTAAAGATAAAAACCATAAAAAAGGGTAAATGGCTGTTATAGCACATTTATATATAGCTTAAAAAACCCCTCCAAATGCAGATTTTCTGAATGTCATCTCATTAAAAATGGCAGCTTGCCTGCACCATGCTGATTTCAGAAGAGGATAGAGGGATGTTCTTGTTGCTTCTCTTGCTGAAAATTTAGTTACTGAGGAAGCTGAAGTGTGCAATTTAAATATGCAGCCATAGCTGTTGTGTTGCTATGGCCGTGTAAGGGAGTGTTTTAATTTGGTGCAGTGAAGTAGCTTCAGATTGAAGTTATGGCCTTCAGATTGGGGTGAGCATGTTCTGGCAGAATTGGCATGGCCTTGCTACATGGCTTCAAGTTGTGACATGCATTTGCTTCCTCACTTTCAAATATTTAGGAATACTCAAGCCCCACCTAGCACTTTGAATAACATTCCCTGAGCATGGAATATCTGCAGGGGCCCTTCAGTTGCATGTCAGGCTTGAACCAAGCTTAACATGCAATGGCTGGCACATTGTTCCTGTCTTGGTCTGCTTGTGGAATTCCAGTGCCTACATTTTTCATGTACCCTGATATCTCTATTCAATAACACTCTTCATAGACTTCAGTGCGTATGTAAGCATTCCTAACTTTAGGTAAACTGAGCCCTGTAAAAGATGGGACATTTTTCCAAAATTAAAGTTTGTGATATACTTCCTCATGCTTTTCCTGGGGTTCTTCCATTGCTTCTGCTATACTATAGTTTTAGGGAAAACTGGGATAAAGTCAGTGCTCCATGTGTTATTGTGGACAGCTTCTAAGAAGACATTTGTTGTGAAACAGTAGGATTCTCTTGTGCTGGACTCAAGTGTTGCTCTGTGGTCTCTTTTGTATAATGTTTCTTTAGTGCATGCAACTTTGAATTCTTAAAGACTTTTTTTACTTGTAAGTTTCTCCAATATTGTTGCTTTAGCTCTTTGATTTCTTTAATTTTTAGCAAGATGAATATCATATGGTTCACCTGGTATGTACATCTCGGACACCCCCAAGTTCTCCAAAACCCAGCACCAGTAGAGAAGGTCACGAAGCATCAACCTCCAGCAGTAGCTCAGTGAGTTTTTTCATACACAGAACATGAATTCCTTCTACAGTAAGGAAACTTGCCATTATTTTCTCTTTTAACTTTTTATATTTGTCGGTAAAATGGTGTGTTGAAAGTAGAGCATGGCATACAAATTTGTACAATTAGACTTGATTATTTAAGCATGTAATTGTATTTAAACAAAGATGACCTTTTTCATATTGTAATAGTTATGTTTATTAGATGATAAAGTACTACTTTTTCTAAGCTATTCTTTCTTTCTAACACTATATTGAAAAGTGCACTTTCCTTTCTCTCCATATCCCTGTATCTTTGGCAGAAATTGCAGAGTGTATTCAGAATTTTAGAAAAACTAAGTTGAGATTTGCTTTGTCAAAATTTAAGAGAGACCAGTCAAAATATTGCTGTTGTCATGAGATAAAGGTGGAACTTGGCCAGGTTTTTTTGTTTGACAGGAATTGGCCAGTTTATGTATGAACTTGGAGCTAGTCATAGCATCTTTAAGGCAGTCAAAAGTAGCAAGTGTTCTTAACACTTTTATTAGTTAAATTGTTTACAGAACATGTTTGTTTATGGTGTTTTGAGCCTTCTCCTCCTCACACCCTCCGAAAATGATGGTGGTCTTTGGTTGTATTGTGTTTTAAAAGCAGTTATGATTTCTGTTGAGAGCTTGGTAGTTCTTTCTTTTTCCAAAATTGGCAGTATCACTAAGCAACCCTTAAAGGTTAGTCAGAAAGAGATATATACAATACCAGTGTAGGTGCGTTTCATCTGAGATGTGTGGATTGTCAGCATATGGGAAGTGCCCTTTGGAGCTGTCTGATTTCATTCTGCTGTTGACAGGGCCTGTGTCAGGCTGCTATGTGACAGTCAAAAACACAAGCAGTTTAAGCGATGGTAGAGAGGGGACTGTGGCTGCAACATCTTTTCAAAGGCTTTATTTGTATTTCTGTTTACAGGCAGGACACAGGCGGCCTGCTTGGCAAGTGTTTATTGCTGTGTACATCAGTTGCCAGTGTTGTATTTGGATGACTGCTGTATTAATGACTGCTTAAAGCAGGCAGTTTGCAAAGTGCTAAGTTCATAACACTTTGGAGGAAACAGCCTAAACCCAAAGCTTGAATGGCCTTTGTCCTTCTATTTGTTTTTTATTTTTTTTTTCCTCCCCACCCCCACCAGTCTAGCGGTAAATTTTTCTTGTGTTTTTTGGGGTATAGATATCTTAAGTAATTGCACCTCCTCACTTCCTGAGTTGTCAAAGTTAAAGAGGATTTTTTACGTAGTAAATACTACAGTAATTCTTAGCAACAGGATTTGGGGATTTATTACAACTGAAATAATACATCTCAATGGCCCCATTGTAATCTTGTTATGGTGACAGTTTAGAAGCTAGGTATCAGAGGTCTGACACTAATTTAGGTGTGTTCCTTGGAGCCTGAGAGGTTCCTAGCTGTTTCCCTATTCCTATCGATAGCCTCATTCCAGCACTGAGCACAGCAATTTGGATTGGGCAACTGGTGCAGTGAAGAGGGCGAAGAGTAGAAGGGGTAACTAAAGATAAGGCTAGAGGAATGGTGTTTTAAGCCACTGTCTCTGAAGACAATCATATCCTGAAGTTGCAGTTACTTCTGTTAACAATAGTCACTAGACTTTTTGTTCCTGCTAAATATTCTTTCAATTAAGTTTTAGTTTGCTTCAGCTTTTTGAAACTATGATTCTCAGTGACTTGTGGTTTTCTCTGGAAACTATCAAGTGGTGAGTCTTTTTGAAAAATTCTTTTATTTTTTTCCCCTCTTGCACCTGAGTGCAATTTTGAATTTCTGTTTTTACTAAGGCTTGCCAGAACCAATAAAGCCACAGAAGACTTACCCAGTGTTTACACTCTTAATAAAACTTGTGACAAAACATTAAAGCAAGTAGTTTAAGACACCGTGGTAAATCTTATAACTGTGCCAAAGATCCACAACCTTGATTTTATTTATTTTTAAGAATTTAGACCGTTCTGGATCAGCTGCTGCCTCACCCACAAACCAAGAAGCTGCTTCTACATCTTTGAACACTAGTGCGGATGGAGTGAGGCATCGTAATCTTCCACAAGCACACAGCAATCCCATGCCAAGCCACCAGTTCCCTTATTTAATGCAAGGGTAAGTGAGACTGAAGCAGTCCTCACTCTTTGATAATCTTTACAGTGCTTTAAATGTTCAGTTGCAATTAAGTTTCTTTCACAGTCTGGAAAACCATTTGGCTGGTTCACCTTGAAGCATAAGTCACATTAGAAAAGTTTTCTTATGAAAATAAGTGTTTTTAGCCAGGAGTCAGTCAAAGAGGAAGTGCTCTTGGTGCTCCCCTTCAGGCTGATTTTTGATATTTTTCTTTATGCTTCCTGCCCTCAATTTTTTTTGACAAGTGTAGCTTTAATATGTGTTGTGAATGTAGTTAGTAATGTAACTGATAGAATTATTACTTCTGGTTGTCTTTTCTGCCCTCTATTTTAGCAATCAGCACTAAATTCTTAGCAGAATATGATTGTTTTCTAGTTTTTTTACACATAGAAGATGTAATTCTTCATTTCTCCATATTGGATTCAACTGTAGAAATGATATGCAGGTGTTTTGAGTATGTGTAGTGCTTGTGTATCTACAGCAGAACGTTTTAAGGATTTTTATACCAGTGAAAGGTAACCAAGTCTAGATCAGATCTGTAACTGCATAACTATTAAAATTCTGTTCTTTTTTTTTTGTGCTTAAAAAGCAGCTTTAGGAATTTTAAGCCATGTGACCTTAGCAGCTGCTTAAACATGTTTTTGTTGTTAGTAGCAGTAGTAGTAGTAGCTTCTTCCAAGGGGAAAGCAGGAGGATGGTGTGTTCTGAGATGATAGCTGTCATATCTTCTGGGAGCCACTTTCAAGTTTCCTTTCTGACAAGGTGTTCTCCCAGTACTGTATAGATTCTAGAAACCTACTTTGGAGAATGTTGAAACAAAACCCCCTAAAATACGAATGTGCTAACAGTAACATTGCTTCTGTTGCTGGAAAGAAAACAGATGCCAAGAGCTGTTAAAACTTACTAAAGCTTCAGTTTAATTTACATGCTTTCATTACAGTTAACTTAAGACTTTACTCTTCTTGCTAGTTTTCATCTTGAATTTGTTATTTTTTTATTATTATTATCTGAATCATACTATCTGCTGGCAAGAGTGGGTGGAGACTTGTGTTATTCTGACTGAATGCATCTTCACAGACATGGTCATGCTTGCCCTTCTGACAAAGCTAGGCAACACCAAGTTGACTGTCAGGACTGCTGTTGGTGTAATGTAAATTAATTCCAGAAGCAATTTATTATGTGTTGTGTGAATGACTAATCTGTAAGAATTTTTCTAAAAAACATTTTTCAAATTGTAATTTTTCTAAGAAACATTTTTTCTAATTAGCTTTTCACATAGACATTCTGAGGGAGTTTTTGTCAAGTGTGGTGAACTGAATAGGCTGTGGACTTCAGAAAGGCAGCAGAACCATTATTTAGTCTTTGGGCTGAATTAATTTGTGTCAGTTTGGGAGACATTGCTGTCTTGGAAAGAAGGAATAACTTACATTAAAAATACTAAGTATGTGACTTGCTATGTATAGCATGTAATGTGGATTAAGAGGAGTGGATTTGTGGACTGAAAGAAGTGCCGAGAACCTGACATGACTGTACGTATGTCAGGGGTTTCAGTCCTACTTGGACTATTTCTAGCTTCTTACCTGGAATAGGGTCCTGCTTGTGTTTGTGGTGCATTGGCAGTGCACCCAAATCACGTATTTCAATTTTCTGTAATCCAGAAGGAATACAGATGGTGTTCCAAGAGCATTCTGTGGTGCAAACAGAGCTGTAGTAAGAGCAAGTGACTGGAGGTTTCCAGGAGTGCATTCCTAATCTGAACAGAAATGCCAAAATAAACAAACTCTAAATAGTCCTAGGCCTTTTTTTTTTTTTTTTTGGAAAGTATTTTAATGGAATGCTGTCAGAACTTGAAGTAGATCTTTGTGGACTGTTGGGTATTGGCTCTGCTCAACTTGAAATAATCTGTGCCCAGTGCCTGCTGGAGTCAGCTTGCTTCTTTAAGAACCCTTTTTAATGCTTCAGTAGTCTTCTCAGATGCATCTGCTTTTGCTTTTAGGCACTGCTGTAGTAAGAAATGCCCTATTTTTTTAGCTGTCACTTAAACATCATTTGGGGCAGTGGGATCTAGCTTTAATATAATTTACGTGCAGATCAAGACTTGCTAGGAAAATAAAGATTCATAGCTACAACTGGTATTACTTTGTTGATTTTTCTTTTATTGTCATGACCAAAAATTTTTAATCTTGCATGATGAAGTATAGGCACTACTGATAGAGAAAGATTTCCAGGTGTTTGAAAATTTATGTAAGGGTTGGTTTCTTTGGGTGTTTTGCAGTACTTGATTGACTTGTACAAATAAGTAGTGTGGATGTTAGATGATTAAATTATGGTTTTGATGGTTTTTCAGCTCCTGGCTTAAAGCTGCAGTGTGAGAGTTGAACATACTTTGGGAAAACAGCATTTAGTTCAGATTGTTGAAGTATTGCAGGGAAAAAAATGAAGCCTTCTGTTGCTTTTAAGCTTTTGCAAATGCTGTTTTTAAGAACTCCATACTTGAGGTGGGACTGGGGAAGGAGTTTGTGTGTGTACCAAGTGATTCTTTAGTTGTGGGGAGCAAGCACAGCATTGTCTGCTCCTGTGGACTTCGTTGGGGATCAGGGTCTGTGCTGCAGAGGTACAAACAGAACACATGGGCTCAGCCCTGACAGTCTGGAGAGTGCTTGGAAGCAGTAAACAGACAAGAGACATCAAGGCAGTGAAATCATTTGTCAAGTGTGGGTGGCCCATCTAGTGAAATGCTTTTGTATTGTGCACACAGTAATGTATGAAAGCAAACAACAAAATGACATGCTGACAGCGTGCAGTATATCCTAGCCCATAAATACATTGCTGCATCAGTCACCTTTGCTCTGTATTTTCTTCTAAGTAGCAGGTATCATAGCAGAGGATACTGAAGTGACCCCTGGAGTTGATATTCCAGGCTTTTAAGTCTGAATAAAAATTCTTGTTTTTTCACTCGTGGTGAGCAGTATCTTTGTGATAACCTTACCTTCAAATTCAGCGCTGTTTAGTTCATTTGGGTGTCTTCTGTAGACCAGAAGAAGTAGTTTTGTGCTTTTCAGCCATCCTGAGGAGCACTATATCTCTTTTCAGAATATTCTGAAGCTACCTCTACCATTTGAACTGTTTTCTGGCTCTATTCGTTTGTTGTCTGCCCTGCTTTGTTCTCCAGTCTTAGAATGCCTATACAGATCCTGTTTGCTTCTTTGTTCTTACACAGTTGCTGCCATTCTTTTGATATACTCTGCTTCCTACCTCTTTCTCCTCCTTTTGGAAAAACATGAGGAGAAAGTATTGTGCTACTTTACTTTTTCCTTGAACAGCAAGCTGCCTTGCTTTGCTGAGAAGATTCTCTTCTTTGTGGAGGTTCTTCTCACTGAAGTACATTGTTACAGTGTAAAGAGTTGTTTCTGAATTTCATAAGCTGACTTAATATCATGGCAGCTGTAATAGCTGTATAATTGACAACATCTGCCTCCATTTGATTTTTGATGAGCAAAGAAAATACTGCTGTACTAGCTAGCCTTCTAAGCCAGAAGCCAGTTGTAAGCCAGTCAACTTTTGCTCAATTAATGGAGTCAAGACTTGAAAAATTAATTCTTTCTTCTCCAAAAGTCACGTCTTCTAGAAAAGCTATTGGGGGAAAAAAAATAGAAACCACCATAATATTTGAATGGGAAAGAAACCATGTGAAAGAAAAGAGCATGACATAACTGAACTTCTGTGCTTTGTCTTGTTTGACTGGCTACTTAATCTACCATTAAGCTTTAAGACATCAAGAAAGCAGCTTTCAAAAGAGTTTGAAAGAAAGGCGAGGCTCAAATCCGGTGATATTTCTAAAAGATGTATCTGTGAGAGCAAGCTTAGCCTAAGGCCTTTCAACTTTTTTTGAGGTCAACATAGCAGTTACAAGGAAAAAACCCTAAAATCTGTATGTGAGAAAAGGAAGTGGCAAATTCCTTCAGAACTCACCCAGGCAAGTTGAGTAGTATTGATTTTTGCTGACTGAGGTGGATGTGAGTGATCCTGCCTGTTCAAAACCCCATCTGATACTCTACCTGCTTGAAATTGAGACGCTGCTCAGTGATTTGTCTCAGCACAGTACTTAATGACACTCATGTAGAATATTTAAATCATCTTTACATTTTCAGGTCAAATGTTTTGTGAATTTTGGAGGAGTCTTATCTCTCCAAATGTATGCCAGTTCCAGGGATAGAAAAACACATTCTTATAGCTTGCAATTGTAAATCATGATTAAGGTTTTTCAACAGTAGCTCCATGGCATTGCTGTTTCAACACATTAATTTTGCATAAATAAACAGCATCAGCAGGGCTCCTAGTTAACCCTTTCAATATTTGAAATAAACCTTGAATAATGCCTGTGACTGTCTCAGTTTTTGTTTGGTATCAGGAAAGTACTGGGGTTTTTTGTTTTGATTTTTTTTTTTTCCCTAAACTGTTGTCAAAACATGTTATAGCTAAATGCAAGCACAACAGTTTTAGCAGAGGTCATGGAGTTGCATGGCAGTTCTTGTCCAGAATTACAGTGCAATACTTACACATGTGTAACATGGAAAAAAGGTTTTAATGTCTTCCTCCCATCTTTCTTTCTGGGCATGTCGTGTATATCTGAATGCCTGGTAGACTAATGAAATCTCTTGGTGATATCTTTGCAGGGAGTGCCTTACTTAGGGAACAGGTGTAGTCTGCAGTACAATTACAGCAGTCTCAGCTTTTGCTGCCTGCAGTCTGAATAAACTTTTCTTCATGCTTTATACTCTCATGCTGTCCTGAAAGATGTCCTGGTTTACTACAGTTCACTACATCAAAATCTTTTGGGAAAGAGTTGGAAATCTTGCCAAAACATGCTATATGCTCTAGGAGGTAAGAGAGGATAAGAAGTCTTAATAGCAGACAAAACCAAACAAAACTTATGTACAGGAATTTTATCTCTCTTGCATGTGAATCAGAATCACATATGCTCAAAATATTGAAGGGGGGGAAGTAAATCCTTTACAATGTTCTTAGTGCAATCTTCAGAAACTGTATCTGAAAGATTAGTTTGTTGTCTTTGCTTATGATATTTCCTCAGGTCTGTGATCACAGTGATATTTCAGGTATTGCTTCTAAAAGAAAGCTGTAGAAGACAGTGAGTTTTCCCTTTAGAACTCCTGTAGACCTTTAGGGATGACCTCTGAATTTGAAAGGAATTGTATGAAAGAATTTCTGCAGTTAGCACAGTCTTGAAAAATTTCCAGCATTGCTTTGTCCTAGAGATGCAGCTAGTGTACGTACTAAGTACAAAACAAAATATTCTTTCTGTGGCAATAACTTTGCTTATTTGTTTCTTTTATGAAAATGTAGTGCTTTTTTGGAATGGGTTGGATGATCTCACTATATGTTATTTCAGTGTGTTATTTTAGGGGAACAAATAAGAGGAGAAATGCTACTTTAATTGTTTTTTAATACTAGTGTGCTTTTTAAATGTCACAATTTAGAGCTGAATATTTTTCTTTAAATCGCTTTCTAGCAACATAGGCAACCAGCTTCCAGGCCAGGGTGCTCCTGCTGGATTTTCTACGTATCCTGCGTTCAGTCCCTTACAGATGATATGGTGGCAACAGATGTATGTACGTCAGTACTACATGCAATAGTAAGTCTGCGTTATCTTAGTACTGAGCTACACTAGTGAAAAGAATATATTAAGTGTTTTTTTCAGGATCAAAATGTCAGTGTTTATTTTGTCTCACTCTGTTTTATACTCTGTTTTGTCCAGCAAATTATGAAATCTAGTCTTGCATTAGAATTAAATTAATGTCTTAGTAAATAGAACTCTAAGGGAAAATGCAGTTTGTTTTGATGTGTATTACATCTGGAACTGTAGCAAAGAAGACAGGCTTAGTAATTATGGTGCATGTTTTTTGACAAACCAGGTTTATGTTTAAATTTTTAGCCAAGCTGCTGTTTCAGCCCAAGTGACTTCCAGCACTGAGCCAGCGAGATCTGCAGCTGCCCAGGCTGTAAATTCAGAACATGCTCCTGCAAATGAGCCTGCAGCAGTGCCAAATGTAGCCGTCCAGGAAAACAGGCCTGTAAACCAAAATGTTCAGATGAATGCACAGGGTGGCCCAGTAGTGAATGAAGACGACTTCAACCGGGACTGGCTGGACTGGATGTACACGTTCTCTAGAGCAGCAATTCTTCTGAGCATTGTATACTTCTATTCTTCTTTCAGTCGGTTTGTCATGGTAATGGGAGCCATGCTGCTGGTTTATTTGTGAGTACAACAGTTGAGTATAGCTGCAGATATGAGATGTGGAGTATGGTGCTAATGTTTATTCCATTTAAAATAAAAAATTATCCACATGCAAAAATTTACACACTGCTCCTTTACAGTAGGAAGTGTCTGTTAAAAAAACAAATTTAAACAAGTAGAGAAACTGATGTGAAGAAAGAAGTAATTCTCAAAACGTTTTTACACTGAGTTGGATACCTCTTATACCTGAAACACAATGTTCTTACATATTGATGATATTAATTGATAAGTATTGTTGATAATATAGCATTTTTGAATGAAAATTAAGAAAGCAGAGGTGTGAGGGGAAGGAAGCTCATATAGGTCAAGCATATACTTGCATAAACTTAAACTTACTGCTTGGGTATGAAATTGCAGAGCAAAGCTCATATGTATTTCCAAAATAATGTATAGGGGTGTGTGCAGTGAGTTTTCTTAGGCAGAGTTAAGGTAATGGTACTATAATAGTGGGGTACTAAATCTGGTAGAATTAGAGATGTAAAATTTTTTTAACTACATGCCATAAAGACCTAAGTACATTCTGTGCTTAGTTGAGAAATTCCACTACTGTTGTCATCACTTCCTTTTGCATATGAAGATACCTTAATGATGTAAATAGAAGTGGAAAACAGAAGTAATGCTTGGTATTTTGGACTGATGTCATTCACTGAGAGTTTCCTTACGTTGTAGTCTCAGTCCTAACTAGGACTGTTCTTTCATACAGGTAAGGTAATTGTAATCAGAATATAGATGTTTGGAAATGCAGGACAGGCTTATTTTATTTACAGCGGTGATGGGGTTCAAGCATTAGATGAAATTTAAATTGCTTTTTTCCACAGCAAATTAAACTAAGAAAATTAAGGCTGGCTTTGAAAATTTACTTAACTTCAGTGCTTAAAAATGGGGAGGAGACCCATATTCTACATATTTAATCACCTAATCGTGGTACATTATTTGTCTTCTGGAACTAAGAGCTATGAACAGCAAGACCTTAATGCAGACATTGAAGAATAGCCATTCAGTCTAGAAGGATGAATTACAGAAAAATAGATGTAACGTCATTAATTTGAAAATACTTACAGAATTTGCTGCAGTAGTTAGCTGTAGAAGAAAAATCTTTTTGTTCCTTTCAAAAGAGAGGTTTTCAACTGTTCCGCTTTCTTACATAGACACCAAGCTGGATGGTTTCCCTTTAGGCAAGAGGGAGGCCAACAACAGGCAGCCAATAATGCAGAAGTGAACCGTGATGGGCAACATGCAAATAATCCTGATCTTGAAGAGATGGTGAGTAAGGGCAGACGTGTCTTTTGAGACTCCTATGTATTATATTGTAAAGTATGTTGTAGTGCCTGGACAGAAAGCCAGCTTTTGTGGAATGGAGTTGGTTTAACCAGAAGGCTTTCAGCATTGTCCTCAGGTTGTGCCTGCTGCTTAAGTTCTGTATTTCTCCAGTCTGACAGTTACTGATTGTCTCTACTTCAATCACAGACTTTCTTCATGCTAGTTACTTCAGGAGGTTGTTCTGAGAGAAGTCACTTAATATAGGAAGATACTGCTGGTTACCTTATGTCAGAATTCTGAAAAGAAGCAGTTGAATTGCTTCAATTTCTGTTTTTAAAGGAGCGACTTATGGATGATGGGATTGATGAAGACAATGGAGAAGATGCAGGTGAAGATGGCAATACAGAGCAGCAGCCTGGATTCATGGCTTCTGCTTGGTCCTTTATCACAACCTTCTTCACATCACTGATCCCTGAAGGGCCTCCACAGGTTGGCAATTAAAGTGGAAAAGGAACTGTGTCAGGCAGCCTCAGTAGCCATATGTAGAAGTGGAGCAGATTCTAGAGAGTGTTCTAAATACAGTGCAATTTCTGAAAATTTATAATGTTATCTTTTTGATCATGGTGTACAAAAATGTGTATTTTTTTTCTTTTGGCTTTCTCATGCATTGAATATTTTAAGCACAAGTGGACTACTAAATGCTTTCTTTAAGATTCTTCTTTTTTCCGAAGAATAAAATGTAAAGATATTGGTCTTCCATGTTTTGTTTTAATTTCAAATGTGTGTTACTCTGAGGCAAAGAGCTTGTATGTAATCTGCACCATTACCTCTTTAAAGAGCTGTTAAAAGTATGAACATTGACAGACCTTTCCAAATGCTCTCTATTTACCTGAGTAACTAATCTTGTGTTTGATGCAGGGTATGAATTCTCACATGGGATTTGGAACTTACATAATTCCTGAGAGAATGCAGTTAACACAAGGGTTACTTGTTAATGGCATGTCGTCCTCATGTCAGAACGTAGTAAGCTTCTTCATTTAAAAAGCTGGGAGCATTTTCTTGAGACTGTGCTGACATTCATTAAAGTTGGAGGTATTTGACAGCTCTTCAAAGACAATTGGCAGTGATGGGACAAACCTTAAATGTTTCATACATACAGTACTTTTTAAGGAGAATATAGCTGTGCTGGGGCAAAACATGTACATTAGGTTTTTTAATAAAAACTGTTATGGTAACTCTTTTGGATGTTTATATGCCTATTTGAATGCAAATGGCTAAATTGTGCCTCCTTAAGGATGAGGATATGATTAATTTGAGAGTGTAATAAAGTTATCATGGTGGCATTACTGACATTGACCAAAGTGATGTGTTTGTAGCAGTGTCTATACAGTTACAAGTATGCTCTCAGCAGCAGACTACCTGTATTCTTTAACTTCATTAACCTAATTAAAACTGAGAAAGAAAATGGTACATGAGAGAGTAGCAGAGTGCTATGTCAGGTTTTTGGTTGCTTTCCTTAATCATAGTCAAGAAGGTACACTTGGTTTTGTTCTTAATTCTGAAGTTATTGTGTGCTCTCTAACGTAAAAATGTCTGCAAAGATTCTGTTACACTACCACCAAAGTAAAGCCTGTTTGACCTCAAGTACAGGGCAAAGCTCTTGAATATTCTGAATTAATGATAAATAGGGATTTATTTTTCGCTTGCTTTTGTTAAACTGCTATGCAGCAAAGTTTTAAACCCAAAGAAAACCTTTTAAGCTTCACAAGTTTGTCAGAAGAGAAATAGAAATGTAAGTCTTAAAAGCATCAGTTATGTTATTTGCTGTATAGGTAGCAATGATGAATAAGTAATTTTTAATTATGATGTTTTCTTCGCATTTTTACTACAGAAAGCTGCTTTAAGTTTAGGTTCTCTACTATATTTACATAAAATGGCTAGACCTTGTCCATGAAAAGTTACCTTTTTTAGTTTGGCAGATGGATCTAACTTGACTAATATTTAAGACATGCTACAAAAACTTGTTTTTTAAAGGAGTGTCACAAGTGTCTTGTATGTAATAGGCCTTACTTCTGGAATGCATTGAAGACGTTTCATCTGTTTGACATGTGTGTTCTCCCTCTCACTTTTACCAAAGTTTTTCTTTTAGTATTTTTCTTTTTGTCCTTGTGTTAGCATACATGTAAGCTTTGCAGTTATGACCTGACAGTATCCAGCTATCAGCAGCCATTTGTTGCTTCTTACCAATGTTATTCATGTTGGTTTCCATGCTGTAGGCAGTAGTTAGTGGCAGCTCTCTGCTGTTAGCAGACTAGATTAAAAAAGCTGCTCATACGCTGTTACCCATGGTTTGGTTAAAAGGTGCAGAATTGTCACTGCTGATTTGTATTTAGACAAGGATAAATTTGACAGGTTTCACAAGGCTGAAATAGTGAAATGAGAGATTCTCGTAGTTGGTTGGACATTAAGGGAGATGCTCTGTGAGCTTTAACCAGAACATAGAGCTGAAGTGATGCATCACAGAGGCCACACTTCCATGAGACCATCAAATCTCCCAGCTTCCACAGCTTACCAAGATACAAGCAAGGAAAAGCAAAAATATGGTTACTGAGGAAAGTGAGTGAGAGATAACAATGAGATAGGGAGCATTACCAAAGAGTTGGAGGCAGAGGAAAGCTACTGGCAGAAGCAAAAATAAGGGAAGGTTGTGATCATGAGTAAATAAAGCAAGCATTGAAAAGCAGATTGAGGTAAGAAAGGTACAGCTTTTAGAAAAGGAAAGAATGTGGTGAAAATTAGACAAGGTTGTTGTTGCATGTTTTTCTGAGCAATTTGCGTATAGAATTGAGGAGCATATGAAGTATAACAGTTGATGATGGGAGAGAAATTAGAACCCTAGGAAAATTGTTGCTTTTTCTTAGTATATCCTTGTAGAAACTGTTCAGTAGCATAAACTAAAACACAGTTATGTAGTACGTGGTTCTAGGCAAAGCTAGATGCAGAACTGTATTAAATCTGTGGCTTGAAATGTATCAAAGGGTGTGAGGAATAAAGCACCATAGGATGTGCCCCAGTTGACCTGTAAATCGGGTACTTTTACAACTTTGCTTATTGAAAAAGTGATTGAAATTGATTCTTTCCTTTACCTTGCAGGAAGACCTGAAATGACAGATGCGTTTAGGTTCCTCTAAATATAGGTTAAGAGTGAATCTGTGGTATTATGTGCAATACCTTCATGGTGTATTAATATAAGAGATCGTATCAGAAACAGACACAAGTGAAGCACATTCCCTCCATAACACTTCTGCTGTGAAGACACACAGATCAGATCAGCAGTGCTGATGGAACAACACACAGCTACTCCTTAGCATGATTTCTTAATACTGTACTTTGAAAAATACTTTGCAACTCCTGTTTATCCATACATACATGTGCATTGACTTCTAGAGCCCAGCTTACATTGAGTTTAGCAGTGCCACTGTTAGCTTAACAAGTTGTCATAGTTTAACCCCAGTGGGCAACTGTACTATGCAGCTGCTTGTTTCCTTCCCCCTTTCTTCCCTCCCTCACGGAATGGAGAGGAGAATCAGGAAAAAAAGTAAAACTCATGGGTTGAGATAAGAGCAGTCTAATAATTGAGATAAATTGAAATATAATGGTAATGCTAACAATTGTAGTAAAAAGGGAACAGAAAAAACCCAAGAAAAATGAGGCATGATAGGCACAATACAGTTGCTCACCACCTGCTGACGAATGCCCAGCCTCTCCCTGCGCTGCACATGGCACCATTTGGGATGGCTTCCCCCAGTTTATAGCCTGGGCATGATGTTCTGTGCTTGAAATACTCATTTGACCAGTTCAGGTCAGCTGTCTTGGCCATGTTTTCTCACAGCCTCTCTTGTGTCTGCTCCTAGTAGAGCATGGGAAACTGAGGAGACCTTGATTTAGACTAAGCACTGCTTGGCACAAGAGAAAAATCAGTGTGTTATCAGCATTGTTCTCACACTCAGTCCAAAACACAGCACTTAATACTGGCTACTAAAAGGAAAATGGTTTCTATCCCAGCTAAAACTGGGACACAAGTGTAACATAAAGTCAAAACTGGAGAATTTTTGGATACAAAATAGTGGACAAAGGGATCTTTTTTCTTCTATTGTGAGCTTGCCATCTCTTGCTACTGCTTGGCTGGGAGACCTTGAGAGGCAGAATTGGCTTTCCAGTTGTTCCCTGTTGCCCTTAAATTAAGGGCAACATAGAGACTCATAGAGAAGTCACCGCCTGATATTCCAAGAAAAGTTTGCTTCAGGCTAAAACACTACCTTCTTACTATTGCTGCAGCAAAAAAAAAAAAAAAAAAAGGAAAGGAGGAAAAATACCCAAACCATTGTTGGTGATGTTCATAATCTTAATAGCTGATGCAAAATGACTGACACTCCATCAGATGGTATGATTAGTCATGTTTCTGCTGCTTGTTTCCTGTACATACTGAACATTTTTTAGTGTAATTCATATTTAGCAGCCTGTGCTGTTGACAGGAAGCAATTCAGAATTTATCCCAGTGAGTGTGACCTCTGACCTATTTTTGGTTATATTTGGGTGGGCAGTTGTGGACCCAACTGCAGCCTAGCTGGGAGCACCCTTGTTAGTAAGGTTGGGGCCTGCCTTTACTCTGGTGCCAGCCAGCTGCCAAAGCCTCTAGGGTGCCATGGGAAAGCTTTAATACTGCTGGCATTCAAGTGACGGGGGTTAATGCCGGTGTGGCTGCTCCTGTTGGTGAGGTACTCTTCTTTCAGATTCCAGTGTATGTATAGGTGGGATGATGCAAACTGGGAATGAGTTACTTCATCACTCACAGCCTTCATTTATTTCACATCTACTGCTTGTCCAACTAACAAGGTAATACAAAGTTTCATTGTAATTCCCACCCTCCAAAAAAAAAAAAAAAAAAAGTATTTGGCCATTCTGCATAGTGGTGGCTCTGCAAGAATGCTGGATCTGGAGTACCTGTTCAGCTGCAGCTTCCTGGCTGCAGCTGTCTGTGCAAGCTCTTGCTTTTGAAGGAAGCTGGATGACTAATGTGAACGCTTGTTAGTTTAGACTTATTTAAAGGATAATCAACTCAGTAGCAGTGATTGGAGAGGAGGGAAGCACATACTGGACCTGAAGGAACTGTCCATAAAGAGGCTAGGACTGCCTAACTTCTTTTGTGTTTGCAAAGGCAAGCACAGTGTCCAGTGGGAGAATTCCCATGGAGCAGCATTTCCATTTCTTTACCAAGATAGTTTTTCTCTTCTTTCTCAGGATTAGTTTATGCTTGTTTTAGACTTTGTTTAAACAGCGTGAGGAAATGTTGCTATATAACAATAAATATTTTTTTCCTTTAATGCATGTCAATGATATTGGATGATTCTTGAATAGTTTTAGCCGTCCTAGGAATAAACTGCAAAATTACTGGTAAATTTTGGATTAGGGAGTTTATACCAGGGCAGCTGCAACTGGAGTTTGCTAACACAGTGGTGAAGTGTGTTTAAAGCAGGGGAAAACTTACAGAAAGACTGATGACATTTTTTCCCCTAGCTTTGCAGAAATCTAGAGAGGAAGAAGCTTGGTGTGAGGTGCTGATGAGACAAGTGTAAATTGGGTTGTGGAAACGTTTGGTTTTAAAAGATGAGGGGCTTTTTTGTGCATGTGCAGATGTATTTTCTTTATGGCTTTAGGAAGTCTGCTGACCTTAACTGCTGCTTAGAAAGGAAAGGCAAAACCTGGTCTTTGTGTCAAAGTTATCGTATTTGGGTGGCTTTCTTGGACTGTTCTGTTTATTAACTTGGTGCAAGGTCAAACCGTAGCCATGAAATAACCGCAGCAATGTGAAAATACGCTGCTGCAAAAATAAATGAGCCGCTTGTCTAGCCAGTGAGCCACTTGACGCTCTAATTTGTCAGCCAGAGATAATTAAGGAAATGAGTAATCGACAAAACAAGATCACGTCATTGGTGACGGGGTAACCGGGGTGCTGAGTGCAGGGCCGGAGCCCGCGCGGAGCGGCGGCGGCGCTGCTCCAACAAGCCGCTAGATGGCGCTGCCGCACAGCGCCGCCGCTCGGGCTGAGGGGGGCTGAGGGGGCCTGGGTTCCGCGGCTCGGGCTCCGCGGCTCGGGGAACCGCGGCTCGGCTACCGCGGCTCGGGCTACCGCGGCTGGGCTACCGCGGCTGGGCTACCGGGGCTGGGCTGCGGGCCAGGCCTTCGCTGCGCTGTTGCAGGCGGTGGCACGGGGCTGTAAGTGCCGCTTGGGCCGCGGACGGCGCTCCGGGATTCGCTTCGCGTGTAGGGGAAGCCCCTTGTGTGCTGGTCCCGCGGCAGCAGGTCACTGTGGTTACTGAACGGGCAGAGCAGAGGTGCTGCGTTTATAAAGGTGTTTCTTTTCACTGTTACCAAGACTCCTTGCTAGCAGAAGTGTGGCATTCACCTTCAGGAGATACCAGGGAAAGCTCGGTGGCTTTCCCTTGGAAAAATGTGCGTCCCCAGCACAAAGCCTCCCGCGGTGCCCTCAGGAGAGGTGAGTTCCCGCAGCTGGCATGAGGGCTCGCTCACTCCGCGAGTCCTGCTTGAGTTAAGTGGATGAAGTATTGCGAGGGTGCTGCCAAATTGCTCCCATTGTTGTAGCTTTTCTCTGGCTCGAGGGCTTCGTATTCCAAACATGCCTCCAAAGAGCCGTGTCTGTAGCTTGCCTGTTCCAGAGCCACCAGATTCTCCCATTCGGGGTCTTGTGGTAATGCTGCTGCGTGGGGAAGCAGTGCTGTAACAACCTAGGCACCCCGCTGTCTTCATCTGGTTGAAAATACCCAGCCTCCAGATTATGTGACACAGAATAGGCTCTGGGAAATGTGGAATCATCAGTTTATTGAGTTGTAGGCTAGTTTTCCAGTGCTGTTGATTTAAAAGAATTTTTTTGCCCTCTGGCCAGAAGGATGCGGTGCAATACATAAGTTACAGCATGAATGCCTTAATTAAAATGATTATACATGACTTGGCTTTGATATGTCTTAAATTATTTTTCCTACCAGTTAGATGTAATGCAAAAGACATTGTGTGTCTTCCTAGCAAATAAGCTATGATGTATGGATCCATTTCCACTTCAGAACAAGTTTTTTTTTTAATTGCTCAAGCAAACATTTGTCTTAACTCATCTGAATCATTCCCAGGCGCTGCTGTAGAGGACAACTGATACCTTCTTCCTGCTGCTTTGCCAATTGCATTTCTCTAGTGAGGGCTGGAATTTCTATGGCCTCAGCCCGAGAGCTTTTGAGGCCCTCTACTAAACCAGGTGACAGGATGTGCAGAGATCCAGTGCTGTTAAAACTGGTGACATTACCCAGTGTCACAGCACAGCGCTAGGCAGGGGCAGAAGCTTGTAGAGGCAGTCAGCTCGTAAGGGGTTTCAGAGGCTGGATCAGTTCTCTGGTCTCATTCCCAGCACAGGCACATGAGAAGCTCAGCTGGTGCAATGGAGCGGGCAGCATGATGTGTCATGAGAACACTATTCAGCAGCAATGTCTTAAGGGGATGTTGCTCTCAAAGATCCTGTCTCATGGGACTACAGTTAGTGTTCCAAAGTCCTGTTCAGGAACTGGGAATGCACATTTTTAATGCACTTAACTGGCCTGGACAGCATGTTGGGTTCAAATTTCTAGGGAAACATGTAAGAATAAAATGTAGGCAGAACTCTAAAACTGTTGTCCCTCTTCTTCATCTGGTGTTTGCGCACCATATGAAGCCAGTTAATAAACTGGGTAGATTTGGACCTGTTTGCACTGTGCAAAGATCTGGCCCCAAAGTTATCTGAGCTATTACAGACAGGCATAACTTTATTTGTATATGAAATATATCACAGCATATATCCTTCAGTTTCTCTCTTCCTTGGCTTATTTGTGTGTATACAGTGATCCCAATTTCCTTTCATTTTTCTCTGTACTGACTTCATTCCCGTTTTTGTGACTGCACTTTAAGGAACATCCATATGAGGCATAGATTAGCGTGATAACCATACAGTTAAATTTGCTTTTCTTGTTTTGGCATTTCATTGCTTCTGGGAGAGTGGTGTAGCATGTAGATGGGCAGTGGCAAAAAAACAGATGGTGAAGCTCAGGGAATACTTTGTGAGGAAAAACTGTTGGGAGGGTCTCTTCCTCTTTTCTGTGTGTTTGTAAACATTCTGAAATACCTTACGTTTGTTAAAGAAGGAGATAGCATTTTAATATTTATTGAAGGGAAATTATGCCAGATTTTTTGCTAGCCAAGCTAAGTTTCACTTCAAGTCCATCACTGACGGTCTGCAGTGTTCCAACAGTACAAACAATAGTAAAATCACAAAGACAAGTGAGTTTTCAGATCAGATGCTTGAGAGCACAATTAGCATCATTGAAACGTGTTTCAGAGATCTTTGTTGATGCCATGAGATTTTACTTTGTCCTTAAGCTGAGAGAGAGAGCCTGTTGCCTTGGTATCCACAATGCAGATGATACCACTTCATATTCTCTAGCCCTTGTGATGCTAGAAGATAAAGAAATTAGGTCAAAGAACATCAAGGTTGAGTTATCCTGATTTTCTAAGTTTTCTGTAGAGTTTATTGCACTGCCCTTCTGCCTGTATAGAATTTTCCATTTTTAAGAGGAAAAATTGGAATTGCATACATGGATAATGGTCATCTCAGAAATAAATTTGATTTTGATTTTAATGACTACACTAATGTTTTTGCCCGTTGCATTTTAATGGCCATAGTGATCTTCCTTGTCGGGATAACAGACTGACTCACTCTGTACATTCACATAGGCATGCAAGCACTCACCTTCAGTCACATGTATATCCAAGGAGCTGCTGCTCAGTTTGGTACAGCCTGTTCACATACAGAATCTGCTGCAAGATGGTTTTTGTGTAGAAGAGGAATTATGGGTCCTAGACTGCCAGATTTTCCACATATTCCAGGGCATATGTATATGCAGTATAAAGTAGAAATATACAAACCTTTCAGTT
Organism: Calcarius lapponicus; assembly: GCA_039654755.1. Taxonomy (NCBI): domain Eukaryota; kingdom Metazoa; phylum Chordata; class Aves; order Passeriformes; family Fringillidae; genus Calcarius; species Calcarius lapponicus. The sequence continues at coordinate 70,598,789 of CM077464.1, forward strand.
TTTTTAAAAAGACAACTGTCATGCCAAGGACAGCAGGGTATTAACACAAATGTGTTAACACAATAAAGTCACATAAACTACTGGTGAAGGACCTCAGTATGATTGCAAGGAAGCCAGGTTGACACTTTGGGAGCGGAGATGATGAAAGAAAATTGGATGTTCAAAGAAGTGCACTATTCAGGATAGATTAATAAAGCTAAAGGTGATGATAATTCTCTTTTCCCAGTATGACAAAGAAGGAAAAAGGCATAACACTAGTCAAATGAACACACCTTGGATTAAAAATTTATAGGAAGAATGGTGAAAGAAAAAATCCTGAGTCCTGCTTGCAGATACTTAGCCTTAGATTCACAAATGTGTGGGTTTCTGGGTTTAAATTTCATCTGTAAAATCGAGGTGGAAAAACAGTACCTAGGACTGATAGGATCTAGATAGTCTTGTGCCCAGTAATTTGCAGATTTCTTCACTAGTCATAATGGGACTCTGACATCAGTACTACAGACTCCAGCAGCAAAGAAGTGATTGTCAGAATCAAACCCATCCATGCTTGGATTGACTGAATGCCCATGGAGTTCTTTTAAATCAAAAGGTTGTTAAATAACACTAAAGTGCTTTATTTCAGGAGACCAAACTTTGTGAATAGGAATGAATGTATCAAGGGGAACTACTGAGCTAAAGGATTTGTTGTCAGAGGTGTCTCAGAGCTGCTGACATCAGAAGTACAGAACTTGTCTTGACTTTGAATAGACAAAATCTTTGTAAGAAGTGCTGGAGAGACAATTGGAACATGAACTGTTGTGTCTGGCAGACCAGATTTTATGGTCCTTTGAGACAATTTATTAGTTTAGATGGTTAAGATAGGGACAAATACAAAAGCTAGATAAAGAAGAGATAATGGGAAGCTTTGCTGACAGGGGGATTACAGGGCTGGAGACATGTTTTAAACATAGCCCTGAGGAGAAGAATTCATACTGAATAGTTCAGTTAATGATCTTGCATAAAAACTAGCAGCTATTCTAAGGACAGATTACCGTGGGCAGTGAGATGGTAATCGGGTAATGTCCCTTCCCCGTGGGCTTTTCCAGTGGTAGGTTATGTGTCTGGTCACAGTCCTCCTAGCCAGGGCACGTCTGTGACCAGGCTCTGGAGTGCCAGTGAAACTTGGGACTGACATGAAGTTTTGAGGCACCAGCAGTTTGAAGAGGATGGTGATAACAAGAATTATTCTTACAAACCAAAAGCATAGTACTTGGAAACAGTAAAGGAAGAGTATGTAGGACATGGTGCATGATCAGATGTTTACAGGTAGTTATAGGTACAAAGCAACCAGGAAAAAAATATCTACAATCCTGATGTCTTAAGGTACCTCAAATGAGGAATTGGCAGAAGGGTAGGAATTACTAACTCCACTGTTCAAGGGGTCAGTGTACACTGCTGTGTGTAGTTCCACTCTCTCATTTTAACCACAGGTAATCTCCGCAGTGAAAGTGGTGTGGAGGAAAGAGACACCTGGATGACCAGGAGAATTTAAACACCCTAAGAAGGTAAAAACTGAGAAATTATGAATGTTGCCTATGAACACATCAAGGAGATAAATTCTGTCAGGAAGAGCAGCTCTTTGGCATGGAGAACAAAACTGGCCTAAAGAGAAATGGTTGTAATTTCCAAGAGTAAATTTGGGTCAGAATATAATTACTAACCATGGAAGCGGTATCTTCCCAAGAAGAGTGATGGGGGCAAAGACCACAGGTAGGTGTAAGGTGGTGCTCAAGAAATCCTGTTACAGGGGAGCTCCCTTTCAGTCTCTGATCCAGCACCCTGTTACCAGCATGTTCTTTCAGGGTCTGCATTTTGTGAGGAAGCATCCAAAGTAGCAGGACAATAATGTACTGATGCATCAATGCCATACCAGCAGGTCCAGAGATGTGATACTGCTCTATTCTGCTCTTGTGAGAGCCCACCAGGAGTACTAACTCTGGCTCTGGGGTCCTCAGCAGAGGGATGTCATGGATCTTTTGGAACAGGTCCAGAGGAGGGCTACAGAGATGATCAGAAGGCTGGAGACCTCTCTATGATGACAGGCAGAGAGAGCTGTGGTTGTTCAGCCTGGAGAAGAGAAGGCTCTGGGGAGCCTTGGAGCAGCTTTCCAGTACCTAAAAGGGACCAGACCAACAAGAGAGCTGGAAAGGGACTTTTTACAGAGACAGGCAGCAGTGGGACAAGGGGGAATGGCTTTAATCTGAGAATAGTTTTGATTAGGTATGAGAAGGAAATTCTTTGCTGCAAGATACTGGAAAAGGTTGTCCAGAGAAGTTGTAGATGGATGCCCCATCCCTGGCTGTGTTCAAAGTCAGGTTGGATGGGGCTGTGAGCAACATAGTGTAGTGGAAGGTGTCCCTGCCCAGGGCAGGGATCTGGGACGAGATCATCTTTGAGGTCTCTTCCAACCCAAACCATTTTATGATTCCAAATCCCACTGAACTCTCAGGGCGCATGTAAGAGAGACGTGTAGTTATCAGACTCGGAATCTGTCCTCAGAACTGGAAGTAATGCTTGCCTCTGTGAAAAATAAAATCAGATTCCTGAAGACTCTTAGTGGGCTGGACTTAATTTTTATGCCTCTTCCAAAAAATTAATAATAGTTGCTTTGAAGACTTCAGGGAGCTCTCATTCCTTATACTATCGTTGCTTTCAAAAGAAGAAAATTCCACTGGATGAGTCTGGACTTTCAGAGGCTTAAGAGAAAAACATATTGGATGCCTGCAGTTTAAATTGGGTCACCTCTGATCAGAAGATTTATTCCTTGTGGCAAAGGCTATTACTAAGGATACTGTGAATGACTCCTATTACATTTTAAAATAGTTCCCTTGGTCTTTGAAGAAATGCAGCTCTCAGTGTCTTGGAAGTTTTTGCCTACCAAAATGTTCATAGACAAATCACTTTTTATGTGCAATGCTTGTGATCCTCTATCCTTAATTCACCCATTAGCCTTAATAATCTAAATAGAAAGCTGGGCAGAAAAAGGTGGATGCCTGGTTATTAGTTTCAGAGTCATAATGCTCTTTAATGTCCTGTATCTTAAAGCACTGAGAATAGCTTTAACAAAGAGTTCACACTAACCTTGAACCATACTGCTTAAATTGTTCAAAGTTTAGAGCTTTTAGCAGAGAGGGGTAAACCTTTCAAATACTCTTTGGATTCTGGAAACAGGAGTGTCCCCATCCCACTGGGCTGCACATAAGTTGCAGACAGGACTCTCAAACTCTTGCCACCATGTGTCTGGTTGTATAGAGTTCTCTTCCCTGGGTATTGGAATGTTGCTTTGGAGGCTACCGAGGTGATGGAGTCCTGTGTCTCAGACACAAATAAGAAAAGACAAAGATAAGGAAAGCCAAAGAAACGTAAGAGACAAGAAGGATGTAAAAATGCCATAATGAACTTGTGTGTCTTGAGAAAACCGCTAATCTAATGAGAATGGATTTTGTTTGAGAGATTGTACTGGTACAATTAATTATTCATGGCAGCGACATCGTTAGGATTTCATTTTATTTAAAGGCCTCTAAGTGACTTGGAAAATTGGGTTAAGCTGAAAAGGAGTTTGAGAAGAGAGACAGGGGAAAGCTTTTCCTTTTATTGTCTTTGTCTAATATTTTTTACATAGCTATTAGAAGTACAAACACAAATTACACTCAGTCTCTAACATTCCTGCATTAAACGTGGGCATAAATTTGAACCACATAAATACAGTATCTGGGCCAAATGGGAATATAGATGGCTTTTTGTGGGACAAGTTAGATACCATTAAAGTGACCTACTGTCACTTGTTGGGGACTTGCTATGTTTCAGCACTGTACATTAACACCAGCCTGTGATTGGTGGCTGCAGACTTGGGCTCCTGGTGGAAAGAGGGTCTACATGGACTTTCTGTTTGTCCTGCAGCAGTGTAAGTGTGGACACAGACAGAGGTTCATGGGGCCATTGTCCTAAAACTGGAGAGGCTTTAACTGAGGTACATACATACAAAAGACACAAGTCTTTCCCTTGGCTGCAGCAGAAAGCAAAGGCAGAAATGGCCCTAAAAACCAGTAATAGCCAGACCTCCCCTTCAGGTACAGTAACTAAATCTCTTTACGCTTGACCACACCACCAGCTGGAGATGCCTCAGCTAAAGGAATTTCAGGTGGTGTTGGCCCATGTTGACTGACAAAAGCACTTTGCAGGGTAGTTTCTCACCTCCCTGGAGAGGACAACCTGTAGGCCAGCCCACATGTGGTGGGTGGTGTGCCTACGACAGCCCTGTTTTATGGCCTGAGACCACATGCCCTGCAAGGCACAGGTCACAGGAACAAGTCAGGGTTCTCCTCTCTCTCTCCCCTCACCCCTGTAAATCCATACCTGATTACCAGATAGGTTACACAGCCTCAGAGCTGCTAGATCTTGTGCACTGTTGAGAAGATTGGGGTTTTTTCTTAACACATGAATTACACACATTCCCTGCTTAGCCTGGGAACTATGCAGGCGTCTGAGTGTTTAAAAAGTCTGGTTTTCTTTTTCTTTTAGTAATGTTTATTTGTTCCTTCCCTTGTAATTCTCCCTGTTAACTCATGGACATCATTCAGGGACAGATTTAAATCGAAGCAGACAGACTCCAGTTCTGCTCTATCCCTGAAACAGTGGAGATTTGTTTAAAAGTGCTATCGGGAGCACACTTGGTATGACTGGAATGCTCAGGGCTTTATTTTTCATTTCACATCATGTGCAAAGTAATATAGCTATAGCTTGAGATGTTCATGTGGCCCTGGTGGTACCATCTGAGCCTTGCTTGGCTGAGGGTTGTATAAATTATTTACAGCAACTTTACTGAGGATGCTCACAAACAATGGACTGGCCACTGGGAAGAATGTGAGAGCCATTGGGCAATTGGTCTTAAAAATGAAAAAGTATGTCTGCAAGTACTGGTCTGGATCCAGTTTCAGGCTTGCTCTGAAACCCAGAAGCAATCACTCTTGCTTAGATGTCTGGAAGGGTTTGTTTCACAACATTTATATCTAGCTGACACTAGAAGAGAAAACTCCTTTTGAAATTTTTTAATTAAGAAGGAATTTCAATAAGAAAAATGCCATTTGTTCTACAATCCCCAAATGCCATCTTACACAAAAATCAACAACAGCCCTAAGCTCCCAAGCTCTCATTCACCTGAAACCTAAGCTAGGTCGCAGCAAGGTTTTGGCTGGCATGAGTGGTACCACCTGGGTCAGTCTTGAATCACAAGAAAATGTGGCAGTTGTGGTTGTTTTGCCAAAGCTGTGGTTTGCCATCAACATCTCCCAGGTGATTTCCTGGGCACCTGGGAGCTGCAGCCCAGCCAGGCTGGGAAGTCACGGCCCTGGAGTCCTCCCTGTTCTCCTGTATTTCTCTGTTGGTGCTCACTGCTCCTCTGAAGCTGGGTGTGCAAACACTTCCCAGAAGGGCTAGAGGCCAATCCTTCTTTAATTTTGGAGTGCCTCTAATTGTTGCTGCAATGGAAAGAGATGGAGAGTGAGATCTACATCTCCTGGATGCAGACTTTGCAGAACCAAGTGGCTGCCTAAAGCATGTGTAGGCAAACATTTTGTACTGGTGGTTAATTGATTTCCAGTGAAGAGCTGGAGATGCCTCAGCTAAAGGAATTTCAGGTGGTGTTCCCTTGGACACTGTTATCTTGAGTTCTGTGGTGTATATCATGCAAGGGTGGAGGTCTCTGCTCATTTTGGCAGTGTACTTACCACTGCTTGCTTTGCTATTGCTCTCGCTGCATCTGGAGAGCATTGGAAACAGCTTTCCCACAGTGTCTCATCTTAATCGGTCTGAATGGGTGATTATGTTGGGCTGTGAAGCCTCTCCCTCAATTCCTTAGGGCCCTACTCTTGCTGCTTACCGAGAGAAAAACTTAGTTTCTCTTTTAACACAGGGGCCTGCCACCTCCCCAAACTTCCAGATGAAATATGGCTGCAGCCCAAGTGTTTATTTAGACTGAAAGAAGAAAGAACCACAGAAGGAAAAAATCTATTCAAATAATAAGACCTTTTCTCCTGATGGCTTTTTGATGACATTATTTTGGTGGCTAGACACTTGACTTTACGATATATAAATATTCATTTGCCTTCCCATATGAGATGAAAATTCAAGTCAAATAAATTCAAGTCAATTTTGTACTCTCATTTCCCTCCTTTTAAAAAGTTCTTTATTATTTTTGCAACTAAGTAATATGTATTTGACTAAGCATTAATTTTTCCCACAAGCAACCTTGGATAAATAAAATAATTGTTAAAACAGAAGTGAAAAGTAACTTCTCAGTACACAGAGAATTTCTTCTATCAATCATTATCCACCATGGCAAATGTAAATCTTCATATTGTATGTGAAAGCTGACTGGTCAATCCTCAGCTCATGAAAATAGTTTTCCTTTGGTACTGGTTCACACAAACTTGAATTGCTCTCCCTGGGACTTTAGTGGCACTATTCAAACTGTTGAAATGCAGCAATGCTTTTCTAATCATCCATTATTAAATCCCAGCCATCCAGATCCTTGCTAAGCAAAACTTCTGATGATGTCCTTTAGCTGTGGCCCAATTTTTATCTAAGCAAATTTCAAAACCCCTCTTCAGTTTATTAGAGCGTGGTTGGCAGCTGCATAACAGCCTTGTGGCTGGGCAGTGCTCAGGGCAGTGCAAGTATGTGCTGCTTTACAAACATAGATCCAAACTCTACCACCAGGCTTTCAAGGGTTTGTGTTTCTGGGCTCAGTCGCCCTGTTAGTAAACTTCAGAGAAACTTGTGCACTTAGACCCTGCCCACTTCACTGAGCAACAAATACCTGCCTTGGCATAGATTTAACTTTTTTCTTCATTTGGGATGGATTTTGAGTAAAAAAAAACTACCTCTGAGTAGTTTTTTAAGAAGACAATCATTTCTTTTGGGAAAAAGAGAGGCTTTGGGATCTTTTGTCTTAGTGCTTTGTAAGGAAAGGAAGTAGTTCCTTCCACATGGTGCTCCCATTAAAGGGGAACATCAAGTTGTCCTAGGGCAGGAACTGGTGCTTGCTTTGGTTCCCTTCAAGGGTCCCCATACTGCAGGATTTTTAGTCTTTTTTTCCTAGCAAATCAGGGAAAAGCCCTTTTAAAGTTGACACCACGTGTTTTGTGTCAGAAGAAGGAACACACTCATCAGAAAAACTAATGCCATCTACTAAGTTCTGTGGTCTCAGTAGGAGCTGACTTGAAGCAGCATCAGCTGGGACAAAGGTGGTTCCAAGCTACAGCTGCTGTGAATTAACACAGGCCCAGCAGGTGCCCAGGGAAGGGCTGTGAGCCTTGGGGGGCTGGTGGGAGAAGGTTTAGTGCTCTTCAGTTTGCAGTGGGCTGTTGAGTTGGTTTGGTCTGAGTTAGTGTAAGTATGAATAGTGAGCAACTAGGAAGATCCTTGTCCTTAAGGACTGTGTTGGTAAATACAAATTTTGAGCTTGTTGAAGCTCCCTGAACCAGCAGTGAAATACAGGAGTGCTGTGTAAGAATGGATAGGTGGATATGACTAGATGCATCTTGTAATGGATGCTGTTCCTGTGTTTTGGTTGGACTGGCATGACTACAAGGCAAGTGTAGTCATGTAGTAGTGGCTGAAAGGTAAGTGAAAAACTGATTTGCCTTCGTGGATGCTGATAGGAGAGAGGGGAATGAAAGTTTCAGTGAAGAAAAAGAGGGAAAGATTGTGTGCAGCAAAACACCTTTGAAGCTGAGAAAGGAGAAAAGAGATGCCAGCATCCCTAAGCCAGAATCACTTGCTGAGACCTCTTGAAGGCATCTGGATATCTACCTCCCATCCCATCTTGATGCCTTGAGTAGCTATGAAAACTTCATACTTGGGAAAGCACAGCTTTACAAAGCAGTGCTGGGGGCCATTCACTTTGGTTCAGTAGTGCTAGCTGCTAAAATATGTCTTTAGTGAGCAGTCTTTGGGCTGTCTCCTCTCCTGGGAGTTGTGTTGCGTGTGCTGCACTGGTTGAGTGGTTCCCTCCTTCCTTTCCATTGACTTTTGCAGGCTGGGGCAATCCCGCAGAGCTGGCTGGTGTTTGTTTGACATCACACCCCTGCTAGTGATAAGCATGTATCTGGTTATTTTGTTTTGTTTTGTTTTTTAACTGGAGGTTGTTTAAATACATCAGTGAAACACCCTGTACTGTGGAACAGGAATAATAAACTTCTGAAAGCTCCAGGCTCCTGCCTGGTGCCAGGAGAATAAGCGATGAAGATTCCTGCCTGAAAATCCCAGCGCTAACAGGGCCCCTTGATTTGGTCCAGTGAGTCTCTCTATGTGGGCGTTGGGTACAGTAGCATAATTTTAGAGGTGTGAATTGATTTGTCCCATTTTTCCCACCACATGTCCCAGGACACCAGGAGAGGAAATCTTAGCTGTTTGAAGGAGAGTGGGAAGAAAAAAATTAAGTGGCTAGATTTAATGATAGCACAAGGCCCATTACTTTTTCTCCATTCTTAATTATTTTTTCTGCTTCTTTGACTCAACGCATAGGAAGGGCTGTACAATTTGGTGCCTGACCCTCAAAAAGTTTGAATGTAGGCTTGCTCAGTAGATGTTCTAAAGCTTTACTGTACAGATGGCTAGCCTATGTTGCTTCCTGATGTTGGATGTTATTCTCCTAGTTCAGCGCATAGATCTGTGTAGATTGCTGTACATTTTGTACTCTTAGCAGCTAAAAGTTTTGTACTCAGAAATAATCCTTCTTCTCAGAGCCAATTCTTTTCCCAGTTGGATCTCAAAGCTGGACTTCAAAGCTTCATAGAAATTGGGTTGAGACCCATCTATGTTATTCTTAGATTGTAACAGCTGCTGTGTTTGAAGTAGATGGCAGCTGTTCCTGAACTGTAAGCTGCCTATCCAGGAACCAGCAGAGTTTAGGTCAGAGCTCAGCAAAGTCCAAATGCTGAAATTCTGTTACTCAGCTGAATTTTATGTTGAAGTACCCATCCACCAAGCTGTGGTTACAGTGGTGACTGCTGTGTAGGCATAACACAGTCGCACATTCTTGAGTATCCTATTAGGCATTTAATACCACTCAAATCTTGGGTTTATATCATCTGGGCACTTTTTGTGTCAGAGCCATAGTGCTTTGAAGTTCCCAGAAAGCCTCACAAGGTTAATGTAAGTCTTCAAACTTGTTGTATGTTTTGCTTCTAAAGTGAAAAGGCTGGGGAAAGGGGAGTTGGATGTTTTGGTGTGGGTTTTCTTTGTTGGCTCTTTTTCTCCCCAGTAACAGGGTCATGTGCAAGAATTGATGCTCTAGCTTTGTGTGAGGGAGAGGATCTGGCTGTCCATAGCTGTGGACAGCTGATCTCTAAGGATAAGTATACCTTTGCATAGCAATGCTGTGGAAGTACCACATGTTCTTTTTAGGTGATCTTATCTGGACACTGAAGAACGGGGTCCCAGCTTTGGTTTTGAAGCAATAGCATTAAATTGGATCTCTTTGAATATAGCTCATATCTGGCCAAAATTTGGTGACTGTTTCATAAAATCAGTGTGAATCTGTGTGTGTGTGCACCACAGTTTGTTGTTTCAGAGTAGAACTGCTGCCCAGATGGATTTGAGCTATGTACCAAGACAAAGGTAAATAAATACATATACACTTCATCAGATATGAATTACTCTGTTAAAATATGAGCTGCCTCTTTTTAGAATACCACCAAATTGCTTCTCCTCTTCTAACTTACTTAAGAAAACCATTATATTATACAGAGAGAAATTGTGTGTTATTCCCCTAGTTGACTTCTGGCTAAACTCCTTGGCTTGGTTTGTACCCTAAACAGCTAAATGCTTAGTCCTTAAAAATAATCCTCCCTCTTGGAGGCAAATGCTTTCCTTTCAACACTGTTTCCTTCATAGCAGGGCAAGGGTGGGATTCTCAGCCTCAGGCTGATCTGTAGCTCTAGACTGAAACTAAATACAATGCCCTGGGACCAAGTCCCATCATCTGCAGAAGCTGGGCAAGAGGAAATGTTTCTTGTGTTAGGTCAGCTTGTGGCCACACTGGGAGAATTTGTTTTCACACCAAACAGTTGGCTGACTTCTCTGTTGGGGGGAAAGGAGAATCAAGGACTGATCTCTGAGAGAAAAGGTTTTGCCTTAGCAAGAGTCCTTTCCAGACACATGCTGTTATTTTTCAGTTGGTGTGCGTCTACAGGACTTGCCTCCCTGAAACACAAGTGTAAATGTTTTGCTGGTGGTGCACTTCTGTGTGCAACATCAGGTTCAGGAGAGCTGCTTGAATGTGCTGCTAGTTGTCTTTAAATCATTGCACAAGTAGAGCAGTGCTTGCCTAGCTCTTATTCCCAGAACATCAAATTTGATGGCCCTGGTGACAGGGTTTGGGTAACTTTTGAACCCCAGCCTGTTTTCAGAGTGTCGCTCAGCATGTACTTTTGTTTCAGGTTGATTCCAGGTTCAAAGAACAACATTTAAAATGCTGGTTTGAAAACATCATACACCCACTTGATGATTATTCTTTATAACCTATTTCCCCTGTGTAGTTCAGTGCTTTCTTGCCAGAACAGCCACTATTTAGTTCAGGTTTCAACCTCCCATTGTGCAGGGAGCTGGAAGTCCTCTTGGAGTCTTGGAGCTCAGCCGGGCACAAGCCTAAACACCGAGCCTGTCTCTACATGGGGTAACTAGACTGTCACTCTGGGCTTGTAAATCACCACCCATCAGGAGCAGAAGGTGAACGCTCTTCTTGTTGTTGTAGCAAATATTTTGAGTGAAGCTTTCACGTCCCTCTTGAGTGATGAGAGAGAACATTAGAGATGCTTGGCTGAATTTTGTGAGTATGGGAATTTTGGATGCCTGCTGGTTTGCTAAGCATGTTCTTTAGCCTTTATTTTTTAAATGATGTTGCATCTATGCAAGATAGAAAGTACCAATTTGTACGTCATCCTTTGGAGTACCAGCAATTCCTGGTTATTTGTGTTACAGACAAAGCCTTTGGGGATGGAAAAGTATCTTCTTCAGATGAACAAGATGCTTTGTAATAACTGGCTCCCTATGAAAAAAAGCAATAGGATGAATGGAAATTTTGAAAAAATGTTTTCATTACATTGCATAGTGCCTTCCTGAAACTCCAGCACTGGTTTTCACTGGTTTTGTTAAAAACATTGCTGTTATGTCTTATGCATTGGGTTAGAAGACAAAACTGTGTAGTCTGTAGAGATTTCTAATTTTTCAGACTGTATCAGAATTATTGCTGTCTTCTTGGAATCTAGATCACTGAGGATTTGCTGGGTCTAATAATGGCAAATAATTTCCAGTAGCTACTTTCTACTTTTTGATAACAATTTTAGACTACCTTGTGTACCAACAGACAGCATAGCCATTTCCTAACTCTAGATGGTACCCTTAAAGAAGAAAATAATCTTGCACAGCATTGTAAAAGCTGCTCTAACTTGGATGTGGTTCTTGAGGTCTCGAATACTGAGCCACAGCTCAATGTCAAAGTCCTGGCATTTGACATAATGACTTACAAGAAAAATGTACTTAGTTAAGAGTAAACAGGAGACATATGGAAGCTGGCAAATGTCTACTGCCCTTACACTCCTTGCTGGCAGTGAGTGAAAGTGCCTGTGAATGGTAAAGCATTGAATACATGTTGAATATAGGTCCTGCAGTCACATCCAGTTTCTGGTTTTTTACGCTTTTAGGGGTGTATTAGTTTTTGCTAGTTGGTATGTATTCAATTTCTTCTATTTCTCTTCTAAAGTCTGCTCAGTAAGACCACAAACTACTGCTGAAAGAAAAGGAAGACTGAGTCAGTTGTTAACATTAATTGTCTGTTGTTTGATATCCCTAAGCTTATTGCCTAATGGCATGTATGTGGGTTTTAGAGGACAGGAGGGATTGTGAGGGGAATAAAATGGAAACCTCCATGAAAATAAGATTTAGCTTTAGCATTCTGGCTGAGGAGAGAAGTGATCATATTAAAACTTTTGCTCTTTAATCTGTCTTGATCTATCATATCCACCACTTTCTTTCTTTGCAATGATACCACCTGAAACAGGTATTTTCTGAGTAAATCCATGTAATATTGATGGTAGGATAGAGCAGAGCCCAGTGTGATGTGGTTCTTTGGCCACACCACCTGTCAGTTGTCTGTGCTCCACTGAGTTCAGTGGTCAGGACTGTGAGGTGCTCCCTATCAGCACCTGCAGGTTTGGCCTCATTAGGGCTTCTAGAAAGTTTGTCAGTCTAACCATATAGCTTGTTTGGGATTTTGGAGAATTGACCCTCCTTGGGGCCAAATCCTTCTGGAGTGACAAGATACACAAACACAGCTTCAATCAAGACATCTGTAACAGAAATGGCACTCTCTTGCAAATTTATCTGGGAAAAGCAAAGTAAAAAGCAAAGTATCATTCTAATAAATCTCTGCCAGGTGATTTCACTTGGCTTTTACCAACAGTGGATTTTGTTAGGGCTGTGCCATAGCAAGTGCTCTCAGACAGCACAACAAATTAGGTAACCATTGCAAGTATGCAGGCATGTTTACTGCCTCCTCTGGGGAGTAACATCTGATTACCTTGGGGCAGGTAAATGTGTTGATTGCCCCAAGCAGTGAGTATTTGCAGAGCAGTTATCAGCCCCTTGCAGTTAAAGCAGAACAGGTTGCTGAGATGCTTGGGTATTTTGACATGATCTGTACCTACACCTGGTGCTTTGAGATGGGAAGTGTAGTGCTTCAGAACAGCATAAGAAAAGTCTAATTCTCGCATGAACTCTGTTGTTCACCCTCTTCTGTATAAGAGGAAGTGAGATTTGGAAGAATTAGAGCAGAATCTTCCTCCCCAGTACATTCTGCCAGGCTCATGCAGGCACGATAGCTTGTGGTTTGGCTTTCCTGGGAGCTGGGCTGAAGGCAGATACCATGGTAGATCATAAGTTGTCTTAGGCAGTGGTTGGCTGATGCCCTTTCTCAGGACTTGGGCACAGACTTGCCAAGAAGGACCTCTTGCCATATGCAGAAGTAGCTGTGTATTTAATCTGTGGGGAAATAAATTGTTAGCTCCTCTTTTGCTTTGAGGTTCAAGCCATAACCAATCCATGAAGTCAAGGAACGAATTAGCTTTGAAGAACGTCTAGTGAATGCAATGCTCAAAAGCATATATAGTTGAAGAAACTCACACTTTATCCAAGCCTTCCTTCTGAATATAAGAATTTAGGAGGTGCAGATGGTTCTGATATGCAATTATAAATGAATAGGTGGACACATGTTTGAAAATGAAGTTTGGATTAATCTGAAGTTCCACTTTTATAGAGATAGGGAGTCACATATTACATCTTGCTTTGGTTTATACAAATATGTTGAATATTTAGTGCAGCCAAACAGCAGAAGCACCAGCCATTAAATAGAACTCCTTCTAACTTGTAGTTAATTTAGTTAAACACAATTCTTCCCATCACTTTCCTTTTTGTTTTGCTGCAGGGAGAGGCTGTACTAGTAGTTAGTAGTGAAATGGGTCACATATGCTAGCCATTAAATAGTTCAGTGTCAAGGATCAGAAGTATTAGAAACCTAGACTTGAGCTGTCTGAAGCATTTTGTGAAGCTCTTCTACAGGAGTTAGTGCACTCTCCTGCCAAGTGTAGTGTGGGCACGTTTCAAACTTGAAGCTTGCAGGAGCATACCACAGCAGTTCTCTGAGAGCTCCTGCTTTTGTGAAAACATAGCAATCTTTTAGGGATGTAGGAAAAGTCTATGTTTAAGCTAGCACTTAGCACGGGAGTAGCCCTGCTTTGGGTTTTCAGTGTGTTTAGGCATCTACTGTTCCTGCAGGCTCAATAGCTTTGAAACCTAGTCTAGAGTGTCTTGAACTCTGCCCTAGGTAGGAAAGCCAAAGGTGGCAGTGAAATGTTCATTTTCTGTATATTTCTAAACTTAACAAAATAAACTTCAACCTAGATAGATCGTTGGTTCTGTGGCTTGCAGCAAAATGTAATAAAATGAATAACCATAGGCCTTAATATCATCTCACACAATTGTATTACTACCCAATTGCTTTTTTGACCTCTTTGGAAACATCTTCTTCTTAAAACAGCTTCTCTTAAAACACACTCAGTCTGCAGTTCTCAGTGTCCTCTCTGTGTCTTTTGTGTCAAGCAAATTGATAACTCCGTATTGCATCATGCCCTGGCTCCAGTTTGTAGGAGCACAGCAAAGTGAAAGGTGTTGTGTCTCTTAAACAAAGAGTTTGTCTGCTCAGTGGCTGCTTGCTCAGTTTCTCAGACCTGAGACAGCTCAAGACAGCTATTTATTTTTCTGAAATTATTAAGCAAATATGACAATTCTCTTTTGTCAGTAGCTGAGTTTTTGAAGTCAATAGTTGTTGTGATAAATTAAGCATTCTGATCTAATTCTGCCACCTCCTTCATTAAGTAACCCATCCAGTCAATAGTGCTAACAGATACCCTTCCCTGACTTTAAACAAGTATGATGGGATACTCCCTGGCTCTGATTTAGGAAGTAATTCCATCATCTTCCTGGTTGTTTTCAGTCATGAAAAGAGTTTGCATAAACTAATACTTGGCAGAGAAAGATGTTGACACAGCAACTGCTTTTGGATAGTCTAGGAAGGGCACCAAAGAGGTTAGGTTTTTTCCTACAGTTGTTTTGAAATGTGTTGTAGGATTTTTGTTAGTCCACAGCAAGTGCAGGACTGTTAAACTTGTCCTTGTCTGATACTGGACAAAATATAGACCCATATTTTGTGTGGCAGCACAAGGGGCCATAAAGAAAAATGGCAGGTTATTTATATGGACTAAATAATCTTGGACATCTTATTTTATCATCCCAGGGTTAAAGGCTCAAACAAGATCTTCAAGGTCTGCAGGATCAGATTTAAGTGCTGAACACCCCCAAATCATGCTAGGTTTATTGTACAATGGAAGCACAAGGGAAGAGTACAGCCTGGCACTCACTTGATCAGACCTGGAAAAACCTAACCTGTAACTGTATTAAGGAGTAGAAGCTACACACTGAAGTCTTGAAAAGGGAGATTTGCCATTCAGTCTGAGAGCAGTTGTATCTCATAGGTGACGTTTTAAATGAAAACTCCTTTCCAAATGCCAAGTCCCATAACATTCTAGGAATTTCTAAAAATATTGAAGGGAGAGCTCTATTAAGAAAGAAGTATTTATTTTGTGCAAGACATCAATGGAATATCCAATGCATTTTATGGTATGTGTAATATTCCTTTTCAACTTTTAGTAGAGAGCTTGAGTGCTATGACACCCTCCATTAAGTCTCATTACTGTCTCTGAAGCTGTCCAGCTACGAACCAATAATCGCCATAACCAGGAAGTCTTTTCCATGTTGATAGGCAGAGATGCCCATGCTGATGCAAAATATACTACCGGACATCCAAACTCTCTGGCAGGTTTCAGGTTCACAGTTTTATGCATGTCTCAATCCAGTCCAGTCTTCTGTGTTATTTCAAAATATGGTCCTGTCAGACACCTCCTAATGGAAAGAGCCCAGCCTGGAGGTGGCAAGACCACTGGTAATGAATGTCTGCCTCTGCTCAGTACAAATAAAGAATGTAGGCTTAATAGTGAGCACTGGTATCTTACTGGACAAATACATTCTAGTATTCTAGCTCATTTAACTGCTTAAATAAAATGTTTCGGGACCCTCTGGCTAATAGAGATACTATTACCTTTGCAGTTAGTCTTCTTCTTTTTTATAAATAATCTTTCATTTACAGATCAAAGGGGCAAATTGGAATGCCAGCATTTGGTGGGTTTTTCCCCCTAGATATGAAAGGAGAGGCTAGACAGGGAAAAGTAGTGATGGACATGGGCTTCTAGATTAGTGTTGTTTGTAACTGAGATTTTGAGGGCCGCTATAAGGCTTTGAGGACTGGGAATATCTCTTCCAGCTTTAGCACTTTTGCCTCAATGAATAATAGAAAGGGCAAGATTTGGTGTGTGTAGATGCTTCAGGTCTCTTAAACAGCATGTCTCAAAACTTGCTCGCTCTTTCCCAGCTGTGAGAGTTGATGTCTTACATTACAGTGAAGAAAGAAAAAAAAAATTAAAAAGAAAGCAGCAGGGATGATTGCAGTAAAAGAGAAATATTAAATGTAGTTTAGAGCTGGGGGCAACCTTTGTTTTGCAGATTATTTTCTGGCATTCAGCCTGATCCAGGAAACCACTTCTATCAAGAGAATGAAAGAATAAAGTCTGAAATTTAATTGCTTAAGAAAAAAGATTTACTACCCATGAGGTTCATTGGCATCCAAAATAAGGCCTGTTCTGTAGTGTACGCTA
Organism: Calcarius lapponicus; assembly: GCA_039654755.1. NCBI lineage: Eukaryota > Metazoa > Chordata > Aves > Passeriformes > Fringillidae > Calcarius > Calcarius lapponicus. Next base: position 70,615,153 of record CM077464.1, read on the forward strand.
CATCTCAACCACACAGAAAGCTATCAGAGAAATAGAAATCCTTGCAGCTCCAAGAACAGGCTTCTAGTTCCACCACAAGAAAGTGATTTCTCAATACCACTGGAATGTGGTTTGTAGTACAGAATTTCTGCTTACAATATTCTTCTGTCATCTGATGAATTTAAAGAATGAAATTATAAAGGAGGAAATATTTTGTTATTATAGATCAAATAAATTAAGGCCCACTTAGATGAATAGCTTGTTGAGTTATCCATAAGACACTTTATTTTTCTTCATGTCTCATTCATATAAAGTAGTATAAATGTTGCTCTTCTGGCTATTAGCTTGTGATGCAACACACACTATGTCTTTGTGCTGTCTAGGCCAATGCCAATAAGATAGCTCTTCTAGTGCAAAATGGAGCAGCCAAGAGGCTTTAAAAATGCCAATTCAGTATTTTCTGAGCTGTGCTCTTATTACAGTCATTATTATGAGAAAGAAAAACAATAGTGTGGTTTTAGCCTTTCCAAAAAAAAAAAAAAACAGCCCCCCAAAAATCCAGCAAAAAAATCCCCACCGCCCAAAACCCCCAAACTCGTGCTAACTACATGTCTACATGTGTTGTTAGCACTTTGTATTCTTAGTTACTTTGCTGTGTATTACCTGCCTAGTGGGAAAAGGGCTTTCCTTCCTCAAAGGGCAGTAAAAGAGGCAATAGAAAAAAAAATATTGAAACTTTTCTGTGTTTTATTCTTTGTTGTTGTAGTTGGTTTTTGGTTTGATTTTTAATTTTTTTAGCTTTTTTTTTTTTTTTTTTTTTTGTTTATGCATTACCAGAGCACATAGAGCCTCTAGCAGGAACTGTGATCCCTCAAGGAGTAGAGGGCTCAGATGAAAGGAGGGAAGGAAAGTGGTGAGATAGAGCAGTAATTTGAGTATCTTGAGTGTTTAGTAGCTATAAGATCAATTTAACACTGAAAGGGAGGTTCTGGACTCCCAGTCCAAAAGCATACACCCTCAGCCACGCAGTGTCTGTCTCCCTCCATGCACTGAGAGGGAAGGCAGGGACTGGACTCTGGGGGAGAGCTGGCTCCAGCATGCTTCCATCAGGAAGGATTGTACTGGAGTGGAGCCTCTTCAAAGATGAAAGAACAGGGGGAGACTCTGTGCTGAGCTTCTGTACCCATGGTTCAATCATGACAGAAATGGATCCAAAGCAGCACTGAGGTGAACGTACAGCTTCAGTCAGTGGAGAACAACTGAAGGAGCTTTCTGTATTTTGGAGTGCAGTCCACTTCTGTTGTGCTTGTCACAGTAAGATCACCCACACCCTTTTGCTAACAACCTTTACTAGAAATGGGCAACTTGGGGGAAAAACCTGAACCTGGGGCCAAGCCAGAGCATCTGGTTTACTTCCGCATGTCCAAACACCAGTAATACCTCTAAAGCTATCTGCAGACATGTACCATACAAAAACATGCCAAATTATATACATTGGAAAGTGGTTGCCAAGAAATAATGACAGTAATTATTTTCACTGGCTCTTTATTTTTTTTGGCCTGTCCACATCTGTGAGCCCGGAAATAAGTCAAACCCAGGCAATGTGTTGGAATATGAATTTCAGATTAACCACCTTCTCAGCATCCCTCTGGCAACACATCTGCCTCAATGGCTGATAGACGCTGTGGTTCCTCTGTGGACCACACCAGCTGGGAACTGCAGCAGAACTTAACTTACTAGATTTAACTTTGGGACAGGATCTTCCCCAGATGGGAAGATGGAGGACTACAATCCAATTTAGAAGTCAAGCATAGAAGGGAAAAATATTGTCAAGTGCTTCTACCTTCTGAATTTTCTATTTCAATATTCTTCAGCATGAGTGGTTGCTCCCCACTTTTCCCAGCACAGCCAGACAAGCCTATCTGCTTTGTAATTAACGGACTGGCGTCTGGTGTCTGAAAAACTCTACCCATCTCACTGGCTTAGTGTTTCAGAAAGGCTTAAATCTGAAAAAAACATAAACATCTGGGTTGCATTCCTTAAGTATCCTTGCATATCCTGAGTTGAGAAGAGCAGAATGGTATGTTGGATAAGCTGACGTCTGAAGGTTTAAAGACTTCTGGTTAGTGCTTTGTAAGATATAACTTGGCATTTTGTGGTACTTCTCACTTCTGGACTGTATTTTCTTTACTCCCTTTGAGGCTTGTTTTTGGTGTTACTGTGATTTAACTAGAAAACTGGTCTTCTTTTTGACTGTACTAACTTCTTCTTTGCTTTTATGCCTACAAGTAGGTACCAGGCAGATAAGTTAAAGGATCAAGAATTGCTGAGGAGATGTTTTCCTGCAGCCTGTTAGCTCATTTGTCAAGAATTCAGAGGTATCTGAAGCAACTTTTTTCTTTCTAAAGCTGGAATAAGGATGGGTACGTTTGCAAGGCTTTATCCCCTGTGCCTTGTAACTAGCTTTGCTTTTTACATGGCAGAGTTGTAGCAGGCGTCCCTTGCTCTGCATGGCACATGTGTGAAGATGCTGATTCCAACAGGAATCACAGTAAAATGTCAAGAGCTTGTGAGGCTCATGTGATACTGTAAACAACAGAAAGGAGTGTGTTAAAATGCCTCTACATTCAAGGCACATACAAAACTCTGGAATGTGAAAGGGTGATTTTAGCATAGTACAAGAGTCAGTCTGGTCTCCTAGCTGGACCACACCAATACTTGCTGCTTTGCAGCCTGCCTGTGCTGGAATACATGACTTGATGGCATGTGCAAGAGTGGTATTTTCCCAATCCCTCCTCCTTGTCCCAAACCATTTGTTCCCCAGCACTTAGGTAAGCATAACCTTGGTCTCCGTTGTTTGAAGCAAAATTTTTCCTGTGTGAGTTCTTGGCTCTTGAAAGCAGCTGGTGTCCTCCAGCAACGCCTCACTGGATTTGTAGATGCTGTGAAGTTAGTACTCTGAGAATGGAATAATGGACCTTTCCTGGCACAGAGAATGGGATCATTGAATTAGCAGAAGGAAAACATTAGCGTAGAGTGGGTCGAGGGGCAGGACGAAGGTTGAGCCAAGTCTGTGGGTGTTTACTCCTATAACGTGAACACTGTTACTGATGACAGAGGTGCAAGGATAGACAGCTGAGATCAATGACAGGCCAAAGATGAAGCTCCTCTGTTGTATGCTGCTCTGCCATAGGGTTCTTTTAAATTGCCTATCTCTGTCAAACAGAAGATGAAATATACATGTAGAGCTTGCTCTGAAAAGACTTCCTCTATGTTTCCAGTACTTGCTCAACATATTTTTGTTACAATGAAAAAATATTTTCCAGTTAGTCAGCTAAAAGATCCTTATTTGTTTATTCTATTTAACTGAACCATGGAGGTCTAGGGGGAAAGTTCAGTGCTATGTTTGGGAGCCAGTATGTATGGGCCTTGATTCTACTAACAGGAGACTGGTACTTGATCTATCTGTCCTGCCACTAGTGTCAAAAATAAGATTTAAATTGACCCCAAAATGTGTGAAGTGCCCTGCTGAAAAAAAAAAAACAAACCCATAAATCTCACAATTGCTTAAGAATTAGAATAGTATGTGACTGATAGCTTAAATCTAGCTCTCATGCACTGAGCCATTTTGACATTGACTGAATTCCCCCAGCTCCAACATATTTTTAACAGTCATCATCAAATCTGCTACCGAAAAGAAAGTTACTATCTCCTTGTTAGCACCAGTGGGATGCAAAGCCTGACAGAAAATCCCTCTGAGAGGTGGTAGCTCTGCTGCAGGTGCAGCCCTGTGGAACAAATTCCTGTTGCTGTTGAGGCACAAGGGAAGGAATACAGAGACGCCTTTTGAGCCCTTTCAAGCATCCATGAGGACTGAACCAGCAATGCAGCCTATGTCTCCCAAAGAAGAAAGTTTGTTCTCCTGCACAAGCAGTTTTGAAATCCTATTTTCTAACCTCTCTGCTGTACTCTTGAAACTTGTCTGGAATGTCAGAAAGCCACAGGATCCTTCATCCTTTGGGATGGACTATGCTATATGGAAACTTCTATGAATTCTGTAGACTGGAAAAACTGCTCTTCAAGACCTCTGTTGGCAGTAGGGAATGGGGTGGCATGCTTGTGGGGTGCCTGCTCTGGGGCAGGAACTGCTGTGAATCCTCTCTGACTTTGAGGGGTTGCATGAGAGCAGCTGGGGTATTGCAGGATTTCTGAGGTGTTTGGGAACACCAGGAGTCATGGTAGGATTCTGCATTATGGGGAAATAAAGCTAAAATGTTTCTCACATGAAAAACAAGCAGTGTCTTCCTTTGGCATAGTATATCAAAGTAATTAGTTTTCACCCCAGAGGAAGAAACCGCCCTCAGAATGTCAGTGTTTGCAAGGAACAGAAATGTTGAGTGATCTGTGGTGTCTCTCTTTTTAGGGCAATGATGCCACAAAGGCATCAGCCAGCTATGTGCTTGCACTTTCCTTTGGAAACAATATTGCTTTCTTAAGCTCTCAGACTAAAGCTTTCAAGGCTTTCTCAGGGACTGCAGACCTCCCTGTAGTTGGGCTCTTACCAAAGAGTTTCCTTGAGGCTCAAGGATACAAAGAGGGCCATAATATTTCTTGGTCATCTTGAAAAGGACTTGCAGCCTCATCAACAATCCCTTCTGTAAAAGTTTGGAACAGTGATGACAGATTTTGTGAAATATGCCTGTGGTGGCAGTCCAGCTGTTGTTAGCACCTGCAAGGTTCATGGGTAGGAGATACTAGAGGAAGGGTACGAAGAATTTGAGGCATGAAGAAAAGACATCCTAAGAGCAGATAGAATTGAGGGGTTTGACTTCAGAGACCTATGTTTTCATTTATACCTATGTGCTGTGCCTGTGTAAAATACGTAAAAATTTCTTTGTATAGGTTGAATTGATTAAACAATGGTCGAGTCAAGAAGGAAACAGGCTTGGTACATGAACTAGAGCAGTGTAAACGAAGCTGCTTTTAGGTCCATTATTTATGATATCTAGCCACAGCATCATGAGGTTGAATATAATGGATACCTTATTCTCAAGCAGTGCTTGTCTGGTACCTGTGATGCTGCTTCTGGCTTGAGTGTAACCCATTGGGTGCATTTATTTGCCGCCTATGGTCCTTTAGTGAGAGTCAAGGGTCAGATGATAGAAAAACAAGTATTCTTCCCACTCTTTAAGTATGTGCTACCTGGTGTTCAATGACAACCCAAAAATGGATGTTGCTTCCAGCACTGGTGGGCAGTAGAGAAGTTCTCACAAATCTGAATGCAACAGTGGAAACTGGAGGAGCCTCTGCTATGCAGAGAAGCAATTTTTGTTCACAAAAATCTTTGCTGGCTCAGCATGAACCAGAAAAAGCTGTCCTCTGGACTGTGATGTGTTAAACACTTGCAGTCCAAGGCACTCTGGTAGTCTCCAGCTGATGTTACCCACAGAGGCCCCATTGAGCTGCAGGACAGCACCCAAGGGACAGATGGATCATGAGGGGTCTTTCCTGTGCAAAGGATGTCAATGCCTTGCAGATGCTGTGTAAGAAAAAAGCATGGGGCTGTAAATAGAAAAGCAAGAAGATCATGATATAAATATTGCTGGAATGGAAAGCCTTATCTATAAAGAAATAAAAATGTTCAGTCAGCTTTGCACTAGGCAGCTCTTGCAGCACAGGAGAGCTGTGAATTGAACACCTGGCTGGAAGAAAACTTCTTGGATATGATGACCATTGGCCAAGCTCCAAGGTTGGAATGAAGACTGTAAAACAGAAAACTTTCACCCTGGTATTGTGCAGGGTCTCAGAAGCTGCATCGCCCTGTTTGTGCAGGCATTGCTGATTGCAGTGTAGGTGGTCTGAGGGTCTCAGTATTCCTCTAATTTCAGTTGTCTTCCTCCTGACAAGCAAGTTAGGGATTTATGTTGGGTGAACAGTCCAAGGCATGCTGCTAAACCAGCATGGGAAGCTTTTCTCAAGGCATGATCTTCAGAGCTGCACAACAGAGACTGGATGGTGAGAAGACCTGGCTGCAGCTTAGGAAGCAGATCTCCCCTTTTCTCAGCACATCTTGGGTCCCTGCTCATCCTGTCTCATCTCTGTGGCAATGTGTTACAGACCTGATCCCTTATGGAACAGCATTTAAAAAGAAACATTTTTACCTATGCTGATTGCAGACTAGTTTATACCAGGTTGATCATGCTTTCATTTTGGACAATCAGTGTGGGTTTTTCCTTATGAAGTAAATAATTGCCAACTCCAATACAGCAGCAGTGTTTTGTGCTTCAGAGATGGAACCTGAAATAAAGGAGATACAAAGTGCAAACCATCAGCTCTAATTGCTAAACAAAGACAATCAAAATTATAGAGGGGAACAGCTAAGAGAATTCTTCCATTCCTCTTGGATCTTATGGAAATTTTACTGTATTCAATAACACCAGGCCAAAATTTTTTTATAGTAAACACTTTCTACCTGTAGTGTGTAATTTGAACTTTGTCTAAAAGGTCGGCATACCACTTTCACGTCTTGTTTTCAAAGAACTATATTGAAATCTATGAATAGCCTTTCTATGACTTACTGTCTGTCTATAGGTTATGCTGTGCAATTGATAACTTCATTTTTCATTGTCACCTTGACTACTAAAATGTAGTTAAAATGGTGGCATCAAAATACTAACTTTTCAAGTATGCCAAAGGCCAGGTGAGGATTTGTCCTTCCTTGTGCCAAAAGTTCAGTATAAAGGTTATATAGATAACTTCAGTTCTGGGAAAATTATTGGCATAATTTTCTTTACCAGCACAGTTCCCAACCATTTCATAGGGAAATAATAAAAAAAATAAAAAAGAAACCTTGGTCATTAATTCACAAACAGGATAAGAGCAATCTGCATTGTTTCCATGCATTAGTCAGCTAAAATACTCCTGCCAAATCCTATGCCTTTATCACCCTAATCCTCCAAGTCTGGAAAGAAAATGCAAAAGCATGTATCAAAAGGGATAGCACCCTCAGCCCCTCTCCCTGTTAACAACTTGCATTTCAACCTTACACCATCTTGGGGCATTATTTGACTTAACACTGAGTTCCCATTAGTATATGCAGAACAGAAAATTCAATTTACCATCTCTAGGGTCTCTGCTGACAAGTATTCCCCTGACACAAACCAAATGCTTTGGCTTTGTGTATGTGAGCGAGATGCTTCCTACTACTGCACTTTCTCTCAGAGAATTGCTCCCTTGATCTTTGTTTTGGAAATACAGACTTTTAAATGTGGAAAATCAAACCATCAAGACAACACATTGTCTCGGAAAAGTCATGAGCTGCACATCTGAAACACACTGCTCTTCTGTTAGAGATATTGGCAGTAAAATGTATTATTGATTGCTTTATTAGTTGTGTGTAGTCGCTGTTCTTGCTAAAAAAAGGCACAAGATTCAAAATCATGAATATTTTTTGCCAGCAAAAAACCATTTTGATGGTTTTACCTTAGGACACAAAACTCTTCTCTGTCTTCACCTGGCAAAATCCAGCACTGCAGCCCAGTGCTTTGTGCATGATTGAGCCCTGTCTCTGTTGCACAGGAGTGGGGAAGCAGCTGAGAGGAGCAAGTGCCAGGGTAGAGGCTCCTTCAAGCAAAACTTCAGCCTGGGGTCTCTGAGGAGCATAAGCAAAGAGAAGTAAGACCTGGTGCACTGGAGGGGGCCTTGCAGAGAGTTATCAGTCAACAGCTGTAAGCCCAGACTCCTTGCAGCTGATAACAGATCTGCTCATTCAGCCTGGCCACTCATGCATGGAAAATCAAAGACTGAAATCTGTTCAGGGCAGGGGGAGGGGAATCACCCAGCCTTCAGTAAATGCCAGACTACCACAAAACTGTTGTCAAGACACCATGTGCAGTAGGGGAAGGTTCACCTAGCACTACTGCTTTTAAAGATGCCTCTGCTGGTTATTGATCTGTGACATAGACTGTCCACTCACCTCTTGTAGCAGGAAATTAGGAATATCTGTATTTGGGGTTTGTGGTTTGAATTCTTGGTCAGTAGTAGCTGATTGAAATATTGATGTTTCTCAAACTATAGTTATTTACAAGCCCATGTTGCCCTCAAGAAAAACAGGGATGAATGAAACTCCAACCTACTGTTAACTGGCTAACAACACTTCCAGTTTCTTACTCTGTCAGACACTGAAGGCCTCCCCTGTCTATAAGGCTGCATGTAGCAATACAACTGAACACAGAATAGTGTTTTTGAAACCCCAAATTTCCATAATTTTTATCATTTATTTTAAATTCTAAAATTTATTAAATTTGTTATAAAACGTATCCTTCTCTCTTGCAGCCTTTAGGCTAGATGCTTCCACGCTTGGAGGTACATAGGGCTCCAACCACTTGTGTAGAGCAAGGATCCCCTCTCCTCCCCATTTTTTTAATGGAAAGGAAACCTAAGCACATCCCAGAAGCCAGAGCTGCAGAGAAAAATATTGCGTAGAATTTTTCTGAAAAATTCTTGCTCTTGAATGATGGAGGGGACCAGGAGCCTGAAGAAATAGTGGCACATCCCAGAGAGAGTGCAGCCTATGATTTGAGCCTATGATTGCCCCGGAGCAGGGGCACAGTGAGAGAGATCTCTGTGGTACCTCCCATGAATGTGTAGGTGGGAACAATGAGCAAGAGCAAGCCCCTGAGTGAAAAAAGATACCTCTGTTCACCTGGGAGGGGCCTATGTCAAAGAGGCAGTAACAAAACTACATCCAGGACAACAATTAGAACCTGGAAAATGGGCCTCTTTATGATGAGGGTGCTTCACAGGATTCCAAAGGAATTGGGAGGAAGATTTGCTGCTATGTCTGAAAGACAAATCTTACACAACCTACCCAATTAACTCAGCAGAGAGGTCTCAAAGTCTGCTGGTGCTCATCATCCTTCTGCAACAGCTTGGCACCTCCACGGTTTGCAGTTTATAAAGTCCAGAGAGCACTGTCTGGCTGAAAGGCACTAACTATGTAAATGCAATGGGAGTTATTATCGTTATGGTGCTTTCATGTTCTTACTCAAATCACTGATGCACCTTCTGTGTCCAGCTGACCAAGCAGTATTTCTTGCATTATAGGATTCTGATTCCACTTCCATTGTTAATGTTCATTACTTTCTTAGAGAGCTACAATTTCATTATTAATACATCAGTGTAACAGAGCACAGATTACATAAATGCATTTCTGAGCATTAGCTAAATATTAGTTTTAAGAACAAAATACTCTTCCTATGCCAACAATATGCTCTTTCTTATACAAATACTTTATGGCTACAATTGCAAAAGTACTTGGAAAAGGCTTTTATTGTCTTAAAAGTATATATATATGTATATATAGAGTAACATAAACCTTTGCTTATCCTCTTATAAGGGAAAATCAAGATTTTGAGTTTGAAAGGTGCTTACCATGAATGTTTGAATCTGTTCAATGATAGTATCAGTAAATTTGAAACCTCTTATCTCTAGGAGAATCAGAGGGTGAGTTGCTCATGTCTGATCTGTTTCAGTGGTACAAATGTCAGCTGTGGTGTGGTTGTCTCTAACTTTGGTGGTCTCCCTAGTCCTGGCCAGAGAGCTGATGCTGTTTGAGCTGAAGAGAGTCCCACAGTTGAGCAATAGGAGGAGACCAAGGTGATGACCATGCTCTAGTGTCACCAATTTTGGAGCTGAAGCGAGTTCAAAAGCTGATTTAGCTGCAAACAGATATTTGGAACACGGATGTGATGTATCCAAAGTATTTCTTTGCTGTGGTCAAACTTAGGCTGTAGCTGTCTGTGGGACTAGGGAGACTCAGAGCTGGGTTTGGTTGATCCTATTACAAGAGCAATTGAGTTCTTGAAGTATCTCCGTGTGTTGACCCTCTTGGGAGAGCTGGGGCTAAGCTGTAACACCTACCTCCTGCCCCTGGGCAGCAGCAGGTGCCTCATCACATGCTGGGGAGGATGTCTCCCTCCTGCTAGTCTTGCACAGGCAGACATTGTGGCCACAGCTGGTTCACCAGGGATCTTCTGTCCTCCATGGATTCCTGGTATTGTTTTGGTCCATTGTTATGAGACAATCTCCACTTCAGGTCTCGTTTTTTGAAATACAGCAAAAGGACTGGGCTGCTTTATAAGAAAGTTCCTGTGCTTAATATTCCCCTCTCATCCCCTGCTTTCATGTTTTAGCCTTAAGACTAAACTTGGAATTATTTGGAGATCCTCTGAGCAGGACTCTTTTTCTCATTCTATTCAGGGAAGCCTCAATGCTTACACTGCTGAACTCACCAGTTTTAGCACATAATTTTGGAACCTCTTTAAAATGCAAGCTAATTGTGTTATCTCCTCCAGAGATATTCACAGGACTGATGCTCTGGCAGATTAAGTTATTTTATGCATTGTAAACAATAGGCTGATGGAGCTGAAGTGCTGAGGTCCTTTTTTAATCAGAGGCACCAGATTAACTTGCTTTTAGTCTTTCAGAAACTCACTTACTCTTAATGAGTTTACCATGATATAGGTCCACAAATTTCCTGTCTGGCTTCTTTTGGCACTCTTAGATAAAAATGCCATCTGGAAAGGAGATTTATTGGTTTTGAGACAATGTCCCTTCCTTATCACCTTGTTTTGCTGGCCCTGAGCTCATCCAAGATAGCAGTACTTACCTAGACAGCATCAGTTTGTCAGACACAAATTGTGGAAAAATTAATTTAAAATACCTTGACCTTTCTACCCCACTAAGATAGGATTTCTTTTTTTCTATAGTAAAACCTCTTACTAATGTAAACTGCTTATATATATATGTATATGAATACATGGATGCATACAAATAAATAAAAGCTTTAGCCTTTTTCTAGTATTCTGCTCTGCTTTCACTGTAAATGCTGCCTCAGTTTTCTCATGGAAGCATTTCTATTTATTTTTGCATATTTATATTTATTGTGAGCTTGGAGCTTCAAATGGCATCTCTTGTTGTATGCTAAGATGCCAATGCCAGCCAGGGGGAGTTCTGTGGCACAGTTTTATTTAGAGACCCTTCAGCTCAACACAATTTTCACTGTTTAACTCTATGTGTATGGCTGCCCTAGACAGAGAGATGGGTGCAGCCCCTGGGTGATGCTTAGCTGAAGCACCACAGATGCTTTCCACTATATCCAGGTAATAAGGACTTCCCCACTCTCCATTTCTGGGGCTCAGAAAACTATAAAACATCATTTAATCAAGATGGCACCAGAAAAATGAGCACAAATACTCACTGCTTCAAGTGTCCAGGACTCTTCCTCATAGCCAAAAACCAAGCAAAGAGAAAAAGTTGGAAAAAAATTGTTACTGACTATAGAAGTTACCAGAACATGTGATGTGTGCATGCTCACATATAGGGTAATGTGGAGGACAAAGCTCCTGTTAACTCTTTGTACTTGAGCTCTAACAATAGCATTTAAAATCTGTTTGAGACATTTAAAAGAAAACAATCCTGTGTGTCCTTGTCTTTCTACAGAAAATGCCTTATCCAGAAATTACATAGGAAACAGAAAATAGAAAAGTGTTTCTGGTTCTGTGTGTTCCTTTATACTCAACCCCCTTCTTGAGGGGTGAGTGTCCTTTTTTTAATCTGCCTGAATTGCATTCCTGGACAGATCCTGGCTGTCACTACTGAGGTGCTGCTTCTTCAGTGATTAAAGAAGCATTGTAGAAAAATGAGTATGTGTTTTCAGAAATATGTGGGAAAAGACTTATGCATGAATTGGAGAAGGGCATAGAAATTTGCAGTGATGGTCACAGCAACATTTATTAATTACAATAATAGCAAATTATGAGAAGTTCTCTATAGTTTAGTTAACTTTGCTTCAGTGCTTATGGGTGACTAAACTTGAAGGGGCTCCTGGGCATAAAAAACAAGCTCTGCTGGAATTATCTAAATTAACCTAAGCATTTAAAAGGCTGTGCACTTTTAACTGGTGGAATTTATCTTGTGAGAATGCAGCCATGTGCTACATGGGAATAGAGGGCTGCCTCAAGAAATGTATGTGCTGTACAAGGAAGGGATATTTCAAATGTGTTTTAAAAGCATTGCTTTCCTTTCCTGCACTTGTGCTTTATTCCCATATATTTGTTTTGCTCCAAGTGCCTAACAGCAAAATGTTCCTGTGATGTAGGAGACTGACAGTTAATTGGTTTCAAGGGATGACTTTACAATTATTTTTCTTTCCTGTGGATCTTTATAGCTAGACAGAAGGAAGCTGACACATACGCAAAATTAATTTTTGCTTCTACCTCTCTGTAAAATTTGTGCTTAATAACCTTGCCTCTTCCTCGGTGCTGTGTTTTTTACTGCTGTGTGCTAATCCAAGCTCCGATCTCACTTTCACTTAGCATCTGGGCTCTGATGAGCTGTCAACACTTGATGCTGTCCCTTTCATTCCTTAGTCTCTCATTTGAGTGGAGTATTTGAGTCTCTCAGTGGCTCTAGACATCAGCTTACTTTTTACAGGACTCTCTTAAAGGAATATTTTGTATTTGTTGCCCTACTAATGGAAGATGTGACAGCCACATTTGCCCTATCCCAGCATGCACAAGGGAAATTATCATCATGTCAAATTACAGCTGCTGATTCCTGCCAGACAATCCCCTGCCTTATCTTATCTATCTACATTTTTTAATGCCATGCTCATCATCATGGCATCTAAGTGCCTTAAAAGTTTTCCATTGCTTCAGAGGAAAGCTGCATTTATGGATGTGTTAGTGGAAAACTTTCCCTGGTCCTGGCTATTTGGTTGACCTGTGTGTGAACAGGGGTGATAAAGATTAAAGTGAGTTAACACTGGAAAAGTGACTAACCAGTGCAACAACCTTTGACTTGACAAACCTGATCCTTGTTGATATTTTTTCTAAAATGCATCGTGTGGCTTTTACTTCTGGTTATGTTTGGGGATTAGCTGGATTCTGCAGTGCTTCTGGTAGTGGTGGTGGAGTGAGGGATCAAGCACTGACACAAGCTCTTGCTCTGTTTTCATGCTCTCATACTGATCTTGGGTCTGGTTTGAAGTATTTGAGACTTTTTGGTTCCCAAGTAGGTGACACATTTTTTGGAAAGAAATCAGCTTGACTTCTGCATTTGAGTTTTATTTTGTACTTCACATTGTAAGGAAGCCTCGTGCAAAGGCTGTCAGATATTAAATAAAACAATTTAAACTAGAAATTGCTGATGTGGAAAGAAGCCCACAATATATTTCTTCCTCAATTATCACATTTCTGAGCAAAACCATCATTTTATGTCTCAGAAATGTTCTGGGTGCCAGTTGCTTACAGCTGCTGTTTATTTTTCAACCTGTACCAAAGAGCATAAGAATTTAATAAGGGTTGAAACCTAAGTATGTATATAAGCATGTGCTTCTGCATGTTGAGTGCTGCTGGCACCCTTTACAGGGCAGATCTGTGTCTCTAGCTCTTTTCCTGTCCTCCACTGACTCCAGTTCTGCAGTCTCCAGAGGACTGGTCTGAAGGCATCCACCTGACTGATGCTAGAACAAAGTGTCACTTGCCAAGTACTGCCTTTGTCCCTGAGACATGCCACAGCCTTCAGGATCCTTGTAAGGCTCCTGAGATATCAGATTTTGCCTGTGCACTGACTGTGGTTGCTACTGTGCCTTTTCTAGAGGTTTGTGTTGTTGCTGTCTGCTGTGCACTGCTGCTGCCCAGCTCAACGCTAAGCAGCAGGCTGTGAGATCTTTGATCCTCTCCTCAAGTCACAGCTGATCCATGGAGATTCCCTGTCTGATCTGACAGCTCTCTGTTTTCACCCCTTGACCTAGAGCAGTGTTGGAAAAATTAGGAGGCCAAAAGCAAGCTCATATTATTTTATTATTTGCAGCCATCTGCAGTAGAGTGTGACTGTGATGTTATTTCCAGGGTTTCTCTATCAGCTGGGGGGTGATGCTTGTAGTCTCTGGTGATAATTTCGATTGGGAAAGCAGGCCAAGGGTTGATGTATTTCAGAAAGATTTTACTATTCTTTCCTATGGATGTAGAGATTTCAAGGCAAACAGCAGTGGTAAATGCAGATTCTCAAGTCAAAAGGAGTAGCTGTCTGGCAGTTAGTTCTTCCATCTTGCTAAATCGCGTGGAAGGGGAACACAGAGGTGTGTCTTGGTGCCAATGAAAACATTTTAACTTGCTTGATATCTCCCTTAGCTGTACTGCAGGTTGTTCTCTTTTTTCCTGTATTTTAGCATAACAGCAGCTTGCAAACAATGCCAGAGTTTTGTCTGCATGTCTCTGCACTGTCAGAGATCAACATATTCAGCTGACATGCTAGAAAAGACAAAAAATCACAAAGAAACACAAGAAGTAGAGAGCTTAATTTGGCCTGCAAACTGTACTTCAGCCCACTCAAACCGGGTCAGTGTAAAGCAAATAAACTGCAGCCATGTGGGTTCTACTGTGGGAGCTGTTGTGCTGCCTTTGATCTTGGAGAAAGTATGAAACTCCTGGACCTGACTCATCTAAGTTCTCCTTCATGCATCTAATAAAAAGCATACAAGCTGTCCTGTTGAAGTCAGTAGGATGACCCACCCATATGCCTAAATTTGAGCCCACACCCCAATGCAGGGAGATTTCCATCTCTCTTGGACAATGTTGCTTAGACTTCTACTGAGCTGTTCTACAAGAAGAGCAGAAGTTGAGAGGACACAGAGGGGAAAAGAAAGATTTGATCCAGGTCCTCCTTCAGCTGACATTTTTTTGCTACTTCAGGTACAGTTGCTAAAGTGTATGTGATTGGCTTTGCTGCGTGCTGAAAAATTGCTTCCTCCAAGCTTGTGCTCTAATTTCCTGCCTTGTAATTAGCTCTTCCACATGGTTACCCCAATGTGCACAGCATGCAGTCATATGATGAGTTTATGGCACTGGACATCCTCAGCAGGCTGAATCACAAGGCAGCGCATTAAATCCTGCCCACCAGACCTGCTGGACGGTAACACAGGCTGACGGGCACAGGGGCAGGCTGTGGAGAAGCAGCCCCTGAGGGCAGGGACTTGCTGCATTTGGGCAGCGAGGGATTACCCCGGTGTTTTGAGAAGCACAGTGCCTCGTCTGTGCTGGGAGGGTCACAGCACATGCACTGGCCTGCTGTGCAGGTCCCACTTGGAGATGCCTGCTGTTGTCTCGGGCCTCTCACTGGTCAGAGTGACCCCGAGAAATGTTAGAAAGTCTCCTTTCCCAGCCCGGCACTTGAAGAAGGAGTCAGAGTTCTTCAGTTCTCGGTCTCAAGGTTGTTTATTGTTCCTTATCTATAAAATTCTTTCTTCTGTCCTGACGAGGTCTGCTCAGCACAACAGTCCAGGCACCCTGCCTGCCCCTGGCGTGGTGTTATGTCTTTATACTAAAAATTACGTATACAATGTTTACAATTACTTTCCAATACCTATCACCTATGTTAGACAGTGAACTTCTACTCTAAACTAATCTAAAAGTGCCAACATCACAGCAGAAGATGGAGACCAAAAAGAAGAAGAAGAAAGGCTGGACACACCCAGATCCCTCGATCTTGCCCCCTGAACCCCCATTCTAAAAAACCCCAAAATTTACTTTTTCACCCCGTGATAAATTCACTATCATTCTACTTAATTTGTCTTGGCTTGCAGATCATCACCTAAGGTTGGTAACTTGCTCCACAGATCATAATCAAAACCACAGGCATCTTGTGCTCTGTGCCAGGGTCTCTGAGGCCCCTGGCAGGGGCCTTGGCTGCTCAGGACAGCCAGAGGGATGTCCTGGGTTCTGACATGCTGTCCTGGCACTTGTAGTGTGGGGGCTTCTGTAGTGGGCTGGGCTGAGATGTCTTTTCCCTCTAATCTCAAGGCAGAACTAAAAGGAAAGGAGAGCTCAGGAACAATGTCGGAGCGCCTTACACCAGGAAATTGGATTTAGCAATGATAGTTTGTTCTCTGAAGAAGCGTAGAAATGATGCTCCGTTTTTGCAGGCAGCTCCAGCCTTGGGCAGACACCACCATCACCAGGCATCCCCCTGGCTGCTCACTGCTCATTCTCCCTGATGGTGTGGCTGACCCTAGGCTTTGGGGGCAGCTCAATTCCCTCCCCACTCATGAAAGTCACTGGGCAGCACTGACCTTTTTTTCCCACTCCATTATGCCTCAAAGGCCAAGCTTTCATCTGGAGCAAATTTGCACCTCTCTGCTGACTGCAGTGAAAGGCTCTTGATAAGCCTAGGAGAAAAAATGGGGGGATATGCTGTGATTTCAAATCTGGCTTGGGCTGAGTTCCATCGCTTACAGACAGAAACAGAGTTTGACTCCAGGTTTCACAATAAAGGTTTACCCTTTCTTTGAGTACATGCAGTTCCCAATTAAAATCTTAACTTGAAGAGATAGATGTGATTTCATTGGATCTGACTCTTCAAATCCTTTTGTGCAATTTTTTTGTTTATAAGGTTTTGTTTTAAAGCCCCCGTTTTCTAAAGTGGTGCTTGTTGCTTTCATGTCAAAACAACTGGGAGCAAGGTGACCTGAACTCCTTCCTAGAGCCATGGCAACAGAGGAGCTCATAAACACAAACATGGTCAATCCCAAACTTTTGAATTATGTCAGATAAGCCTCCTGTTGGGAAAAATGAAGAGAGAAGAATCTACTTGAAAACACCAAAATAGAGGTAATAAGCACCTTATAGTGTTATTTTAATGTGTTTCAAATGTTTCCAATATATTTTAGAAAAGATTGCCTGAGGGTTAGGTATTGTGGAAGGATGAATGGGTTTTTTAGAAGGGTTTTTCAGTGGCAGGAGATTTGTACCACAACAGGCAGCTCTTATGGCCATTCAAAGGAACCCATGGTCTGTCCATGTCATGATTGATCAAGAGGCATCCACGATCAAATCCGATACATCCTATCAATATCTTATTTTAACCCTGTTGATTTTTGAGGGACTGAGCCATGACTTGTGTCCATCTGCCTCATGCTGTGTGTTGCAGTGCCGCCAGGAGCTGCTCAAGGCTGTCCTGAGGACTAGCCATGAACTACCAGCTCCTGAAAACACCATACAATGCTGCAAGCCCTAGTGGAGTGAGGATGTCTGTCAGGGCTGGGACTTGCAGCTCCCCTGTCTGGGAATGGCTTTGTGAGCCTCTTGGCTGTTGGGGCCAGGGGCTTGAATGGGCATCCCTTGGGGGTATTGGTGGGTGACTCTGTAGCTCAGGCCAAGTAATTTCTTTGTCTTGTGAATATGGTGATCCTTGTTTTTTCCTGACAATGCCATGTGCCCTTGGGTGTCTAACAGGTCATTTTAAGTCCCAGGTAATGGGTTTAGAGCCACATTATGATACAGAATAATTGTGACTTCTTGCAGTAAACAGCAACACTCTTCTTCTTACCTTGCTCCAGTCACAGGAGCTACAACCAGCGTGTGAAGACAACTTCCCTGCCTATGTTTCCAGCCCTGGTTGCCTTGTTCTGTGCATATCTCACCCATTCAAGCATGACACATCTCTGACAACAACCCCCATAGAGGAAACAGCCCCCCCACCTTTCGCTGCCCTTTTTATGTTGCCTGCTCTGGGTATTTGTTTGCAGAGAGCTTGCATCAACTCTCCTTACTGCCTTAGACTAAGCAGACTAATAGACTCTTTCAACGCCTCCGTAGCGCTGCCCGCTGTCGTAATCATTCAGCGGTCACGGCTCTCTGCAAACAGCAGCCCTGAACTCGCCGTTCAATTACCAGTTTATTATTCTAAGACGTCTGGGGAGCGGAGTGGTGAGAGCCATATGCCAATACGGCTGTGGGCTGCTTGTGAAGTTCCTCGTGGGACATGGAGAGCCAAGCCAGGGGTCTGAGCAGTTCTCTTAGGCTGGTGACTGACAGCATCTGACATAGGCTTAAAATAACCCACCCCAGAAAAGAAAACATGTCCGTCTCCAAATGAATTTCTAGTATGTGAAAACAGCTCAGAGGTGGGTGCTTGTGTTTGGGAATCAAGGCTATGTTGACTTGCCTTGCTGACCTACTGTTTCAAGGTGTGCTGACCTGCCAGGACTCCCTGTCTTTAGCAGTGCTGGTTCAGCAAGCTTGCAGGCAAGTCCTTCCAGTACTGAAGAACTTGGTTGCTTTGGGATTTGGTGAAGCCACCATGGAATAACCCATTTTTTGCTGAAATTCACAAATGAAGCGGGAACTGATCCTCACTTTGGGCTGATGAAAACCAAGTCTTTCCTGGTGCTGACACAATGGCCTCTGGCTAGAGAGGGTCTCACGCTGTAACACTTGTTCTGGGCTGGTTCCCGCAGTGATCCTTGGAGGAAAGCTGGGGCACATTGACTAAAATAACAAGAACCAGTCATCATGAAAACACATCTGCTGGGTTCAGTGTGTATGCTTTGTAAAGTATGGCTGCTATTAGACAGCTCAAACTCTTCTATGGTGCTAGAAAACTGAGCTTCCTTGAAATATTCAGTTATGCCAAAAAAAAAATAAAAACATAGTGGATTTTTCTGTGGCCCCAGAAATCTGAGGAAGCCTCCCAAAACTTAATATCTACTCATGAAGCATCCATATAAAATAATTTCTCTTCTTATGACTGGCTTGTCAAACAAGAATTGCTTCCAAAATTCTTCTATTCACTAACTTCCTCAACTATGTTTTACTTTTTTTTCCCCTTTTGTTTCCACTCTCTAATCTCCCTCTGAAATTCAGTATATTCTAAATGCATGCTGAGGGTATCTGTGCCAGCTTAGCAAGAGGAAAGATTTGTTGGAAGTTGACTTCTGAGCTGCTAGAATCCGAAGCAAAACATTGCCATTTCTATTTGCCAAGATGCAGACTCATTCCTCCTCTTAGCAGGAAGGCATCCAAGAGATAAGGAAGTTAAATCAGATGAGTGTGTATATTTTAACATGTCTAAAATCCTGCTTATGCTATTAGACCTCATTCCTTGCTATTGTTGACTTGTGAAAAAGATAAATCTACCAACAGTAAAATCCTTCTGGTAGCTTGCTTATTCCAAATTTCTCTCTTGTGCTGCAGCTTAAGCATTAGAAACAATTTTCTCATGAGACAGCTTATTTTGTGTGATGGAGGTTGCTGTTGGTCCCTGTGGGCAACAAGCTGGTTGGTAAAGTGTCCATGTTTTATCTGTCAACAACCAGAGTGCTAGTGGAAAACAAAGACAACTAGGCATTTCAGAATCTGACTAAGGAAAATCCACTTCATCCTTTCATATTCCAAAAGCATCTAATGCCAATATTTTGGTTTGGGAGCAGGGTTGACTCTAGCAACACAGTGCTACAGATCCACCCAACAGGGTAGAGGTGGAAGAATGAGTTTTGGCAGGAGGAGAGAACTGTTGAGGAATGACTGCTCTGATGGGAGATTAGGATAATGCAGGTTCTGTTGATTGCAGCAGTCCAGTGATTTAGGGACTTCATCAAGAAGAAGGAAAGAAGGTAAAAGGAAAACCTATGGAGAGATTTAGTTAATGTTGTCTAATTAAAAAAAAAACCAAAAAAAAACCCAAAAAACCCACATGAAAACACAGAGAGAGCCAAAATAGATAAAGACTCAGATGAGTAGGAAAAAATACCTATATATGTATGTACACCAATATACTTCCATGGTATGCAGAGTCCAATTTTCTTTGGTGCTTTCTGACCCCAGTTCTTTCCCAAGCATCTTGGAAGATACTGAGGATTCAGCTGGAGTTGTCACAGCTCTGTTGCCCACTGCTGGATAGGGTAAGATCCCATCTCACAGGGAGTGGGGGGCCAGTAGGTTTACTTGACATGATTTTTGGTCACGAGTGTCTAGGTACAAACCAAGCAATATGATAACAAGTTACTGATTTCCCTCCTAAACTAAAGCATTGCTGCATTTGGACTTTTAGTAGCATGGCTCTGTAAGAATACAGATCTGTACCTCAGATGTTCCTGCACAAAAATTTTACAAGTTTTATAAGGAAAAAAACCTAGGGATACTTGGGAAATCTAAAACCCCCAAGCTTTGATTCAGACCTATGTAAAAAAGAGCTACTGAAAACTATGATGTTGTTAACCATCCTGTTCTCATTAAGCTTCAGTGAAACCTTGCTTTCTGAGTAGGTTTGGAGATGTCAGGTAGATGAAGTGAGAAAGTAGCATTTTCTACCTCAAAAAGTGGAATAAATGTTAATAGAATGAACGTTGGCAAATGTTGAAAAGTCTTCCTTGCTATGCAATGAGCCTGAATTAATGAGTGCGGAAACATACATTAGTATTTTTATTAAATGTATGATTATGCACCTGTGTCTGTTTATGTGCCCTAATGTAAACAAGAGGACACACAAAAACATAAGCACTGTGTGATGTTAATGCACAAATGTACTTCTAGAGACCTCAGTAAAAGGAACTGCAGTGTCAATCCTGCTTTTTACTCCATGAGCAGAAATGTTAACTGGAAAGAGCTCGCCTGGCATGGCTTTGCAGAGCCTGGGTGCAACTTGCTCTTCTGAACTGTGAATGTCACCAAAGTGCAGGGGCTGCATTTATTCAGCAGTACCGTTTAATAGCAGAGTGTGCTTTAAGGAACGCGTCTTCCCTTCAAGGCTCTGGTAGGGAATCAGTACTTTGTGCACTGCACATCTGACTCCTGATGTTATTATTTTACATGGAAACAGGCCTGGAGTCTCAGGTTACTCATGGCATGGCAATGAAGCCAAGCACTTGCACAAAGGCAGAGGTTTGGGTCGTTTTCAGAAGGTGCAGGATGCAACATATGACGTTATCCCCTTCATTTGTATTTCACTGTGGTGTGGATGATTGAAAGCAACAAGTTTCCTTCACATATTACAGAGGTACCTCTGGCTTAGTTGCAGAATAATTTAATTGCTTTTTCACTTTGCATCATTTGAGGAAGCTGCAGATTGCATCCTTGAAACCAGGAGTGAGCATCCAACCTCCATCCACTTGCTTCTTCTCATTTAGCCATTCCCGTTTAAAAGGAAGTAGCCAGCAAAGTGCATCTGTGTGTGCAAATCCCTCTTCTTTGGTGGAATTACACTGGGGATGAATTTTTCTCGTTGTGATTGCTTGGAAGGACTCAAAGGGTGGCTCCTATCACATCTCGTGGCTACCACCTTTGGCCAATATTAATCACGATTCCTGCACAGTAAGCACATTCTTTGGGAGGAAAGAATCCACCCTTAGTTCCCATGCATATTACAAAGGGTGTTTTCGGCAGCATGCAGCTGTAATCAGTGGAGCTCAGCTTGGCAATTTTAATCCCCTGCTGTCTAGTTTGGGGCTGCTTGTTATGCAGCCAGCATTCACTCAACATAATGGTTGCTACCTGCCAATGTGCTTTGAGGGATATTGTTAGCATTAAATTTGCCATTTACATTTTCATGTTTGACATAATTGAGGAATGAATGCTCTTATGAAAATTAAACTTGTGGTCCTCCTGGACTACTGTAACCCTGTTAAAATGTAATGCGATTCTTGATGCGTCTTCTTTAGGTTTTTATTAAATAGAATATCCGTATGACTAATTCCCCTGGCCTAAATGTAGGCTGGGAAGGAACATTATTGATAGGGCTGAGCACAAATGGCCCTCTATACTCAGCCTCTAATGGCCTAATAATGCATTATACTTGAATCAGAAATACTTTGAGTTGTAGTGCTTATTGCCATTATTGAAAACACCTGGATGCTCCATTCATCAAGGTTACATCAAAATGGGCCCATTTGTTTATTAGTCTGTCAGTAAACATCTTTATTTAGTTTCATGTTCCTCTCCTCTCAGTAACATCAGAGAGGACAAGACCATATAGTGTATCTTTCTGTGGTTTGCCATTATTAGTTTTCCCTGAAAAAGAAAGATAATTAAAAGTTTGGATGGCTTCATGAAATAAACATTTTTCTTGGGGATTGTTCTTTTTTCCTTTCCCTTTTAGAAAAGGAGGTTAAAGAAAAGCCATTGGATATGTAGTCAGGATGACCAAATTGCAAAACAAGCAGATTTGCCAGACTAAGATTTTAATGCATGTTTTACGGCAGGCAGCCTCTGGAATATTTTTGTCCCAGTGCTACAGCTCTGCTCTGCCTGGAGGAGTTTGCTGTGCTGGGAGGATGCTAAGGGACAGACAGGTGCAGCTGCTGGGTATCGCTGGTGTTCACAGCCAGGCGTCTTGCATGGAGAAACCTGTGCCCAAGCAGGCATTTTGGGTTTGGAGCTATGACACATCTCTGTAGTTCTATCAACAGACACCCTAGTTCATTGTAAGCGTGTCCCTTTAGAGCTTTTGCCCCTCTTCTTTCCCCCACTAGCAAAAGGATGAATTAATTTAGGTTTGCCAAGTGCTTTTAGGCTGGCTAGGGATGAGGAAGGAGGCCCCATTTTCCATCCAAAGAGGAAAGGGTATTGAAATATTTTGGCCCTGTAAAACCCCATCTCTTTCAGGCTAGCTGAAATATTTTTTCTTTGTCAGAAAATGTTAGCTTTGACTATTTATACAGGTTTTCTTCTGAAAGGAGAAACTTTAAATATGACATTTTTTGACTTCCATTTCAAAACAGAGAAAAGATCAACACTTGAAAGTAAAAAGTTTTTTCTTTTTTTTTTTTTTAAACAATGTTTTGCTTTGACTTTTCCAATCAAAATTCTCCAGATTCTACAATTCTGAAGAGATTGTAACTGGAAATCTGATGCAGAGCAGACAGCTCCAGCACCGCTTTGGATGTGAACCAAGCTCCAATTGAACCAGAGATTTCCTTAGTTCAAGCTGGAGAAAAGATATTATTCTTGAGAGAACTGAATTATCCAGTGTTTGATGCCATACACGAAGCATTTGTACCTTGGCTGTAAAGACAGGCACTCTCGTGAGTGTGTTTGGCATTTATATTTATGAATTTAATTATACCTCCTCAGCCCTGCTCCTTGTTGCTTAAGTAATCTGTCCTTTATGCTCTGTCCCATGAAACCTAGTCTGTTCCCAGATCTGTGGTTTTGCTGTAGCTTCTGCTGCCCTGCTGCAGTGCTGGCGATCAGACCCACAAGACAAAACTTCTGGGGGAATGGGGCATGGAAAAGCTACACTGTGTGTGTCAGTTGGTGGGTTATATGAAACATTAGAAGACAAAGCTCCTGCCAGCTTGTCTGGTCCATTTTCCAAGCAACCTGAAGAATATGACTGACCCAAATGGGGGTCACACTATGGACTGGATAGAAAACAACTGAGTTTTAACTTCTGAATTTTTTGGTCTTTGCCATCCTGGACAGGCAGCAAGGAAGAGTTACTATTTCTGTGGTCTGCTTGCAGAGGGTTGGTTGCTATTATAGCTCAATGTGTGATTGCACTGATTTCAGATCTTGTTCCTGCTGCTGGTAGTAATGAATTACTATAGTTGGTGTTTAAGATATTCCAAAATAGCAGGGCAGGTCAATGGCTGCTTTTGATGTTTAAATACCATTAGTTTTGTGCTATCAAGGACAACTTTCCTGCCCTTTTCACCTGTGGACTCTTCAGACACAGACAAGAGGCAGCACTAAACCTGAATCTCAGCTTCAGATTGTTGCTTGTGGTGCATTCCCCAGTGCATCACTCTCCAGTGAGAGAGCAGAAATCAGAATTGCAGGGGCACAATAGCTGCAGCTTAAAGGGATTGGCACTGAAATGTGCAATGTTAGGGTCTGCTGATGACTTGGATCATGGCTGGAATGGGATACTGTCAGTTAGCAAAACTATTTGGCAATTTTGGCAATATCTCCTTGAATTTATTCCCTTCCTGGATTCAAAAGAAAACAAAGAATGGAGTAATAGCCTTTTCCTCCCTCATCAGGGAAATATCAATGTGTTCATGACAGCAAATAAAGGGAATGCTGAGCAGGGAAAGGCCAGTGCTGAGTTTCATATAGGGTTTGGAATTGTATGTGAGCTAAGGCCTTGGTCCACACTTCAGGTCAAGAAAGAAACATGGGGTTATCATATGGTCTGGAGCCACAGAACCCAGCTTATGTCATATATGGATACAGGGTGATTTCAGTCTGAGAGAAGTGGGAAATACTTTCAACCTTGAAGGTGTTAGCTGATGCTACCAAAATTAGTAGTTCCTCCCTCTTACACCCTCTTGATCATGCTGCACAGAGCTTCTGGAGGACTATTGCAGACCTAGTTTCTCTCTTCAGACTCGTGCTTCATGTCCATCCAACTTGAATCCTGGCAAGATACATTTCCTGGATGATCTTACTCTTTTGTTGCTGTATGCTTTATTTTCCCCTGAGTGTAGGAGGATACAGCACAGAGCAGGCAAAGCAGCCAGACAGCTTATACAGTGTGGAATAAGTCTGACAATCTACAACAGACCTGAGTACATTTGGGCTATTATTTTATTTTTGCAATATGTGTATTTTTGTTCAGAGCATGGGAAGAGAATTAGAAATTGAAACACTAAAATCCTTAAAATTTATTGAAAGAAAAACCTTGCTCTGAACCCAAGTAAGAAAAATTATATTAGTATTGGCTTCCTCAATACTCACATCTATTGAGTTTCTTTGATTATTAAGAGAAGTGATGAATACTTGCAATCTAATCCATCTCTAAATCAATCTTCTTGTACAGTCATTCAGGATCAGGGAGCATAAGTTCATGATGTTGGAAGAGAGAATGATATGGCAAGATATGAGGCAAGTGGTGCCACAGAGCAGTAAACACATCTGAAACACCTGCTATCAATTACTGCTATTTTTGCAGTGATCAGTTTCAGATTTGGAGACAAAGCAAGGGAGACTAGAAGTCTTCAACCATAAGTGAGAGAACAGAGAGTAAATTAGTATTTGTATTTAAAGTGAGACAGGCTGGATATGAACACAAAAGTGGCAAACAGATCTTAGATTTAGAGCCAGCCTTGCAAAAATTGTGTGAGCACTTGAGCCAGAATTCTCAAGTCCTACTATAGGTTTGATTTTTACAGCAAGGCTCTGCCTAATCACTGAGGCAAGGAAAAGGTGGTGAATCTCTCCATATGCAGAAACCTGTCATCTTCTCCTCTAATTTGAAGGTATTGGAAATCTGTAAGAGCCTCAGGTTTTAATGCAGAAGTTCACAGATACCTAGAAATTGTTTCTGGGTAGGTGGAAATACCCATCAGTCTGAGAAGCAGAAACAACCTAAGCCTGAATAGATCATATAAGTTATTTACCTTCATATGTGCACATAAACTGGGCAGGGTGCTGATGGCTAACTGTTCTTTCAAGACGTAAACACCAGAGAGTCTGGTCTCTTTCTTGTTTGTATTCAGGCTGATAGGAAAAGTATTCACCCAGAAAATAGGAGGTCAGAGGTTCTTGGCCCAGGGTTGCAGGGAGGTCTGCTTTCCAGCTGGATTCTCAGCCTGGTGCTGCCTCCCCTGAGTCAATACCCATGAGTTGGGTGTGATGCTTTCCTCCAGCCTTGATGGATGCTCTGGTTGGTGATGAAGCTCCAGCCCACTGGAGTGCTTCCCAAGCAGCAGGGAAGAGCCTCACTCACCTTCCCCGCCCAATTCACATCCATGTGTCAGGAGAGGTTCAGAACATGCAGCTTACAAGGTTTGTAGGGTCAGTCATCTTCTGCTTTTGGTTTGTGGAGGAGCACAGTGCACCCACTGATCTGCAGGTAAAGCAGGACCATGACCTGGTGCTCAGGGACTTAATCTTGGCCTGTGCTGACTATGAAGGCGTCCTTAGGTTAAACAAGCCCTGGATGAAAATCAGGCACTGTGCTACCACCTTCCTCCTGGTTGCATCCTTCAAGAAAGCAGTGGACCGGGCTGTTTCTGCCCAAAGCCTCATCTGGCAGACCTGAGCTGGGGAAAAACTTGCAAGGCATCCTTGTGTTTTGCTCTGGCTGAGAATGGGGAACCAAATTCCCTTTCCCCAGCAAGTTTTGGGCAGAAGAGAGTATGTCCTAATGCTCTAAGACCAAGAGGAATGTGAAGCAAGCATTCTGACTTCCGTCTTGGCCACGGAGGTTAAAGCCGATGGGTGTTTTACCTGTCGTTTGTGACGGGCTCTGAAGCCACCTTTGATCGATGACTTCGAGCAGGCAGTGTGAGATGATGGCAGAAAGACTCTCCGGGGAGGCACAGGCGCGGCTCGGGCGTGCCGATGTTGGTGGTACGCAGGCTCTGCAGGGCCCTGGGGACTCAGATGGCTGATGCCGGGAGATTCCCGAGGGATGGGGGCGGCGGTTCCCGCTGTCAGCGCTAGGTGGCGATAGCCCCCCGGCCGAGGCCGGTCCCGAGCACCGAAGCCAGCGGGGATGCGGGATCCGGGATGCGGTATCCGGGATGCAGGATGTCCCTCCGCCAGGCCGGGGGGATGCGGCGGCCGGGGCAGCCCGCATCTCCTGGGAGGAAAAAAAAAATCAAAATCAAACAACCTAACCGACTGCGTCACTACATCAGGTCAAACTTCAGTAAGTGACGGGTTTAAAAATTGCTTTTCCTTCACTTACCTCGGGCTAGAAGGCATCTGGTTTGGCACAGGCGACTGTAGCGAATAAAATTAAAATTGATTGAGTGCAAATGTTTTAATTGTATGATGTTTTCTCATTGATAATCTCAATAAGCTAATTTAATTAAGGATAATGGGAACATGTTTGGGGACATTTAGGACCCATTCAGACGTAATGGGTTCAAAATGTCTCAGTAGAACCAAATCACGGGGGTTCACTGACAATGCTTCTCCCTGTGTCCAGGGTGACCATAAGCCATACTGTGCTTACTGCTGGGTTCATGCCATAGGAAAGCCGCTCCCCAATTTTTCTGACAATAACTGTGTGTGGGGATACCCACAGGTGTCTGTATTTGCAGGGCAGCAGCCTCTCTTCCAGTTCCCTCAAAACTTCATTGAGGTTCAGCTGTGTTCCTCCCCTTACTATTTCACTTTACAGCCTCCCATCATTGCTGGCCTCACCAAGTCCTGGGACTTTTTGCCCACACTGCTCCTGCCCAGGCTGTCCACAGCACAGGGGAAGAGCTAGGTGGGGGCTGTTCTGGCAACCATGGGACTAATTTCTATCCCCTTATCTGAATATGATCTTAGTATGAAAAATTGACACTTCCTTCACATACTATCTCAGCTTTTATTTTCAGCTCACATTTTTCAGGGAAGTTTTTTGTTTTGTTTTGATTTTGGTTTGCTTTTCTTTTCTTAACTTTTAAATTGGCTGATGTATCTGTGTATTTAATCATCTTCAATGGACTTTTTTCTCCAGTACACACAAGGATCAAATCATTTCATCTCAATAATTTTCAGGACAAGTATTTCCATAGTTCAATGTGAGAAATCTGTGATGGGTTCCACCCTCTTCAAGATCAGCTGAAGGTGGCCAAAGAAAAGGAAGGCATTACAATACCGAGTCCCCTCTCTAAGGATTTTGTATGATCTTACTGAAAATATTATTCTGGATCCTGGTAGCAAAATCTTGCATAACGTTTTTCTTATGCAGCAGTTCATTTTGCAGCCCCCAGTTCCTTTGAAAAGCCCCTTTCCAGTCCCACACTGGCTGTAGTCCTAGACTTTCTGTTAGCCCAAACCCAAATCCTAGGCTATTTCACAAGCCAGGACACTAACTCACTGAGACAAATGAGAGTGCCAGTATGAGCTCTTAATTATTTTTTAGGATACTTTTGCAGGCACTTCAGCACAGTTGCTGGTAGTTTATTCACTAGGAACCCTAATCCTTAACTTCAGTTGTCTGTAGGCCAGTTTGGCCCACTTCATTCCCTTCATCCCAAGCCCTCCCTATATCTCAGATGAAGATCCTAACCTCAGCTCTTCCTTTCTTTTGTGTGTCTCTTACGTTCAGTCCCTTCCCAGGCTGCAGCTGCAGGTTTTATCGTTCTAACATTAACCCATTCCTATTTCCTATTTTGAAATATTCAATTAAAATCGCTCCAAATATACAGGGACCTTTTTGTTCTAGGAAAGAGTAATGAAAGTTCAATTATTATTCAGTTTAGAGACATCTTGCTAAGCAGTGCCTTGCTAAGTAAAGTTCCGGTGAAGGCCCTGCCTTTTCTCAAGAGATCATTTGTTCAGATGCAGTGTATTTTATGTAACAGTTAAGTTAAAATTTCATTAGAGCAGGGAGGAAGTG
The DNA here is from genome assembly GCA_039654755.1 of Calcarius lapponicus. NCBI lineage: Eukaryota > Metazoa > Chordata > Aves > Passeriformes > Fringillidae > Calcarius > Calcarius lapponicus. Next base: position 70,643,251 of record CM077464.1, read on the forward strand.
AAATATGGGAAGAATAATCCAAGCTTTCCCACACAAGGAGAAAAATATCCAGTGGAGCTTTTGGGGTGGCCTGGAGTGTTCAGGGAGATGTGTGTGACCCAGTGTCGGTCAGCAGCAGGTGGCCTCTGGCAGAGGCGATTCAGCAGTCTGGTTTCATCTCCTCTGGGTCAGCCATAAATCTCAGTGACCTGTGAGGAGAAAACTAGATAGAAGTGCACCACATTAGCAGCTGAGGACAGAAAATCAATAGAAAGTCCTAGTATACTGGCAAACGAGTAACTGTCTAGAAATACAATATTTTTTTCCTTGGTGTTCTCAGGAAATGTTGGTGTTTCAATAAACTCTGAGAGCAAACTACAAAAAAAAAAAAATGGGGGAGACAAGCTCTGGCCTGAAGTCTCAACAGACAGAAGTGGTGTTGTGATTTGAATGTATCAACTGTGATTTGAATTAATCTCATTACATAGTCTGATCTAAATATAATTTATGTATCTGATCAACAATAGCTTGACTTTCTGTATACATTAAGACTATACTCACTGGAGGAGAACGCATAAAGCCTGAGTTGCCTTCAGGGAGCTCCTCAAACTCATGTGTTTTCCTTAGAGAACAATATGACTAATTGAATGAGATCAGGTGTTTAAGAATTACATTGTCCATAGACTGCCAAAGTCCATGATTTGCACTGGAATTTTTTTTCTTTTTCTCTTGTACCCTGAGCAGGAACCTCTAAGTATTGGAACAAAAAAAATGTGACTTTTTGATAGGCCATTACCAAAGTATATATAACCCTTAGGAGAAAGGGTTGATCTCTACCCATGACACTGAAAAAAATTCAGGAAATTTCTTTGATCAGGAAGACAGACCAGTCAAAACATATCAAGAATTGTTGCTTGCATACACAGGCACCGGTGTTATTTAATTTTACTCTTAGGAATGGCTGCAACTTAGTCACAAAAGTGGCATTTAGGTGTCCCATGCAGACCCATTTGACGCCAATAGGTGACTAATTCTCCCATTTTGCGTGAAGTGAGTATTTGATTCAAGGCACCAGGGAAACACAAAGAAAACCCTAAAGGAAATGTTGTGCCATAAGCCTGCTATTGAAGTCACATGAAACAAAGCTTAAACTAAATGTGAAGTTTCTCTCCTGGCTACCAGGCGCTACTTGAGTGTGAAATAAGTGCTGGATTGCTGCTGTTCACCCAGCTGTTCAGTAGGACCAGGTAGTAGAGAAGTGCATCTCCCCATCCCAAAGTCTGCCTGAGCCATAGCATTAAGCTGCATCCACACAAACTCACATACATTGTGAAAGCTGTACTCATTCATCCCAGCTGAGCTTCTGTCCTTTTAAGTATGCTTAGCAATCAGCATTTGTCCCTATGGTACTTGGCTTTGTGGATGCCCACTGAGCACAGTGACTGGTGTGGCAAGGAAAGTGCCTGGTAGGCAAACGTTGTACATCTAGATCCTTACTGTGCTACTTTGTGTTAACATACTCAGAAGAAGGGAATCCAATTAAGAGAACTTATGGAGAAACCTCCCCTTGTGCCTTTATGACTCCTCTTCCTCTCTTTGCCCCACAGAGGGCCAGTGAGGATCTGTGGCAGTCCTGCCGAGCTCACAACAAATTTGGTGTATGGAGCCAGACGTGAGCTCAGGCTGCAATGTTGTAGAGGTGTCTCCCCAGGGCTATGTGGTGGAATTGCCAGCAATGAAAGTTAGATTTGTATGTCAGACCAAAGAGCTCACTGGGCATTATGAAAAACCTGAGGCTCTGAGCCAGAGAGAGCCATTATGTGGGCCAGTCATGGAGAATCAGAAAATGTTGTCTCCCAGTTTCTTCCCCCAGCACTGACACCCTTCCCTAGGTACCCTGTGAGTTAATTTCCCCTCCTGCTTTTACCTAAAGCATGAATGTGGAGAGCATGACTTGGGCTTGCAGAGTTCAGGGCAGAAGGAAGAATTGAAGTTTAAGATGGAAGATGGAAAGCCCTGCAGATCTCTTCCCCACAGATTCCTTCATCTACTTCTCTTACTGGAAGAGCCTGGGAGGAAATTTTATATGAGGTAAACACATATTTCTGCCCTATCTGTGGGCTCCACAATGTTTTCTTGGAGATGAGCTGTTAATAGGCATGAGAGTTTATCCAAGAGCTTTTATCTGGTGCAGATAATCCCTTAGATTACTTCTTTCCTCTCCTCTTACTAGAAAGTATCCTTGAGACAAGTCCCTTTCCTGCATGTATCCCAAATGTACACTTATGCTCTTATGAAGACAATGTGCCTCGTAATTTACTTCTGTTTTTATATTTTTCCTTTTTATTTTCTAATTTAGCTGATTAACCACATACTCAGTTTCTCTTCCTATTACCTGAAGGAGTTACGTGTTCTTCTCGTAGAAATTCAGAGTCAAGTATCAAGCCTGTCTGCTGTGAGTTTCTCCCCACATAAATATTTTACAATCAGCTGAAAATGTCACAGCATCTTATAAAAAATGAGAAATTTAAGTTAGGTTTATATTTATCCGTTTAGGAAAAAAGTAACAGTCAAGGGAAGTTGGATGCTTTAACCAAGTTTAGGATACTGAGTGAAACAGCTGTTGGTATTTAATATTGCTTTATTGACTTCTTTCACTCATTTGTGCCTTTGAAGCCAACTGACCTTTTCTCCAGTGGAGATTTCTGGCCATGAAATAATATTGTGGTGACTAAAACAGCTGCTGCTCACTTTTATCAGAGAACAGGAACAAAAAGGACTTACATGCATGTGTAAAAACTCAGTGATTTACCCATTTGCCAGTCTTTACAAAAGTGCACTTCTTTCAACCATGGCTTTTTACAAGACCTGATTTTGCACCATATTTCCACAAAATATCTCCTTTTCCAGGTACCATTCCTCTTTTAGAGATTCTTGCTTGTCTTCTAACATCTGAATCTTCCTTGCTTGCAGTGTTCTTCCTCCACAACTCACCCCCCTTTTTGTTAGTCCCAGAGGCTCTCTTCCCACTTCCCTCTTTCCCCTCTTCCCTCTTTAGGAGAACTGATTTTAACCAAGAGGGGTAATAGCAGGAATGCAAGAGTGCCATCCTGACAGGGGAGATCCTCTGCCCTCTGAGGCTGAATGACTGGGGCTGAGTGGGTGGCAAAGCAAAGAAATGGGGTTAAAACTGTACTTTTAGTTGTATGAGGAAAGAAATAAATGTGAGTTGAAGCAAAACTTTTCCATAGTCCTAAATGATGTGTCATCAAAGGTAAATGGGATGGATTGCTTAGCAAGAACTCTCTGTGAAGAGCTCAGCAGATGCCTGGGCAACTGCTTTAGAGTAGACACAGCTCCTAGATAGTTAAAATTACAGAAACACATCTCACTCTGTATGTATACACAAAAAGAACAGCCCTTGTCTGGGAGAGCTTACAGTCCCTGCCTAATTGATTGCCATGTGTTTTTCATTTAAACTCATTGTTAAAACAGAAGAAAGAGCAATGAAATATTTTCAAAAATGTTTCAAAATATCTTGCATTAGTTTTGTCTTCAGATATAATTGGCCAGGGAGAGTGGTAGGCCCAAGTTGTCCTGTGCTAGCAGGGCTCCAGACAACTCATATGTATGATACTCCTTTCTTACCTTCCCACACCATCCAGCTGCCACTGAAGTCAACAGCCACCTCATGAGGGATCATTGCTTGGTATCTCTGTGTGTGATATCTGAACCAGATGGAAGCTGTAAAGTACAAGGCACAACCATTGTTCTTTTTGACACAGAAACTAGACTATCTAGGCCAAAGGAAATCTTTCCTGCCCACAAAAGTCCTAGTTTCCTATATTATGACCTAAATCAACAATATTAAAACTCAAAGCTATACTGTTACACTGATGACTTTGTTCCATTGACTGTACAGCTCAGTCAGTACCTATAAAATTGCAGGATGCATTTAAAGTAATTCAATTAGATTTAATTGAATTAAAACTATTATTAAATTCCGCCAAAGGTAAGTCTGTATAATTTTTTTCTAATAACTCAAAAAGCACAAGTCTGGATGAGTTTAAAATAATAATCCTACAAGAGAATGATTGAATAAGTAAGAACATACAAACATTTAGAAGTCCAACTAGATATGAAACTGGACTTTATATATCACATAAATCAGTCATTACAGAAATGGAAATCAATTAGGGTGGGTTTGCTCAACCTAATTTTTGCTCTGCTTTTAAGTATTTAAAGAAAGATTGATTTCGTGCCATTTAATTGGCTTAATCCAGCTAAGTGTGGAGGTTCCTGTGTTAACATTAAAAACCCCATTTTTTATCATCTGGCCATGAGGAAAGTCTTAGAGCTCTTTCCCTAAAGTTGTAGCAATCCCTGACAATGAAGACCTTGCATTTCCTACTGTAGCATTTTAAGCAGCTGCTCTGATACAGTTTTTTAAGTCTTCCAGATACCCTGAGCCAATCATGCACTGTTTTCAGCCAAGTCTTCTTTTCCTTCCCTTCTGTCTCTCTGGTTGCAGACATGTAGTGGCCCAGTCAAACAATAGGAAAATCAATTAAGAAGATTTCAGCCCTGAGATCTTTTTTCATGGAGGCAAAAAGGCAATAAGGAGCCATTCCCAGTGGTGTTGGTGAGACTTCAAACTTGTAGCTACTGGTTGCTTTTGTCACAAGCAGGGAACTGAACACATGCCATTAATACCAAAAAAGTGCCTGTCATTTCTGTTTTCCCTTGTACAGCAGGAAGGATAAGTTGTTTTGCATCTTCTGTAGCCAGCTATGTTAGGTACAGCTTGGATATTTCTGATACAGCAAGGGCATGTTCAGGTAACTGAGGGGCAGAGAGCTGATGGAAAAGAGTTGGGAATCAAAAGATGGTGTGGGACTGCAGCCTCAGATGTTGCACTAGTTTTGTCTAGTAGCCTGTTTTGTCTTGTAGCCTCTTTCCTGGGTAGGTGTGCAAGGTGCGTACCAGTAAAAGGCTCTTCCAGCTATTACTAGTAACTGGAATGTGAGGAGGTAGTCACTGAGAAATTAAGTTAGTTGTAGCTTTGCTTGAATGCTCATGGAGATGATTTGCTAAAAACTGTGAAAGAAGAGAGCCTGAGAGACCTTATTCAAAAAACTTCTATTATACAGAATATATTTCTGTACTCTTCCTCACTCTGCTGGCAACAGAGGGTTTGTCTGGTCCCACCGTTGTGGTGGCTGCACAGGGTCATATGTTGCTTCAGATCAAATCTCTTTTCTTGCCAAACAAGAACAGTTTCCCCTGTAGATGGCTCTGTTTTCCTACACAATTTCGGGAGTGCTCTTGCTTTAGAAACACCGCACAAGTGAGATTGAACTATTTCTTTATTTCCTGTTCCAGTGGTTTTTGTGTTCAGAAAGCAGTCATTGGGATCAGACATTATTTAACATGCCGAGTCTGAAGATAGCAGGATAGTGAATAGTCAGTCACTTCCCACAAAATATATTTTTTGGTCCTAAATCAAGCTTGATTTAGGACTTATATTAAAGAGCAAAGGCTCTATGTAAGTGCCTAATAAATGCCACTTGAGCTGCCTTGGGCTGCAGCAGCTGCTGTCAAGGTACTGCTGCTGTCAAGAAGGATGAGGGTCTGTCGTAGTTTCTGTTGCATCTCCCAAACTGCCATGGGTTTTGCCACTACCTGTATGACATCTCCAGTGATATTAGGGTGCCTGGCACTAGGCAATTGAAGTAAAACCAGAGCTTTCAGCTTTTTGTGTGTGTGGAAAAAGCACATCTTTCTGTTTAAGGAAAAAAGAGAGGGAAAGTCTTCACTAACTATCTTTCTAGCACCTGCAGAGGAGAAGCTGTCGGTGTGGGATGAAAAGGCATTGTGACTGCTCACCATTAGCATAGCTTAAATATTTAGTGAAATGATGGAGTTCCTCTCTGTGGGCCCAGCAGCTTGGGTGCTCTGGTGTGGCACAACTATCAGGCCCTGAGAAGGCAGAGGAGGGGTAAAGAAGATTAAAGGGAATTGCCTTTATGAGTCAAATGGAAAGAAGGATTGTAATGTTTAAATCTTGGTGTGCAAGAGTAGAGTCTGAACCCTAAACCAAATGTAATGATAGCAGTGAGACCTTTCTGGGGTGCAGAATGAATGCTGTCTAAATGCAGACAAGGGGTTATAATACGTGGCATTAATTCCTCCTATTGCCACTGTTGAACTACATCAAAGAACACCTTGGTTTTGTTCTGCTGTGTGCTGGTGGTAGAAATTATTCTGCAGTGGAGCTAGCAACTCACCTAGTCTGCCTGCCTGCTAAAAATGATACTGTGAACCAAAAAACATTTGGCAGAGGTGAGAAAGCTCTGACAACGCTCAAGCTTCTGAGCTGCACATAGCATTTTGTCACTGATGATATACTGAGATATATCCATTCAATGCTTGCACAAATTTCTATCTGTTTAACAAATGTGATTGCTCAGAGATATTGAAACTGGAGATTATCTCTTCTAGTTTCCATCAACAGCAGGAACCTGAGCTGGGAGTGCAGGATCAGTTGCTTGTGCCGAGTGCTGGGACTTCCCATCGCAAGCTGCTGGCTGGGGCTCACCTCCATGAAGAGGAAATGAAATCACCAGCCTGCACTCACTGAGAAGAAACTTGGCAGAAGGTGCTACATGAAGGTCTACTGAGGTCACCTGAAGTACAGTCTGGGCATCAACGTTGCAGAGGTGCATGTGGGATGGATTTGACTGCACTCAAATTAATTGTGAATGTAAAACCAGACCTGAGCTGGGCTACACCCTGAAGTGTTGCCCCAAATACATAAGCCATTTGAGGTTGAGCTTAGTCTCTCATGTTTGCAAATATTGCTGCCAACAAAGACCATTCCTAGAGGCATTGTTTTCCTGATAAATCTGCACTAGTGTGGAAAGGATAGATCATAGAAGGAACCTAGTTGCATAAACTAGGCTCCTTCTATGTCAGTGTAAACTAGGTTCCTTCCTAGTCAGTGTAAGACTTCCTAAAGATTAAATTATTGTAAATTATATGTTACTTTTAAATTATTACCTTGAGAGATCTGAATATCCAAGAACTATTCAGAAAGGGCAAAGCAAATGATTACAGGTTGGAAAGTATCATTTAATAGGAGAGATTAAAAAGATTCCAGCTATTTAGTTTAGTAAAAAGACTAACAAGAAGTGACATGACAAAGGTATATAAAATAATGTATGGCATAAAGAAGGTCAGCAGGTGCTTCTATTTATCCTGTCTTATGAAAGAGACACAGGAGGACACCTAATTAAATTAAAAGGCAATAAATTTAAAAATGGTACAGAAAATGCCCTTTTATGTCATATATAGTTAATCTGTGGAACTCACTGCCACAATAAGTAAAGACTTTTAGTTGAATTAAAAAATCTTTTAAGTAGCTAAAAGAAGACAGAATTGTCAAAAACATTCAAGTTCTGTTTTCAGGAGTAATTTGGGATCATATGTACAACAAAATGTAAGCACCATGCTGAACTGCTTGTTGGATAATACACAGACCATCCTTATCGCAGGGGCCAAGTTTTGGTCTTGCAGTTTTCAATTGAAGAATTAGGATTTTTTATTAAACTGAACATCTGAAGAAAGAAAATGTCCCCTTTTGGGATATCTGGGAAGCTCTGGGATGAGGTATGCTGTGGTGGGGCACAAATATTGCCTCAGTCAGAGGAGGGATTTGAGTTTAGGTCTGTAATATTTATACTGTGTCTTTGGATCACCATCCTGATTATTGTAACCCCTAGGTTGCCATGGAAATTGTTTATTTCTTGGACAGCCTTATATTGCTGGTGTGTATATTGGTGGGATGTGGGCATCTCAGTCCTCCTCACCTGAAGGAGAGGGTCAAATACTTAATTTTTGAAGCCCAGATGAGCACAGGGATGTGGCAGACATCAAGCCAATATTGTGATCCTCCAGGATTTATACATGAAACTGAGAAACCTGAAAATCCCACGTGCCCAGAGAAGGCAGGTAGGGACTGAACAGGTAGAGCAGTGTTTGGTTCTGAGTTTGTATTGCATTTTTCATTTTATATTATATTTATGTTATAATTAATGTTTTCAGTATCTTCACTGGATCGAGTCATATATGCCTTACTTCTCAAAATAATGTTTGAGCACTTACATAGGCTTTTTAGAAAATGCTGTCCTAAATGGTGGTTTCATTATAGTAGCTATTTTATTTTAATGGAATAATGAGACAACTGAGGAATAGCAGGAAAAATGGGGAATACAGGAGACAACTTCCTCAGGACTGTTCTTGTTTTCTATGTCTGCTTTATGCAGTGGAGATTGACTACCTTGGAGCCAAGTGGTTTCAGATCTAAATGGAAAATGTATTTCCTGATTCAGTCTCCTCTGACTCACTCAGCAGTGGATGCACTACACAGGAAAGGAGATGTTCACACAAATTAGGCATTGCAGGGAGGATTGGGAGTGTTGAGATCAGTTTCTGGCTTTTGCAACTCTGCAGAATTTCAAATATCTCATTTCTTTTAATTTCTGAGTGTTTAAAACATAGATAGTGCTTTTTTTTTTTTTTTTTGTCCGGGTTTGTGTCATGCTCATTCAGTGTACAAATGTCAGGAAACAAGAACTTTGTGAATGTAGCTCTGTAGCCAATACTGGAAATAGAAATAAGTGTAATTAAAAAAGCATCTTGAGACTTCTGTTGGGGCTGAAGGAACTCAGGTACTCATCTTGTTCTTGCTTTTCAAAATTCTACCTAAAATGCTATTGGCATGTGAGTGATTAGCTAGAGATTTTCAGTGACTTTATCGTATATTATATTTAGTAATTCTGGACTTGGGGTAGGGAAGGTCCTCACAGACCATGAGGTCCAGACTCCTGATATTTCAGGCAGTCACATCACATATTCCTCTTCATTTATCAGGCTGAGTTTTAAAACTAGTTAGGATTTTTGCTTCCCACCCCATTGTAGGGGTTGAGTCTGTTCCAGAATTTGGCTTTCTTGGTGCCTGAAAACTCTCTTGGAACATGATGCTGAGGACAAATAATAGTGACAATTAATGACAGAGAGGATTACTTATGAATACTCATGTGACAGTCTGTAAAAACAGAAAATACAGGGAAATACAGCTTAGGTTTGCATCAGATCCTTTCCAGCAGAGGAAGTAAAAGCAATATCCTGGGCAAAGCATAAGTGCAACTTCATAGGAAATATTGCACGTGGCCCTAGACACCCATGAGAACAGGAGGACAGGACAGATAGTGTGCCCAGACTAACAAAAACCTTTGGAGAGGGAACTGTGAGAACAGCATTTACAGGGTCTTGCAAAAAATCATCTGTGAAGAGGCTGGAATTAACTATCTGCTTACATGAGAGGAACAAAGTGCAATGAGGAAAAATTGTTGTTTAGCCTAAAATAAAATTGAGAACAGCTGACCATAAAAGAGTTTGGCTGGAAATTGGATATTGAAGGTATGGGTGTTCTGACATGGCTTTCCAATGACAGCAGGAACAGCAGCAAACCTACCTGCTCTCTAGATTGCCCTTGGTCAAGTCTCTGAAAGACCAAATGTGCAACAATCAACTAGGACAGCATCAGTGATCCAGAAACTCTCTACTGACATAATTGCTAAAGTAAATGTATGTAAATCTCACCGCAACTTTACAAAGCTGGGTTTCATATACTAACCCAACTGACATACCTCAGCTTCCTCTCTTCTAGCACATACTGCTCTGCAGTCATTACAGAGAGTTATCTCCCCTCTTAGTCTTCATCCTGCCAACCTAAAATGTAAGAAGTACTATTTATAAGACAGGTTCACTCAATCTAAAGCATCTGATGATGTGATGTGAACCTGGCTTGTTTGAATAGATATTTCCTGAGAATATGAATAGCCAGAACAATTTTTTCCCTGTCTTTAGAGCTATTTTTTTCTAGTTTTGTTTGTATCCACTGCCATTTCAACTCTGTTCAAGTATGTTGAGAAAAAATTCAGTTAAGAAAATAATTAGTGTACATGAGTTGATACATTCTGTGCTAGAGCTGGCTTCAATACAAAGGACATAACAGCCCTAATTCTAGTTTATTTTCGGTACTCTGGTTTGGAATGGAAATGACTGACATCTGGCAGTGCTGATGGGTGCTATAACAGTATATATTTCACTAATTATCTCTTTAAGATAAGAAACTTTCTTATTGAGAACTTTTTTGTATTATATGGAGAATTGCCCTTTAATCCAAGATACCTCTGGGTTTTTTTGGAGGCAAAGAAATGTCTATAGGATTTGAATGCAACCAATGGAAAAAAAAACCCAAATCTGCTTTGATAAAGTTCAGTTCCTCTCACAGACTGGTGGCTTCTGTGATCCACAACATGCAGGTGATATGACCCACAATGGTACAGTGGGTCAACTTACGAGAGGAGTGGAAAGACTGCCAAGAACATTTCCACACCTCAGTGGGGCACAATGTTGAGTTTTGGGCCCTCATCACCAAAGTTTGGAAAGCATGCATGACACAGGACAACAAATCTGAGGGACTTAAGTCCTGACGCAAGTCCTTATTCCTGAGATGAAAGAGGTAAAACTTTTAACTTTTCCTTCACACAGACTTGAGTTCTGAAGGGACATGTCATAGAACAGGTGTTTTCCTATCCCAAAGGAGGAAAAGAACTGTTAAAGTGCAAGGGGAAAATAGAGTAAAGAGCAGAAAATAATTCAGAACTTCATTCCAAATAGACCTCACCATAACAGGTTGGTCTCTACATCTCTGTGGAGTTCATACAGAGGGAACAATCCCCTTTTTTTTTGCCTTCTGACATCACCACAATGAAATAAATGTATATGGTATAAATGCCCTTTTTTACATAGTCTGAATGTACACACCAATTTTGGCATCAATGTACAAAATTAGAAGAATAATATTACTCCTTACTCTTTCAGTACCCAAAATGCGAAATCCTAAAGGGAAAGAAGATTTACCAGGATTTTAAACAAGACTTGAGAATCGTCCTACAAAGTGAAGTAAGCAAATGGGATGAAGGGCTTTGGGCTCTTCAGGAGGGATAGACAGGGTACATGAGGTGTAGGAGTTGCAATATCTGTAAGACAGAGTTTTGACTGCACAGCCCTTAATGTTAGGGATGATGCGATTGAGAGCCTTTGGGTAAGGATCAAAGGCAAAGCAGGCATCATGGCGCCTATTATCTATTGCTCAGTCAAGATTCTTTTTGAAGATGGGCACCTGACTAATAGGCATAAAGAAAAAGCAAAGACAATCAATGCTTTCAATTGTCTCATTCTCTAATAATACTGATAGACCTGAGCCAGAGGACCATGAGCATGGAAGCAATGACTTTCCTTCCATGGATAATGAACTTGTAAGAGACCAGCAGTATCAGCTGAATGTTTACAAGTCCATGGAGTTTTGATGGGCTTCATTCCAGAGTAATGGAGTTTGTGGATCTCTCAATCATCTCCCTCTCAATCATCTACCAAATGTCTTGGGAGTCTGGGAAGATTCCTGCTGGCAGAAATCTAGCCAGTGTTACTGCAGCCTAGAAAAAGGGCATGAGGAAAGACTCCAGGAATCTGCAGACTGTTAGTCTAACCTCAGTACCTGGAAACATTATGGAGACCTTCATAATGGGTGCTGCTGGAAGATATTTAAAGAAAAAATGCCATCATCAGACACAGCCAACGTTGGTTCACAAGGGGAAAGTCTTGTTGAAATAATTTAATATCCTTCCGTGATTAGGTCACCTGCCTAGTGGATGAAGGGACAGCAGTAGTTTCTCTGGATTTTAAATAACTCTTTTTTATACTGTCCATCACAGCATCCTTCTTGTCCAGATGTTGTGCAAGATGAACAGGGGGACATTACACTGGATGAAGGACTGACAGGAGGGCAGAGCTCTCAAAATGTTGTAATGACTGGGGCTATAAATGTCTGGCAGGAAGTCACCAGAGTGTTGACTCTCTCGAGGGACAAGAGCTCTTGCAGGGGGATCTGGATGGATTGGAGGTTTAACCCTTTAGCTGAAATGCATTTTGTATCCCATATAAACACAACAAATTGGTGTGTTTACCAGAACATCTATGCAGCTTGGTTTCAGTGGGGAAAGGGAGCATGACAGTGATAGCAGAAGTGGGCTATTTTTTGCCATTTGGAAGAGTTGTTGCTTGCCTGGCTCTGCTTTGGGCACAGATCTGAATTTTCTAGATCTGAGAATGATTAACCTTTCCACCCTACCAGTGTAACCTCCACTTTTCAAATCTTGTGTTTTCATGGCGGTCCTTTGGCATCAGCCACCCCAGCTCATGGCTCTGGTTACTCTTTGGCTTTTATCCAGGCTGTGGCTGCAGAAACCACCCCTTGTATCCCCCCAAAACTAAGTTTGTGTCCCCAGTCCTCACTGCATGGCCTCATGGAAATTTTCCCTGGTCTGCAGAGAGGGAACAGCTAGTAGGGGTGGTCTCTGGGCTGCAGGGTTGGTTTCTGCTGTGGCCTCAGTAGAGAGGAGTACCATGAGGTTAGTCCCTGGGAGCTGAATGGCAGAAGAGGCATGAGGAATGCCCAGCAACTGTACCTAGTGCATCAGTGTGTCTGACCTGATGTGCACTTCTAGGAAAAGGAGAAGATACTGGGGAAAATGGCATAGAATAGAATAGTATAGTCCAGCCAAAAGAGACCTGTAATGACCATCTAGTCCAACTGCTTGACAGCTTCAGGGCTGACCAAAAGTTAAAGTATGGTTTTCAGTGCATTGTCCTAAAACCTCCTAAATTCTGCCAGGACTGGGGCATTCCTTGTATAGCTTTTATGGAAAATGTATGACTGGCCTGGGTGGGATTATATCTGCTGAGGTCTGTTGCTATTCAGTGGGTGGCAAGTCTTGGGGTAGTTGGGTGGCTGCCATCAGCATTGCTCATATGAGACACATGATGGATGGCTAGTGGATGAAGTTTGGAAATGGGTCATTTTGCACAGTGCAGTTGTGGATTCTCCATAGGTCTCCATGTGGTCGTGGCCTTCTGATCATATGGTTTGGTTTTCAGGTCCACAGCCTCGGTGAAAAGACAAAAAAAGAAGGCAAGGAAAAGTCAAACAAAAGAGTTTGGGATCTCATATTTCTCATGCATGCAGGAGAGAGGATGGCTGTTTCTGCATTGTGACAGGATTCCTCCAAAACTGAGTACAAGGTAATGACTGTACCCTTAGGGAAATCCATCCCCAAATCACCCTCTGTGTTTGTATGCCTGGTAGAAATTTCATGCAAAACTCTTAGATTGTATGGTGTCACCCTAAGGGCATTTTTAGTACCATCAGAATTTCTCATAGCGTGTCTAGTCTGATGAAGATATAAGTCATGTAAAGCAAGAAATTACACACTTAAAATGCCTAATATTTTAGGGGGGGGGGGGGGGGGGATAAAATGCTGTTCTCCCTTACAGAGTTTTCCCAGAGCCCATTTTCAGAGAAGAAAGGGTGGCTCAAGAGGATGAGAGAGGAAAGAGTTCAGTCCTTCAGCTTTGGAAGGAGCAGATTGTCAAGAATTATATGTTAACCCATGTTTACCAATAGGAGTGAGAACTATAGATCTACAGATTTTAAGGAAAAAAAGCTGGAATTTACCATCCCTGGAAGTGTTCCAAAATGAGTATGAGTGTTGATTTGTGATATGGCTTACTGGGCACAGTGATATTCAAATGATGGACTGGATATTGCAGGTCTTTTCCAAACCTAATGGCTCTTATTCTTCTCCATTGAATGTCTCTATAGAAAAACCTGCTTGAAAGAAATCAGACTATATTAATTTGCTTAGGTTGTGTCTTTGGTGCACAGAGGTTTGGAGTTTGTTTTTACATACTTAACAGAGATGCAAAACGCCTCCTTCACCATATGCCTTCTCAAGAATAAGGTGAAGGGAGTGATGGAGCTGAGGATACTGGGAACCCACCGGCACAGGAGAAATGTGTCCTGGCAATAGGACTCCCATGAAGGCACAGCAGACTTACAGCTGCCCCCAAGGAAAAAGTTCAAGCCTGTTCCCTGACAGGGATTAGAGAATTCTTCCCTAATTTTCAGCCCAAATAGAGGTTTTCAGCCCACAAGTGTTCTCACTGACAGCCCTAAAGGCACTACAGACTGACAGAAATTACAGTTCTATAGTCGTTTGCCTTCTGATTTCTCTTTCCTTTTTCTTGCTGACTTGCTCTGACTGGGAAGATTTTTTTACCCATAGTTTTGAAAGGTGATATTTCTTCCTAAAGGATCATGAGAGCACAGGGTCAAATCCTTGCCTTGTTTTTTGTTTTCTCCTTTGTATGTTGGATGCATTCACTGGCTCGTGTTCCAGAGTTGTGATTGGCATCAAAGCTGGCAGTGACAATTGTCTCTACTGATCTCTAGACTTCATTAAATTAGATAGTTAACATTCAGAAAAAGGCTTTGCTAGTTTCTGCCAAAGTGAATTTCCTTGATTTCCTCTCCAGGCTTTTTCCTCCCCTGCCTGGCCCTGTTGCGGTTTTCTGAGCTGACACAACACAGTAATGGCTTTTTGTGAGTTTCCTGCAGGTCACCTTCCAGCTCAGGGCTGGGGCAGAAGATTGAGGTAGACAGGACTCGGGAGCATGTCCCAGCCCTGGGGAGCTCCAAAGCCAGCTGAGGTAGCCCCTCATCTTGCAAAGGGGTCAGGGCATACTGTGAGCCCTTGTTTTCAGTTTGACTCCTGCACCTGGAGAAAGAGATGTTGTTTGCATCCTACACTCCCTGTAAATCCTGCAGGCAACCACATAGCAGGTAATGCCTACTATTAGTGGGGAAGGGAGAGAGAGACAAGGATCTTTTTCTCTGTGCAGACAGGAGTTTACTGCTTTTGTGATAAACTGACTTTTAAGGATCCATGATGGTAATTTTTCTTTAGCATTCCAGAAAGTTTTCACTGGTTTTAAGACAATCATAATGCAGCACTGAGGTCCTGGTAGGCAGTGGGTTTTCTTTGATGCAGGGATGAGATCTATTAATTCTGCTAACTCTCTAGAGCTGGTGATGATCTGGAGGCTTTCACTCTTGTCACCCCAAAGCAAGTTCATGCAGCTGACCCGCAGGAGAATTGTTTTAGCACTTTATAATTGTGTGTGTCTGAGAAATTGCGGAGAAGTAAGCACACAACTTCTTTATGAAAGCAAGGTGTTGCACTACTCCTACTGAAGCATGTGGAAAGTCCACCAAAAGAAAACTGGCATTCAGAATTCCTCCAGCAGAAAGGTTGTATGCACAGAATAGAGACTAGGTTGGGTCTCAGCCTAGAGCAGATCAGAGTAACAAGTGCTAAAAACATTTATTGAAATACATGCAAGATTCACGGCATGCAATACCCTAACTAAAAATATCAGGGTTATCTGATATGTTCTTTTGGGTATTGATAATAAGTGATGGAAGTGCTTGCACGCAGGGTAAGAACAGATATGGCTCTTCCAGTCAGAAGATCTTCACATCTACCAAGACCTACTTCAGTTTGCAAAGCTGTAACTGTTCATCCTTATAATGGGGAGGTTTTAAAGATTATTGATCATGTTAGATGTTAATTAGCATTTCTAAAATGGTGGGTTTTTACTTACTACCTATCTTTTCTTGAACAGGTCCCACTCAGTAAGGTAAGCATTGAGACAGCATCCTTCATCCCCATTAAAAACACTGCATGAACTCTGCTATCCTGACCATTGTTTTTTGGCAGGCTTTTGTGTTTTTTTTACTCTGCTCACATGCTCTAAGTGCATAGCAGAGGCATATGCACATATTAACTGGGTAATGTAAAAATGGCCCCCAAATTAAGGGTGCTCTTTCTGGGTTTCCAAAATATGTGTTGGTCTTTATATGCAGTTGGGCACCTTGGATATAGTTGTGGTTTTTCAGGAGTCATGCTAGTAGCCTGTAATATGTTAGACAAAGAATACCTTTAGTGCAGTTGTGCTGGAGGGTTAAAATGTGTGTGAAACAGGAACTGAGAAACTGAATTGAGCTTTATGATTATTTTAGTCTAACTTCATATGGAAATTAGGTTGAAGACATCCCACTTATTTGTGTGTATGTACATGTGTGTCTTCCTGCTCCTTGGGTGCTTTCTGAACCACAAGTGAAGATGGATTATCTCCTGGTTAATTAATGAATGTTATTAATGGACATGGTGGGAGAGAAAGGATGGAGAAGAGTACTGGTGCCTTCTCTTAGAAGAGATACTTTAAAGTGAATGCAGTTCTTGTTAGAGTTGGGATAAAGCCACCCTGGAGCATGGTGCCTTGGGAACACACACCTGAGCTCCTGCTGCTCACCCCTCTGAGCCCATCCTCACATTCAGTGGCATAAACACCCATGGTGGTGGCTGGAGACTGGTTCTCATGTAGATTTGCAGTTCTTATTTTTGTAGATCTATTGCCACAGGTTTCATGGTGCATCTTCAATACACAGCCAGGACAATGTAATTTGCCAAGTGTTTTAGATCTATGTGTTTGAGGATTTTATTCCAGGAAAAAGCACACTGAGACCAATTTGATTTCAAAGGAGGATGGTCTGGGTGATGTTGGTATTGAATTTGGTGACAGCAAGGCTGTGGTAAACATATTGCTTCAAAAATATCAAACACTATGCTCAGGCTGGAAAGCAATGATGAGTGATGCTGCAGCAGCATAATTGATTTTATTCAACATAATAAATATATTCATTATAGCTGCTGAATTGTCAGTGCTGTGTTACCCACTGCAAGGTGCAGTTTCTAATTATAAACACTTATTCTAGTGGCTTTGGACTGTATTTGTTGAATGTGAAATATTTGTGATATTTTTCTTTCTATCAAAGAAATTGAAGGGCATTTCTTTACCTAAAAAGAAAAAAAAATGTCCCCAGGAGAGTATCAGAGAATCAATTTTTCAGCATGGGATTATACAGTTTGGCTGTATAGGCTTAAGGCTTTTAATTTGCTTACACATAGATAGACTTACTTGAGCTCTATACATCACCAGATCAATGCAAACCTATTTAATAGAAAGTTGGGTCAATATTAAAAGAATTCCATTAACCAGCAATAAGGACCCTGGAATAATATGATTACTATAGGCTTCCAAGCACACATAAAAAATCAAGGATTTTCTTCATACTAAGCTGAAACAATACCATTGTGGGAAATCCCTCTTCTGATCCCTGTCTCCTGAAAAGTAAGAATGAAAAAACGATAGAAGAGGGCTGTACATGGTTTTTTATGTCATGAATATTGTCTCTTTAAGTTAGCACCTCTGAGACATGCTAATAGTGAATGTTTCTTCAGCTTGTGGCAGAGAAAGTGTAGATGGGCAGAAAGGTCTGGGCAATTACTCCAAGGGGAAGAAGAGAGAAATCAATGGATTCTGAAGGACGCAAAGCAAATGTGACATTTCCAGAAGATAAAGTTAATTTTCTTTTCTTTTGCTTTTTTTTTTTTTTTTTTTTTTTTTGTTTTTAATTCTTTATTTTAGCTTTGGTAAGTAAGGAAAAGAATAAATGTTCTCTTCCTATTGTTTTGAACAGTGAGTCCCGTATTGCGGTCCTACTGAATTGACTTTTGAAGGATAAGTTTCCTGTGACTGCAGGCCACAAATATGAAATCTGCAATGCAGAATGTAATTCTGAGACCCATAGTTTGGTAGTAGAAAATCAAGATTTTCCTGGAAGCAGTTACCACTTTGCCTGAATGGAGACTACTGTTGGAAACCCCTACTGTTTTATTTTGTGTGATTGATTTCTTTACTTATAAACAGCAAAGAGACCTAAAGAGGCTAAAATGACATTTTCTTGTCAGGTTAAGCCCGGGGATTTGCAAGCAAATTGCAAGCAGTGTGCATTAGCAGTCTAAAACAGAGACTTGAATGTCTAACTCTCTTTAACCAATCTTGGGCATCCCCTCTGCTGGGAAGAGCAAAATGAGAATTGGCTAAACCAGGTACTGGGAGGAAATGGACACATTATCCGGGCCATCTGCACTGAACTGGCCACAAAATGGAGCTGTCTGCCTGTACAAGGTTTCTATTAGAAACTCAAAATTAGAGGCCATGTAGGAAAAAAATTAAAGTTTACAAGGTGTAGAATCAGGTAAAGAATTGTGCTTTAGGTCAGCATTCCGCAAGCATTTGTTGTAGCTTCTGTGCAACAAGTTAACAAAAGGATTTTGGGATGGGGTCTGGGGACATATTGGAGGTAGAGGTGCAGATTTGAAAACTGTAAAATCATGAGACTGGTTTGCAGACATAGTCACCTCATTCCAAACGTGCTGAGCCAACTGGGCAAGAGGACTTTGGAAGGGCTTAAGGCAGTGGATCCATGCTCAAAATTTGCATTTGAGTTACAGCATCTTGAGTTACAACATCTGTGAGTTAGGGAAGGATGAGGACTAGAAATGGTGATTTGCACCTGGACCTTCTAGAGAGGGTTTTAAACCCTTCCATGTGAAGGCACAGAAGGCCCCAGACTCCACTTTCTCCTATTTCCCAGGATCTCTGCCTCCCCCTGAGTATTTCAAATTTAATCCATTTTCTCCTCAACTTCAAGTAAAGATTTTATTTTATTTTATTTTATTTTATTTTATTTTATTTTATTTTATTTTATTTTATTTTATTTTATGTGTATAGAAATCAGATTCTACCACCCAGAACATTGTATTGTATTGAAATGCAGTCTATGAAACACAGTACTTCCTCCCCAGGCTGTGCAAGAATGCCAAGGATAGTTCTAAATACCAAGATATTAACCATTATCAGCAAAGTTTCTCCATCAGGCTGCAGGTGCAGGCAAATGGCTCAGCAGAAGCTGAATCCTTTTTCCTGCTGGGCTTACTTGCTTGAAGGAACTTTACAGGGCTATAGCAGCCAAAAACCTCCTTTTTCCTAATATAAGGTTGTGCTTCCAGTAGGGCAACTTACTGGTAATTTTACAGTTTTCCCTTTTCCAGCAAGCCCTGTCTAATATAGGCAGGACTTAGATAGATAGACTTCCCCAGGCTAATTTAAGCATTTTTGTCTTCTTGCACTTTAATTTTCAGTCTATATTTTGCTACTTGGTCTGCATTTCCTTAAAGAGAAACCTACTACTTTAGCTTTGTCCTCAACCACTGCTTGCTCAAAGCATCTTGGACTTGAAATTTAAAGATAAAATAACCTCCTTCATGTTAACTCTTTCATTTTTAAAAATGTATTTTCATTTTAAAGCATTTTCATAGTCTTTCTTCTCTTTACCCACTCTTCTGCAAAATAAAGGCCATAGAATGAAAATATTGAGTAAGTAGGTATTTTTCTTTTCTGTTTTTTAAACCAACTGAACTTTGCTGTTCCAGAGAGACCTGAATGAATAATATTTTATTATTATTTACAGACCAGGCTGTGTGAGGAGCAAAGCTGTGTTCCTAAGAAAAAGAACTTTTCAGTAGAAGTTTTAAGGATTGTCTACGTAACCTGTGAGCAGCAGCTCATTCCTTTGAATTATAATATGGGCTATTAAGTCCTGGATGACATGACAGTCTTTGGGTTTTATGGCAAGTTATTTGTCAGGCTGTGAGAAAGCATATTCTGGAGGTTTTTCACACTCCCCTAGCCCCATTGGTGCTGGGACTCAGGGTCTCCTTGTGAGAAGTGCTAATGCAAAATGCATTGGCACTTGCTGGTGAGAGAGTTGGGCCTCTTGGTACGTGGGTCACTTGTCCTTTTTCAGCCCATGCAGTATAGGTCAAACCTCTCATTACAGGAGGAAAGAAGGCCAATAATCCCATGACAGTGGTGCTGCACAGCAACAGTATTGTTTTAAAATGTTTCTCTGTTGATTCCCCCATTTTTCACTTGTCAGCATAGATACCTCTGTGGTCTCAGGATGGAAATTGATGAATAAATAAAAGCTAGAAAATTGGTTTCTGTGCAGCAGTATTAAAGTATTAGTATTGAAAACTGATATCTATCAATAATGTTAATTATTAAGATTTGGACAGCATTTGGGCAGCAAGGACTGTCTCTAATATATTCTGGCCCTGATGTAGGTGTTTGCCCACACTAAGAATGAAGGTTTTTCCCTATAGCATGTTACAAACAGTTAAAATGCTGATTTGGTTATTCTTTCCATCCATGATTCCTAAGCTGTGTATCCTAAACAGTTTTTTCACTGTGAGGATCTGATATTTATGTGCTTTTTTTCATAAATCAAGCTGTTTTCAGATTCCTCAACATGGATCTAGAAAGCTCAGTGGGTATCTTTAAGTACCTGTCCTTATTCTCCCTGTCCTGCGTTCTCTTACTGAACCACAGCCTCCCAAACTCTGCTCTTGGTTGTCTGCACTGCAGAAACATCCTCAAACGGCCTCCAAGACAGGGCAGATATTAATAATTAATCATCAGGCCTAAGCTCTAAATACAAGAGGGTAACATTGTTCCAAAGTGCCCGAGATAACACCTGCTGAATAATGCCACTTTCATACAATCTAATTCTTTTGCATTGCTCTCCAAGAGGCAGCTTAAACAAGCCAGAGATCTAAAGGCATTTTTGAAACTTTGCTGCCCAGCAGAGTCTCTGTCATTTCACTCTGTTGCAGAAATCAGAGCATTTGGAAGCTTTTCCTCCAACTTGTAGCACTGCCTGCTTTATCTAGCATAACCTTTAATGGAGCGCCCATTGATTCCTTAAGGACACTTCCTTATGTCAGCTATGTCTCATTGCTGGGGAATTTATTCTGATAAACACTGCAAATGTTACTGTGTTAAATTTTATTCCTTTGCTTGTAATAGTGTCCCTTTGGACCACCTACACCCTTTCCATAGAGCTCTGGAGGGCTGTGGATGATGAACACCATTTTGTGAGCACATTATTCCAGATGTACTGTTTACCCTCACAGGGTGAGAGCAGTGCAATACAGTTCTTCGGATATTTTCCTCCTGCTTTAGATTTTCAGGCAGCTCTGGAAAGATAATTACCATTTTGACATCACCTATCTGGGAATGTTGATTACTTAAACACTGTCCTTGTTGACTTTATTCCTTTTAGCTGTTTTTGATCTAGACGTGCTTTGCTTTTTATTTGTGTGTGTTTCTCAGAGACAGGGTGTGTTTTTATAAAATATTTATTTTCACATTTATTAAAACCTCATATTGTGGCAAGATATATATCTGGTAAAAAGACCTCAAGTATTTAAGAACACAGGGTGGATAGTGTATGGAATTGATTCTTTATGATATAAGGTTTTCTGGGTTGATGTAAAGTCCTGTTCTTACCTGAGAAAATCAGAATTATCACCCTAAAGCAGAATTTATAACCATGCACATAATTAATTCATAAAAGGAAATATTGTTCAGATTTCAAAGAAAAGTCATGCAAGAATAGCAGAGTGAGCAAAGTACCATAGTTAGTTGAAAGCTGTGGTTTAAGATACAGCGAGAGAGGTACAACTGCCTGCACAAGGCTTGTGTGGGGATGCCTCTGCAGTGGGTTGAGACGTAAAAGATCCTCTTGCTGCTATTGGAGCTGGCAATTCTTCCCATATTTGCTTTGTTTGGGTTTTTCCCCCCACTGAAAATAGATTACTGTTTCCCTCAAGTACTTTGTTAACACTGGAATAATAAACAGTATGTCTTTTATGTGACAGGGTACCTGTAGGACTTAACCATACAGACAATAAAAGGGCTAAGATGTGCTTGAGCTGAACATAAACACTGAAAAGGATAAAGTTTTTCACTAAGTGCTTTGCACTTCTGGCTAAGCAGAGTGGGTACCATGAGCCACTTGCAGAGATGTTCAGGGCCAATGAGTCTTTCATAAGCAGCTAAATTAAGCCTATAAATCTTGCAGGAGTGAAAGATATGCTCATGTTCACAGACGCAACAGGTGAAAGCCTATTAAAAATATCTGCATGTTTTAAATAGCCTGAGAAATTCAGTCTCCTCTACTCATTTTTCACTGCATTTTTATTTCTGTTTTCTTGTCTTCAGCTTATCTCATGGGGAAAATCTGTTTCATTGCTGATGTCCTAATGCAGTTTCATCCTTACAGTTATTTGTCCTCTATGCTCTAGCAGATGCAGCAGAGCTCTTTGTCCTCTGTGGGCCTGGTGTCTCCCAGGAACCTCAGGCAGCCCTCTGATGCTCTTTTTCTTTTACAAGCAGGCTTTGACAGTGAGTTACCTGCTTGTGGAAAGCAGTGATTCTCGAGTAGGAAGTTACCTCCACCTCTAACAACATCTTTGCATCAATTTAATCACAACATACAGCTCTCCCCCACCACCAGTATTTTTCTAGATTTTCTGCATAATGTTTGGAACAAATTAAAAATGCATCATAAAGACAAAGCGTGCTCATGAGCCTGATTTAAATCTAGGCCAATTTAATTGAAGCTAGTCTTGTTCCAGGCATGCCAACAGCAGAACTGTGTTTTACTAATTTTTTGAGTCTGGAGTGAAAGAGCAATAGACCTCCTTTCTGTGTGCAAATTAATACATACTGATAAAATCTGCTAAAAAAAGGTAAACATTTATGGAGGTGGTTGATTTCTCATCACAATACTGGATGCTGCAAGTTTATACTGAATGGGTAAACCATTATGAGAATGATTGAGAGCAGTAGTTGGGTAATAAAGGGAGTCAGGTGAAAACTTCTGTAGGAAAACAAGGTCACTAACAGCATACGAGCAAGTGGCTGCAATTTTTGTCCAGAGAAAAAGCACTGTCCATTGGACACACAGCCAGAATGAGCTGGTAGAGCCCCATTTTCTTGAGAGGAACCATGACCACTGTGTTTGAGCCAAAGGTTCAGTGCTAGATCCTGTTGGAGCAGAGCAAATGGGTAGATGTGTTTACCCAGCTGTGCCAGCATCCCAGAGTTCTTCTCCTGGGGAATCATTGTGTGAGGGCAGGCGCTTGGAACTGTTTCTTCAGCTCTGACCCAGAACAGCTACAACCTCTGCCAGGACTCTCCTGCTTTAGGGAGGCAGATGATGATGGATTTCCTGTGAAGTCCAAACCTCAGTGCTGAGGTGGACTGGGAAAGAGAAACCAAACTTCCATTAAAAAATTCTTTTTCAGCCTAGTGCTAACAAGAGCAAGTTTGTTTTCTTCTACCTTTCCCCAATGCCAGCAATCTCTGTGTGTAATCTCAGGTCTTCCTTTCTTAAAATTTTGTCACCCAGCCAGTTTTCCACTCTAACATTTTTCACCTTATATAAAAATGTCTCTCCTCTTGATTGCTGGTTCTCCTGCCTTACAAGGTCTCCTCATCCAGCCTCTGCAGATGAGCACAGACTTCACTGCACCACATCTAGGTTGATGTGCCAGCTGACCCTCTCCAAGGCATGTGTGGTCACTGCAGCAGATTCAAGACCCTAAATAAACTTTCTAGGTAAAAAGTTCAGGCTCCCAGGTGAAAAACTCAATGAAGGGAGACTGGCATCTGCAAAGTGCTCCCATTCTCATGCTGCACAGGCCAGTAATATCTCCTGTCCTTTTACTGTTTCCATTAAAGCCATCTGTGTATTGTGAGCCTCTGTGCTGGTTGATGGGTCCTGATTCCCTTGCAGTACCTGCCTCTGTGTGTGCGCTTGGACTCCTCCTGAGGCTGTGGTTTCTTCTATGTTTGATGGCATTCTTAACTGCCTGCACAGAGTTGCTGGATTTCTGTGTGGCTTGTACACACTCAGCTCTTTAAACCAGGGGGATCTCACCAGCCCATATCAGCAAGACAATATAATGAGAGAATGGTTTCCTACCTCACTGCTAATTCCATTACTCTTCTCATTCCCCATGGAGACAGTTAATATGAAATGCTTGCCAGATTTTAAAGTGAGCTATTTTAGGGGGAAGGGACCTCAACAGGTTGGAGATGTAGGCAGAGAAGACAGTCTGAAATTCAACAAAGGTAAATGCAGGATCCTGCACCTGGAGAAAAGTAACCCCATTAGGCTGAGGCCTAGTCTTCTGGAAAGCAAGTCTGTGGAGAAAAGCTGGTGGTCCCAGTGTCCTGGTGGTCCCAGTGGACAACTGGCCATCCCTGAGCCAGCAGGGCCCTTGTGGCCAAGAAGCACAGTAGTATCCCTTGGGATACATTAGGAAAAGCATTGCCAGCAGGTTGAGATAAGTGACCCTGACCCTCTACTCAGTCCTGGTGAGGCCACATCTGGAGTCTTGTGTCCAGTTCTGGGCTCTTCAGTACAAGAGAGACTTAGAACTCCTGGGGTAGGTCCATGGGAGGGCAACAAGGATCATTGGGTGACAGGAGCATCTCTCTTATGAAGAAAAGCTGAGGGTGTTTGGTTTGTTCAGCCTCGAGAAGAGATGATTGAGAGGGACGCTCATCAATATCTATCAATATCTGAAGGAAGGGTACCAAGAGCCTGTTTCCAGGCTTTTCTCTCAGTGGTGCCAAGCACTAGGACAGGAGGCAGTGAACAGAAATAGATGTACAGGAAGTTCCACTTGACCATGAGGAAGAACTTTACTGAGCAGTGATCATGCATTGTCACAAGTTGCCCAGAGAGGTTGTGGAGTGTCCTCCACTGGAGATATTCAACAATCATCTAGACACAATCCTGTGTCGTGTGCTCTAGGATGGCCCTGCTTGAGCAGGGAGTTTGGACCAGATGAACCACTGTGGTCTCTTCCAACCTTACCTATTTTGTGACCACAGGAACCTTCTTTTTTATTTTTATTTTTTGCCGCTTACTTCTCCAACATTAAGGTTTTCTAAGACATCTGTAACAGCTCATGGCCATAAGACCAAGTAGCAGGTATGCCCTTGTGTCTCCTTTCCACCACAGAGGAGCCACAGGCCAGACAAAAAAAAATCTCTCTTTCTCCTCCTCCCCACACTCCCTCCCTCCCCACACTTCTCTTGATCTGCTGGTGGCTCCTAAAAGGATTAATTAGAAAGATGTGAGCAGGGGTTGGGACGTCAAAAAACAATCGTCACTTTCATATCTGACCCCTATCACCAGCTGCAGAATTAACAAATTGAATGTCGTCAGCAAACAGGAGTTGCAGATGATATGAAGTTCATTACTAGCAGCACAGGGCTTGTTTTCAAAGCCCAGTTTAAACAACTCTTGCTGATTAAATTCCTTGCTGGGGCTCCTGCCAGACACATTTAGAAAATACGGATGTCTAACAACTCTGTCTTTCTCTGCCTGTCTTTTCTTTTTTTTCCGCTTTTTTTTCTTTTCTCTTTTTTTTTTTTTCTTTTTTTTTTTTTTTTTTTTTTGCCTTTTTTTTTTTTCTTTTCTTAACATGTGCCAATTATTTGTCTCCTATCTGCAGGTACTGGCAAGTATCAGCGCTCTGGTCCCACTGTCTACAGCCTTATCCATTTGGCGCCTGCTCCAGCCCTCTCACATTACCCAGCAGTGGGGTCTGTTTTCAGCTGTGAAAAGCTGTGAGCATGACTCCATTCTTCCCCTCCTCCCACTGCAGACTCTCTCCCCCCTTTCCTTCTTTCCCTCTCATCCTTCTGCTCCCAGAGCTCTCTTCAAAAGCTGTGAAGCAAAAAACCCAAACTGTGGTAACCTGCTAGACAGTGGCACTGGGGATTTATAACCTCCTTGAATTGTGTGGTTGTGTCTCCCCTGCATGGGAGCCCCCAGTGCAGCTAAAAGCCCACTTCAGGCAGGTTGCATGATGGATCAACTTCTGGCTGGGCTCAACTGGGATGGAGAGGCAGGAGCTGTAAGCAAGCAGATGGGAGAGCCGTAGGGATAAAATTCAGACCTACTACCTTAGCTTCTCTCTAGTTCAGGAGCCCAAACATTCTCTGTACTGTTCTTCCCCTTCCAAAAACATCTTTTTGTCCTCTTTACTTTGATCATTTCACATTTGTCTTGGTCATTGCATTTGTAATTTTTCTCCATCATTTCTCTAGGAAGTGAGGATGGAAAGATGGGAGGAAGAGAGGATGGATGTCTGCTCCTTCTCACACTCACGGTAACTCCAGGACTTGGCAGGCTGGGTGGCTACCCAGCTAGAAAAAGCTAGATCTCAGAGGTAGGTTGTTCCTGCAAGTTTGGTGAAAACAGGCAACCCCAAAGAAGGGAAACATCATCAAGCATGATGACCAGCCCACTCTATAGAGAAGTGATATGAAGGTCCCAGCCCTGGGAAAGGCTTGTCAAGGCACACAGTGAGGTACCCAGGAGCCAGACTATGAGACAGGCATTCATAACAAAACAGGTGGTGTTTGCCCTATTGATGTTTTCTTTTGAGCTGAATATCACAGCTAAAAATGTTGAGCCAAATTGGTAGAATTTTCAGGGATGCCCAGGAGATGGTGTGGCAAATGACTGTCCTTTGGGGGGGCCACATGCAACTGGGGCCCTGCTGCTTAAGTACTTTCTTTTTGGCAAACTCGCTCAGAAGAAAAATACCATGGATTAACCAAGAAAAGCACTATTTTGCTATCCTTTTGACAGTGAAATTATGGTATTAAGGGTAAGAATACAACATAAATTTCAAACATAATTGGGTCTTTTCTGTATCATTATTTTTCCCTGTAGGAAGTATTTTCTTTTCCCACCATGGCAGTTTGAAATCTTTCTGAAGGATTTCAGAAGTTTTTAAATATAGGTGAAACAGTCACAGAGATTTGCACACACTGCTATGTGGCATTTTGGGCTAAGGGGTGCTTCATACAAGAAATAGACAGATATCAAGGGGATTTTTATATATATTTTTTTTGCTGTTTACCAGCCATCTCTCTGCCTCAGGGTAGTATTGACAGTTACAGGATATAAAACTACCCTCCATCTTTATCTGCCCTTTTTTTCCTCATTTCCTCTCTCTGACCACCTTTGGAGAGTGTTGTTATAGAAAATGACTGATTCAAAGCAGCATGTCTAATTTGTACATTCCTCATTCTTAGGCCTCTTGCATTCCTTACACTATGTTTTACTGGTTTTGATTTTGAAAAAGAAAAAGCAGCTTCCAAAATGAATTAATTTGGTTTGGCTTATTCCCCCCCCCCTTTTTTTTTTTTAGAATGTAATTAAATGCACTCAATTATAAAAAAATGACTGGAGTGAAAGAGCACTCCACCACTCTTCACTTTGACGCTTCACCAACATTTTTCACTTCCAATGCTCCTGCTGGTATATTTTTTTTGCTTTTACCTGTAAAAACCAGGGAATTTTGTAGCTATCTGTCATTTTGGCCTTGAAATCCAATCCATACCTGCAAGGCATTCATCCAAAGTCCACATTAGAAGTTGACTGCTGTGCACAGGTTGAAATCCACTGATTACTACTCAGCAACTGGGCATGCAAGTGCACAAAGCACCTCTAGCAAGTAGGAAGTTATTTTTGGAGGAGTTTGCCAGAACATGAGTTTGCTGTGCTGCTGAGCATGGCATGTCTGTCCTACAGGAGGAAAAATCCACTATTAATGCAGTGTTCTTGCCAATAATTGTGGTATGAACCTATGGAAAGACTTGTTCTCAAATCTAGCTAATCCTACAGGACAGTATACGTCCCCAGAACTGGCTGTCATTCTCAGCTGATTGGCAGAAACTGACCCAATATTTTGTGCCACATTCAATTCCATCAAAATGAGAGGGCTAGCTAGGTGCAGGAAGCACAGGGCTAGAGAAGTCCCTGATGAAGTTCAGCTGGTAGTGTAGGGGTTGCAGAAACTTCCAGCAAGGGTTACCCCTGCAGTGCACAGATAGTCTCCAGCTCAGCCCAGCTGGATCCAAAAGATTTAATGTCTTTATAGTACCAAGTGGCTGGTTTTCTTTCCTTCATCCATCCCATCACTGTTGGGACAAATTATGTGTCATGCCAACTGCAGTCTGTAGTGGTTTACCTGCACAAATCCCTGTTCTCTCGGGAGAGCCCATTTCAGATGCTTTGAAAAGAGGCTCAGGCAGATTTTCAAGCTACCTCATCCATGTTGGGGACCAGCTCAAATCTTTGGCTTGCTCTTTCTTTCCTGAAGTAGCTCACACACTCTTCCTTATACCCAGAGCCTCCATGGGTTAAGTGATCTCCAGGCTATTACAAACTCCCTCAGCTTTTGGTGAGGAAGAGATTTGCAATCACTCAGAGCCAAAGTAGCTTTTGGGCACCTTGAGGTCTCTGTTAGAACACTTGCTTTGATGTAGCTTTTCTGGCTCCTTCTGGTTTGTCTGCACCTTGCTTTTGAACACTTTGCTTGGCATCTCTATCACACCTTTTGCCTCAAGTACAGCAGGGCTTAGGGTGTTTGTAAGATATTTTGTTTGGAGAGGGGAAATATGATGCAATTTAATTTGTGTTGGCCAAGCCCTGGTGTCCTGAGGGAAAGAGGGATCTATTGCTATGGGATTCTTGTTCATGGTGTAAAGCCTGTATGTGATAGTGGTTCGACTAAATTCTTTCTCGTGGTTTTACCAGAGCCTGACTACATATTTTTCTTGCCCTCTCATCTTCCTTTGGTTTTTTTTTTTTCCTTTCTGTTTCTCTGACATCTATTGCTTCCAACAAAACTCCAGCAATGTTGCTCCAGCTCTGAACTTCTGCTGTTGTCCATTGCCACCTGCGCCCATAGAAGACATTACTTTTCTCCCAGCAATCCAGCACAGGTAAGAACTAACTTCTGTCACTTTTCTGAATGCAGGCTGAGGGTTATGCCCCACAGCTATGCTCAGATTTGTGCTCCAAGGTGTTATGCTGGAGGATAAACCAGCACAAATGATCTGAGTAGTCATGACACCCTGCCCCACTGGTGTTGGCAGTACTTTTCCAGTCCTGCACAAGAAGTCTAGCTGGGATGTCTGGAACAAGGATTTCACATCTCATTTGGAGCTCATGTTAAAGGACCTCACACTAAAGAATAAGTTAATGAAAATCTTGCTCCTCCCCATTCCTCTAATCTGGTAAAGTCATAAAGAAATCTACTTGCAAGGAAGTGCATTAAGCAGCCTTTATGGGCAGTGACACAGAGCACAGTAAACCCCATGGCTGAGCCCCTGCAAGGACAGCTCTTAGGAGGGACACTACAGAAGTACCATCTTCTGTGTCCATACACAATACTGTAATAGGGTTAGCTCACAGTAAAAGTGTAATTAATGTCATGTAATATAAAGATTTGCCATTTTCTCTAAGGACTTCTCCCCTAGGCAGTTTTGGTGCGTCATTCAGAAATCTAAATTAAAATGACTCTGCCCATTCTCCAGTTTTTACCCCTTTTCTGCCTGTAGGTTTGCTCCCAGAGATGTTTTTTGTGGGATGCCAGTTCACCAGAGGGGGGCTTAGGAAGACATTATGTAATGATAGTGGTGATGCCTTTGCCTGCTGGCTGAGAAAGAAAACAATATGTAACTTGATTGGAGTTATTCTTTCTCTCTCTTTAAATCTTCCACTATGCGTTTTCTTACCAGACTGCCATGTCTCCCACGCTCCTTATTACTTGCTGTTGGAGATTTCTGAGGAAATAAATATCCATGTCTCCTTCATTTATTCCACAGCACTTTTACCTGAAGGAGGAATGTTAAGATGGTTTTATTGGCCAGTTTGCATGTGCACCTTCTAAAGGGTCTGTGCTGGGGCTACGTCTAATTCTTGTAGAAATCCTGATAGCAGGTGGTGTTTATAATTGCAGAAAAGCAGAGAGCACCACAGTTCCTAGGTCACCACCTGCCACTTCCATCCCTCCTCTCTCACCTTAAGCACACAAGTGTATTGCTGAAATATTTGTGCCCCTTTAATGAGTACTCTCTGCAAATCTTGCTGCAGTCAGCAAGAGACCTCAATGGTTTTCTTTTGGGACCAGTTCTGCTATGACCTGAGTTTTGACCTGACTCAGCTAAATTAGCTGAAGAGGATAAGAGTATGCTTTTCTCAGAAGGTTACTAGGGCCACCCTTGCTTTATGTCAAAGGTAGAAATGCTCCTTGTGATGTCCATGTGTTGAAACCCCAGACTCCTGTGGATCCCAGGCTGAGCCTCCTCTTTTGAAGCCTTAAATCATGCCAAAGACATCCACACACCACAACGCACAGAAATCAGCATGTGCTTCCTTCCACTCTCAGTGCCATCATCCTTGATATCAGGCTTTACAGCTGCTTCCCCACATCTCCTCACTTTTTCTGACATTTACCAACCAGTAAAAGTTCTTCCAGACCAAAAATACTCCTCTCCCTTTGGACTGACCAGTGCTACAGAGAGCATGTTTTGCCGTAGTGTAACTGGAGACCAAGGAAAGGCAGGTTTGTGCCATTAGCCTTGTGTAAGGCACTCCAGCTCAAATGTAGCTGATTAAAATATGACAAGGCTGTTTGTGTTTTTTTAACCTCATTTTCCCCCATCTGCTGTCTCAGTCCTGGCAGTCTGGGTGCTCACCTCTGTGACTTGCAGGGATTTTTGTTCTGACCCTTCAATTGCAGTCATATGAATACCAGTCATCTGGGTGATTTAATGGAGTGTGTGATCCTCTTGTTATCACGTACTATAAAATCCCAAAGTGGCAGATCACCTGGGCACGTGGCAGGCCCAGAAATATTGCCTGGCAATGCTGTTGCTCTGTTGCAGGCTCTCAATTAGTATAGAGTTTGATTTTCTTCATCTCACAGTCTATTCCCTAGCACTGACCCGGGTGAGAGGCAGCTGCAAATGGCTATTTGCATCAAAAGCTCCCTAGTCACTCCAGATTAGAGCGACCACATCTTTTCCCAGCTAATGAATTGCTCCCATCTGTGAAATTACAGCTACTCACTTTTGTTTTGTTTAAACTAAAACTGCAGGCCTCATGTGGCAGGCTGTCTACTGCCTCCAGGTATCCAGCTCTCACGCCAGGATGCCGAGTTGCAGGCGAGGGATCACTGCGGCTGCTATTTTGTCACAGGTTGTTTGTCTGGACTTTGACAAGGAGCATACACAGAGCAGCCCTGGCCTTGCATGAACCATCTGAGCAGAGAGGGGAATGGCTTTAGGGACCTCTTGGAGACCTGGGTCTTGCTGGCCCGTCATGAGTCAATGGAGATGCTTTCTGTGTAATGCTCTCCGTGAGTCTGACCTATTGATTGTCAGAAGTCTCAATAAATTTAGATCGCTGGTTTGTGTCTGCACTCCCTAAGCAGTGGTAGGACAATGATTAGCTGCAAAGATCAATAGGGAGGAGTCTTTTAATCGACCATGTAAAATGTATCCTTCGTCACTGATGGTGTGTTAATTGGGATTTAATTCTTGAGGGGGCATTCTCCTGTCTCTCCCAGTTTTCACTCTCCCCCTGAAGCCCTCATTGAAAAATCCAGTGTAGCTTGAAAGTTAGAAAGAAAAAGTATCAAGATTTTATTATTTTTGAAATGTTATTTCCACTGTATCCTGTCCGTCTCCTGGACCTGAAATAGCCATCTGCAACTTTCTAAAAAGTCCTCTTTCAGCAGCATTCCCCAACATGAGGATGTTTAGCATCAGCAGCATTCACCAACGTGAGTATGTTTAGCATTCTGTTGAATGTTGATACATTTCTCAGCCAAGAACTTGGTGCCTGACTACATGCTGGCAGCCACTAGAGACACACAGGTCTCTGAGATGCTGCTGGATGACCAGAGGGACAACAACCCATTGTCCCAGAAACCTGGGACATAGAGGGCACATGTATCCTGCAAAGAGCCATCCCCACAGTTTATCTGCTGATTTTTGATGATGCAGCTCTCCTTCACATGCTTAATTTCCACCTGTGGCTCAGATTTTGGACAAGGAAGGGGTGACAAACTCAGCCTGCCTCTGTGGTTTGGCCTCAGAGAGGTTTACGGACAAGCCACCTTGATCAGTAAGACAGCCTAAAAGGAGTAGCGTCTTTCCTTACTTCCTCAAGGGGTACAGTGCCTTCCTTAAAACACAGAGGTCTGACAGGAAGTGAGCTAACTTTCTTTTTTATAAGCATGTAAGATGCGTGGTTTGCTGGTATTTATTTTTACATTGATTTTTTTTTTTTTTTTGTGAACAAATCAATTTCTTTCTAGGTATATTTTCAGAGCAGTGGCTTATCCCAGCAATAAAACATCTATTTCAGAATAAATCTTGTTGAGTCTGTGCAATAAGAAGACCAAAGCCAAATGTAAGAAGAGAAGGATATGATGTGAACTTTACCATAGATCCTACCATGCTATAATAGCTCTTTTGCTAATTTGGCCACTCCAGTAATGTCTGTTGCTGTGTCAATCTGTTCCTTGCGAACAAATCGAGGAGTAGTGCCTGTCCTCACAGGTCTCACCGCCATGGCAAAAAATCTTCTAATTCTTTAGTGTCTTTTGGGACTTTCCAGTTCAAGCCTTTATGAAACAAATTCTGTCACTGGCTGGAGGATGGAATCAGCAGCATCCCAGCTCCAAGCATTGGCATTTCTTCTTATTGTAAATTCTTTAATTTCTTTTAACAGATGACCTCTCTAGGGTTATTGTATTACCTTCCTGCTAGTCTCCTGACAGGTCTTCTATTTAACTAAACAAATAAATATGCATATCTACAACATATATTTCAGTTATCCAGAATAACTGTACAGGATATTTGTTGCTCAGTAACTAGCTTACAATTAATGTTGAAAATTGTTGCAGGCTGTGTGATCATAGGGAGATAAAGGATTCTTGGATAAAGCATCCATGAAATGTCCTTTTTGTAGTTAAGTTGAATAATTAGTAAATATTCATACACAGAACCTGAATTCCTTCATGCTACAAAGTATCTTGGGGAATGCATGAGTAAAGCAAAGCAGCGAAAGGAGTCTCTGTCACCCCAAACACAGTCAGCTTCCATGTTTTCAAGGAGGACTTGTGGTGGGAACCAAACTCAGCTCTGTGCCCCATCTCTGTGGTTAAGCTGCCTTTCTTAGCACCATGTCCCTCTTCTCGGGCTGTGAAAGAGCCAGTTGCAGTCTGACAGTGCGGGGGACAGTGGGAGCAGACACAGTAACAGTGGTCCCATGAGCAACCCCAAATCTGTGCAAGGGACCAGAAGCTTGGGGTGAAACCTAAGTGCCTGCTGATTTCTGGCACAGAGCAGCTCTGTGTGGAGGCTTCTTGATGTTGTCATTTTGTCCTCTCATTTGAAGGCAGGCCTGGTGGTGGGTTCCTCAGACCTGTCTTTTCACTGCACAGCTATTGCATGTCAGCCACCAGAAAGAAGTTTCTCTTCAATACCATTTTCCTAAGGAAAGGGCCTGGGAGAGAGCAGTTGAGATTTTCTAATGCTTTTTTCTGTGATGGGATTAAGCGGGACCTGCTCCTTTAAAAAGTGTCCCCTTCCCCATCATCCTCCCTCCTTCCAATTACAGCACTAATTTCAGTAATGGAGCATTAATGGAGTAATGGACTGCTGAAGCTGGCCTGAAGGAACTGTAGTGCTCAGCACAAATTGAGTAAATAAACCATATATTAGATTTCTAAACAATACTTTTAGTCTAGTCCCCAGGGAAAGAGAGTTGTCAAGACTTACTTAAGTCAACCCAGCAAAACGTATGCAAAAGATCCACCCATTCATACCCTGGAAAATGGCACCAGTGGCCTGAAGCATCAGCGAATCTCTCACATAAATCTCTCCTATCCTGACAGACAGAGCTTTGTGTTGTTTCCTTCTCCCAATTCCACTTCTTTGATTTATTTACCAATAAGCAGCTTCGTGCCTGTTTCCATTTGTGTTCTGCTAGAGAGCTGTCCGTGTATGTTGATAGAGAATGACTTGCAATTTTAAGGAGACTTATCACAGAGCCGTACAAAGTGATGGATGAGAGTAGTGCCCTAAACCATTTTCAGTCTGGGAAAGTCCTGATTATTTTTTTCTTTCAAAAGCAGAAGCCCTCTGTCAACATTTTTATTACTTTATTTTAAAAATAGGCTTTGCACTACCTTAGCCAAATAAATAGGAATGAGTAATGAAATACTGACTGCCCAGATCTGCCCCACTGGCATCAGGGTGACTAATTGTAATTTAGTTACCTTTGAAGGTGCAGGCTGCAGTCAAGGTTTCCCTAGGTGGTGTGCAAACAGGGTGAGAGCCAAACACAGAACGTGGGGACTTTGAAACCAAACTTAGGCACAGAGTAGCAAAATTACTTTTATACATCAGTGCCCAGGTCAGAGGGAGCCAGGGAATAATAAGGGACTCAGATCAATGCCATGTCTCAAGCAAACTTTCTGCATCTTGATGGAGCAATCATGAGAAGCCATAATTCCTACAGGGCAGCATCTTGTGGGTGTTCAACGTCCTACAAAATGATTATTTACTTTCTATGAGCTTCAGTGTGATCTGAGAGCAATCCTTCAAGCCTTTGTGGCAGAAACAAGCAGGGGTTTTCCTGCTTTTATTTCGTCTTAACCCTGAGGCAGTCAAGAGAGAGTGAAGAGGGCTCTAGGTCTAGTTTACAAGTTTATTCAGATTTCCTTTGCTAAGAATAAGATAAACAATGGCAGCTTAAGCTTGATTTGAAAGACAGAAGATTGGTTTAGTCCTGCAATCAGACAGGAGATGGGGTCTGAAATGCAGCATTTTATCAGGGGCAGTTTTACACAGACATCATTAATCTGCTTCAGATGTCTGACACTTAGAGCTTGAGTATGTTAAAATCACTCCCTCACTTAACCTCCGGATATAGCACGTGAAAGAATCAAAACCCACTGATGTACACCAGACCAAGACCATGTAGTGTCTCTCAGGGTATAACACAGTGTCACTTGTGTTCTTTATTTTTTATTGGGGGTAATTTTATATGACAGGTATAAGAAAAAGTATGCACACTGTGCTGGTAAGAATAATTTAGCAAACTTAGCCATAAAATCCTGAATTCTGCTTTTACAACTGACCATGGTAGGTACTTTGGGCATGCTCTGAGTATACAAAGCAACAGCACTTTTTTTTTCTTTTTGTCTCTGTGGGAGGATTAACACATTACTCTATGAGTAATTTGTTAGCACAAAACCAAGGAAGTCTTCAGGAGTGATGAGTTTATCACTGAACACTCACACCCAGAAATATGGATTGAAGAGCTTGGAAGGTGTCTGTTCAACATTTGAAATGCCATGCAAGTCTCTCGTTTTAGGAAATAGATTTTATAATGATTCCATTGAACTCCTGGGCTTAGTGTTTTCACAACATTATTGCTTTTGAATCCAATCAGACTTTTGAGCTCCTTCCTCAGTGCCATCCTCTTCCAAGAGGAACAGCTCTAGCTTATCCAGCTTGACAAATTGCTGAACCTGTAAACTTCAGATCCTCCTTTTACAAGACCTGCACTTCTCTCCTTCCTCAGCAAGAATTCCTGGAGAATGCTGGTCGTGCACAGCCCTTCATCCGTGCTTCATACATTTCTTACTCCTCCCCTGCAATTCCTCCCATCCCTTTTCCTTGCCTCTCCAAAGTTTGAGAAATCCCTTTTCTACCACTTCCACAACTGAGTCCAGCTACTTCTTGCTTCTTTGTCACATCCCATCACTTTCTACCCTAACCTGCAAGCCTTACTCTTATGAGTTCCTGCCCTGGATGCCACTCGATCCTGCCTTAGTTTTCTTCATTTCAGTTCTGACCTCACCTAAAGCACTGTTTGCAAACAGTATTTGGAGTTTCCTTCTACCAAAATTTCAAGCATCTTGAAAGCTTGCAGGCCTTAAAGTGGCACTGTACATGCAAAGATGCAACATATACAGCATACTTCTCCTCTGATAATATTCTCAGGAGGAGCAAGGACCACCTTGATGGGAATTTTCAGCAAATATGTGCTTAGCCTCAGACATCTGCCATAGAAACTTCATCCTGAAGTTTTGCAAGGCAGATGAAAATAAAATTTTGTGATGAAAAAAAGTCCGGGAGCTTAAATAGCAGACTGTTGCTTGGTGGTTAGTTCTTTGGCAATTGGAACTCACAGAGCTGCCAGCTTTTCAGTCTCATGCACAGAAATCAGAGTATGTGTATAACAACCTGATTAAATGAATATGAATGAACTTTTTCAATGAAAGGGATTCCAGAAAAACTATCCTAATTGCACCTATAAATTCTGAGCTATTAAATTGCTGCTCTTGTTTTCAAAACCTTTCTGATGTGGCTACACACACTGGTGAGATGACAAAATGATGGCTAGAGATCCCAGCTTTTCCACTCTGTCTCCTATGCTCAGGAAGGGAAGGCAACAAGGTTGTTAAGAAGAACCAATTGCAAAGGATGTTTTTTGACATGGCAATTTGTTTGGTGGACCTGATCGAGAGTTGTCTGACATAACTGGGATCTGAGAAAAGACAGCATTCTGTCCCTTCCCCGTCAAGCACTGTTTGCATTCAGATGGTGATTTGGAAGGTCACTTTGTTATGTTTTCATTTTGCTTCGTGATATGGGGCCTTTAGTAATTGCCAGGAAAAATACAGTTGTATCTAAAGGCTGGCTGATGGGTTTTTAGGGTGTTTTCCTTGCTTTGGTTTGGTTTGTTCCCTGAGAATTCTTAGGTGTTTTGTGAAACTCCCTGGGTGCTATGGAGTTTCCTTTTCCACTACTCCAGTGCTAAATATTGTTACTTAGACTTAGTTCCTTTTAACCTATCTAAATTCTGTTTAATATAATCCTTGTCTTCCTATCCAAAGCTGTGTTGTCATGTCACCTGCGTTGAAATACTCTTGTTAAAGATAAAAAGCCTGCAATATCAAAGAATTTTTTCTTCCTTCTGCTGAGAATTTCTTTCCAATGGAGAATGTGGAAAACATCTAAAATATTTTTATGCAAGGTGAGTGGGGTTTTTTGTTTCTTTGGTTGGTTTTTGTTGGTTTTTTTGTTTGTTTGGTTTTTTGTTTTTGTTTTGGTTTTTTGTTTGTTTATTTGTTTGGTTTTTTGTTTGTTTTTTTTGTGCTGTAGCATGTCTGGAAGAGGAGACCAGGAGTAAGATACTCAGTAAGCCTGATCTGGTACAAATGCTTTCTTGTATTAGGGAAATAATCTTTCAGACACCTTGTAGGTGTTTAGCTTGATCTCTTGGGTAGTTTGTATCATTCCTGTGGGGGAAGTTTGGATGGAAAAAAAAGTTGTTGCACGTGTGTGTATTCATTTTCACCCTTCTTCTACTCCTAAAATGGAAAATTTGGCCAGAAAAAGATATTCCCTCAGAAGAAATCCATTGGAACACAAGAAAACTCCAACAAAAATTTGCAGTAAAACTTAAACAGGTTTGTAGAAAACCTAGCTTTACCACTGTCACTAGAACTGTGCCTGAACTGAGCCTTAGTCTGGCCTTAGAGTTCTGTTGGGTTTATTTCCCTTGTTCCAGCAGCAATTCAGGGTGCACAGGTTATTTGTTTTTCCAAGACTAGATGGCCCATGTTAAAGGAGGAGGAAGAAAAGAGAGGGTATGGTTTTTAATCTGGGGCAGTATCTTCTCTGCCACCCTGGCCTGCCTGGTGGCCTCTATCAGGAGAACACCTTCCAAAAAGACACCCTGTATTAGTGCTGGCTGCCAACCTGAGAAAAACCATGGTGCTGGCCAGCTTTGCCTGTCGCTCCCCCTGTTCCTCTGGTCCCTGCCAACCACGTTGTTAAGACCAGGGAAAGCCATTGGGTAGGTGACAAGAGCCAAAGAATTTGCTGAATGTGTTGGGCTTGATAGCAGCTGCTCCTTGCCCAATTGCATTCCTCTGCTGCGGGTCAGATGCACAGAATACATCCCAGACCTTCCTCCCAGTGGGAGATAAGCTCTGGAGCCCTCCTCAGAGTGGAGCTGCGTGTGTCCTTTCCCCCGCATGGTTTGAAATTGGTTTTTATGGCCTAGTGGCTATGGGCAGCTGGTTGAATTTTTATTTTTATTTTTGATTATTCAAGAAATTTTGATAAGCTTGCATTTAGGCTTGGTTATCCTGTAGGTTGCAGAGACTTGTGGGGTTGTAATTACTGGGTATGGCTCCATCACTGAGGTATGGAACAGAAAACTGGGTTGTGGCAAAGAGAATGGAGGGCATTAAGGCACACAATCCCACAAAAGGTTCGGTGCAGTTTTCCCCCACCCCAGATGGCTGTGTGGCACTGGGCCATGGTAGGTGCAAGCCCAGGAGGGGAAAGACGATGCTGAAGAATGTGCCGTTATGTATTTCCTCAGGTTTTCCCTCCTTGGCAGAGCTGCACGAGGACCGCAGACTTGGCAGGCGCAATGCAGAGCTGTCTTTCCCTGCAGCTCTCCAGGGACCTTCCCTGGCACTTTGCCCAGCTCTGGGCACCAGGTGCTGTGGTGGGGAGAGGAGCGCTTCCAAATAAACTTTGGGTGTATCTGTGCAGTCCCGTGGAGAGCACAAAGGGTCCCCAAGTGACCCTTTACACACTGGGAGACTGGGATAATTCATCCTCCTCTTACAAGCCCTAATTAGTGAGCCCTAATTAGTATTGCACCTGCAGAAACATCATTGCTTCCAGGACTGGAGTGACAGCCCCCGCACTACGTGGAGTGTCCAAATAGGTGGACACCTCTGCTTTGTGCTGCAGAGGTTCTCTAATCATGCACAAATTGGGCAGGCTTGAGACCCAAAGTAAAGGCACAGCAAGATCCTGCCATCATAAGAACAGTGTTTACGGACTTCAGATACTCAAGTCTCACATAGATTTTTGGGCATTTTAATTTTTTTTTTAATATCCTAAATGTCTGCATGGGATAAATTTCCAAAATACAACAGGCTAGTAGAAATTTGAAAAACTTCCTCAGTGCTGCTGTGCTTCCTTATGCAAAACCCATTTAAGCCCAAATCCCAAAGGAGAAGTGGTACATGGAGTCACGGTGCACATTTTATAGTCTGTGTGTATGGCTACCTCTGTCCCAAAAATAGTTTTTAAAATCGCTGGACATCAGGAAATAAACAGTTCAGAGATGTTTAATCCTCGCAGGTTTCATGGCAGTAAATATCTGGTTAGAGGATAGACAAGCTATTCATGCCCCAGCTGAGGAAAATGTAGTAGTCAACGCATCCTAAACACCAGAGTTTTGGAAAGTACACACATCCCTGGCTTTAAGAACCATTTCAGTCAACACTTTCTGTGTATTAAACACAAAAAAATTTAACTGCAAGATGCAAACTTTCGAAAGTCAGTTCTCTTTCGTCCCTGTGTTTGCAGGACTACAAATTCCTAAGACACTGGCTCCCAGAAAACCCCATGCACTTTGATCCATCAATAATGCCTATGAATTTCTATCTCCTTTTTGGAATCTGTGATGGATGAGGCTGTGGCCATGCACTGAAAAGGACAGAAAGGTCCCTCTTCCATTACGTTGTCTTTTCTTGTTCCTCCTGGGTGAAATGTTAGCCACTGATTAGGACCACTTTCAGTCACAGTGCTTGTTTGCCTGAAATCCCTTCTGAAAAAGATACCTTTGTTCAATATTGTTACTGAGTTTCTGCTGTGATATATAAAATACTTTCCATCTTTCTGCTCAGGCAATGGGGAGAAATTAACAGTTTGTGGAAGTTGTTTATTGTCAGTGCTGTTTTCTGTGGGTTGGGATAGGGGAAGGAGCCAACAACACCAGAGATCTCAGAGGTAATATTATGGGGAGACAGTACAAGCCCTCACTTTTCTTGACCTTTCTCACTTTCTTTCCCCATTTCTTCTCCAGATGCACTATACAGCACGTCTAATCTCTTCCTTTTCCATCAGTATTGCTTCTGGCTCTTGCCCTGCTTTTGAAAGTTCTTTTGGGAACCTCTGTTTTGCCTGATGCATCTGTTGTGCTCTAATGTTGCAGGGTGCTGTTGAATTGCTAACACTTCCATGCACTGCCTTATTTACAGGGATACCTCACATCCTTCAGAACAGGACCACACCCCTAACACACTGCTAACCAGAAGAGCTGGGTGAGTTAGGTACTTTTAAATCTCATTTGCCAAGATTTTTCGTTCCCCACTGAGGATCCAGCCAAGAACTGGTTTTTGAAGGAATTACACTGTTTTATGAAAGTTGTCTTTTGTGGGTATCTGTGAACCATGATGGTGGACATAAAGTGTTTTCTTGATTTATCACCCTTCTGCATCACACAAGTAGAAACGTCTGTGATTTTTTTATCATATACATCTTTTTATAGAGATCCATGTGTTGATCACATGTTGAATATAATTTAGATGTCTGAATCTTTGCAGTCTGGGAAAAAAAGAGCCAACATTTAGCTGGAAATTCAGGCACTTGGGAAGAAGGAATGGAAAGGCTCGTAGGGAGGGGAGAGGAGGTAACTGAGGCAAGGGGGAGCCCTTGGAGAGTGGTCCTCAAACCACGATATGTATTTGTCTTTGATGCTGGCAGAGCTGAACAGGCTGTACAGGAAGCTCTGCACTGCTGGAGGACTGCTTTCAGCTGAGACACTGGACCCAGGTCCTATTTTTCCTGGCTCTGGTGACTGTCCAGGAGGAAGTCAGAGATCCTATGACACTTTTTGGAAGAAAAGGACATGATCCCAGTGCTGTGGATAAAGTTTCCTGTCTGGCAATGAAATCTATTCAGCTCTGTGGATGGTATTAACAGGTGCCAACATCAGGCTCCACAGGCTGTTTGTTAAAGCAGAAATAGTTCTCAGCTGGTCTAGGTCAGGAGACCTGCTTAGATGGTGTCACTGAAGGAATTTTTCCCTCTTCCTTTGCTTGGAAATTGTTTCTTTCCTTTTTGGTTCTAACATAAGTTTGGCTGAGCATAAAAAATCAATTATATCATTCGAACCTGCTTTTTAAGAGTCATGATATTAATCTAGTTTGGTACAAAAAAAAAAGGTTGTATGCAAGCAAATGAACGTAGCATATCCAGTGACATACATTTCTAGAAAGGTAACGTAGAACACCTAAAGCTAAGAGATTTTCTGGTGTGTAAACAGAAAAAGTCTTCCAGACTGACAGAAACAAAAAAAACCACCAAATTTTGAGAATCCAATTACCAATGTCTATCCTTGAAAGAGGCATCATGATGAAGAGGGGGGGCAGAGGGAGGAGTGTCTGTGTCTGTGCAAGCTGATTTGTTGATTAGCTTTTAAAGCATTTTGATATCTCAGGTGAAGGTCAGTCCATTGTTGTGCTTTTCCTTTCTGCAATTAGCTGTGGGCAATTTGTATGGAGCACAAAACATGAATAGCATCTCTTGAAATTAATACTGAGGTGGGTGGAAAGGAAGAACAAGAGAAACAACCAGAAACTAATTTAACAGGCTGGTTGCTGAACGGTGGCAACGTGGCTTGACTCAAAGCATTACTGCTTTTAGCACATGATTTATTGCTAATGCCCCTTCCCATGTCTTGCCTTCCGCCTTTGATGTCAGTCAGCTCTGAATTAATTACTTCGTAATGCAAAGTGAAAGTGCAGCAGGTTTGGTTTATTCCCCGTTGCTTCCTGAAGTTGTTGTGTTAACTTCAGTTAGCCTCGTCAGTGTTTGCTCGCTCTCTTACCCTCCCGCAAAGCACCTTCTCATTTGTAAATCCAAAAAGCTGGCAGGGGTGCGTGCACCCGTTGTGTTGCCTCGTAATAAATGGAGCCTTTTAGCCAGGGCAAGCGAGACTGATGTAGGAATGTAGGAGATCATATCTTGGGGGGAAAATCAATATTAAGATGTACAATTGCTCCCATGGTATTGAAAGAATTAGTTGATCTACATGCCAAATGACAGCCCCCTTGATAACAGGGATTATGTGTCCTGTCTTTCCAGGCTGTGCTCCGTTGGGGCTGCTCTCCGGGTCCCTCAGGCAGAGATAATCTAATTAGTACAACAAAGACCAGGTCGATTTAAAAAAATAAAGGGCGGGAGCGGGAGGCGGGGGAGAGAGAGGAGGGGGGGGAATGTCAGCGAGAAGCAGTCTTTGGAAAAAGTTGCTGAGGAGAGGAGGAGTGGAAAACTGGGAATACAAGTTAACCGTCAGTTTGGCTCCACAGACGCTGGAAATTCAGACCCACCGGACTATTACCAGACAAACCCCGAATTAGCAACTGCTTACAGCCTTCAAAAGCACTCATTTAATCACGCTGAGAAAACGAGGAGGTGTTGGGCTGAGCAGAAAGGTGGTGGCTTGGACCCAGAGCTGCTTATCCACTGCAGAGTCATAGACACCTGCTGCAAAAGCAGCTTGTGGAAAAATGCTTTACCACAGAAAAACCCAACAACCCAGGAACAAACAAAGAGTCCAACACTTTTCCCCTTCACTAAATTATGCTTATGTGTAGAGCTTTTTTTGCGCTTTTTGGCTGAGGCTTGGGCAATGAAACTGCACTGCCCATGCTAAGCAGGAGGTGAATCATTTTGCAGAGGACAAGGTGAGGTTTTAAGAGGCCTGAGTGGAGCACTGCTTTCCATCTGCCACAGTCACACCAAGGCAGATGCACCCCACTGCCAACTGTGCACAGATGAGTGATTCTGAGACTCTGTAAGTTTCAGAGTTGTTTTAAACTTAATGGCTTAGTGTCAGGAGTCCACTCTAAACCCAGTATGCAGCCAGCTTAGTTGGAATAGGAGCTGGGTTTTCCCTCCTGGGTGATGTTGGCTTTTGCAGGTGCTGCATCTGTTCTGTTAGTGCATCCTATCAGCCCCTCAGCACAAAGATCCCCTGGCAGCTTTTGGTGAGAACCCAGATGGATGGGTGTGGGAGTGGGTGCATCCTCAGTGGGTGTAAACTGAACTGGATTCAGAATAAGTGGTGACGGTGTAGAAGAGAGTTACTCACGAGAGAGTTACTTGGCCCAGTCATGGCACTGGGCTTGCACATGACATTTTTTTTTGGTGACTTTTTGATAACAGGTGTTAGTACCTGAATATTTCAGTCTTGGTTTTGCTTTTAGACAGAGAGTCTTGATCTCTGCATAGAGTTCATGCAAGACAGACACCACAGCCCTGGGATTTTGCAGTTCATTCTCAACCTTGTCTTAAGGGTGGATCCTGGATATATCCTGTCTTTTATGATCATCCTCCTGAAGTATAATTTAACTCTAATTCATTACCAACACACCTGAAGTGCTTTGGTGGTTGCATCTAGGATTTTGATGCAGTTCTCCCTCCAAGGCAAATATTGCAATTGCTCAGCCATGCAAATAGGTGCAGGCGTCTTCAGGCTGTATAATCTGATATACTTAGGAGACTGGATGGCTGAAGGAAGGCTCATTCACATCTGGAAATTGCTTTTTTCCTAAGGATCATGAGCACAAGGAGTTCAGGCATTCTTGCACAGCTCCCCACTGACCCTTGAGTTCATGTCATCAGACCCAATCTTGTTGTCTTGGCAAATATTCACACAAATAGAGAACTCTAACAATGGGATCTTTATTTTCTTAGCTTCCCTCTCCTTCTCCTCTTGTCCCTTGCTGCCTCCATCTCCTACACTGGAGATTGAAAATTTGGA
Organism: Calcarius lapponicus; assembly: GCA_039654755.1. NCBI lineage: Eukaryota > Metazoa > Chordata > Aves > Passeriformes > Fringillidae > Calcarius > Calcarius lapponicus. The sequence goes on from CM077464.1 coordinate 70,686,554, forward strand.
GGCAGCAAGGATGAGATCACTTCTTTGTGAGGAGTGACAAGAAAACTGGCTGCATGATTTGGGGCTCTGCATAGCGTTTTCCCAGGAGCAGATCTGATATTATTTCCCTATCCACAACTGCACAGAGACATCAACACTTTGGAGACGGTGCTTGCCAGCTGCTTGGGGTAAGACTGTAGATAAGGCCCAGAGATGAGGAGCCATCAAAACATGAATGTCTAGCACAGACTTTGCATTCCTGGCTTTGCTGTATTTACTTACCAAAATCACCCAAGCTTATAAACCATAGTTAGCAAGGCATAGAGTCATTACCCATTCCAGGGAAAGGAGCAGTCTGAGTCATGTGGGGGATGATGTGTGGGCCCACATTGGACTTTCCTTGAGCTGTGAATATAGATATATGATTTTATAAACAGTTTTTAGACTTGTATGATTCTTTAGTAAAAAGTTATACTGAAACACTGGAACTGGGGGCTCCAGATTCCTATGAATTCCTGCATCAGTGCTGCTTCAAAGCCCAACTTCAGGTTACTCCCCACATACATTTGCTAGGGTGTTCCCTTTCGCAGCACAGTACTTTTGTGTTCACCTGAACCATTGGGAAAAAGCCCACATCACCACACCTGAGCTCTTGCCAGCTGGCAGGCTCACCTGTCTGTGTGCTCATGGATGGCAGGGCAGCCCCAAAGCAGCCAGGTGTCTCTTGGACTCATGTTATAGCTCATCCTTCAGCAGAGGTGCTGAGAATATGCCCCCCTTGTTCCTCCAGTCACAGTTTTCACCAGAACTGCAGGAATTTCCTGCACTGACCGTCTGGACTCAGATGTGTTTTTGCAAGTGTGTGCTCTTTATTTTCACAGAAATAGAATAAAAAACAAACCAGGAGAAGGAAATTCAATAAAAATTACATTTGGTAGACCCAGAAAAAAATAGACTTTTTTAAAGAAAGACTACCATTTAAAAGCCCAGATGCAGACATTCCTTACTATCCCACTCCCACTGAAAGTTAAGATTGAAATCACCTAGAACTCAGTTCCTCATATGTGTGTGGTTTGTTTTCCTTTATTAAAATCAATGACAAGAAGTCTGTTGGGGATTTTCTCAAGCATCTTGTCCAATAATCTACAATAAATTTTCACAATATACTTTCTAGTACTCTGTTAACATTTTGGTTTCTAAGGCATTGGGAGGTCTTGGGACCACTTTTTGTTTGATATTTTGCCTGTCATGCACACCCCATGTCTAGCTGGAAATTCAATGTACTATTGCTAAATAAAAAGAAGTAATGCCTTGTTATGGAGTGCTATGGCATTCGTATCTCTTGGAGAGGCACCCTCATTTTGCATAATCATCAGAGCAAAATGTGGGCTGCTACATATTCTAGTAAACACCTGTATCAGCTGAGGGCAAAATGCTTCACCTGTTTCTCTTTCTATAAAACTTTGATGTGTGATGCTTTCCTCTGAAGGGTTCTGCATCAGCGATATGTTGAGTACAACTGCTCCTTTGCATGTTCCAAGCTTAGTTCCTCGTTCTGACAGACAGTGTAACTCTGATACAAGCTGTAGTAAATTGCCATGTCATTTAACAATTACTTACAATGCATTCCCTGATCATTTGGTGCCTTGGGATATTGTGCCTAATTGCAGGTTTAACAAAAACGTATTGTGGTCATTATGTCATTATGTTATGAGAGCATAGAGAGCAAAATAGAGCAAATCAGATAAAGTTGAGTGAGACGTAGCTGTTTGTATGGGAATGTTAGGAACAGTGTCTCTCACCCTTGCAGGCCACAAAGATAATTTCATGACTACTAAGTAGTAGGTGGTTAAAAAAAAAAATCTATTAGGCAGTGTCTCCACTCTCAGGGGAAATGTCTATCAGCAAAACTGATTAGAGATAAGGGTAAGCAGATGTCAAAACAGAAGACCACCAAAGAACTGAGGTCCTAAAGTGATTGGGGAGACATCCAGCAAGTATTAAATGTAGGGTGGATTGCTGTTCCTACCTTTCTTTCAGCTCCAGGGAGAGTTTTGTTGAAAAAAATTGCATTTTTTATCTTGTATGGGAGAAGTCTGTTTTTACAACCATTTTTCTGGGTGAATTTGTATGTGTGCCTGTGGTTTGTTGTTTTGTTGTTTTTTTTTCTTCCCACAAATTGCTTTTAAACCTTAGGAGTGAATGAAAATTAGAAATGTTAGGGAGAGCAAAGAAGTGTTAGAGGATGTGCTGCAGAATTTCTTGCTTTTTCTGTAATCATGGAAGAGACAAATTTAAATGATCTTCTGTAGAAAGTACTTCTTTATAACACTCAATTTTGCCACAGTTTTCACCTGAATTAACCCTCCAGTTATGAGACTACGTAAAGGTTAAAAAAAGCCAGTAAAAAAAAGTTTTATTGAAACTTCCATTCTGGGAACATTTATGTGAATTTCAATTGTTGCTGATAGAAAGAGGTAAGAAAATATAGGCTTTCAGGAGGGAATATATGGGAATAGATCATTTTACAGGTTAAAAATAATTTTATATGTCAAATTATTTCTGTGGATTGACATGAAATTATTAATAGCGTTTCACACCCACCCTGCTTGTCCTTAACTTCCTACGTGTAACTTTGTGCTGGCCTCTCTTCCCTTGTCCTTCTCTGCCAGCCAGAGAGGACACAGTGGCAGTGGCGCTGCTCTGCCGCTCCTTTTACAGAGACATGCCCACATGCATTGAATGGGGCTTCAGGCAACCAGCCAATGGGGAAGCCACTCCTACATCGCCATGCAAGGCCTGTGGGAGAGTTTTTCATAGAATCACAGAATGGTTTGGGTTGGAAGGGGCCTTGCAGGTCACTTTGATCCAACCCCCTCTGCCATGGGCAGGGACACCTTCCACCAGACCAGATTGCCCAAACCCCAATCCAACCTGGCTGTTTACCACTCAATTTTGCTTCTCCATCAAAGAGATGAGACTTTATGTCAGTCTTCTCATTTCTAAATTACTCAAGAATGCTCCTCTCGGCCTAGCTCTCAGCAAGATAGGCCCCCAGCCAAAAGCTGGCATTGCTTAGGGCTGGGTCCAGTCTCATTTGTGCATATTTGAACATACTGAGCTTTTTATTTTCCCATTATTAGAGCAGCTCATTTAATGTTTGGGTCTCCTAGCCATCTGTGGGGTATTGTACCTGACATCTCCAAAGCCCCCTGCACGGGCCAGGCAGGCAGTGCCAGAGCTGGAGGAGAGCCGGCCACATGCCAGGCTGCCCTTGATGCAGACACTGGACTGACTGCATGCTCTTGCTGAGATAGGACAAACACTGTGCACACACAGGATCTTCTGGGAGGCAAGCAGGGAGAAGGATACATGTGGGGAAAACTGGAAACATGGGAGGCCTAGATTAAAAAGATGCTGCATGATAAGTTTGTTGTGGGACTGATACTTCAGGGAGATCTGTCCCTGTACCATTTGCAAATTCCTTATAGCTGCATCACTGTCCCCAGGCAGGAAGGGTTTTGCACAGTTGGCCTCCATACCTGTGTCCTTCTGCTCCTCTTTGTGCCCAGCACCGAAGCAGGACTTTGTTATGTATTTTGTGGGAGAAACTGGGACTTGTTTGGTGGTCCTGCTCCCCCCGCCATGTGAATGTCTGCCTGCTTCCCACCACCACTGCCTGCAGAGGGTGTTATCCTTACCCACCTGGCCTGGCACATGTGTTCCCTGTTCCTTCTGAAGAACACCAGGAAGATGAGCAACAGCCAGACAAGCCCCTCCACCAGAGGTAACCATATATATGCAGCCTTCCTCCTTTAGCCTTACCATGAAAGGAGCTGGGGAAAGCTAGGCAAATCCCAGGCAGATGATCTGTGCACTTTGACAGGAGCTTCAAATCTTCCAGAAGGAATAGCTGCCTTGTTTTGCTGGAAGAAAGGCTAAATCAAAACAGGGTATTATTTATTCTGAAGCACATTTTGCCCCTTCTGACAGCATTTGCAACAAGTCAGGGTGAATTACAGTGGTGGCCCTTCCCAGATCAATCTGTACCTCACTTCTGCAGCAGCTGTGCCTGCACAGCATTTGTTTGATGCCTCTGAGATGTCTCAGGTCTTTTTTGAACTGCTACTTGGGTTTGTTCAGATTCTTGTTGTCTAAGAGCTGGACCTGGGTTTCAGCATGCCTCTACCAGTCAGATTCCTGCAGCCTTTCAACATCCATGCTTCCAGAGCCACGCTGCCACAAGGGAAGGTGTAACCTGTCTCCACAACCACTCCTAAGAAACTGGTTTTCAGAATACAAGTTATCCCTATCCCTCTGCGTCTGACACAAAGGCAGGGAGAAGCTGTCCCATCCCGAAGGCACAACCTGATCCTTGGGTATTTCTGGCCCTCTGGAGGAAAAATGCCAACAAAAATAGCATGGGAAAAATGTGCAAGCTGTAATTGTTTTTTCATTTGTTGATGTTTTTCTACACAAAAATTTAGAGTTTCATCTCTGCTGCTGTTTGTACTAAAAGAGAAACTGATGAAAACCACAGTAGATTTGCTTCATTGGATACCATCATTCAAAAGGTGAGTTGCAAATAGTGGTTCTAATCTTATAACATTAACCTCTGCCACTCCTCCCCCTATAATCATAGCCACTTGAAAAAAATCTATCTTCTTGTCCAATACATGATTTTTTTATTGATGTGGTATATCCAGCGGTGAAATAGATTTCCCTTTTTACAAGTTATGACAATTTTTGCTATGAAATATTTCCACTACAGGAGGGTTTGATTGATTTGGGAAGTATCCTAGATAGTAACAGGCTGGTCAAGAATAAATCTGCCTGAATGTTTATGTAGAGTGCTGTTTCTATGTGGGCTAATGCTGTTCCTAATAAGATTGTGTAATGTTTGGAAAAGTTGCTTCTTGTAAAACAACTACAATATTATATCATTTTTATATCCCTCAATTTGGCAAATACTCATGTTTTTCACTTTTCCTTCTGGGACAAGTTGTCCATATGACCTGAAAAACTTTGGTCTTTCTTAATGACTCAAGTTGAAAGCAAACAGTAGTGGCCTGTGCCAAATATTGATCTGATCCTGAAAAAGGCCAGCAGCTGTGGGCTGCTCTGAGTGGAAGCTGTACATGGTTCAAACCACCCTTTGATCAGGCTTCATCACTTCCTGTCTTATTTGAGAGTCAAAAATCAGAGAACTGCCTTCTGTGGGGAAAGTTGAACTGTGTTGCTCTGCTTCTCTTCCATGTGCTTTGCCCTGAATTCTTCCCTAGGTACCTGCTCCTTCAACAGTTGCCAGATAACAAATAGGGTGCTTATTCCAACTTTTTTTTGCACAAGCAGAGAAAAATGCATTACTGTAGTGAGTTTCTCTGACAGATGTTGTGCAGAGTGCTTCACCCACAGACATGACCTTTGTGAGGTATCCTTTCTTTTGGGCAGTGCCCACTCTGGTGGAGAGCAGACTCAGTGGGGTGGGATTGCTGGACAAGTCACCCCAAAGACATGGCCTCAAAGACTCCCTGTGGAGAGTGCTGCTCACTCATAAACGTGAGAGGGTTTTCTTCTGTCTAGTGCTAGCACTAGAGAGCCAGGCATCTTTCTCAAACCTTTCTCCCTCTGGTTTTGCCCAAAATGAATAACTGTGGTTTCTCCATCACCTGCACTGCAGCCATAGTATTTTCAACTTGTCTCTAGAGGCAAGTCCCATGCAGAGCTGTTGCAGATCTTCAGGTCCAGTCCAAAATGTGGAATGGCAGTGGCATTTCTCAAGACACCTTATGATGCGTCTGTGACACCCATATCAGTTTTCCCGTTTTGCTCAGGGAGACAGACCCACTGTGAGCAGGATTGATGCCTGGTCCCCAAGCCAAACTCCCCTCCCCTGCCTGTTTGACCCAGCTCAACAGGAGCTGGGAGACCCAAACCAAGTGCCTCTTGCTGCCGCTGGCACTCATCACCCCCTCTGTGTTTTGGATGAGCAGCCCTGTGTGCGGGTAGCTCATGAGTGATGGGTGTGGCCATGTGGCTCTGCCTCGGGCTCCTTGCTGCCATCCATCCGTGCCATGACCACAGGCTGGGACCGGCACCAGTACGGAATCACTGTTCTTAATTACAGCTATTTTAGTGGAGACTACATCTTCCACGGGAGAAATTATCAGGATTTGAGAAATGCCAGACAGAATCAACTGGAAAAGCAGTTTTTTTCTTTTTGTTGGCATTCCCACAACACGATTTTAATGTTTAAGAAGTTTTTTTTCCCTCATTCACACAAAAAGACAGTTGATGCAAAAAAACCAGAGCTTTAGCCCAAAACGGTCCGTTCTGGATTTGCATAGGACTGTTATTTTTAAGAGAAGCTGGCTTACCTCCAGACTCATACGCCAGAGGCTGAATGAGCTAAATTTAAATACCAAAGTATTTCAAATGGATATTTTACATTAACAGCAATCTCATTTATTTTAGTTTAGTGTTTTCACATAGTTTTTCAAAGTTAAGCTAAACCCACTGTATAAGAATAAGTGTTTCATTAATTTTTATAAGAGTTATAAGAAACATATGTTTTAAAGCTTCCTTTTGTAACATAGCAAAGTATACTTTAGACATATTTATTTACATAATGGCTGCATTAGAAGAAATTTTCATATGGAAAAATGCAGCAATACCAAGTAATAGTTACCACAAAGTTAAAAAAATAAATTAATGATATGGGGTGACAAGAAGCAGAAATAATTTAAAAATGAAATGACAGGATGTGATTTCTTTTTAAGTACTCAAAGTGAGCATATTCCCATTCCTATCACAAAACCAATGGAAGAACAGCGTTCTACAGGAAACTTTCATTAGGAATTGCAAAGAAGTTCTGTGAAGAATTGAAATATTTCACCTAGAAAACCAGATCTTCATCTTAAAAAGGTGAGAAATGTTGGTTTTAACCTTATTAATCTACTCTATTTGCTGTTCTTCTGTGTTCAGTTTTGGTTAAGGTTGCATTTTTTTAAATGTAGTATGCACTGTGTATATAACGTATAAATCAAATGCTTTACTATGATACAGCAATAAATGAAAAGCACACAAATGTAAATGTTTTTACAATAGCAAAAAAAGAATTGACAGAAAATAATCAAACCTCTTCTGGTGAAAAAATTTGTGATGATTCTCAGGTGGTGGAAAAAAAATCGTTTTCTTGTAAGAAAAAAATTTTGCCAGCAGCTTATCAGCTCAAAGTTACCACAAAAATTATTGAAAAGGGTTACAGCCAATAATAACTACATCAGCACATCATCTTACTAGAAACAAGTCAGCAGCTACTGCAACCTCCCTTTGTTTAAGGAAAAGTTTGAAAGGAGCCTCAAAATGTAATTTGTTTTTATAGGCTTTCAGGGCTTAATAACTGTAAGCCTGACCTTAACAGGAATTTGAATTACCAGCTAAAATAATTTACAGGAGATGCATTAAAGAGGTTTTATATATATAAAAGACATATGTTTTCTTCTCTGCCTTGACTGAAGAGCTGTTGTTTTTGTAGGCATGTGTACTTAGATTTTGTGGGTAGTTTCATAATCTAAGGTTTTCAGCAAAAGGGCAGGTTTTTACATCAGGTATATATTTTGAGGAAAGCACAAGTGTTTCAATTAAATTTTTTTGTGAATATTGGAAGAATATCACCTAGATTTTGCTTTCAAAAAGCCTCTAGGATTGGAACTATTGTGTCCAAGACCAAATGGTCCTAGTACAGAACCTGAACCTGTTGTAAGCCATAAGCTGCAGCTAAACCCCAGATAATCCAGTGAGTTTATCAGGAAAGCAGCAAAACCAACATTGCCCCACTGTTCCAGGGATTTGTTTCAACGTTGAGTAACAACTCTCTTGACTTCTCTCTGCAGAAAGTTGTGTAATGTCCTGCTCAGTGAAGGCATGCATTCCTGGAAGAGCGGAGGTCCTGAGAATGTCAAAAGCTCTTGAAAACAGGTCCAGTTTCCACTTTGCCAGACGCTATGGCAAAGACTGCTCTGAGAGCTAATTTTGGATAATGAGCAATCAACAGGGGCAGAACATCCTGTAAGTATCTACAGCTGAACACTCTTAAACAAGATTGGGATCACCCAGAGCTTTTCTCTTGGGTGTTAATATGGTGATTAAAGTTTACAAGAGGCCCATGGTTTTATTTTGGTCTTGTCACATTCAATGGCATCTAGGCAGGAAATCTGCTTTAATGCATCAATGTGTTTGGTCACCTATGTGCAGGATGCCTGACATGCTTGTGTAGAATAACTGCTGTATAAATTCAGTCATGATTGCTGTATAAATGGTGTTAGGCAAAGGTGTGTCAGGATACTCAAAAATATTATTTGGATAAATATACTTTTACTGGAAGATCTGCTTTAGTCTGCCAGGGTGTCTTGAAGTACAAATCTTGTGTTGCATGTAAAATAGGCACACTCACAGATGTTTGTAACACACAAATGTGTGCTCTGTCGCTGTGAGAACGGCTGACAGCACTGTGTACTAGCAGGTCCTGTCATCTATTGTTATGTACGCTTTTCTCAACCAAAGTCAACATGAGACCTCCTACTTGCACATTTTTGTGTAAATTTCTTTGTCAGTGTGTAGGGACAAACTGACAACTTTTGGAAGGCGACCTACTCAATAAAATACATAGGATTGTTTCTTCTACTTTCTGTTTCTGTTCTTTCTCACCTTTGTATTTAAAAGACTGTCTTGAACAGATAGGATCCTAAGTGAGTCTTATCAAGGTCAGAGCTTGTTGCTCTGCCACAGATTTGAATACATAACTTTGTAGATATCTGATTCCCAAACATCTTTGGAAGCCATATTTACTACCAATAATTGCCTGCAATTGTGGTCAAATTTTTGCTTTCTTTGTTTCATTTCCATTTTTAGATGGATTCATCCAATTTAGTTAAATCAGAAGTTGATTTAATTTAATTTAATCTACATTTAAATGGGATCTGGGAACAATTTTCTTTGTTTTGTTTTGGTAATGATTTTTGACTAGTGAGTACAAAGCTGAGAACAACTTAAGTTTCCTGAGGGTGAATTTATATATTTTAATTTTTCTCTCTTAAAAATGCTTCAAACTTATTTGTGAAGAAAGTAGTCACTTTTTTTTTTTTATTTTTCCTTTTCTTTTTCAGTAAAAAAAATGAAATCTCATGTCAATGTTGTTTTTTTTTTCTCAGAGTGGTTATTAGAATAGTCACTGTCACCAGAAGGGATGCAGGCATGCAGAGCAGTTGCCCTGCAGCTGCAGGGCTAGGATGTGCTTAGGGAAAGTTTTCTGTGGTTGGGTCCTGTTGCACTGTGTACAAAGCACCTGGATTTTTTGGGAACTGGCACTCACCTACATGTGGGATAGTTTTATTTCGTACCTCTCTCATACACACTATAACTCTTTCATACGGAGTGGGAAGCAAATTAGAAACTACTGAAACACAATCTCCTACATCGACTCACAATGTGGCGGTTTGAATTTAAATCCTTTAAATGTGCCCAAGTAACTTGATGAGTACCAGCGAACACTATCTGTAAGACCCCTCTTGGACCTGAGGGGATAAAGTCCTTGCCCACATTGCCTGGCTCTAGGTTGGGGCATGGCCAGCCCTGACTCATTTGTTCACCTGTAGGTGTGTATGTGTTCTTTGATATGTTCCCAGGGTGCCACATCTGGGTTTCATTTGCTGGTTGCTTGGCCTGGGTCTCCTGTACTTTTATGTGATATCTGCCAGCCTTGTGCCAATGTCCCAGGTGTCATGGGACATGTCGGTTGGTTACCTGTACAGGGGCAATTGAGTTGGGCCACATCTGTCTCCTAAGTTTTGAAGATGACTGTCTTTAAATGTTGATGTTTATGACTTGATTATGTCTTTTTCTTTCTCATCCTACTTTGTCTTGAGCAATGCAACGAAAAAATTGTTGTCTAAGTTATTTTCACTAGCATGTATGCATGCATAATATAAGCAAAGGGATGACACTACATCTTTGTGGAAAGTTTTCTGTGGGCAGAATTGCAAATAAGTAAGAAAACAGCAAATTGGAAAGCGTTTGTTATGCCATTTGTCCCAATTTGATTTAGAGTTGTAAATATGTAGGTTTTCTATATTAACTGCTGAAATTTTTTGTGTAAACATAGATGGGTGTGGGGGAAAAAACACAGTCAAGATACTCATCTTGGTAAACAGTTTTGACAGATGTTCTAGAAGAACTGCTGAGACAGGATTCATGCTCAGATCTGGGCTGAATCCAGGATGTGAATATGTTCACCTGGATGGGTGATACACTTGGATGTGCTGTTAAGATCAGAGAGAACAGAAACCAAAGGAGAAGAAGGTTATTTGTTTATCACAAAAAAAGAAGCAAACATTTATGGGATGTCAGGTCAAATGCTGAACTAGCTTGATGATATGGTAGTAAGACTTCAGGGCAGAGATGGAGCACCTCCAAGTTTGTGCCTGCAGTGCCAACCCACGTCTTGGTTCTCAGGTGATCTCAGTTTTAAAGGCTATGTCCACTTTAAGAATATTGCAGAGTGATATTTTTATCTGTATTTGTTCTTTTGCTGCTCTACACTGAAGATCAAACCATCATAAGAGTCTGGTTTCCAGAATGGAGTTACTTTTGATGAAATTCTGGTACCCATAAGCAGGATCTTTTCCACTTTGCTCAGTGTGGAGAAGGTCAACTCTCCCTGTGGTGCCTCTCTCTACATTTTCCTTAGCGATGAGTCATCTTGAGGGTTGACTCATAAATGCCTGGCAGGAAGGAATGAAGAAGACAGAGACAGTCTCTTTCCAGTGGCACCCAGTGACAGGACCAGCAGCAATGGGCATCCATTGAAACGCAGGAAGCTTTGTCTGAACATCAGGAAACACTTTTTCACAGTGCAGGTGACCAAGCACTGGAAAGAATTGACCAGGGAGGTGGTAGAGTCTCCATCCTTGGAGATATTCAAAACCCAGCTGGATACAATCCTGGAGATCTTGCTCAAGGTGACCCTGCTTCAGCTGCAGGGGCAGACCTGAGTGATTCTGATTTTGAAAGAGCTCTATTATCACAGATTCTGGATATATTTGTCTCAAAAGTTCAGGAACATCCAGAAATCTCCAGCAATTCTTGAAAAAGAAGGTTCATTGTACCTTCTAAACATGAGAGTGTTTTTGTAACATAAAAAGCTTTGCTGTGAAGCACTTATTTAGCCCTTTACTATGCACACACTTGTGGTCTGCAACTCTGAACCATGAAGAATGGTCATGTGTTTCTGGGTCCTTGTACAATAGCCGCAAACACCAATAGTTATTAATGGTCTAGAATGGCATACAGTAAAAACATGAAAAGTGAACCCAGAGGGAAGTGAACCATTAACTTCAGAAGCAGAAAAGCTTTTGAAGTTGGAAATTTGCTAGCTGTGGAAGCTTCATCAACTCCTTATTATTTACAGTTTGCTCTCCAAATGTAATGCTGGTAAAAGGACAGAACAGCTGGAAAGGGAGTGATTTTCTTGCCAGGTCCATGGACCTCTGATTACAAACACATGACTACATGACATACAAAAGTGACAGGGTTAGCAAGCATGTTATGCTGAAGGTATATTGCCTTCTGTGGGCATGAAAACACTTGCAAATATCTAGCACTACAGCAGAATTTAAAAAGTCAGTCTTTGCAGCTGATTTTGCACAGAAGGAAATAGCACATCACATTCTTCCTTGATTTCCTAAAGTTTTCTAATAGTGCAAGTTAAAATAGATGATGCATGGGAGTCTGCGTGAATATGCACACAGCATGTGTGTAGACAAATACAGATATATATGCGCACACCTGCACATCTGTCTATGGAAGGAACCAGTACATGCAGAAGGCTAGTCATGCTCCCTCAACAGTGTACAGTGCTTGGCCCAAACTGTCCTGCCTGTACGAAAGAAATAGTTTAGAATCTATCAAAGGAATAAAGAAAACAGACAAGCTGCCCATAAAGTGAAATCCCAGCAACTGTATCAGGATTCAGGCACTTCATTGCTAGATAAGCTGCGTTGCTTTTCAGAATGTTCAAAGTTAATATTCATTACCTAGTCATAACTTTTTAACATATAAAATCAAACCCCATATGATTTGGACTACATGGTTTTCCTGCATATCTTTCAAAACTAAGCAAATAATAACAACAAAACAATAATTTGCTGTGTGACACAGTAAGAAATACTGTGTTAGTGGTTTGTGTTGCATCAAGGTGTGCAGTGAGGTACACAGTGTCTGCTGTTCAGTTCCCAAAGTGCCATACCAGCAAAAACCACACAGAAGTGTGTGGTTATAAAGACTGCACTGCAATATTTTTGCAACTGCTCTGCTGGACAGAATGATATGTATTTTTCAGTAATTTTATACGTCTCAAAGAATAACAGCCACTACAGATTTGCACACACTCCATTAATTATAAATTTTGGATTTTGAAGGCAGATATGTTACTGCTTGATTTTTACTCCAAATATTTTGCCATTCAGATACACTTCTCTTAAACATCATTATGTCATTTTCACTTTTATGTTACAGATTGATATTTGTAAGTTCAACTTTACTGGAGTTAGAGTTGGTGTTGAATTATAGCCTGAAAGTAAATTGGAACCACCTATGCCCAAAGTTATCTCCAATGCATAACACAGTTAATAAAACTATTTTAATGAATTGATGCTTAATTAAAGAGTAATTTTAACAGCAGCATGAAGTTCCTTTTTAGGTGCAGTTTGATCAAAGAACAAATGGCATCAGAGAAATTGCCTCTTCAGATCATAAATGAATGTAGCAGAATCACAGACCAATGGGAAAGAAAAAAGCCAAGAAGAGTCTGTGAAATCAGATATGGAAAATCCTACTTTTATCTCCCCCCATTATTAGTCACTGCTCTCCATCTTTCTACCTTCCCTGCACATTCAGCAAGTGCCAGATCAACATTAGCTGAAGGATTTTTCCACTTACATCTATTCTAGCCGACAGGGATGACGACAGCCCGTTATCTGTTGCCGCAGCTCCAAGGAGCCTCAGCCAGGGATCCTGCGGCGCTTGGGTTGATAGGAAATGTAGAGACAGTCTCTTGGTCTGCCTCAGAGCAGCTGCAGCCTAAATACATGTCACGTATCTCACTCCCCAGGCAGCTGCAGCAAATGGATCACGCCAGTGCTCTCCCACCATCAGCACCAAGTAGTGCCCTCAGCAGTGGGGTGCCACGGGATGCAATGGGACACCTGCCCTAAGAGACACTGATATCTCAGTCTTAAAGCAGCGCTGCTGGTACTCTGCTGCTGGTGTTACCTTTTTGCTAATATTCGAGTTGAGCTACCAAATAAGTTAGTGGGCTGATTTTAGCATCAGATGGACCCGAGAAGAATCAAGGAAAAATTACCCATCCCATCTGTTATATCTAATCCTAGATGCATGTTGCTAATGGATACCTGTATTTCCTTAGTGGTATCCATATTGGTATTTCAAGGAAAATAACCATCACCACAAGCTCTGCTGTTTGTTTGAGGGTTTTTTGAGTTCTAGTGGTGCTTTCTGAGTTGTTCTCATTTTTGACTTCGAGGTTTATATTGCCACATCCTCAAAAAATGTATACAATAAGCAAAACACCCTCCCCTTGGAAGCCATTTATTTTCCTTCCATATGCACATCCCCATGCTTACTTATATTTAATGTAAATAAAGTAGGTTGGGAGATAGACGTAAGGGAGAATGTTGTGTTTTAAAGTCATTGGAGACAGAAAAGTTATGCTCCCTCTCTTTAGTAATAACAAAACAGTGCTTATAACTCTTATCAAGCAGTCTGTGCAACGTCTACATCCTTTCACTAATTTCAACAAACTGTCCCAAGGAGTGGGAAGATTAGCTGTGGGGTTGTTTATTCTTGGTGGAGTTATGGACATGTTCTCCATGAGTGAGAGAGAGAGGAGGAAAATAAAATCTTGTTTGTAGCTATCTGGTCTGTCCTGAGTTCTTTCAGAGGGAGAGAATAATGCCAAGGGGTTTAGGGTGCAAGCAGAGGCAGTGCTCTTCCTGATGGCACGTTCATGTTCAGGGGCTTCACAGCCCTTCATTTCCTGCAGCCAGAAAAATGGCAGGATGAGGAATGTTATAGCAACTGAACAACCCCTTCTTTAAACATCCCACAAAAGCCCACAGAGTCCTGTATCAGGTGTGTGACAATTAGTGCCTGTGGTTAATTCATGGACATGAATTACATAATCTGCATTAATAGAAGAAATCCTCTGGTACTATCCTTTTCATTTCACTTTAAGCTCAAAAATTTACAATTCCCATCATTTATAAATACTGATTTAGACTTTAGAGCCTAGATGCCCTTTGTGGGATTTTCACCATGGGAGGAATAAAGGATATTGTATGTAAGTATTAGGAATTGTAGTTGATCTCTGTATCTTTTGTTTGATATCTGAGAAACCAGAACAGAAAAATTTTCAGGATTACCTTTAACTTAAATTAATGGTAGATAATATTCTTTGTGGGTTCTAATTTTCTCTGTGTCTCCCTCTGCTTTTATCTGTGTGGGCATGTGTACACATGCACAGATACAGGTTCTTTGGGAGATCTTTGCAAGATTTTGGGGGGCATTCTTTTATAATTGAAAGAGAGACTTTGAAACAAAATTGTATTTTGAACTGAAACAATTAAAAAAAACCCTTAAAATTATTATTTCTGTAAATTACAGAATAATATTTCTGTAAAAAATAATTCAGAAAATGTTTCAGCTATTCGGATCCATTTTTTTGGATCTTATTTGCTAAATTCCACAGGGTTTTATAGATAATTTTGGTCAATGTATGATTGCAAGTTTCAGTAATTCCATTCATGTGAAAACTTTGCTAAGACACACCATGGTTAAGGATGATGAGGGTGATAGCGAATTAACAGCTGTCTTTTCCATGACAGATCTATAGACTAGGTAGTGAAGGTTAACTGAATTCAGCTTTCAGGTCACAGGGGAGATCACACAACAGAAAGACATTATAGACCATGTACTAAGGGGACAATGTTGAGAGTCAACCTCAAATTAGAAGCGACTAACAAAAAAATAAGAAAACGTCTCTTTGGCTGCTAAACCTGCTTGCATAGATTTTCCCCTACGCCTTACAGCTTAGTTTTCCAATTCTACATTAGATGCACTACTGAGTAAATAAAACTCAGTGCAAACAGAGATACAGCCCCACCAACTGAGTTATGCCTGATTTTTGCCAATGAGCCTGACCCCATGGAAATTCCACCTATGCATGTGCACTTGTATAAGTGAGAGTAGCTTTGGTATTCATGTCTGGAAGTTATAGCAGAAACCTCTGCATTTCTTAGTCTTTTCCCTCTCTGGAATTTGCCAGCAAACAGCAGTAGGCTAGAGGCCGCTGAGATAGGCTCCACATGGGATCCCATGGCTAGCAGACCTCACCAGCAACGACAACCCAGGCAGGAGCTTCAGAAAGGTTAGGAGTTATTTTGATTTTTTTTTCTTGTATTGCTGAGGGAGTTTGTCTCAGCCGTGTTTATCTGGTGTGGAAGAGGAAGCTTG
This sequence comes from Calcarius lapponicus, assembly GCA_039654755.1. Lineage (NCBI taxonomy): Eukaryota > Metazoa > Chordata > Aves > Passeriformes > Fringillidae > Calcarius > Calcarius lapponicus. The sequence continues at coordinate 70,702,121 of CM077464.1, forward strand.
CAGGCAGCATGATGCATGGGCGGCGAGTGCCGGCATGAGGTCATGGCGAAAGGGAACAGAGCCCGGCTGTGTCGCAGGAGCTGGGGAGGGAGCTGCCGTGCCATGGGACGGCCACTTTATCAATTAGGTAATGTCTGGGGGAGATTGGGGGGGAATTTCATTACATTGTGTTGGGCCGTGCCGCTGATGTGTTACCAAACATCTGCAAGGGACCCTGCAGTTTCTTGGGCAGCACGGCCTCAAGCTGAATCCTGCTGAGCTGAATCAGCCATGACTGAGAAGAGGGAAGGGGTGGGGAAGGGGAAGAGTGATAACTTACCTCCAATACAAACTCCAGGAGGGCTTTCCCTTGAGGGACTTCCCGTTGAGGTCTGGAGGAGATGCTGATCTGTGCGTTGTGCAATGGAGATGGTGGGATTAAGTGTTCATGTGTGCTCAGCTATCCCGGCCTGTTGCACACAGCCTTGTTGAGCAGGTATCTTTGGAAAGCCTTGGGGATTTTTCCCCTTCTTTAACCCTTTGAGAAAGACCAAAAATTCAAAAGATGTGTGAGAAACAACATGGAAACAGTGGTGCCAACCTTCCCTTTTAAAATGAAAAGCTAGGGATTTGAAAGCAAACTTACTGCTAAGAGCCAGCTCAACATTCTGGTATCTCAGAGCCACCAAAAATAAATGACTAGTTCTCCCAGTATTCCCATCAGGAAGGCCTGTAAGCAGACCTCCACGCACTCACAATACATGAATCCTTCAGGGATGGTGCAGTCATGATGAGCCACCCCACGGACAGAAAGTGTCAGGTGTCCACTCACTGAAGAGGGTGCCCTGTAGATATTTCTAGCTTTGAAATCACAGCTGATTTTTCTAACTCAGCCTCAGGGAAAGAGCAGAGGAGCAGAGTTTACCCCCCTAACAGTGCTGAGCACTGTTAAACAGTGTTAAAAAATGCTTCACAAACATGTTCAAAGCAATGTGCCGCCGCCCAAGAAGCTAGAAAATTGCTTAAATTACATATTTTGTTTCTGCCAACTCAAGGAGGACACGTTTTCCCTCCTCCTGTGTGCCAGTGGGTGCCCAGGCAGTGCCTGGGGGCTATAAAGGGGCTGGTCCTGCGCCTCTGAAATTCAGCATAAATCAGGATTAGTGCTGGGGAGCTGCGCCAGCAGGGAGCTGACACGAGAGGGAAATCAGGCCCCGTGGAGCAGGCTCCCCAAGTGACATGTTTATTCCTGCCAAGCTCCCATCTTTTATCCCCTAAACAGAGCAGCCTGGTAAGCCCCTCTAAGTCTCTGGTATGCTAAACTGATATGGGAGCCCTGCTCTCACTCTGCTGGAAGGCAATGTGGTGGAAAGGGACAAGGACTACATGTTTTGGCATTGTCAGCCACGGCTTTCACTGCCCATTCAAGCACCCAGAGGTGCCCTGCCATGGGGTCAGCTTTTTTTCAGACCCCAGATGCTATCTGCAACCTGCTGATGGAGACGTAAGGAAGGAGGGAAGGGCGATGGAAAACTGCTGATCAGGGGAAATGTGGCCCTCCTTGTCCTCCCTCCTCCCCTTCTCGCCTGGGAGCAATTGATTTAGGAGCTTTTCTTAAGTAAAAATTTCATCACGAAAAAGCTTTCTTCAGAGAGCAGCTGAGAAATTGTCTCTCCCCCCTCTATCTTATTTATGTACATATATGTGTATGTTAGGAAGAGGCACCTATCCTGACCCAGGTGGCTGGAACTCAGACTAAGGGGTTTATTTGCTATCCTTCCCTGGAAAACAATACACAGTTTTCAGGCTTAAGGTGTCACAGAAAATTACTAAAGCACCTCTGTTGATATCTGAAAATTTCTCATGTTGGATTATAAGGAATAATAACCTTGACCTTTCCTCTGAGCTTAGAAGGAGTGCTTAGGAGACAGCGAGTAGGATTCCTAACATTTTCAGCATTAGAATTTATATAAAAATCAAGTTAATCCACAGGATAACAGCTACCTTTAAAATCCATGGTAATACTGAGATAAGTTTTGCATTGCTTCTGAATCCATGCTCATCCTTCTAGATTTTAAACACAGGATAAAAGAGCTGTGCCCTGATTCTTGTGAGTGGACATCTGGGCAGGGCCATTCTGAGAAGTGCAGATGTTCCACCAAGATATTGAGGGACTCTACATCCTCTCCCATGGAGTGTTTCATATGATCAAGGCCTCCATGCTCTGTGTTGCACCATGATAATTAAAATGTATTTCTAAAAATTCCTTAGGAAAAAAGTGACTCCTCTCTGAAAAAAAATCAGGTCAAACTGATAAGTGAGTCCAAGCCTGCAGAATGTGAAGACATTCGAATTTTCTTCAGTAATTAGGGAGGTCTTCCCAAACATAGAAAACTACCCACTGGGTCACTTCTGGAGACTTTCAATATTCAACATGGTAATAATTAGATACAGAGACCCTACCCTGAACTAGACATAGAGCTTACAGGAGTTTTCATTAGAAAAATCCCCATATAGAACATTTGCTGTTTTTTTCTCTTTATTCTCACAGTAAAATGAAGAAAATTTAGACTGTGGTAAAATCTTCCTTCCCTTACTTTCTTGTGGATTTCCAGCATTAGTCTAGGATGGAAGAGTAAAAAATCATGAAAACATTTTTCCCCATTTCATTTTATTTGTTGTTCTTTTTTTTTTTTAAAAGAAGCCTCAGGGTATTAATTCTGATTCCCTGAAAACACTTTAACTGTTCAAAGAAGATGTTAAAAGTGGAAATGTTAGTTTCTTTGTTGAAACCTTATGTGAGAACTTTATGTAATTATCTGCTTTTCTAGATTAAAAATAATAATAAAAGCAAAGACCTGCAGAAAGGCAATAGCTTCTTTAATTAATACCATGGAACAACCATCTTTCAAAATACCAAGTAATTTCTGAGCTTTTGGAAGATGAACAGTTTAACTGAACAAAGAATGTTTCCTGAAAGAATTCATTGTTACTTAAAGCCAGATTTGTAAGGAAAGCATGCTACTGAGAACGGCTTAACTCCAAGATTTGTGTACAAAACACAGACAAAAAAATGTACCACTTTGTCAGTAACTGCTATTTTAACAAAAAACCAGGAGTACCTAGTTTATACAAATCATTCTGCCTTGTAGATGATCATATAAATGTATTTTACTTTTTATGAGAGTTTAAAGGAAGATGAGATTTAAATATCTAACCTGTTCGTTTTCTAGGAATTTAACAGCTCTTTACTAATGCCTGGAACTTAATACCAGAAGATATCTGGAACTATTGCAGAGCACCCCCAAATAACAATCTGGGCTTTCCAAAAGCTTGGAGCCTTCCTTTCCCTTGTGTAGCACAGAAATAGTGACAGTGGCTATAGTGACACCCCTGCACAGCTCTTTGGATGCACAGCTGGGGTGAGCACATGCAGGTTTGGAGTGCACTTAGTGACTACTTACTTACTGCACATTTATTTAAAATGATATTCTTTTGTAAACTTTCCTGGCAGAAAATTCATTATTTGAACTAATTGAGGAGATTAAACATAGAAGGACCATGATACAGCAGTTCACTAATGAAGAATCATGCTAGGGGAAGAGTCCGATCTTCTTTCATGATGAAGTATCAACTCTGTGGGATATCAGCTCCCAGAAAACAATCCAAAAGGGACTGCAGGGCTGCTCACCCAGCCAGATATTGACCGAGATCCCAGAGACCAGGAGGACCAAAAAGACACATGTTAGAGGGAAGTAATAGCATTTGGGAATGGCAGTTCAGGAGATATCTCAGAAGAGATGGATGATGGTCTAAAAGTCTGCCTGAAAACCATCCAGTAGTAGATACATATATCTCTGGCATGGCTGCATGGGTGGGGAAAGCAATTTGTTAAGGTGAAAACTAATGATTGTTTTTTAAAAAAATTGTTCTCTTTCTTATCAAATTAAAAAATCAATATTAATATCTGGATTCAAATACCACATTCAAAATTTGAAATTAATGGTGGTTCCTAAAGTTGTAGAGAGAAAAGAAATCATAAAGCAGAGAAATTTGGGGATTTATAGATTTTTTCAAGAGATGGGTCAAGAGTCCCTGTGCTTCACAATAAATTTGGTTCTATTTTAAACTTTCTTCTCTATAAACTTTGTCAGTAGAGCAGAGTCAGTGATATTTTCCTTATTTCTGTCCTCCTGGAATGTAGATTTCCTGAAGAACATCTTTCACTTGCAATACTCCCACTGCAAACTCTTATATTTGATCTTTCTTTGAAGACTAAAGGAACCATGTGGACTTCAGACCTACTGCTCACAATGATGAAGCTGAATCACAGAAAGGTTTCCAGAACCTGGATCACAATTAGCTGTGCTCTTGGATTAAGGACAGTTAATACACACATCTCAGAAGAAATATTTCTTCATCTTATTGCACAATGCAATAATTCAATATGCAGTTTGCAAACACAGAGAGAAAAAAAGGGATATAGAAGCAGTTGATAAATAATTACAAGGGAAGAGCTTTAATGAGCCCAAAGACCATCCCATCATTGCTTTCTTGACACGAGTTCTTCTTCTCCCAACCTGGTGTTGCTTATTAGGAAGCAAATAGAGATTCCTCTGTGTCTGAGGACAACAGCTGAGGGCTATAATATACCAAAATGCCATGCCAAACCTGTGTCCCACCTGACCCAGGAGAAGGAATATCTTCTCCAGGTGTTTGCATCAACACCCATCACCTGCAGGAAACTTCCCATCCAAAGAGATGGAGGAGACCTCCCCTGCACAAGTGCTGCCCTGGAAGAAAACAAGGCTATGAGAAACTTATGGTGAGTAGCCTTTGCCTTGGCCTTTGCTGAGAATAACTTTTGGTATTCTGTGGAGATGGATAGGGAGGTGTCTGTCGCTTGCTGTGCACAAGGAATGGTTGTGGTGGGTTTATTTGCCCCCTTTGGGTATGAGCACCGTGAGTGACAGCAGTGTGTTTGTTTGCTGGGCTCCTGCTTGCCCAGGACACTGGCATGTTTTGTACATGCCTGGCGCGTGTTATCCTCCTGTGCTGTTACCTTAGCTGAATAGAAATGGTAGCAACAGTGTGTTATTGTCCTTGGCCCAAACTTGGTGCAAGTGCTAATGGCCACCTAAACTGTAGAAAAGTAATAAATAGACCTTGAAATGTCACTTGCCTGCTGCCTTCAGAGATGAGAAGCTCTCTTGTCTACAGCCCTTTAATTAGTGTGCTATTGAATACTCTGGTTAAGTTGGGCCTTTATCAACCTTACTTCAGTCAAATTAGGTCTTCTTAATTTAAGTTATATTTTATTCAATGGAGGCCTGAATCTTCTGCTGGCCACTTGTAATGTATGTGAAGCTTGCTGGTGGTAGGTAGGACAAATGTGGAGTTAGTTATTTTCTGGTGGTGGGATTTTGATTTTTTTAACCCTTAAATAAAGCTAAATTTCAAGAAGATAATATATTTCCCTTTTTCCAGAATTTCATGAAGTCCTTTGCCTTCCTGGCCATAGCTGCCCCATGCCTTGAAATGCTTTTGCCTGTTGGCTTGTGTGTGTGCGTGCACATATGCCTGCTGCAAATTTTTGTGTGTGCATATTTATATCTTGGTGGCTGTGTTGCCAAGGAGCTCTGAAAGAAAGCAGAGCTGAGATAACTTCTAATCCACCTTTCTGTGATAATGTGGCGCAAGTGAAAAAAGCCAGGGGTCTTTCTCTTCTCTAGGTTTGGTAGACTGGGGGCCTTTAACAGGCACTTGGGACTTGGCTCTTTCTGTCTCAGGGTTAGTGCTTGCCAGGGGAGAAAGCAAATATCTGGGCAAATGGAAACTGTAGGCCTTTGCTCAAGGAAGACTTAGAAACAGAATGAATGTTTCTGATTGGGCCTGGGCAGATGGCAACTGTCCTGTTATCTGTGCCTTCTATCAGAGTGCTCTGTTTAGTTTTCCTTGTCCCTTTTGGAAAAGAGGTCACAGAGTAGGAGGTGTGCGAGTCCTGCCTGGGATGCTGTTGCTTTCCTGGCTAAGAAGAGGGATGGACATGAAATGACTGTACCATGCCTCAGTAGTTTTCAGAAATGGAAGTCCCTGTTCTTGTTTCCTGTTGCCCTGGAGGGTCTCTGGACTGTTTGCAGAGGCAACAGGAGTCTCCAAAAAAGGCAATGACCTCCTGGTCCTTTCTTTCAGCACAGAATTTTGTCGCTTTTACTCAAAGCAGAGCCCCAACTTTCCCTATCTGGCAGAATGTCCAGGCTGTTGGACCATCCTATAGTTTTGTGATGATCCTTTCTGTTTCTCAGAAACTCTTCTTTCGAGTTGAGGCAGCCATGCTCCAACTGCAGTGCCTGGTGCTTATCCAATACCCTGCTAAAAACAGGTTTGTTTTTGGAGTAGGCACTGTCTGAAGAAAGTGTTCTTCATAGCAGAATTCCTGACTTGGCTCCTGCCTTTGTTACTTTTACATAATATAATATAATATGCTTCTTGGTAGCATGGACTCGCAGAGCTGTTTTACTGATATTACCCGTGTACAGCAAATAGAAAGAGACAGTTTGACAGAGAATCTTTGGGGGATAATTAATTTTTCATTTTGACAAGGGGTTCAATTAAGTGCGATTCTCTTCTTCATCTTCTGGATATTAAGAATAATGGGCCAAATGTTCCCATGGTGTAACTGCATTAATGACCTCAAATAAGATGTAAACATATGCACCATCATTTGAAGTTTTGTCATCCATAGGCTTTTTAGGATGTTCGGTGCTTTTGCCTTTTCCATCTCCATTCGTTGTCTGTCTGGGCATTTCAGAGTCTTATTAGACTAAAAAGATAGATCTAGAATATGGAATGCACACTTGGCATCTAACTTGTAGTGTTGCTGATAGGAAGATATGTTCTGTAATTTAATGCTTTTGAATGGATGGATGCTAATAAAAAGGCAAGGCATCCATACTGGTCACTTTATTCTCAATAAAAATGTAATGCAAATAGCAAGTACAGGTGACAGTTTTGTTGTACAAGTTTAGATTAAAAGACATCAGTGACCCATTCTGCCACTTTCTGACATTAGGGTATTTCATTTTGCAGCCTTTTCTTTCCACTGCTATGACATTTGGGTTGTAATTTCCTACTCGTAACATTTGCAATGTATTGAGAATAGTAAAATGGGATCATGGTTCTTGCAATAACTAAGCTCGAGATGTAACTTATAAGAGGTTAGAGTTCTGTTTTTGCTGTTAGACTGCAAAGGGTGTCCTCTGTGCTGACTCCAGGCTCCAGAAGGCCAGTGTGCCTTTCTTTTCACCTCCTGTTCCAAAATTGCTCTTCCCAGCTGCTGCCCTTCCTGCTGCTGCATCCACATCTGCTTTTGTATCTCCTTTCCTATGTGCTTTCCTTGTTCATCCAAGCTTCATCTTCTCATCTCCCTTCTCTTCTCTGCTTATTTACCCCTTTGCAGCTTTGTCAGGCTGCTCTCATTCTTCTCTGCCAGAACATTATCAAGGGAAGCAGAGGGCACAACACAGGCGGCTGCTGTCAGTTCTCCTGTCTGGCTCCACGGAGACCCCAGATAGACAGGAGAAAAGAATAATTGCAACAAGCATCTCACTTGGCCCTTTAGCCCTGGGATGTACTGTGGAGACAGCCTAATCCAGTTGAATGCAAGAGCTGAGGGAGGTTAGAGTAAGGTACCATCAGGAATCTTTGCAGGCAAGCTAATATGTTCCAGCCAAATGTTTGTGAGCATTAATTTATTTTTGCAGAGGCTTTGAATATGGGCAGAGGCAGAAAGCACATTCTTGATGAGATGACAAGCTACTTCCCAAATGCTAAGCCTTCACTCACAAGCACAGGAGACCACAGAGCTCTGCACATGGCAGAGAGATACCCCTTCACCAACTCTCCATCACCAAATTATGGTTAGGGGCAGCCTTACCTGAGGCAAGTGCACCAAAATATTTCAGGATGGCAAGTGAATCAAGATTGCTAGCAAAGTTAGGTTCCTGCTAAAACGCAGCCTGAATGCAACTCCTGATATTGCTTATGGCAGAATAGGAGAAGATTTATTACCATTTTTGTTTTAATCCTCTCTGCTTCTTTGTGGTTTCAACAATAGCTCCTTCTCTATCATATACACTCCTTGGTTCTGCTGCTTTTCTCCTTTTGAAGCACCTTTGAGATATCCCAAAACCAGTCCCATGTTTCACACCTTCAGACACTAAGGAAATGATGCAGCTGTTTTGTGCCCCTTCACAAGACTGTGGTGCTGCTTGCCTGAGCAATGTTGGTTCCCCTTCTCCTGTGACTGATGCAGAGCTCTTGGGGCACCAGCAGCTCCTGCCCAGTTATCTCTGAGACTGTGCCTGTCCTGCTACTCTCAGCTAAGAGTGGTGGTGGTGACTTGATTCCTACCTTGCTGGTACTTCAGGCTCCTGAGTCTGATACCCAAAATTGTCTCTTCGTGATGCTCTGCCTGTTGATGTGCTCATAGGATGAGAGTGAATTTTTGTGGTGGATATTACGGGGTGATGAGAAAAGGTGGTGTTATGTGTCACTTGAGCTGAGTTTTTTGCTAACGTTTATGTTGCCTTGGAGGTACAATGAGGGGCTGGCAGAATACTATCTTTCTACTTAAGAAGCCCCTATCTGAAAATATATATCCTCCTCAGGGATTCCCATGGATAGCTAAAGTCATCATGATCTTTGTAGGGCTGTGAAACATGTTGGTGCCACTCTACTATCCAAGTCAAGGATACTGTGATTCTGCAGGGTCAGATCTGGAATCAGTTCTCCCTTAGCATCTTTCTCCAAATATGCTGGCTTTGCTCATGGTTTATGGGATGGATTCTAGACCACAAAAGCTTTCTAAATGGAAATCCTGAGTGTATGAATATCTCTTGTGTTGTATTATGGGCCTTTTGTACCGGTGTCTTTTGCACTGGCATTTTTGATTGGTGTCTAAGCCTGTTCTGTACCTGCTCATCAGAGAACGCTTTTTCTTTAAATAATTTTCCTCAGGATCTGACTTAAGAGAATAGAAATAAATGTGTGCAGAGTCAGTAGGTGTTGTGAGAGGAAGAGCAGAGCCTGCAGAATTGCCATAGCTCCACTGGCTTCCTTCAGGCTCATGTTCTGGTGATACAAAAAATAAGGAATAACTGAGTGGACGAGGTGTTCAAACCTTAGCAAAACCATAGTGAAAAAGTGGTTTGGGACTGTCATAACTGTATTATGAAGTGAATCAAGTAAAACCTGCATGCTTGAGGAGAGGGCTTTAATGTGAAGTGATACGTGCCTTTACCAGAGTGATTATCAAGTCCATTCAAGAAGACAAAATGCTCAAATGTGGAAGAATGAAAAATGTAGTGTGTATATGGCTATAGAAAATGTTTTTGTTGCAGCTGAGTAATTGTAATAGAGTATCATAAAGTAGAAAACAGAGAAAGTATTACATACTTTAGACCCAGATGGGAGAACAGTGCAATATTTATTAGAGGCTTGGCATGGGATCTATTTAGAGAAAAAAGAAAAGCTCTCCTTGGAATTTGACATCTGCCTGGTAGCTGGATCCATTCCTGCTTTAACAGCCCACACAGAGTGACACTCTGCAAACACAACATTGTCACCTGAACAATTCACTCAACAGCTCGCTATGCTGTCAATCACAGCAGACTCATTTCTCATTTAAAAAAAAAAATTATACCCCCTCATTTTTTTTCTTTTGTCTCCAAGTCTTTGTTGATGTTGACAGCTCATCCTTTGGCCATCATTCATCCTGGCTACTGCAAACTTTGGAGAAAATAAAAACCCTGCTCCCCTAATCAGATTAGAGGGCCTGCAAATTGAATTCAGCCCCTCTCAGTGTCCCCTCAGCTGGCTGTCATTAGGAGCAAAGGCTGGCCCTTGGCAGAGGTCCAAACACCAGCTAACTGAATTTGAGATGCTGGAGTCTTGACAGGCCAACGAAGGTAATTGAAGAGCTGTGGGGATCTTGTAAAATTTCAGGCAGTAGGGATTACACTGGGGGGATCTTTGGGACCCATCAGTAAAGAGGGACAGAGCACTGAAAAGCTGCTTTCCTCATTGTTAAGACTGACACAGATGAATAGAGGAAAAATATTGAAATGCAAAAATGAGGTTTTTGACTTACTGACTTCTTTGCCCCCCTTCTCTGCCTCTGTGTTGACTGAATGCCCAAATCCAAGCATCCTTGATTGGTCGTAGCTCAGAAATGTCCAGAGGCCTTAGCTGTTCTGTAAACATGCTGAATTAGTAAATGTTGTGTTTGAATAATATTAGTTCTTTCAATATTAAGAACAGAAAAGCAAGACTACAAACTCAAGTTTAGATTTATTTGCTGAAGTATCTTTTCCTGGAGCCTATTAAGTCTTTTCTCCATATAACTTTGCCTTCCAGTTCAAGTTGCCTTGCTTCAGCTGAGACCAGCTATTTCACAGCATAACATCATGTCTTGGTCACTGACGTCTCTCCCACCATTAGAATCTGCTAAATATACCAAGGCGGGGAGAAGCTCTTTTTAGCCAGTGTTCCAGCACTTGTAAGTACTTATCTTGGCAAAAATGTTTTGGATTTTATCCACATGAAGAAAGGTTCTGATGGGGAAAACATTAATGTTCTGGTCTGTCAATACTTGTAGATTTGGGATGACTTTAGCACATTGTTGCACCAGAGGATAGGCACCACAGATCCCATATATACCAGAGACTGAAGTTAAGACTAATTTCAAAAGAGAATAGCTGCACCTAACTGGGCTCCTTGAAGTGCAGCATGCAGACCATGGAAGAGAAGAATTCCACTGTAAAAATGTCACGTCTTTTAAAAATATCTAAACTCCTGCTGAAGCATATAGGTGAATCTGTCTTGGGCACAAGTAGCACAAAATGTGCAGATATCCTCCCTATCTATGCACCTTCCCCTTTCAGAGAGGAGTAAGCTGATCCCAACATCCTGTAGCCTTCATTTGTTTGGTATTACAGTTATTGGTATATTGATTGCATCCTTTATTAGAAACCCTCATGGCTTTTAAAAGTCACACTCTTCCCTCTGCACCATCCCTCAAGAGAAAGAAGTTTTGCAAAGGAAAACCACATTTCAAGGACTCCAGGGCTGACACACTCTCAGGACACTTCATCTGTTTCTCAACCCAAGCCCAGCTCTATGCCAGCTACACAATTTTAGCTGAGCTACTGGTGCATATTTGGTCTCTCACCATTTAGCATTGTTATCAGCTGCCTCAGCCTCCCATCCATCATTCAAAGTACAGTTTAGGAAACCAGAATAACACAACATACATTACAGGCAGTTCTTCGGCTTCTGTAGGCTTGCATAGCCCTAGGGAAGGCAAAGGAACTATGCTCATTTAAAAGCAAAATATAAAATAGATTTCTAAGGTCTTTTTCTGTTCATGCAGTGTTATAAGTAGGACAAGAAGTGTAACCTGCTGCTGAAATTGTTGACCAAGGTCCAGCTGCCCCTAACTTCACCAGGATATATCTCTTTCCAGTACTAAATGTTTGCTTTGGATTGGCTTAATATGATAATGGGGGATTTAAGAATTTTAGCTCTTCTGATCATTTATGCAGAAGACCACATGATATTCCCAGTGTGTGTTTCCTGGGGTCTTCCTGTGATTTATAAGAATTTTTCATTGGTCTTCTACCGATGGCTGCTGCACAGCTGGGGCATGTTCCTTGTGTTCTGAGTGGGATCTGTGCAAGGTAACAGGGTTAAGCACACTGTAACACGTTCACCACCCGTGGGCTGATTTAGGGATCACAGGGCAGCCGTGGTTTTGGCACTTCCCAACTTGTGAGTGCTTAACTCCACGACCTGCTTTTTATGTCTGTTCCTTTGTATTTTACACTTTGGGATGTGGGGTAATCTTCTGTAAAGAGGAGATGAAAGGAGGAAAGAAACATGCAGGCTTATCAGTTGGAGAAGGTGACTCTCAAAACAATTAGAAGTGTGAAGCATGCTCTCTTTCAATAGGGAAAATGACTGGAACATCTCCATCTATTGTAGGACATCTGGACTTTCTAGGGAAAAGTTTTCATGTTGGATTTTTATTTCATTTCAAATTTTGGATTCATTTTCTGTCTGAGTAATGAAAAACAAAGTCCAGCTTGCTTTTTTGTTGTTTGGTTTTGGTTTTTTTTGTGGGGGATGGGGTGGAGTGGGAAAGGCAGGAATGGTGTGTACAAGTGACTCTTTGCCATGGGTTTTGGGAGGAACATATTTAACATGGTAGGTGCAGAAGCTATATGACCTTCTTAGTTACTAGAAACCAGCAAGGTACATTTTGGGCAGCTTTTAATGGCTCAAAGGGTCAGTGAAGTCAAGTCTTCATAGCTTAATCATCTGCCACCAACAATTGCTGGGTTACATGAAAGCTGAATTCTGCTGAAGGTTTACAATACAGATGCAGAGGCTTCTAGATAGTTCCAGGAGCTCACTGATTCCTCTTCATTTTGATAGATCTGAAATCACTTCATGATGGTCACAAAGGCCTCAAAGTTCAAGTAATCTCTTCTGTGGAACAACAGCCATGCCTCTACATTCACTAAGTTTGAAAGCCTGAGATAAAGCATTACACTGAGTGCTTCTCAGTACTTAAATATGAGTATTTGCTCCCAAACAGCAACATGGAGTAATATCTCAGATCTTATCATTTAAATGCATTGTTTTTAAAAAACCAAAATGCAGTTTTTAAATCCTCTCATGCTCAGACTACAGTGAGAGATTCCTGATACACTAAATATAGGTAGAGGACCCTTTTGTCTTGGCCAGACCAGACTGTGTGACTTCAGACTATCAAACTGATGAGCTCCATGCTCCTGTTAACACTGCTTTCTGTAGGTCATATTCTCCATCTAGATGAGCACATGTAATTCATATTCCTTAGAATAAAATATTTAGTGACTACTATGTTTTAGGCAATAGGCTGCTATATAACTGTAAAGTATTACTTGGGAAGATCAGTTCTCACAGGATAGTGCAAAAGAGCACTTTTCCTAAATATCAATATTTTTCTCTTCCAGCCTTCTCCATCTACCTACATTTCAGTCTGCAAAGAGCAAAAGCCCTTTGTGTGATAGGAAACTCTATCCACCCAATCCATTGCTACTAAAAAACCTTTGGAAACTGTTGGTCAGCAGTGGCCAAAGTTGAAAAGGGTGTACTGTATGTAAAGGAACTCAGAGGGTTATGGCTTGAGTGGAATTGCAGTGCCCCTATGGAGCACGGCTTCAGCTAAGCAGAATGGAAATGTGATACCAGCAGCTCCCTCTTCCTCTTGGACAATTGGCATATGTAGACATCAACTGTTGCTGTATATTCAGCTTGCTTTTTATCCTTGGTCTGGTTGTGATGTGTGAGATCTCTAGCTCAGGTAAGGTGAGTGCAGAGGGTGTGGGGATGTTTGTTCTTCTAACTCTGCTTGTGAAGTTTGTTATTGTCCTGCAGTGCTTCTTATTCTATAAGATGTGCTTCAAAAGGAGACTTGCCAGAAATCTGCCATGAAGCCACTTCAGCAAAAGCCGCCCTAAAGAAGAAAACGAAAGTCACTTCAAGGGCTGTTCTTGTTTTCTAACCTCTCTTTAAGTTTGCGTCTTCTGCCTGCATTTTTCATCTTCTAAAACTTGATGGGTATCTCCTCTTACTCTACTACATTTCTAATAGGCAACCTCTCCAAAGTGGCCTTGTGTGTGTTGGCTGTACAGCTGAGAGTGAGGCCTCACTTTGTGTAATGGTTTAATTATAATGTCAATGTGGATTCATTAGCATGACAGCTGTCACTGTAAATGGGTGAGCAGGGGGGTTTTGGACCCCCTGGGGTCAGGGTAATTGATGTAGTGAACAGAATACTGTATTCACTGAACAATGGGATGGGTTTCCATTCTGACCCGGGAAGGGCAATCAGTAAGCGGGGAATCGATAGCAGCTGAATTTTCATCCATGATCAGATTGATTCACCCATGTTAACCTCCATGTGCAGATTATATTCTGCTGGAGCCTGGGTGACTCTAAGCACACCCTGAAACAGGACAGGCAAATGCTGATGCTTTCATTTTTAATATAAATCCTGAACAGACACAAGACCAGCTGCAGTTTTGCTTCACCACTCTGATCAGAGGAAAAGGGGATCTGCCTGAACATCTGGAGGCAGTTCTTTATGTTTGTTTTGCCATTGCTTCCCCCGTTCTTACTTTTCTTGACATTTATTCTGCAGTTTGTCTTCCCTTGCCAAGTATGCCTTTGGAAAATGAGCAATACTGTTCTATTAGCTAACAGTGCATCATTGCTCATTTTCCTTAAAGGAATTTGCCCCATGGAGTAGCACCATATTTGTGCCTCCTTCATGGGAGTCTTGGTGAAGGTTTGTGATATTTGATATCTACTACAGATTTGTTTCTCTGCAGGTCCACCACAGATCTTCTGTCGCTATTCCTCCAAAAGAAGTTTATCTCATGCTGACAATTGCTTCCTGTAGTATTTTTTAATTTAATTTTTTTTTGTCTTTTCAATGTTACTTGTACATTTGACCAAACATGAAGACAAAATAAATATAGCTGAAAAGTGCAAGGGTAAGAAAAATAAGGTGTTACGGTACAATTTGTAGGTCTTCTGTGATATTTGTAAGATATTCTGAATGCTAAATTTACTCTTCCAAGCACTGAGCTAGGTAAAAATGAGTTAAAGCAAAGAAGCTGAGTAAATTATACTTAACGGTAGCAGTGACACCACTATTCTGAGTTATCTTTTATTTCTTCCTTGACAAGGCAAAAAGTGCTCATTATTTCTTTCACTTATGACAGAGAGGGGTGTAGAGAGACTTCCTTCCGTCTTACAAAATAAAAAAATCCATAATTCCCCATGAAAATAGAATATTCTTGTTTGAAATCGTACTGAGTAATAAAAGTTAGCAGATGTGTGGCAAGACTTTTAAACTGCTGACAGCCTCCTTTGTCCTCTGCAGCCATGGCTCTTTCCACAGCAGAGAAGCTGCGCGCATTTTGGGGAAAAGCACACTTCAGTACGAGTGATTCATCACCATAGCTCTCTGCCGGCTCTGCTTATAGTCAAACTTGAGTTTCGGTCTCCTAAGGCTGACCCTTCCACATAAGGCTGATGTTAGGAGAAGCCTGGCCTTTGCTGGACCCTGCCTTCTCCAGTGCTCTGGAGCTCGGGAGACTCAGATGTGCCTCAAGGCAGCTCAGGGGATGTGTCTGGAAATGCAGAACACAGATGATGGGTGTAGGAGAACTGTCTGCAGGGAGAGAGGAAGTTCAGATACTTGGGGATTCAAATGGACGATTAACACCAGTACTGGGGAGATCTGGCTGAAGTAGAAACTCTGAGGCTAGCAAAGTAGAGTACAACGGGACTTTCAAACACTTAATGGAGACATGAAAATGCACAATGAGATGGGCAGGAGAGTGTGTATGCTAGGGTGTGCTGAGTGAGCACTGTGTCACAGCTCTTCTCTCACTCTTAGGGTTACTGCAACTACCAAAGTGCCCAAGGTCCTTGCTCTTGGGGAAACATCACTCAGCTCCCTTGGTGAGGATCACACACTCCAGGCAGTGCAAGGCTACAAAGCAGGGAGGAGAGATTTGGTTTCAGGGGCTTCTATAGAGCTCTTCCAGCAACTTGCTTCTGAACACATCTGAGAACAGGAATCGCATGAGGAATCAGTATACTTAAATATTTTTTCCTCTCTAACACCCCAACATAATCCTAATTTTGTATCTCAGGCATTTTCAGGCTATTTTTTTTTAGTTTCTGAGTCTGAAGAAGCTCAAATATTGCTGGATACTAAGACATATTACCAGCCCTTTCTTTGCCATCCTTGTCTCCATGGGCAGAGAGCTTTCTGCTCTGCAGGGAGTGACGGAGGTATAATTAGGAGATGCTGACATTTCGAGAGAGGACAGCACAATTCTTCCTCCCCATAGCCCACCAGACAAAGGTGGGATTGTTAAGTACCAAACTTTCCCTTCCACCTGTCACACTATTCCTGTTTAGCTGTACATCAAAGTCCAACTCTTTAAAACAGAAGAAAGGCTGTACAAATAATTTCTGTCTCAAAACCGGATTATTTGTTGCTCAATAAAAATCACTGAGAAGGGTCAAAAAACCCCAAAGTGTCTCCTGCCTTGGGCTGCTTAACTTTTGAGGGGAGGAGAGTGAAAATGGATTGTGTGAGATAACCAAGTATTGCAATGGGAATACTGTATCTGGAATGACTGTCTCAGTCCAGACCATCTGATAGGCTGCCCTGGTTCCGTGTTTTGGGGGTGTTTCACTGTGTGTCAACATTGTCTTTAGCTGCTTATGCTGGCTTTTAGGCATATGCAATGAGGGTAAATGCTTTTTTAGTTGGAAGTAAATGATTGGAAGCAAATTTCAGAAAAATGAAATTATTTGACAATAAAATAGATACTTTCAGTAGCAAGCAAATTATGTGAGGGATTCTAAATTTGAAACAAAACCTGACAAACATGTTTTCCAAATACTGAGAAAAAGTGACACTGCAGTTAGTTTGCTTTAGAGTAAGGGAGAGAACTGCAATAAATGAAGATCCCTAAGCACACCTAGGGGCTGGAAGTGGTTAGAGTTAACCTACTGGTCAGGGGACAATTGTTAAAATTCTCTGCTAAAAGGAAGCAACATCCATGATTAAAGTGGACTTGTACAATTCATCAAAAGGGCATTCTCTGTGCTTTTCCCACCAAATGTAGCAAATTACTTGGATTTAACACTGTACATTGGAATTTTGTGTGGATATCAACCTGTACCTGGTTAAAATTTTTTTTAAATTATTAATATTGATAAAGGCTAGAGAAAGGAGAAAGTAGGGAGAGGGCACAATCATATTGACTCCTGAGGAGGCTTGTGTATGCACACACACATGGTGTTGCTTCTGTTGGTTGCATAAGTGCTTTTAAAATAATGAAATTACTTCCATCAGAAGGAGGAGAGAGATTCTTGCGTGATATGGCTTTTGGGGAGGAGGGAGGGGGAGTAGGAAGGTTTGCTTTTGCGATTTAAAAATATCTATGGCTGTATTTATACCAGCCAGGGAAGTTGTGTTGCCAAGTCTTTTAAAGCTTACAGAGGAAACACAACACAAAGCAAGAAAAATATCTGTGGAAGTACTTTAGAATGAGCTCCAGAGGGGGAAAAAAAAAGAAAATTCCAAATGCTGCATACTGTGTGGTCTTTAGAGGACTACTTTGAGGGAAGGAAGAAGAAAGGCTGTATAAAATACAAATGTACATACGTGCGCCTCCTGGCAAACTGGCCTGACAGTTGTGACCGAAAACAAGAGGCTTTTGAACTTTTCATTTTGTTTGCTTCTGAAAAGGAGGAAGAAGACCTACTGCAATAACCATCTTCCTAAGTTTCTATTCTGAATAGTGTCAGAATTAAAGAAAAAGTGTATAGCAAGAGGAGATGTTTCGTTTGGAGAAGGAAGGGAGAACCCTCCTGTGAAGAATTTCCGATTTGATTAGTGTTGGCTGAGGTAGGTACTAAGAAATTAGGGGACACGTGCAGTGGGTTTGGTGTCAAATGGCTCTGCCAGAGCCATCATATACATAGAGGTCATAGAAGCAGCACAAACTTGCACTGGGGAGGGCATCAGCCTGGGAAGTGGTGTGGTCCACACAGCCAGGTAAGGACCCATACGCTCAGTGTGACAAGCACTGCGCACCATGACAGGGGACAGTGCTTCTAACAGCCCTTCTGCCTTTTCCTTCTGCACCAAACCATGATTCATAACCACTTTCATCTGCTATTTTTGGTACCAATCCAGGAAATAGTCTGGCTATGGTTGTGCAGTATTGTATTTCTCTGGGTACCCCTGACAGTAGCTGAACATTTTTGAGAACAACCACCCTCTCATCCAGGCAAGAACAACTGGGCAAATGAAACTTCTGCGCTTCCTTACTAAAATATTTTTTCCTCCATGACGGGATAAGGTAGCATTTCTATATAACTAGATGTGGGTGCAAAGTATTTTGTAGTCTCCTGAGAAACTGGATCAGAAAAATTATTTCTTTAATGACACATGCTTATCTATGAATTTACACTTCAGAAAAGAAATAATATCAAGGGAGTTTTTCCCTAGCTTATAACTGTTTATGGACTAGCACCTTTCCTTTCCTCCTCCCTAGCTAGCCATAAGAAATAGAGTCTGCCACAGCTGACAGCAAAAGCAGCTGCTGCATGTCTGCTCACATTTGGCCCTTGCTATCCAGGGTTCTGCCATGCTGCCAATGTGTTAAAGAGTTTAATGTGAGCCTCAGAAGCGTGTCTAGGAAACCAGTCCCGTGGACTGACCGCCTCGTTTCAACTGCTTCCCTGTTTGAACACTAAGTGGAATGTATAGTTGTGATCCATTGTTTTCTTGACAGAAGCTGTAAATTCAATGCAGTACATGATTTTTTTTACACATGAAGTGTCTAGGAAAATGTGTTTCCATTGGTAATACGGCCCATTTATTTGCGTATGAGAAATAGGCATATTAGGCAGAAATTCTAATTAAAAATGGATGGCATTCTTTGCACTGCTGAACAGTGCAAAGAATAAACTGAATTTCTTTTTTATTCAGACCTCTTCTGACAATGAGACTCTTATGTAAGGGATTGATGCAACAATAAAATCTATGTTACATCACTATGTTGCAATCCCCCTGCTCAAGGATGATGGCATACACACACACATATAACCTCAGAGCTGACATAGACTCTGTTAAAAATAAAGCTAAGACCTCCTTTCCTAAAGCCCTTCATTCTTCCTTAAGAGTCCTGTTTTCATTTCCCTCTTTCTCCTGTGACTGTTAGGCATTCTCTCTGAGATCCTGGGGACTGTCAAGAGAAATGATGACATGTCTTCTCTTGCAAGTAGACCAGAAGTCTGCAGTGGCAGAGTCAGAGCTGATTGCCTATCTTATCTCAAGTCGCTGGTCTCTAATTCAGGCTTTGGCAAACAACTACTAGTCCTGTTTTTTTTCTGGAGCTACAGGTTAGTATTTAATGTATTACTTTACTGGGACTTTGCCTATCAAGAATGAGAAAAAAACCTTTTGCCTGCTTTTGATACCATCTGGGAGGGGACTCAAATCAAAATTTCATGTCCAGAGAGCCCAGAAGGTGAGAGGGTGAAGGACAGGGGACACTGTCTGTCACTGAGGACCTATTTTTCCTGTAGCCACCCCTGAAGGATGACAGGTCACGATTTATCAAATAGTAGATAAACTTCAAATCAAACAAAATTATGTCAAATTGACTTGAGAGATTCACTTTGTCCTTGACCAGTGGTGATCATTTTAAAATGTGTTTATTGAAGTGAGATCCTTGCCAAGAAGGAACCATAATACAAAGGAAAGTCTTCCTTGTCATTAACCAACTTTCCTTCATCACTATGTTATGAAAGAGGTTTCACAGCAGTCCAGTATCAATACCTACCTATCCTCTATGACCCATAGGCCACCCCCCAAGCGTGACAGACAAATGGTAGCTGTCTGCAGCACAAAATACCACCTTACCTGAGACATCCAGGCAGTTTAGTTCAGTATTGCATTTAGTTCAGTATTGCATCTTTTATATGCCACTGGATGAGCAAGTGTCTTTTAAACTTGCAAGAGAACTAAGTGTAAGTTGCAAGGTCTCATTTTCAGGAATTCATGGCTGTGAATTGAGATTTCTTGGTGTGGTCCCAGTCTGGCTGTTTAGGAAAAATGGTGTGATCATACACCTTTTTTAATAGCATCTACCTGAACCATAGAAGCTGGTATGAAACAACAGGCGGTATGGTTATCTACAAACCATTGCATGGGTTTGTAGATAACCATAACCAAGCCCATGGGCTGCAAGGCTAAATTTGACTCAATGCATCTTGTATCTGTGTCTTACTCAGAAGAAACAATCTGTCTTCAGAAAAACATAGAGGAACTGTTGGTGGAGAGTAGAAAAACTTTGCATACTAGGAGGCGATCACAAATATTTTGTGCTGCTGGTCCTAGATTACTTCCTTATGTAGTAGTTCAAAGATGCCATGGAAATGGTAAACTAGCATGAGCAGTCTGGTTAGAGTGATGAGTAAACTTTGCTTTGCATGTTGGTAGAAAGAATGCTCTAATATTTCTGGATGCTGAATCTCAGACATGTGCATCCATGCTGTTGTATTCAGCACGGTGTTACAGCAACCTGCCCTGTCCTGCCTTGCAGGAGTCCAGTCCATGCGCCAGTCCATCTCTCATACATGCTGAAGTCAAATGATTCACTGAAGGATTTTACTGAGAGAGACATAATGATACAAATCTGCTGTCTCCACATTATTACAGTCAGGCATGGTCATGAAGACTAGGAATTATTTTCTGTTGAAAGTGATCTTCAGTGGTCCCTAGGTGTAGTATAATAGCCTGGTTACTTCAGGACTCACTAAAAGTTAAAGCACATGGCATGATATTTAACATCATGTAATTTTTTTTTTTTTTGGTGGTAGTAGTTGCTGGATAATACTGCAATCAATACACTCCCTAAAAGAAATTCCACCACAGATGAAAAATATCATGTTACAGAATTTGAATAGAAAATTTCAGCAACGCAGGTATACTTTTACATAAGCAGGACTCCACCTTGTGTTAGTGTATCACTGTAGAGCAAGAGTGTTTTTGAAGTCTGTCTCCCACATGTCCCCACTTAACATGCTTTGGTTTATGTTGTGAGGCAGTCCTGGAGGTCACAAACCTTGTTTCTTCTGTGAGGACTGGAAGCAGAGGATGTGTGATCAATGTGCTCCAGCTAATGGGTTCTAAGCCTGGGGTAACTGGGCAAGAGCCAGGCTGAAGGACCCCTTCAGCTGAGTGCAGTGTGAAGCTGGGCTCTCTCCACCATTTTCTTAGCCCTGCAGATCCCCTCATACTGCAGCAGAACTGCTTGCTAGTGCATACCTGCCCTTCATTTTTCCTAAGATATTAACTTGTGGCACATGTTGCTTTCACTTGCTTCCTTTTTATTGCTTCAGTAGTTTCATGGATTATTGAAACTTGACTGCCTCAATCCGTGGGTTCTTTTTGGTTGGTTGGTTTAAGCTTTCAGTGGCTTCTGAGGTTTGGCTGTTTTGTCTCTACCGTACTTTTACCAGAAACTGGACATCATCTACAGCTTATTTTGGAAGCTGATCAATCTGCTGCTTCTGCCATATTCCAAACACCTCAATAGCTGCTTCTATATTGTAGTATGTGTTAATCAGTCAAGTCTGATCTCCCTGTCTAGCATGACACTTTTGTCTGCAGGTCTATCACGTGCCCAACTGTACAGGAAATTGCTCAAGACAAAATCTCTGGTCAGACAAAGCCACAAAATAACTTAATGGTACATTATATGCTGATTTTTTTTTTTTTTTTATTAGTCCATATAGAAAAAGGAAGGCCTGGTGGCTCTTACGAAGAGCCTGGTTTTATAACACTAATACTACCCATTTTGCGGCTTCTGAACAATTCTGTACTGTGGTCTCAATTAAAAACCTCTTCTGTTTATAATGATGTGTAACACCAGATTTATTGCTGTGTTTGCATCATTATTTTAATTATTTGGATTCTACCATGTTGCTGTCTAATTCAGCATTGGTATATGCATAATGGGTGGGATTTTCAGTAGGTACTGCTATTACTCTAAGCCTTTTCCTGTTGAAGCTTGTGCAGTCTTAAATCTGCTCTTAATAAAGTGGATGAGTCTCACTTCTGATGACGAGGAAAGAGTTTTACCAACAGTCATCACTTCCTCCAAATCTTTCTTGTTACGAGTATAGAGTCATCCAGTTCTCAGCCCCAAATAAAATAGCCTTCTATGAAGTACTGACCTACTTCATAGGTACCACCTGTACGTGCTGCTGTGGTACAAATAATTAACACTTCATGTGTATGTAGTCCTAGCTGTTTTATTTCAAGCCAACAAGCCAAAACCTATAACATTTGGCTTGAATGCTCTTTTGCCAGTGCTGAAGTATGTGCAATATTTTACAAGAATGCTACTAATCAACTTGCCCTCTGATTTATGTTTCCTTATTGAGAGAGCTGAAACTGTTTAGATAATTCACAGGCAGGATACTGATGCTTTCTGTTAGTGAAATAAAAAAAACCCAAAACCAAAAAGTAAGATCTATCAGCATGTAATATGACCATAAAATTAAGCACAGCCACAGTATCCCAAACCAGACTGGTTGAATCATTGCAAAAATGCATTTGAAACCAGGCTTTCGGTTCCAATTCTTGCAGTACATCAGGGAAACTTTCAACTGCTCCCTGGTAACAATAGCCTTGGCTCCTGACAAACTGGTGGGAGGGAGGAGAGGAAGCCTTTGCATTTTTAGTGTTGAGACAAAAGAAACATGACTTCTTGTAAGTGGAATGAGCCTTGAGCATCTTGAGGTGGATTCTGCCTGGATTCTCTTGCTGATATAGCCCACCATCCGTACCACATGCTGCCATGTGACTGCTGTGCAAAGCACTTTCCATCATGACGCCTAATTTTGTGGTTTATGATAGCACCTTACTAAGCTCAGAGAAGCAGCAGCTTGTGCCTGAAGCACAGCAGCAAATTTCTTGGCCTTCACAGTGAACCTAAGCTAATGGGTGCCATGGCTGAGTCCATCTCTGGCGCAGGAGGATCAGCACTTGTGGCTGCTCTGCTCAACCACTGAGGACAAATGCCTGCCACTCAATGCACAGCAGATAATGTGCTGGGGATGACATCTTTGTCCCTCTTCTGACCCAGTAGCACCCTGGAGGCCAGATGTATGGTGTCTCCCAGCCCTCTCCATTCTGGCATGGCCATGAGGAGAGGCTGCCAAGCCCCACTGTGGGATCAGAGAACTGGGGCATTTCCCTTCTCCTTCCAATCCAAATTGTTTGGTCAGATCTAAACTGTTGCTCTTACTGTTAGGATCCTCAATTGACCTTGTTATCTTTACAATGACCTTGTTGGTCAGACAACACACTGTGCTTACAAAAGGACCTAAGCTAGTTCATATTTTCATATACTAGTCTTGATCCAGCCCCTCACAGTTAAAGGAGTATTGATATTTTCAGGCCAAGACCTTGAGAAATAAAATTTTAGTAGCAGAGTGACACAAGCCATCCTCATTGCACTTTCCCTCTTCAAAAAAGCCCCAAACTCTGCAATTTTCTCTGTTTTGTTTACCAGACTATCTGAGTGGTTCTTCATGGTCTCAACTGTCATCTTACACATGCTAATACAGTAGTTATTCAAAGAATTTCACTGGTTGATTCATTAAAATTAAGGATTTTTTTGGATGGAGTACAGAAATGTACAAAAGGATGCGGAATGTGACTGAAAATTGGCTGTTGTTTGTTATGCTACCTTAAACCTTTAAATAAGCTTCAGCTGGAGAACATGGTACATGGACCATGCATGGAATGAAGACCCTTCTTTTTACAGCATGATGTCAAGGTGTGTGCACCATTTTAATAGTTTGTCTCAATCTTGACAATCGCTCTTCAAATTCCTGCAAGTTAAATAATCAAGAAAAGCTCCAAATGCACAATGATCTGAGGACAAATTATCTTAGAAATTGCTGTGATCAAGAAATCTCAGAGCATGTAATACAGCCAAGAGATGAAGAAAAGCCAATGCCCATCATATGCTTAAATAACTCAGCAGATGATAAGCCACCCAAGCTGCCTGATGTGGTTTGAGGGGAAGATCCAGAAAAGTGCTTGACTTTGAACCTGAGTGTGGAGGGGCACCTGGGATTTAACACTTTGCTATCCAGTTTGGCTGTGGGAGGTTTGAAGGTGGTTGCAAGGGTCAACAGGTCACAGCCTGTTGCTTCTCATGGTGGAGTCAGTTACTGTGCTGTGGGTGATGTGGTGTAGACTCCTCATGCAGCACAAGAAAAATTCAGGCTGCTCTAGCAACACAGGTCATAGTTGCAGGTACTGCACTTGCAGCTAGCTGAGGTCTGCAGATTTCTAGCCCAAAACACATAGCTCCTTCCAGTGCTTGACCCATTATGATCCTTCTGACTTTACCAGTCCCTGCAGTCCCTTAAGTGAGTGTGCTTGTATTTTCCTTCCCTTTTCTCTCAGCTAAAAATGACTTCAAAATATTTTGGCACTTTCTCCTCCATGGTGAGAATTTGGCTGGGGTCTCTCTGGGAATAACTATCAGCCACTTGCAAAAGAGCCCAACCTCTCTGAGCCTGCCTGTGAGCCAAAGCTTTTATCAGGGAAAGTTTAATTCTCTGTAGCTCTGCCATGACTCTTTTTCTCTCTTGTTGCCTCTGCTGGGTTAGATGGTGTGATTTAGGACTGACGCCTGGGAAGGTCAGGGTGAAGGCATCTTCCCTGAGGGAGGTGGGCAAGGGACAGCCTGGGTTTTCCTCCTCTTCACAAACTGAGAGAATGTGCTGGAGGAATACAGCTAGGAGTTTGAAAGGGGAGAGGGGTACCTTCACCTCTGTGTTCCCAGCTATTGAGGAGGATGTCTGCCACTCTGTTGGGGCTGTGTGGGCACCTGCCCCTTTTTCCCCAGACTTCAGCTCCCCCCCCACCCCCCCCAAAACTCATCTTCAAAGTCCTTTGTCCAGTTACACCGAGAAAGCTGTAAATCTGTACCCTAGTTTAGTGTGGCATGTACTCTGCCTCTAATCCAATTTCCCTTCTGTTTGTTCTCTGTACAGCCTCATTTGGCCTGACAGCTATTTAATAAACCTATTTGCTTTTCTTTGACATGAGGCAGAAGTGGTGGGTGTTGAAGAGCCATAAGGCCCTAGCGGACAATGAAACCCTTTCCCACTCAACACTCTTCTAGCTCAGCGCAGATAAATTGTGTAGAACTGGGAAATTAACTCATCCTATCCTAAAAATATAATTAAAAAAATAAAAGGAAAGAAAAAGAAGAAAGCATTCACTGGCTGGTCCACAATCAATTCAAGTTCCTTTCTTACTCCTAAATCAGAATTCCTCTCTGTCAGTGCAGATCCACAAGGCTGTAAGATGTTTGAAGATGATTATTTATGCACCTTTGTCACCTATAAGAAAGCAAAAAAATCAGAGACTGGCATTTATTTTTAAAAATCCTGCCTAAGATATGAAGGAACAATATTAATCTGAGAAGTTGAGAGAAACTAGCCTGGTAATTTACATAACTCAGAGATGTTTTACAAAATGTCCAGCTTAGATATTTTCATTGGGTTTTCATATATTGTTTCTGTTCTTACCTTTCTCTATACACTCTTCCCTCAAACTAATGTTGACTTCTGGAGCACTGCAGCAGGCAGACTCCTCAAAAAGGATTCACATCCTTTTATGGCTCAGATGGAAGACACAGACTCTGCAGTGGTGAAGAGGGTAAAAGTCAATATTTAGATATATAGCTACAGACAGGAATGAGAAAGATTTTTCTTTTGATGAAATTAAAATAAAAAATAAACTTTACAAAAGTTTTAGCTTCCTAGTACTCTGCAAATTAAGAAAGAGGCTTTCTTGGTCTTTATCTCTTTTAATGATCTGGCATATATAAATACATGTGTAAAATTCAAATGCCAACTACCTACATTCCAGAGTAGTGGAAAAAAAACAAATGTGAACTTTGAGTCTGCTTTTCTTTTGAATCTGGAATATTAAGTAGACTTAATGATAACTGAATGACAGATTAAGCAAGTAGAATATTTTCTGCCCATTATTCCAGCTATTTAATACTGGCTAATTATTTCTTAAGTGAGCTTCTGTAGATTTTCCTTTTGGAGCAGAGCCTTACTGAATTAGATGCTGTATAGAGAAACAGTGAAAAGAGGTCTTTCCCAAAGAAGCAATACAGAACATCCACAAGGAGCCATTCATTTGACAACCCAAATGAACCTGATCTGTATTGTAGTCCTGAGCTTATTAGAAACATCATGGATGGATGGACTCAGGTATCCTCCTCCTAGTTTTGTTTTTTATATATTTCTGATAGGGGATAAGCAAATTAAATATCACTTCCCCATATCTCTTTCAACTAACACAGCAGGTATTTTGATATTTTTTGATCTTTCCTTCAAAGCCACATTTTCTATGATACCATAGATACATGTTCAAAGCAGCACCGTTCCTCTTTGATGGCACTGGCCCCAAATTTTACTTTTAAAAATTATTCTCAGTCATAAGGATTTGAGAAGATACCTGAGAAGTATTCACTTACAAATACACAATTACAACTACTCCAGCATAGTATTTTTCTTTGAAGTTCCTGTCTTGCTTCATTTTTGCTGCAAAAGAGGAAGGTCAGCACCAGCAGGAAGAGGTAGCTGCTGCTCCCTGATGTCATGTGGGAGCTATATCAGCTGTGGCAGCACCTATCCGCAGTGAAAGGCCAAGTGGCAAGCTGAAATATGTTAGAGAAAAGACTTGCTGGCAGATTGATGGAGAACGCTGACATATTTCTGTAAACCACAATACAAAGAGAGTTAATCAAGATCAGAAGGAGTGTCCGTCTTCTTGAGAAGTCATTTCCCACCTCAATTAGCTGGCAGTTTAGGCAAACACAGGCGGTGGTTAGCCCCCATCTGTCTGAGTGATGCTTTCTTGAGCAGCTCTTGCACTCCTGCCTTCACTGAGTCCCTGTGACAATGCTGCTGGCCACTGGCAGACTTTGTCAGCAAGCCAATAAATCTTTATTGACAGCCTCAGTGTCACGTTTCGCTCAACTAATGCCCCCTCTTAAAGCAGAGAGGAAGAGGAGGAAATATCTAGGCTCAGCATGCACAATGTCTATCAGAGGTCTGGCAGGGATTTAATTTCTTTGTTATAGTGATTGTCACGTTTTACAAGCCTGTGTATGTCTCTCTTGCTGCACTGCTCTCTTTTGGGATGTGTTTTTTCTCTTCCCCTGTTTGTATGCTTGTTCGGTGTTTCCTCTTCTGGAGTGACCAATGCCCTAATTCTGCAGTGCGGTCTATGTGAGCTCTTTGAAGAAAATCGACTTCTTGTACAAAATTATGACAAAAATATCCCCAAGAGTAGTGATCAAGAGGGAAAATGGAGCCTTCAGGCTTGGAAGTCTAAACAAAGGCAGGCAATAAACATGTGGTAGAAAGGGATGATTTCTTTTAACCTTTTTACTGTAGTCTCTGATATTATCCAGAATAGGTTACAGCCCTTTTGTTTTTCACTCTCTGGATTTGGCAGACCTCTGCTCCCAAGCTGCAGTAATACGTTTTTTCCACTGCCTTTTGTCCAGTTTTTGGTGTCCATGGGCATAATGAAATTCTGTGAATTTTCCTTCCTGCCTGACAAACACCCTGTTATTGTTTTAGACCACACTGGAGGATCTTTAGAGCGAAAGCTCTCAGGAGTAGTATGTGATACACTGGCAAACTAAGTAGTAAGTCTCCAGGTCTTGTTTCCTAGTCTCCTACTTTGCAAAGAGTAAATGAAACTGTTTTTTTTCTTACTTTGGGTCACCCTTTGATGCTCCAGATTTTAGAGAAAAATAATACTTTTCCTTTCTTGTCCATTCACGATGAGAATTCCTCTAGCTGTGCTTGGTAAATATTCTGTGTGAATGCTACTGATGCACATAAAGATTGAGCTGGGTGCCAGCAGCAGGCACTGAGACTCTTCCACTGACTCATCCATGTAGAAAGGTTGTCTGAATGGCTCTCATCACCCAAGGTAAACTGAGCTGCTTTAATAGCCCCAGGTCTAATTCAGGCAGCTATGGCAAGTAACTTATGCAACTACTTTTTTAATTGATACAGTCATCTAATTAGGAACTATAGAATGTGGTATGAACTCAGTCAAAAGCTTCCTTTTTCCTACACCCTGTATTTGGAGCTATTTCATTATCAGGACTAAGTCAGGAAGTAGTAAAATCTCCCTAGTAGAAAATTAGTTTGTATGAAAATACAAGTTTACTCTGGGGAAGGAGTTTGCAGACCTGTTGGAGGAGAAGCAGGTGCTGATCTTTTATCTCTGTGTCATTGGGAAATGCTGCACAAGGATAAATTCAGGTATTGCAAGGAACAAGTGTTTTGCAAATGGGGGTGTAGGAAAACCACTGCTATGGTTGTGGCAGTACATTTGTCTATATGTGACATGGATGGCTCTCCAAGGGATGTCCTTGTGAACGTGTGTGGCTCCATTGAGGATCTGGAAATACAGGGGCAAAACAAAAAAGAAAAAATCTGTCCTGCACATGGTGCTTCTTAGGTGCAGACCATAAAACAGGAATGCTGTCTTCTGGTGATGGACCCTTCTGAATGATGGATTTATACTTCAGTGCTGAGCCTTCTTGGTAGCACCAAGGAGGTTTTGTCCAGTGCTCCTGTGGCTGCTGACAGACAAAGGGGTCATGGAGGTGGTCTTGCAGTGAACAACTCAGCCATAGTGGTGCCTCATTAATTGCTGCTGCTAAATAGGATTGGGGGCCCAGTTTTCATGCTTGGCTCTTCTGTTCTTTGCACCAGAGTGGTCAGGAGCCACTGCATTGTGATTACTGGTGTCACCAAAATAAAAGTTTCCCTGAGGGAGAACCAAGTCTTGAGTTTATTTTTTCTCAGTGAATTCTTGGTTGTTAGGTCAGGGAATATTCTCCACCCCCAGTGCTGGGGTGGCACTCAACAGATGGAGCATGTCCCTTCACCTGATCCTCCACCTGAAGGAAGACACCAAAACAACCCTAACCTATTTCTGCCTGCCTGGAAAAGCAGCTCCCTGACAATGAGATTAAAATATCACAGGCACAAGACATTAGTCTAAAGCATATTTATTTTCTGACAGCAAAATATTCCCCTCTTGCCCTTTCTTATCTCCCAGCCTCTCCTCATTCCAGCCTCAGTACCTTGTTACTCATGGGAGCATGGCTGCCCCAGCTGAGCCACCTCTGGGTCATCCCATCCTGCTCTCCCCTCTTTTTGGCTGGTCTTGGCACTAATTAGGAGCGTTAACACTTTGTGAAGGAGCAGCAAGGGACTGTGAGCCATCTGGCAGGGTGCAGCTGCCAGGGCCCTGGTAAGTGCTCCCTGACACACCTGTGTGCTTGGGAGAAGCCCTATTTGGGTCTGGAGGCTGTGTGGAAATCACATGAAATTCCAAATAAGCCTCTTTTCCTCTCCTTTTGTGGGCTAGAGGGAGGTGAACTGTGGCTGCCTCATGCCTGGTGCTACATGGTCCAGGTGTGAACACATTTTGGGGACAGCCTCTGCGAATGAACAGGACAAAATTGTAACAATAGCTTGCAGGAGAATTTTGTCTGGGAAGTTTTTGATTTGTGCTAGCAAGAGATTGGAGATGTCGATGCCTTCATGAAACAGAAAAGATGGCAGCTCACAGACATCTTCACAATGCAGGCCTCAGACTCCAGAGAGAATTTGAGCTGGCAATGAAGCTTTTGAAATCCTTTTTTCCCCTTCAGCCATTTCCACTTTAACATGTTGACCCCAAAACACTGGCAGTACTCGAAAGGGTTGGCACATCAGCGCTCAAACACAAGACTCTCTATTATTTCAAATTTATGCCTTAGAGCAGAAAAGATTCAGCTAAGCCTTTGAAGCATCACGTAGCGTTTTTCTCAAATCTCTTTCTTCTGTTGGGAGTCTCTTTGGTGGGAGGCAATAACAAAAAAGATTCACTTGAGTGTCTAGAGGGGCTGATGCAATGTTGCAGTTGTCAGAGCTCCTCTATGCTGTAAAACTGCCCACTCGATGCATCACCCCAGTCCTTCAAATCCCCAGATTTACAGTGATTGTGTATGTTATGTCCTAACAGTGTTATCCCAAGGGGAGTGTTTAACAAAAATTTATGCAATAACTTGAGATGGCTCTTGTCATCATCAGAAGTTGAGGGTAAAATGTTTTAACCTGCAAGTGTAAGTCTGCAATCCTGGAAAGCAGTGACCAGGGTAATACTTGGGTACGCTTCTAACAATTGCAAGGAGGGGGTCAAACATTGAGAGCAAGTTTGAAAGATGAAGATACAACAACCTCAGACATCAGCTAAGCCCCCCCATGGAGCATCCCACTGTTATCTACCCCGAATGCTAACCTCCAACACCGCATATTTGCATTTCCCCCTGTATCTGGAGAAGCATCATGGAGAGCAAGGGATGAGGCTGCTCTGTCCTGGAGCTGCTTCCCAGTTAAGTAATGCCATCCTGCTCTGTCTGACCCTTATTTTGTTGCCTGACCCAAAAAGAGTCACTTGAAATGTGGCAAAAGGTGAATTCTGCAAGAGCCCCTTTCCTCTGAGAGGGTTGAAAAAGTTTTATCGTTTGGTTTAACCAAGGCTTTTGCTATCAGCTGGCATAACTTGCAGCCTTTTCCTGCCTGGCAGTTGTAGACAGGGAATTGCTGATAGCCTGTCTGAAATCTGTCTCTTGCTCTGAGTTGACTCCAGAGCTACCTTGTCTGGCGCAGTTATAAGCTCTGTGAGATTTATATATTTAAAAAGGGGTGGGAGTGGGAAGAAAAAAGTGTGACCTAACCTCGGAGTCCTATGGGGCTGCAAGAGGAAGCAAACTGGAACCCATTTTCCTATTTCTTCCTTGGCCTTATCCAAGAACAGCCAGCCTATCTGTAAGTGGCAACTGTGGAAAATGTGCTCTGGCCACTTGGTGTGAAAGATAGGCAAGACTCCTAAAAAATCTTCTCCACAGCTTATCACCTTTCTGCTGGCTCCACAGCAAACTAGTGCCCCGGTGCAGAAGGAAACTGGCTGTCTGTAAGGCTGGACAGGGCCTCATCAACAACTGATAAGCTCCCCTGTGAACATTCAGGCGCTTCAGGGTTTACTGTCTTTTCAAATACCACAGAAGCTCTAGCTGGGCAGATTCAGACACATACACATGTACATCAGTGCAGTTGGTATTTAACTTCATGCATCTGGTCTTCCCTTTGCTCTTTTTGCTGTTTCGGGGATGCTGCTCCTGTATCATTTGGATGTAAGTGTAATAGGCCCATGCAGCATGTTTTATAAAGTTGGGTAGAGCTATTTAAGGTAATTCTTCTACCAGTTCCCTGGTTGTAGCGCAAAACTGTGAAAATTCATCTTGCCACTAAAATAGCAGTAGGAATAGAAGAATTGAGATAGTTCCCATTGTGTTTTTGGGAAAGACAATGTCCACAAAAAATTTTCGTCTGAAAGTTGTTCAGGTCTGAGTTATTTTAAATGGGGCCAGGGAAAGTGTAACAAGCCATTGTTCATGTTTCATTTTCTGCTGTGATTTCAGTAAAAACAGAGAAGTAGCACTACAAAACACTCCTCTTCCATGGACAAACCAGTTTGGGGAAAGCAGTTATATAGCTAGTTGACTGAAAGCAATTAAAATATGCTGCTACATGAAAGGAGCAGAGGGATGCAAGGAGACAGTAAAAAGGAATCCCACATGCTGAAGCTCTGCTTTATATTTTGAAGAGTAATTTTGTATGAGAAGGCTTGATTTGGTCATGCAGAATCTTGAAGTGAGGTAAAAAGCAGCACTGTTGCTTTGACAACTCTTTTAACTCCCAGTCTTTGGAGTTATCACTTTCAAACCAAGGTTCTATTCATACTAAAGGCTGGCACAGACAGGGACACTTAGTAGACAAGTTTAAGTTATGGATGATATACATGACCACAGCTCCTGTAGAAAACTGCAGCAGACTGGAGCAAGGTGGGCAAGAGGGATGGATGTCTCTGGGGGAGTCTGCTGAAAGCACTTTGATTTCATTGCTTTAAAAGAGTTAATACACAATGCATCTAATATCACCAAAACATAGAGCCTCAGGGTTTCTCTCTGCCACTTGGCTAGGGAATTGTTTAGATCAATGTAATTTATAAATCTGAATAGCTAACAATTAAACCAACTCAGTTCAATAAACAAGTAAACAAAGCCACAGTAAAACACATCCGCTCCCCATAGGGCATTTTCAATGTTAGATTGCCATTGCAACTGCAAAGCATCAGACCTCAGAAGCCTGATGCATTCAGATCTAGAAAATCCTAGCTGGGATAATCAGGTACATGACTTTGTACAGAAATAAGAGTATTTCTGTGCTTGAGAGACTATAAACTCTATGTACAATTAGTTGTTAATGAGCAGAACAAAAACATGGAAAAGGGGAAGAGAAGATCATTAGGTGAGATAGAAACCCTCTTGGGCAAAGTTTAGTCTCAAAGACAATAGTGTTTGCATACCAAGAACAACACTGTAAAGGAAAAGGGCAAGGAATTGCTGGTGCCAACACTCCTTGTATGGGTCTGGTTAAGTAAAGCATGTGTTGATCCTCTCCTAGATTTTTTGCTTAGGATCCACCAGCAAAAGGGATTAAAATATAAATGGCAATATATTTATCCAATAGGACATGTACTAAAGAAGCTGGAGGAAACACACTGTAATCACTGGATAAAATGGGTCTGAAGCTCTACCATTAGAGCAAAACTGCTGTTACTCCCCCCCAGAAACTCTTGCGATTAGAACAAGTTTCCAGGCTTCCACTGTAACAGAATCTAAAATGTTTATTTATATATATATATGTATGTATATGTGTATGGAATGCATTCATGAGAAATAAGATTTAAGAAGGAATAGGAAGCTTAAACCGAAGGGAATGGATGTGCCCATCTGTATTATGCACAAAAGGAATATAACGTATTTGTATTACAGATTGGGTTAGTTGGTCTTAATGGGTGACCTTTTCAGACTTCTAGAAAGAGGTGGACTGTTTTGGCTGTATAAAGAAGTAGAATAACAGCTGTAACTGTGTGAGAATTTTGTGGGTTTTATATGTTGAGTTCTTTTTTACTTAACATAAGATCTCTAACTCTCTGGCTTTACAGGTGCTCCTGTATTACATAAATTTAAAATATTGTCATATTGAACATCTTTATTTTACCTGGGGCTTTATAGGTTTAATTCAGAAAAAGGCACGGCTTCCTAGCATGCATTCATTCCTTGAGAAGACAAAAATAGTCATACAGTGACATCAGTGATGGGAAAAATACAAATTGAATGCGGGTAGGACAAGAAATGCCTTTTAATCTCATGTTAAATAATCACCATACATACATTTTCTAGCTGCCAAAGAATCAAAAGTTGGTCCTTGTCTCTATGATTTCAATGGTGCATTTGTTTTCCTTGGTCACCACAAAAACTGCCTGACAGGATCTGTTCCCCCTTGTGATTACCTGGTGGTAGGAGCTTGGGTTCAGCCCCTTCACACTTACGTTTAGTCAGAGTCTCACCAGAAACCTCTGGGAAAACACTGGGAGAAAGACACAGTCTGTGTTTGAGGGTTGTAAAATTGGCTTGCTGTTGAGTGCTCTGTAATGCAGAGTCTTGGTGGATACTCACTGGCAAGCACGATTTCCTAAAAATGTGTGGTCCCTCCATCCTCTTGGGACATGGGAAAATCTCTCCTGACAAACCTCCCATGGTCTCAGTGCGTGCTGAGCGAGGGAGCTGCTCACCCTGCAATGCACACCATGCACACCAGATATACCATGTGGTTACATGGTCATGCTGCGGGGCAGCACAGGAGGAAAAGTGGCTTGGATTTTCACTGCCATTGCTGTATGTCCCTCACTGCAAGATTTACTCTGCTAGTTATTTTATGTGCATGGTCATGTGCAATGCTTCATCAAGTGTTCTGCTGCTTCTAATGCTAGAGGAATTATCTGCTGTTTTTCAGGTCATCTTTTTCTCCCTGCTGTGAAAAGCTCCATCTTTGCATCTTATCTCATTTTTCTCCCATGCATTCCGTACCTGGTATCTCTGTGGCCTACTATTGTTCTATAGAACAATAAGGTAGGAAAGGCAATTTAGGCTGCCAGGCATCTTTGAGATTGCTTGTCAATAAATCTGTTTAGAGCTTCTTGCAGATGTAGGGAAGCATGTTGCTATTCAATATAAATACCAAGAGACATATCCAACTCACTCTCAGAGACAGCCACATCAAATCAATTCCTGTGAAGATTTTTAGGGGCAGTGAATTTTAAGAGCCAAGGCCCTTGGCTATGAATGTTTTGGATGAGCCTGAAAAGCAAGCTGAACTGTTGTATTTGGTCCAGCTGCTGGGAGGAAAGCTGTCCCTCTAGTGATCCACTGCCTCACAGTGAGAGCAGGTCTCCCTAAACTAAAGAAGAAAGGAGGAAAAAGCAAAGTTCTCCATTGCAAGTTCCCCCTTCCATATTAATTTTCCCCCTAGTTGAGCAACAGCATGGGGAGAAGCTGTGAATTTGTCCTCAGGCTACCAAACTACTCCACTTCTCCCTTTGGACCAGTTACAACATTTATGAAGGCTGGAGTTTTATAGAAGAAAACTGTCCTGCTTCCTTAATGAGAGTGATCACTGTGTCTGCTGCTTTTTAAGAAGACAATAACTTATTATGTTAAGCCTGTGGGATGTTTTTTTGGCTAGGGAGAGGTTGTACACTGCAGACATCTGACTGCTTTCTGTGGTGTCCTGCCTGGTGTCAGGAATGATGGGGATCTGCTGTTTCAGGGAGAAAAGCACTGCTGAAAGCAGACAGATCTGTCAGCATAGAAACCCTCTAAAGCAGGGCTTTAACCAGAGTCCACTGAGCATTCCCACTGGTTTTAATCACACTCAGAAGACTTTATCTCACGTACTTTGAAGCAGATGACTCTTCCTACTTAACTGAATTCATGCATAGTTGTATTTGTGTGTGAGACTAACACAGGCCTGAAGAATATAAAGTGAAGCAAAAGGTCACAGAGATTTCCATTGCTCCGCAAATGCAGATTTACTGATAGGAATAAGTAACTCTAATATCTAAACTGTATTAGGAGCAGGGTCTGTCCTTTCCTCTGTGTCTGCACAGCCCCTTCCATGATGAGTGTCAGCCCCAATGGGCAGGTGTATGTGACAGTGCTCTGCTGGGGTGTCAGAACTGTAAGTAACAAGAACCAAGGGTCTGTACTCCACTCTTCCATTGCCTCTCTGTTTTTCCACCAGCCATGTCAGGAGAAACTCAAGGGCTTTGATTGCAATGAAAATATTCTATTTTCATTGCTATGGGAATGTGGGATTATATGTGGGAGTCTTTAAGGTTGTTTGGTGCCACTGCTTCATTTCTCCAGACAAAATGTGGAATCCTTGAAAGAACAGGACAAAATGTTGGAGGGATTCAGAGAAGCCAGGTGACCTTCAGCTCGCTGCCTCTTGGCAGATGTTTTCCCTGGGGTGCAACAGGTTATTGTAGCATTTTGCTGCTGTTTGGCCCTGCTTTAGCATACTCTGTATGATTTTCTTATGTCAAGTAATGCCAGTGAAAGATAATGGTTCATTTTTCAGTGTTTCACCATAGACAGCCTCCAGCTGAAACAAGCCTGGTAATTGGTCAAGGTGCATGGTGAACCAAAATTTTTGGTATCATTGCTTTCAAGAAGTTTGTATGTTCACAGAGCTGGAGGGCATTATCTTAGGAGTACTGCATCATAGTCCTGGCTGAGCATGGGCTGGTGACCCCTGCTTACTGGCCCAGCCTCTCTTGGGTGAAGGTATCTGTTCATCAAAGGTGGGTTCGGCTACCTGCAGCCAACCTGCACTGTAGTCATACACAGTGACTTGCTCCTCCCTTAAGTACCTATGGCTCCTGGAAAAAAGGTGCAGGGTAGGAATAGAACATCTGTGGAGATGCAGAGCAAGTCAGTGGCCTCATGCACAGGGTAAGTGACCAAATGTACAGTATCCTTAGAGATTTAGGAAAGTCTGACTTTTTACTCCAGCTGCTGCCACTCTCCTGCTAGAGTCCTGTGAGAAGCTCAGCTGTTTGCTCCCTCTTCCCATCCTTCCTCTCTCCTTTTTTTTTTTTTTTTTTGCTCATTCAGAGCAAAAGGCAAGGACCAGAATAAACAAATCTTGACCTTACCAGTGCTAATAATAATAACAACAGAAATGATAGGTCAGGCCAGCTGACACCATATGTGATTTAAAGTGTGAAGTTTTTGTATGTAGGAGTTGGACTGGGAGAGGCATCTTCCTTTGAGGATATGTCTTTTTAAAATACCTGGTGCTAGAAGGAATGTGGTGTGCTCTGAAGGCAAATGCTTTGGCTGCTCTGAAACATTTTTATGAGGCCTGGGATAAATCAGCTCTGGAAAGTATGAGTTAGCAGTAATCAGAAGAGAGAGGGAGTTTTATCCAGGATGTGGGAATCACAGACTGCAGTATTACTAATGCAGCAATAACGTGCCAAAGGAGATTTCTGTGGGTCCTACAGCAGTGGTGCTTTGCTCCCTCTGCAGAGGAAAGGCAGCATGTGGCCCTGGCATCATCAGGGCTTTATGGAAGTGCTGGAGCTGCCTGTGCCTGGCAGTGCCTCATTGAGGAGGGAGGCTCCTCTGACTTTGGTTGAAGACTGTGAGGCTGATGCACTGGACTCACTGGGCTCATTCCTGGAAGAGTCAATGGGGGCAGTAGCAAAGGAGTGAGGTGGAAGGAGGGACAGGAGGAGGAAAGGAGTGGTGGCAGTTGCCCAAATTCCAATTGTAAAATCAGCTGCATTCACACAAGCCCCCAAATTGTTTTGTTCTCAGCATATTGTACAAATATTCAAAATTTAATGATGCTGTCTTGGCTCTTTTGGACTATTGAGCACCAGGGCTGAAACGTTTGGGCTATACAAGGCACCTTGATTTATGTTTTTGAAGATGTACGGGTGCTGCCCAGCCAAGAAAAACCCACAGCCTCTTTGGGGCACCTTGTCCCTCTTGTGTCATGGAATACACATTGTTTGCACTGTTAGGAGGGCATGGCTGATGATTAGGGTGTTTTCTGAAGAGGGGAGAGAACTGTCTGGTGGTGTCTGCATTGGCATCTATTTATGTCTGATGTGTCAGATTTTACTGAGAGAGCAAGAGCTGCCTTTCTAGAGTAATCCAGGCCTTGATGCCAGGGACTGCAGTCTAGCTTACTGCCCATGCCACTCTCCCACGGCCCATGGAGGTTCCAGCAGGGACTGCTGGTCCCACTTCCTTGGGCTTCCTCCTTCTCCAAACTTCTCACAGAAGTTTGCTATCCAAACTGGCAGTTCCTGGTGCCTGAAGTTTTAGTGGTCTGGGCCCTACAAAGCCCTGAAAGTTAGCGGGTTCAGAAATGTATGCACCTAGGAAATGTAAAAGAGCTCCAGCTGCAGCCCTGATACCCAACTGAAGGCCCCCACATGCATTTGTAGCCAGCCATGCTGAAATGAAGCCTGGACCTCTGAGAAACAGGGTGATCACGTACTTGGGGAGCTATCAGAGAAAGCAACTGTGACAGTAATGTTTGGAAAACACTCCAGGATGAAAGACATGCTGCAGATTAGGTATCTAATCAATCTATGTTTCTACACTAAGTCCATCATCTCAGGCCACATTTTTTTACAAGCTGAAAGATCAATGCATGTTTCAGGTAAATCCCCAGCCTCTTTGCTATAACCCTATGGACTTTAATTTTATTTCCTTACTTGTTAGTGGCAAGCAAAGCCACATTAAATCTATGTACATGATGCTGAACCAGATTCCTGGTGAGATAAACCCCTGTGGTTTCAGTGATCCTGGCCAGCTGAGGATTTGGTCAGCCATTTAGCAAGTTTTTATGTGAAAGTATTATTTGGAAACATCCTTTGATATTTCCCCTGGTGCTGAGCATATTACATAGCAGGAGTTATCTGAAGATTACAGTTGAAGTCAGGATTTTTGTGCAATGCTTACAGCTGTCCTGTTTCTTGCACAGTATACAATGCATCTGTATCATTTTAGGTTTGGAGCAAATGTAGGCTTTATTGGAAAACATTGTCCATGCTGGAAGGGAAGCCATTGGGGACAAGGAGATTTCTGCTCGTGTAACTCTTTTGACATGTCAGAATCACAGTTCTCTCACTTTTGGCAAGCACGACTCCGATTGGCGATGACTGGAAGTGGAACATGATAATTGTAAGGAAAAGCCTGGAACCCAACAAAATACAGGCAGGGGTGACAGGCAGCCATATGGGATAGAGAGGGATGGGGACATGGACACACTCCCTGCCAGCATAGGAGATTTAAGAGGAGGAAGACTTGATAAGTTGGCTGTGGCTCCACCACTTTTTGGCACACGCATGTGTATCCCTGGCCAGGAAAAAGCCCACAGGGGATTTACATTTAGGTGAATTAAATACAATTTTTTGAACATACAAACTCTGGAGTACATGTAACATCTTCAGGTATAAGCACAGTTGCATTTACTCAGTAGCCATCTCTTGTGCAAAATGACTGAAGGATAAAGGTGAGTGACTGGTACTAGTCATGCAGCATCACCTTACTCCTTCCAAAGTCCTCTGGTTTTGGTTCTTTTGGCTTTCAAAGGGCACATTTTAAGATCTTTCTTCTAAAGACCCATAAATTACTTAAGCAAGGTCACACGAATGTAGTTCTTTGCATGTTAAAGCGGTCGCGAAATAGGCATCTTCAGGCCATAAATATGTGAGTTTAGGCTCATCTTGTCTGAATCTTAGACCACACAAGACCTAGGACATGCTGTAAAACTACCAATATTTACATTTTTAATAGGCAGTCAGTAGCCACAAAGAGTAAGGGGGATAACTTAAACCAGTGAGACAAACATCAGGCTCAGTCAAAATAAAGAATTAATTCCTACAAGGCTCTGTTAGTGAAATATTCAAGGACAGGAACAGAATTTAAATCTGTTCTTAGATCAAAGCTGATGCCCTCCTCTTCTGGAATTGCAAACTTTACTGCTAAAAGAAGTTTTGGAAGGTATTTATGGCACTACCTTCTGCGTGCCAGCATTATACATTGCTAACAAAGCATATATGAGATGGTCTAAACTTTGAAGGAGTTGAAAGTAAATGAGGAATTTTAATTGGATGTGGATTTTTCTTCTTTGATTCAGTGGCAATACATATGTGACCTGGCAGTTCGACATCTTTATCTGTGAGTTGAAATGAAACCATAATCTGGAGATAAGGCAAAGACTACCTGAATGGTAAAAGTCAGGATGACTAAGCAGTGATATATATAAACTGGTCTGAATGACTTGGTAAGCACAGCCCTGTGAAACAAAGTGGTGCAGTTAAAATACCAGTTTGCATAGCTTAGAGCAAAAAATACAGCCCTCATCTACAAGCAAGGAGGCTGTGTTCTCAAAACCAAGAGGCTGTGCTGACTATGTTGGACCAGAAGGAAAGCAGGGGATTGAAGCACAATACTCCAGTTCTCTTTGCAATAATGCTTGCATGAATAAAGAGGTTACTGAGCTCTGAGTTTGTCTGTGGCTGGAACTGGTGAGAATGATGCTGGAATACTGCAGTTTCAGCAAGTTCTGCTTGTGAGGGGTATACCCAGAGAGCACAGGAACAGCTATAAAACAGAACCAAATGTTGGTGAGAAATCACTGAGATAGAGCTTCTTATGCATGTTTGCCCTCCATAAATGTCCTCCAGAGAGGCATCTTCACTGGAAGAGAAGGCTGAACACCAAAGAGTTTTACAGTCCAGTGAAGCAATAACCTGAATCTGTAGCTGGAAGTTGAAGCTGGACAAATTAAGCTGAAAGTAACACACATTTTTATTAGAGTGAGTCTAATCACTGGAATACTCTAGTGGGGTAGGGTGGATTCTCTGGCTCCTAAAGTCTTTACATCCAGACAGATGCCTTTCTGGGGATGGTCCTTAGTGAAACACGATTTATTCGACTCGATGCAAAGGTAACTTGATGAAATGTAATGGCCTGTGATATATAGCAGGTCAGACTGGATAACAGAGTGGTTCCTCCTGGCTTGGAGCATTACAAATCTATGAACACTTAAACTTTAGGAAATTATGACAGTAAGCTTTAATATTTTTCTCTGCCAAGATTTCTCCAAAGCTCCTAAATAAATCATTACATACAAAACTTGCTAACCAGCATTGATTTTTTTTTTTTTTTGAGCTATGTTGGGGATTTTTTAGTCTTGTTTTTAGAATAGTTTATAAGATTTTCTTTTTAAAGTACAGTTAGGAGGCTCTAGCACTAAAACTTTCCAAAAATAGGGAGAATTACTTTGTTGTACCTGGAACTTCACCAAGCTATGTAACTTCATTGTGTTTGGCTTTTCAAAACCTTTCCCACAGCTATTTGCACTTTCCACATGCCCTGATACCAACTTTATTTTGTCAACTATACCACGTTGTTGGCTGCCCATCCCCTATCACAAAATTTATACAAAATGTGAA
Organism: Calcarius lapponicus; assembly: GCA_039654755.1. Taxonomy (NCBI): domain Eukaryota; kingdom Metazoa; phylum Chordata; class Aves; order Passeriformes; family Fringillidae; genus Calcarius; species Calcarius lapponicus. The sequence continues at coordinate 70,742,325 of CM077464.1, forward strand.
GTTTTGACAAAGCAGGCTGATACAAGAACCCTTTTCTCATAAGAAGGAGCTGTTAATCTATGCACTTCTCACAACAGGAGCTGGGCTCAGGAATTGTCCTTCATGGGCTTTAGTTCCTTATTTGAAGGGGATTGTTCTGCATCATCAGTAGAGCTGTCTCAGAAGCAGCTCCTTACACAGCCTCTCCTTGGAAGATTCTGTGGGGAAGAAGAGAGGCTGGGTATAACTTAAGAAGAAGGTATTTGAGTCCCTTGTTGAGGAAGCAAGTGCTTAACTTTAACCAGGTGCTGAAGTCCATCAATGTAAAATAAATAAATGATCTGTGGAAATATTGCAGCACATACTTAAACATAGCCCTGTGCTGCCAGTTCTAATGAGTTACAGCTTCAGTCTACAGAAGCACTTGAGGAGCTGTGTCATCCAAAGTGCAGGAGAAGTCCCTTGAATTTAATGGGATGGTGTGTGTACTCAAAGCCATCCACCTCCTAAATGTAGAACTGGAATAAAGTGCTCTGAAAAGCAAAAGGAAGCAAACTGGGAGAGTGTGGTGAGCACACACCACTTAATTTGTTGGTGTTTGTTAGTCACAGCAAATAGATCCACAGATATTGGTAAGGATAGAATGATGTGAGGCCTTCAGATGTGATTTTCTTTGGGGAAGATTGGGGGCATTTTTAGAGGAGGAAAAAAAAGAAAAACAACTCAGATTTAAATACTTCCCAGCAGTTCAGGAGTAGACAAAAATCTAAATCTTAACCTGGTAGAAACTAAAAGGAGTTTGCCTGAGATATTGAATGACTTAACTGTAAGCAGGGAATGAGCTGTCTCCTAACTCCTTAGGCAATGGATTGATGGCTGTTTGGTTTGTTGCTAAAGAGGCAACTGTTGTTGATTCAATTCTTGTAATTCATCCCTTGTTTCTCCCTGCTCAACCCTATATTTAATGCAATTATTTAAAAAGAAAAAAGAAGGAAGAGAAAGTTTAGCTTTGTTTTCTTTTTTTTTTTTCAGAGGTTATTACTCCTAACAGTGCCTTAACATAATCTCACAGCTGACTGAACACTACCCTCTGACCTTTCTTTCCTTGGGGACAAACTCAGGTTTAATTGACGTTTGTGTCTGTGAGCTCTGCTGAGGAGAGATTAGCAGTGGCTTAGCTAATTAGTATTTAAATGTTCACTAATGTTCAAATGGATTTGTCAATTACAATCTTGTTAAAAATTGATGCAAAGATTTAAATTTTTTTTTTAAAAAGCAGCAATGTCAGAGCTGATTCAATTTCTACAGAGGATTAAAGAAAAAATCAGATCTGCTATTATGATCTTTTCAGTCATACTAGAATGCAAGGAAAATATTTTGAATTGTAAATGGCCCGTGTGTTTCTCAATGTGCAAATATATTCAATTCTTGTTGCTGGGTTGAAAAATTTGACGATGCACAAGCTCTCATTAGGACAATTTGGAAATATTCACACTGTATTTAGATGTGTTGATGTTCTACTCTCCCAACAAAGTCTTTGCAGTTTGAAATACTAGAAGAAATTTCCAGACAAATTTAACACATGACATTAGGATAACTCCACTGGTAATACAGGATATCAATCTCTTCAGAGTTTCCAATTGTGTACATGATACACATTTGACCCAGTGCATTGAGTGTGATCTGCAACAGTTTTTAGCCAAAGAGTTTCAATTTCAAATTAAATCCATAATTTGTACAGTAAATGATGAAGGCATCTTCTGGCTGTGTAAAATCCTTAACTGATCAAAACAGGGGCACCTTGTTATGAGCTGAAAGCTTTCTTCTGACATGGTGAATGAGGAAAGATAACAACTTGCTTAGAGCCAACCTTCTTTCAACCCCTTTCCACTAAAGTATTTCAGCACAAAGTACACAAATATATTAGATTTGGATCAAAGTTTGAAATTTGGTTCCTTAAGGACAGTCTTTAAGAGATTTCAGAAGCCATCTCTATAACCTAAATATACTTGACTTTTTTTTTTTTTCAAAGATGCTAAGGTATTACAGCAGCCCAGCAGGTTTGGTGTATTAGGAGTTTCAACCATTTAGGGGTTACACACCTTCTGTAAATGAAGTAGTTTATTTGGAAATGTAACTGAATGTAACTGTGCATTTGGGTACTCAGGAAATATAAGGAAATATTTTCCTGCACATCAAATATTCAAGAATACTGGCATGATGAGGAAGCCCAAGATCGCTGACCTTCCATGACAGCTCTAAGTTAGACAGCAAGAATGTATAATTATTTTTGGGGTGGGGTTTTTCCCCTCATGATTTAAAAACAAATCTATATTAGCACAAAATTACTTTGTTTCCTGTGTAATGAACAACTAAGAAAAGATGCTTTGGATTGAAGTAGTGAAGAGAGTGTTTCTAGGTTTACCTGAAAAAAAGTTACATTTCATTTTCCAATGCTTTATTTAAACTTAAGAAAACAAGAGGTAGTCCAAAGTTTCAGAACAACACACACACTTTTAGTGTTATTTTTTCTAAAGCACTTAGAAACTAATATCACTCTCAGAATTGTTGTCATTTACCCAGCTGCTTTTCTTCTGGTATTTTTCCTTGATGAACTCTTTTTCTGGGAACCTGTGTCTCTTTTGGAAAGAGGCTGTAAATTCGTAAGTGCCTACATGATTTCCAGTCATCCTTACCATCCCCAAGCCTGATGCCATGGTGCTGACACATCAACTCATTTGGTAGTTTTCCAATGAATCTCATTGGAGCTCTCATTAGAATGGAGGTGTTTTCATGGAATATATTAAGGAAAATTCTTGGACTATAGCAAAGAAAGTAGGAATAATATGAGCCCTTCTTCTCACATCTAAGCAATGGCATTATCTTTTTCCATCTCTTCTCCCACCCACCACCTTTTGGGTGTCCTCTCCCCCCACTCCTCTTTATCCCTATCTCATGGCTTCCTTCAGGAAGGGCAGCATGCTCAGGTCCTGGGGATGCATCAGCAGGGGTGTCAGCTGCACATGGTGGGTGCAGACCTGGGCAGAGCCAGCCCTGCATTACTGAAACTCTCTGTGGTCCCTGACTGCAAAGATATTAGGCTCTGTCCTTCCTAAAACATCCCCCTGCAGCCCCAGAGCCATTAGTTACAGTTATCAGGGAAAGAGTTTTGGTGCTGAGTTTGAGATATTGGACTGGAGACATAGGGTGAGCAAATTCACCTCTGCATCCTACAGGGCTGTCTGGCATCAAAAGGTCCCAGCCCTTCTGCAGGAAAATGGATGTCTGAGGTAGTCCCAGGACACTGTCCTGCCTCCCCCGAGCCCTGATACCGTGGGTGTTAGAAAAAGACTTGATAGGGGGAAACATAAACAGATAAAGACATCTGGGGACTGTAGCCAACAACTGTATTCTGGCACCATGAGCCAAACCGCAGCCTTGACACTGTGAGGAAGATATTTGCTGGGGCCACTGCTCACCAGGAGGAACCCAAAGTGGGACCAGCTGCTCCTCCAGCTGCTGGAGGATGGGAGCAGGGGCGAGGGGCAGTGACAGCACTTAGCAGCCCAACCAGGTTTTGGGGAGGGAGAGGACACCAACACCAGGGGTCCTCTTCTGGGGAGGGAGAGGACACCAACTCTCCAATCAGAGCCATCAAAGGGACATGACCCATCCTCAAATTCCCATGCCTCCTCCTGAGATTGTGAGTGCCAGGGAAGAGAGCCCAAATCACTGCTACCATATCCCCACAGTAACTGTGGGAGTGGTGGGCTGTCACACCGCACCCAGAGCCTGTTGCTGGCAGGGGAGAGATGGCAGGATGGAGCAGGGGATCCTGACCCCCTGCCAGAAACCCATCTCATTAAGGCACCACATGGTACAGCAAAAATGGTGTCAGTTGATGGGGAGAAAATCTGTGTGGCCAAAATGGAAATAAATGGAAATAGAATAATTTGTAGCAAACTGACATCCCTTGAAAATGGGTAAGAAAGAAGAAACCAGACTGATTTTGATTTGTTACTCTTTTTGTAAATGCATTTGCTGACAGTAGCAGGGTATGTAATGTCTGTCTTACTTGATTGGCATATCTGTTTTGCTCATTGCTTTATGAAATAATGCATACTTATTGTAATTCCTTTTATCTTGATTTTGTTTTAATTGAGAGGCCAAAATGGTGTTGCTGAAAATACTGGTTACAGCCATTATTGTTGAAACTGCAAGCTGAGAAAATGAGCAATGAAAGTAGTGTCCCTTGTTAAAAGCCAGACAATTTTTATATTGTTTTGTCATCTTCCTTCCCCAGAATATTTGTAGTATAGGGAGAGTCAACCCACTTCCTGGCTTCTTGCATCATGTAATGTGTTGCCTCTAAAGCTTTGTTGATAAGAGATAATGGCCAGGCTTCATAACAGTCCTCTAAGAAATGGGTCACTGTATCCCAGGATTGGGCAGGAGGGGGATGACAGCTGCATGAGGCAGCTCATCTGCACTTCCAGAGGAAATGCATAAAGCCAAATTTTTAACTGAGGAATAAAACCAGTAAGTATCCATGTAACTTGAATCTGAAATAATAAAATACTGGATTCCAAAGAGAAGATACAGTAAGAATCTATTGAATTAAGTGCTAATTTGTGTGTAGTATTGATTTGCTAATTTAACTGGCACATTTTTAAACATCCTACCCAATCCTTTTTAACAGCTGAAAGTTTTGATTTTTTTGGTCTACCAGGACATGATGTGGAAACATATTGCCCAGGTCAATCTACTTCTGTCAGCTATCAGGTAACACAGGCAATCAAAAAATAAGCGTTGTCCTGGTCCATGGAATTAAAGGGAAAAAGTGGAAAGACAAAATATTCCTCCCTGCATTTCAGTGAAACACAATATATGTTTAATCAGCTTCTTTTAGATACAAAACCAAGCACATTTCATTTTGTAAAGGAAAGGAGAAAGCAGCTAAGCTAGTGAAAGGATAACTGACAGATAGGCATCAGCATTCTCTTCATTTTTGAACAATTAAGAATTGTAACTTACATTGAAGCAATCCTGAAGTCACTTCTCTTCACTGAAAGCCCAGCCTAAAGTACTGAGGTTGTAAACTCCCCTTCCATGAAATTGGCTCTTAGTTGAAGCAGGCTTCCTACTTTAATTGAAAGTTATAAAATCATCCTGAAATAGCAGCTTGACTGGGGAGATTTGGGTGCACTGAAATGTGTGAGTGCCCCAGCAGTGGGCTCCCCTGCATGGAAGGTGGGCAGCCCCATCCCTGCCACACAGCTGCCTGTGCACGTGTGCTCCAAGTGCAGGGTGCTGCGTGGAAGCAGCCTCGGAAACCGACTGCAACCAGATGGTGAGGGGATGAAAGCTCATAAAGGATGCCAGTATTTTAGATAATTTCACAGAGGGTTTCTGCTCGGCTGAAGGCACAAGGAAACTCTCTCACTTGGTGTTTTGCACAGCCAAGTGTTAAATCACTTTATATCAGAGCTGAACCTCAACCTCATCGCCATTAATCTTCTTGATTGGTTAAGTCTTTGCTTTCTGTCAGAAAATCTGAAATCTGAGTGTCAATGCTCGGCACATGAAGCCTTTCCGGCAGGTGCCCCCCTTTCCCACCCCTTTTCCCCTGCTGCTCAAGGGAAAGAGCATCCTGTTTCTTGCACTCACTGCTGACTGTACAGCCAGCCTGAGCTGCAGGTATATCCTTCTAACACTCACCCCCCAGCCCAGTGAGGCTTTTTACTCAGGTACTCCTTATTCATCAGTGCAAAGTAATAGCGGCTGGGAAAATCACAGTCTTCCTTGTGTATTTGAATGTATTGGCTCTGAGAAACTAGTATCCTTGTTAAATGAGAACAGTGCCATGAGAAGAAATCAATCTTCAATCACAAAAGGTCAAATGCAATTCCAGCTTCTATTTGTAAGTCGCTGACAGTATTTACCATTTCACCAAAGGCAAAATCCCATTCTTTCATGAACAGGACCTGTTTTGGGCACCTAGGTGAATGTACACCCTTGGCATTGAGAGATATCCTCCCTAGACTGTGTAGTCCCTGCTGCAACCATCCTACGAGTTATACTGTGGGTGAAAGTCTCCTCCCTGCCCACCATGCGCTGACTGGTTAATGCTTCAATCATCCTCAAGGCATTCCATGCAGGGCACCCAGTTTTCCTTCCAGAGAGCATAACCCGCAGCAAACACCTGCCCATGTTGTGGGCCTTGATTCCTAACAGCAGAGGAAATGATATTCAATGGATTACAAGCATGTTTTCTTCTCATATCAGAATTCATGCCTTCTTGTCCATCAAATCTCTTAGCCAGCCCCTTTGTAACTTAAGCATGATGTCTGACTGGCCCCTCAGTCACTGGGTATTATTTCAGTTTTCTAATTGAATCACAAAACGATTTATCAAATTAATTAAGAATAACAAGAAAAAGGCAGGGTGATGCATGAACAGGCAAATTAATATGGACATTAGGAAGATTAATAGACATGTCTCAACTACTCATATCAACAAAACTTTGGTGGTGTAAACAGACCATTAGCAAATAAAAGCAGGATGCTAAAAAGGTTAAAGAGGGCAGCCTCTCAGAAATCAAATGAATGTTTAGAAGCAAGATTTTCCAACCTGGCCTGTGGAAAAGAAGCATCAACTCCCAGCACACAGCAAGAGTCTCTAGGGCAATTCTTGTGATGTGCAGATCGCTGCATGAGATTCACTGAATGCAGAAATTCATCTCTGTGATCACTGTCTAGTGATGGTCGTAGTTTGAACCACAGTCACTTCACTGGGTGCCTCAGTGAATAAGGCTGCCAGAAAATTTGCTCACACTGTGTACACACAGCATGTGCCACGGTGGACCCTTCCTTGCAGCTTGTCCCCTTGGATCTGATAGAACCACAGCAGAGATTTTGCAGACCAGCTTCACCCAAATTTGGAAAGCATGCTTCTGGTTAAAACTGGGCTATCTCATGCAGAGGATAATGTTTGCACTGAATGTCAATGTGCATTTTGGTCTGGTCAGGATAATGCCTAGCCAGTGACCTTATTCAGCCCCAATTAGCTGATAACTGCCAGACAGTCGCATTCCTCATTGTTAGGAGTGAAAAAGGCAATCATGGGAGAAAGGTAGTAATAATAGGAACAGCTAATTAGAGTGTGAGTGGTGCACGAGGCAAAGAAAGGAGGAAGAGGGATGTGAGACTTTCTAGATGGTCTGGCTGCCAGCTGAAGATGAAGTGAGGATCTGGAGTCCAGTTTATAAGCATAAGGCTCAGATCAAGGTTCAGCTCCCTCTGCTTCTACAGCCTTCTCTCCCAAGCCCTTTGAGCACATTTATGTCTTGCAGCACAGCACCCTTGCAGCTCTGCTCAGATAGACACCATTCTTGTGAACCACAGACCGTGACACACAGGTGGCAGCTCTAGTCCCAAAAGGGCAGGGGATGGGTGATTACAGCGCCCTTCCTGACCCCACTGCTCCATGCCTGGAGAAGGCAGCGTATTGCCAGCAACAGCCCAGTGCTCTCACACCTGTTCCCCTTTTCCCTGAGCGCTGGTGGAATCCAAGGACCACAGGCATATGTGGACCTCGGGTGTTTTAGGGAGATAATAGGAAAGTGGCATGTTTTGTGGGAGTCCATTCTAGCACCTTCAAGAAATCACAGAATCATTTACATTGGAATAAAACTTAAGATCATTGAGTCTAGCTGCTAACCTAGCACTGCCAAGATCACCGCTAAACCGTGTCTCTGTGTACCAGAGTCCTCTTGGGCACTTTGTGCCCACAGGATTTTAGTATCAGCAGCATTGATATGCATCAGAGATTGGAAAAACCTTTTTTCTGAAAGACACTTTTGAGATACATTTCTCTAATTAATATAGGATCTGTAGAAGAGCAAAGCTTCGTTTGTAGAACCCAAGGGAATTCTTTATATACTGCCAAGATTTCCAGATGAGGGGAATATTCCTTTAATCCTATTGCCACATTCAGGCCTTATACTTCCTGCACAGTCACTCCAATTCCAGTCTGTGATATTCACATGGGAGAAAAATGTATACTTATTCCAGCTTAATTGTGCCTACAAAAATACCCAATCACAGTAGAATAATCCTACTGAAACTATGAGATTACCAACATTTCCTTACCTACAGTCTTTTTTTTTGTGTGTGCCAGCAGAAAAGTCATTAAAATGGCATTTTTAGAAACTATTTGTGGTGGACTATACCTGCCTTCACTAATCCTCCTAAAAAATCTGGCAATTTCTATCAAAATTGCTAGAGCTGACATGAACTTGTATCTAGGCTGAATAATGAAATTTGACCCTCTGCATCTATAGGAAATGTGTTTTCCATGTGCTGTTTCAGGGGAAACATATTTCCTGACTTGGATGGTGGGTATTCCAGGCAAAAATTATTGATTTGAACAGGTACAAATCAGTGCATCCTGAGAGGGTGGCGATGCAGCCTAGAAAGCCCTGATGGTTTGAGGGAGGGCAGGGAAGTTATGTAAGCCTGCAGAGGCTGTCATTGAGGGGATCCCTGATTTTAGCAGAGAACTCGGGGCATTACTGTGAGACAGATACAATAAAGTGTAAGTCGTTAGGCAGAGAAGATAAAGCACCACTTAAGGGAACCACTGACAGATGGGAGTGTGGCTCTGCAGCTCCAAGCAGGAGAGACTTGGGTGTTTGCCCCTTCTGCTGCTGAACCTCCTCACAATGCCTGCAGAATAAAAGCCTCATGGCATAATGGTGGTGGTGATGACAAGGGTAATAAGGCTCCATGATAATAAGGACAAGCAGGGTTTCCATTTCCATTACCGGAGCAATCGATTGGAGCTTAAGGTTTTTTTTCTGCTTTTTTTTTTTTTCATCTAAAGCAAGTTCTCTAAGGGCCATAAGATAAAACCCTGAAAAAGGCCTTTAAAAGAGTCTGCGGGAACAGTGTGGAATTTTAAAATCCAATCTGTAATTTAAAAGAATGAAAACTAATGTAATTGGTGTACAGGTCCGTTTCCATTAGGAGCAGGATACTGCCAGGTTCTTTCTGCTCAACGTAGGCTGGATTAAACATACAGGTGAACTCTTTTTTTTTTTTTTTTTTTTTGGAGTTCCACTCTCTAGGGCATCTGCAGAGTAGCAGATGCAGCTTTTTGCCCATTTATAAACACACACACATATTTTGCTCTCCATCATGGAGAAAAAAGCAGCTGACCTTTAAAACAGAGGTAGTTTTAAAACTACAGTAATCTCAAGCTGCCTCAATACGTGCTTGAAAATGGAGGCACCTTGCTGCTCACAAGAGATACAGGCTGCAACACTGGGTGGCCCCTTGCACAGAGGGGTGGTGTGATGGCCCTGAATCCCCACCACACTCCTGTGCCAACACCTGCCACAACTGACCACTGCAAACAGATAAATCAGCCTGGGCTGGCCTCAGCTGGAGTCCCTGCCAGCAAAGTGAGGTAGGGATTTCCAGGGGAAGAGGTGCTGCACAATGCCTGGGGCCGTGGAAAACACACAGGAGTTATCCTGGAGGGAAGAGGTTGCTGCACGATGCCTGGGGCTCTGGAAGAACACAGGGGTTATCCTGGAGGGGTTCCTGGCAGGGAAGTTGGTGAGAAGTTGGTGTGAGATGAGGGTGGGGGAATAGCCTGGCTTCTGCTCAAGGTAAAACCACCTCTTTCCTCACCCAGGAGCTTGGAGCCAAGGCTGAAACTGAAGTGCTAAAGAAATAATCCTTGCCCAGAGCAGTTGGCTATGTTTCAGGATTGAAACTGTGAGTCAAAGATGTTTTTATGTCAAGACTTGCTTGAATCTCTCACTGTGGTCAATTTATTTTATTCTGTGACTGCTAGGGATGCAGTTCAGATGGGGTATGATGTTTGGGAGCTTGAGGATGAACTTCACTTCAAATTAAAATGTCTTTGTACTCTGCTGCCTGTTGCTCACAGCTGTGAGATGCCCCAAAAGATGCTCGCACACATTGTGATGTTCTGAGTGTCACACAAAAAGCAGTTGTAAGCTGTATCTTGTGGGAGTTTGTTAGTGACACAGCTTTTCTCAAAAACATGACATACGTGGCCATCAGTCAGGTGTCCATGCAGACAGCATGCTCTCTGGAGGAGAAAATTAGCAACTATTACACATTTTAACTCCCTCACACCATCAACTGACCAGATTGTATCTGGAACAGTAAACCTCAAGCAGATGAAACAAGGAAGGAGCAACTTATTTGCTAAGTAAGTATCAGATTTAAAAACTATCTTAATTTAAGGTCTGTAGTTCAAGCAGGACTGGGCAGAGGTAACATATATTTGGTACATGGGATTTTCCAAGGCACTGAGAACAGAGAGTGTTTAGCACATGAGAGAGGCCAAGTGCAAAGAAGGGTACAGTAGCAATCTTACACAGACAAATAGAAATTTTGTCCCTAAAAAAAACCTGACATGAAATTGGAACCTATTCAATAATATAGTCATTCCTCCATCAGTTGGACGCCCCTTAGAAATCTCAAGCTGCAGTGTTTTATTGAAACCACTTATGCACATCAACAATATGTTTTTCTGCAGCAGTCACTGCCCTCCCACTTTTGCAACATGTTATCTTTCCCCCTCTATGAAACCGTGACTTAATGCAAAGTAATGGCAGGTCAAAGGCAAAGTTACAGCCCCCGTCTTGAATGCAATGCTGAGTCTCCTGTCATGCGTGGAATGTAATTACCATTAAGGCTGAAAAATGAGGGAGATGAACAGTAGTGCAGTTTTTCTCAAGTTTACATAAACACTGGCTGCAAGAAGAGGGCAGGAACATTAAAATCAAAGAGCTCCTGTCACATCAGCGCTAATCTCTAAGCGGCTCCTTGAAAATCATCTGGCCTCGGTGAACACAAACAACCGATAAAAGCTTCAGTTAAGGTCTGCTCTTATCTGCTAATTTCAGGGCAGTCTTGCCCTTTACCCACTGTCCCTAGGAAAGTAGCGGTTTTTGGCACTTTCCCTTGCCTTGCTAAACTCTCTGCCGTGGCAATACTGTTAACTACTTGGAAAAGAGGTAAAAGTGGGGTTGAAGATGTTTGAAGAGGAAATCCCTGTATCACTCACTGAGCAGCCGTGGGGAAACACTCTGTGTGCTTTAGAGTGTGCTTTGCCCATGCATCCTTACAGTTAGAGCCTGGCTGATGGAGAGAGAACCACTCTTCTCATTCCTGGGGCTGGGTGTTATCTCCTGGGCACAGGGGCAAGCCCTAAGCCTGACCAAAATCTCTCAGAAATGTGGGCAGAATCTCTCTCCCACCCGTTCCCACTGAATCTGCAAGGTTTGTCTCCTACTGGCAGTGCCAGGAAGCAGGAGTTCCTTGGGAAGAAGGAGAAGGCAAAGGTGTTTTAAGTGGTTTCTCCCCACTCTAGCTGTGGGGGTAATTCTTTCCCTGACTTGTGCTGAGTTAACAGCCAAACACAAGCCCACAGGTTTCAGGTTTCATTAGGGACCTGAAGCTCTCATCAGGTTTGCCAGAGGATGTTTCAAAGGTAACTTGTCTGCACAAAACTGGGCAGATTTATTGTCTCTGTGGTTTTATTGAACGTTTTTGGCTTCTGTTTTCTCTTTTTGGTTTTTTTCATGTGAAACCCGATGGCTTAAGGCAGGATTTGTTTTGTGGCTTTGATGGATCGGAGTCTCCTCATCCTGCCGCTCTTAATGGAGCAGAGCTGTAAAGCACTTCAGGTTCAAAACATTCGGTGCTGGTAGGAAACACAGGTTGCTCGTGTCTCTGTCTCCTGGGTTTTCTGTGTTGCCCTCCCTCTCCTTTCCCTGAGGCTGGCTCTGGGCATCGTGCTGGAGCCACTGGCAGGCAGCCACACAAGCAAACAGCCTGTGCCTTAGCATGGCCCTTTTGCTCCCCTACTTCCCTTTGGCTTCTCCCATACCCAGCAAGGATGGGAAGCCATGCCATGGAGACGCCCCTGTCAGTGTCTCATCATGTTGCAATGGAGAGGAAGAGAGAAGGAGCAGGCAGGAAAAAGGAAAAGGGACACTCCGCTGGCAGTCTGTGCACCAGAACTCAATAATGCCTTCATGAAAGAAGGCAAAATGCTGGTCTTCCCTCTGGCAGTCTTTTCCTGCTGCCATTGCAAGTCACCAGCTCTGGTGCTTTTGAGTTGTTATGAAAATGTTCCTCTTGAGTCCAAATGGGCTCCACTCGTCTTCCAAACTGCAGACTGGGTGGAAATTGTAAACAGCTGCAAGTGGTTTACCTAACAGCAACAGAGAAATTACAAGAAAAGCAAAGAATAGGAAAGTCTAAGGCAATCCCACTTGTAGGTTTGGAGACTGGTACTGATTTGCCACAAAATAATCATGTGTTTTCAATAAATATCTTATTTTTCATTAAAACATTGCTTTTTGTGGCAAGAATTTTTCTTGGCAAAACTTCTCCCCACCAGTGTCTTGTTCAGCATTTGTTTCTGAGCTGACAGAAATTTGTAAGCTCCAAATATCCTGGGGAGAAAAGAGGGTTTCATGCCTCAAATTTTCCAGGTTGAAGGTTCCAGATGAAGCCAAACTTAAGATCTAATAATGCAGCTAAGTCTTGAAATCACAGAATCATAGAATTGATGAAGTTGAAAAAACCTTTAAAATCATCAAGTCCAGGTGCGAACACAGCATTCCCCACCATGGTCACCATTAAACAAAAATTTCCATACTCTTTGCAGAATTTGGATCTCCAGATGGGCTGGAGACTCATTCTTGCAGAAGTCATCTCCTCAAAGCACAGGCTGACTGCTGTGGCTCATCCCTTATCATAAAAATACTTCTAAGCCTATAATTGCTGAATCTTATGGGATCTGCCCTATGGTACTCAACAGCTGCAAGCAGAGCATGTCTGGGGATGGTTGCCTGGCTGAGATAAGGAGCTTGGGTCACTGAAGGAGTCCATGGTGGTAAAGCTGGTCCACAGCCAAGCCAGGACCTCTAGGCCAGGGGTCAGGAATGTTGATACATGAGATTGAGCACTGGTGACATAGCTCAGGCAGAGACTGGGGTGGAAGCTGGAGTTTTAGTGTAGATCAGGAGGGAAATGGAGACCTGCAGAGACTTCTCATGGCCAGACCCCTAGGATGAAGCAATCCACCCAAGGTCCTGACACGGATATGCTCACCCTTCAAAGTTGTGGACAGGTGTTTGCAGTCCTAAACCCTGGAGAGTACTCTCAGTACTATAAATCATTCTGGTATCAATGTTCCTCAGCAACAGGAATCAATATCAACAACTTCAATGTTCATTGCTGGTGTTCAGGCAGCAGAACTTCATCTAACCTTAACCCCAGTCAGGTGGGGGGAAATGCCATCCATTAAATATTATCTTAATGACATAGTTGGAATAAATGTATAAATGTAAACACCACAGCACTCAAGTAGAGTTGAAAACACCCCAAGGGACAAGTGTTCTTCCCTACAAGTGAGACAAAAATTGGATACTTCAGAAATGGTGAGAATGTTCTTGAGAGTACAATCCTTTTTGCAGTGTCACACGACTATGATGGACTTTTATCAAACCACTATGGTGATAAAAGCCCAGAATTGAGAAAATCAAATGGAAAAACTAAAAGTGGGAGGAGGGTGTCAGTAAAGTCTAATGTGTAATGTGACATGTATTAGTTTTTAATCAGTTTCTATATGTGGCCACAGTAAAGAAATATGACAAGATTCCTCTGCTTCTATGTCACATTCTAGCTGGTGGTCTTATTTATTCATGCTTTGTTTTTCTGAATAAAGGCACTGGGGGTGGACAAGAAGAGGTGGGAAAAGCAGAGAGAAAAAAGCAGAGACCATGCTGGAAAAAAAAAAAACCCCTCTGAGTATTCACCCTTTATATAGTGCATTCTTCATTTCATTCCATGTGTGAAAACAAAATGCAGTTCTCCTGTTCCCCAAAGTACCAATGGACCAAATGGGTTTGATTCCTTTAAATACAATGGAGTAGGATCATTTGGGGTTTGGGTTTTTTTTCTATTACAGTGAATTTTCCACTTCGCTTGTACCCAGATTATGCCTCTATTTAGTGGTAGACAATTTGTCCATTCAGATTTGTTAATTTTATAAATCTTTGACCCTTGATCTGTTTTGATACATGTAGAGGGATATGGTTTAGCAACTAGAGAAGGTTTTAGTTTAATTAATAGCCATATAAAAAATTTTGAACTTTTCTAGCACTAGAGCAGCAGCTCTTTGGACTGCTGCCTCCTGGTTTGTCCCACCAACCAAAGGGCAACTTGTGCAGCAGGATGCATTTCACCAGCTAGCTGAGCAGAAAGGGATAAGCTCCAATCTAGGAGGAAGTCAGCGTGCTGGGAATGACTTTTATGATCTTAAAGATAGCAGATGAGACAATTTGCATGTAGTATTTCTGCAATTAGGGCCTGCAGCTTTGATCAGACACAGAGAATGGGTTCCAAAAGAAATTTTACACTTTCATGTGTTTCTCTGAGTGAATTATCTGCTGCCATGTTAGGCTTTTTCTGGCTAGCTTCTTGGTTTGAGTGATGGAGCTTTGCTGGTATGTATATTCAAAGGAGGCAATTTAGGAATTACTTCAAAATGACTAAAAGGTAAATCTCCCTGTGAAATTCTGGAGATGGTTGCACGTTCATTATTTTAATAAGCAGAGGTGGTACCGTGTGGCTTGTCTGAACAAATTAACTTAAAAATTTGTAATTTTTTCCATTTATATTTGATGGTCTGCTAAAGGATAATGTCTCTTCCTGTAAGGATTGTCAAATTAGTACAGTTCAGACACTGTCTATCAAACCTTGGCAAAGGACTTTGTGTGGAGCGAGAGAGAGAAACGTTTGGAAATAAAGGGCACAACACAACAGGTTGTTAGACTTTTTAAAGGACAGGTATTTTGAGGAACATTTTAAATTACCGACAAAACTAACTAGTGCCCCCCCCCCCCCATTTGCTTCGTATTTGTTTATTTATTTATTAATCTGCATGACTTTTAAAGAAAGGATGCCAAGGAATAGAGTGGTCTGTAATACCACCTATAGATAAAACCACAGAACAGCCTTTTTGCTGCTCTGTGACCCTGCTTCAGCCCAGACTGTTGTCCAGAATGTGAAATGCCATGTCACATGCATGAGATCACTTGTGGCACAGGGCACCCAGTTGCAGCAAGTTTTTTGGGGTTTTTTTTGGTTTTTTGTTTGTTTTTTTTTAATGTACCCTTTTCATAATTTTTTTTTTCATTTGGTTATAACATTGCACATGTAAGATACATCACTGCTCACAAAGAGCTGGAAGTTACCATTAAAAGGTCCAAGTATACATTATTTATTATTTAATCTAAGGGTCAGTTAAATATAAATTGTACAGAAATTTAGAGAAGATTCCCTCTCTCCCTAAAAGCTGCTTGCACAAGTACCTATATCGCCTCAGTTTTTTTCTGGAGGTCACCTATGTCTCACCATTTGAAATCATGAAATAAATGCAGGTCTTTTAGAAGGAAGAAATAAAATCAGAATTTTTTTTTTTTGTTCCAGGGACAAGTGTCCTCAATTAACACTGACAGCTATTTAATTTCATTTAAAGTAGGTTGGTTTAAAATATGATTCTTATCTCGCCACCGCAGGATGGACTAAGTCTCTCTTTTAGAGGGACCCAGCAGCGGGGATTAAGGGAACTCAGTTACATTTCTTTCTACAGAAACCTGAGCTCCATTAGCAAAATATAGATTTGAGCAGATACGGACCCAGCATCTGGCCCCTTAGAAATAAGATAAAACTGTGAGGAGGAAATTAGAGAAGATCCAAAGCCCATTTAAATCAATAGGGAGGCTCCATAACCTTCAGCAAATTTTGGATCCCACTCTCAGAGAACAGAAGTACTTGTTTACCATGAAGAAAGAAATCATTATCAGTTCATTAAGGCCTTGATTTTGTTTTACTCTAAAATCTCTTATTTCTTTCTCTAACAGTAACTGGGTCTCTGAAAACGGGCAGCAACCTATACCATGGTGGAGGGGAGTATATATTGTCCCTTACTAAGATGGTTGTTCCTAATCTTCTAACATATTGATCCCACCTCAAATACTGCTCAAATTGTAATTAGGTGATGTGCTGGTTTATGTGCTAGTCTAGAGTTGATAGAGTAATAAAACCAACATTACTACTGTAATGTTTTGAAAATGTTTTTTCATAGTAACAGGTACTGATGTGCAGTGCTTTGGTCAGTTTGGTTTTGTGGGCTTCTTATTTCTCATACAGGTTGTTTTCCTTTCAAAAATCACTGATCCTATTGGTAGACACTTTTTGTTAAAACACAAAATAAACCCCACAAAAAACCTAAAAAAGCATAGGGAGGCAAGAATGAGAAATACCTATCTTACCCAGCTCTTCAAAAAGAATTTACTGAATTTACTGAAGTGAGAAGAACTGATGCTGAACTCGTTGCTTAAAAGGTGTAATGTGTCATATTGCGTTATACAAACTCATCGTTGAGGTGATTACAAAATAGCTTCTTATCTCTGGGATTGTTTAACTCCTGAAACATAAGACTTGGGGGCACAGCTACTAAATTAATATTTGCTGGGCCGTGGTCAGCCAGAAGAAATACCCAGGTTCAAGAGCAGCTATCACATGCGATGGCTTCACAACAGCCCCCTAAGACACCAGGAAAGACGTGAGGAGCACAGTCTCCATTTCTACCAAGATGTGGGGATTACTGGTAAGGGTTCCAGCAGGCAACATTGCCACTACTGGTCTTAATTCAGATCACAGCTTGCTATTTGAGTAGCCCAGTCCTAGGTGTCAGCGAGGCTGTTTTCTCAGTGCAGCTCAGGAGAGTTGCAGTACTGCTCTAGAAAAGTGAACATGGTAAAGTTCTCTGTCAGCAATCACAAATAGAATCTACATGGTGCTTAAAATCAGTACCTAGCATGCCTCTGCCAGGTGTGGAGCTACAACACCTGCATGCAAAGACATGCTTCCCTGTGTCGGAGAGCATATCTGGGGTAAGGAACTTAAGTGCTCTCAGGTGTTTATGGTTTCATTCTAGGTACCCTTAGGCAGGTGTTGGCCTTGCCACAACCAGCTGTGAAGAGCAGAGAAGTTGTGATATGCCTATTTCCTGGTTAGCAAGCAAGTGGACTGATTTGCTTCTGTCCATCTGGAGGTCTTAGGGCTGAAAAACATCTGTATTTTCTGTTGGGTTAATGGTGCCAAAGATGAAAGGGCCGTGGAAAGCTACCACTTTCTTGCTGGGACTTGCAGTGATGAGTGAAGAGGAGATTTCTGAAATAATAGGGAAGGGGGTATCAATGTAGCAATAAAATTCCATAAAATATATAACTTATTTGAGCAGTCATCTACTTCTACATTCATACTTCCTGTATGCAACTGAGAACTGTACTCACAGGGCATCTCCAAGGATGGCTGTACATAGGTAACTCTTCCTTGCTATGCCATTCTTTTTAAGTTGGTGCTATGTTGGTTCTCCCTTACTATCATTGTCCTTTTTTGAGCTGAGGTGCTTGCAAGCAGTGATGTTACAGCTTCTACAGCAGTGGTTAACAGGCTGTCTGGTGCTCTTGAGAAATGTCTTTTAAAACTCAAGTTGATGCTGCATGTTTTAACATAGTTCTGTTTAACTTATGGGAGATTGAGTGTAGCATGGAGGTTTGGGAAATAAATTGTCATTAACTGAAAAAATAATCAATTAGAATTTTTACTCTATTACAGTGATAAAATCATGCACTATGTGAAATGTCTCTGCTTTCTAGTCGGGGTGTTAGTCTCCTCCAGTCTATTCATCTCCCATATTCCTTCTTTGCACATTTTTTAGGATATATTTTTGGGTGAAGGAAATGCTTCTGAGGATGGTCTTAACAATACATTACTCTTGGGGTTTGATCTGATTTTCTTAGTTACTAAATCTTAGTATAAAATTCTAAACCACAAAACTACTAATAGGATTAAATAAGTTTTTAAACTAGAATATTGAAAGAGGCAGTAACAAACACAGACTCTAGGATATTGAGTTGATATACCATAGCATTACACTATGTCCCTAGTTTTAAAGGTGATGGTTTTTCTTATAATCTCTTTTATACCTGTTTTCCAAATATTTGCTAATTATTAATATAGCCAGGAGAACACTACCAGCAGTCTTTCATGTTGAAAACAGTATCATGTTGAAACAGATAGGTGGGAATAAAGAAATGGAAAAAATATATTGGTGAACAAGGGGTATAAAAGATTTTATTTTCATTTTTAATTTCCAAAAGTTCTGCTATAGTGAACCAGCCCAAAAGATCCATGCAAGCCAATACTCTCTTAGTTGTTTTCCAACAAGCTGGCTGAAGAAACAGAAAGGGATCCCTTCTCTGGCATATTTTTCTAGCTTAAAAACATTAGTGGTATAAGGACCACTATTTCTTGAATACACAGTGAGGGATGGGTTTATCCTCTACAGGTTTGCCTAATTCTTTTTATGCTACTGACCTTCACAGCCTTCTGTGGCAATAAGTCCCAGAATTTAACTATTTAAATGAAAAAGTACTTCTTTTCCTTTAGGATTGCTTCAGGGTTCTTTCATCAGCTACACCTTCAAGTGCTTTGTGAGAGGCAAATATGATCACCTCACTACTTTTTGGTGTGACATCCACCGTTTTTAGGAACAGTTACTCTTAAACATTGTTTAAAATTTCTACTTTACTAAAGAAAACATTTCTTGATGCCTGTCTGATGAATTATTTTATAGGACTTAGTTTTAACTATCTTTATAGTCTTTGCTGAAAGTCAAATTGTAGCTACACCCTTCTTCCATTACAGTCTGTCTGGATTGTCCTCAATAACATTGCCATTATTTCAGTCCTTTTTCAGTTGATGTTGTACTCTTCTTCCTAACACATCCTTTGAAATTTATCTTTGTATTAATGTTTCACACTTGTGAAAAATTGTGTCAGGGAGATGGTGTCATTTCCCTTAAGACACTACTTTATAACCATGAGAGGTCTGATTCAATAAGGCTGGAGGTTAAACTTTTGTAGATCATAGGAGCCATCTCCCAGAATTTCATTTTTGGGTGATGAGAAAGGGGGAAGAACTAATGAAGTTTAGGTTTTGCACTTATAAAGGTGAAACACCTTAGCTGCCTCAAAGTAAATTATTCTACTTGTCCCTTACTTGGGCCCCAAAATGAATAATGTGGAAAGAACACCTATTTTTCTGTGAGGCAGTGACACATTCAGGGGGTATGTGTGAGCTGTAGCTGAAATGAGGTTTTTTCAATAGCTCATTTGGGCCAGTTTTCATGTGATACAGAGACTCAACGCAGTGGTGCTGGGTTTTAAGGTGAGCAGTGACCCAAGCTCTGCCTGTCTGATCTCCTTTTGCTAGTCCTGCCCTAGGGCTCCCTCCAGCTGCTCCAGTGCCACCTCCAAAGCTGGGCATAGCCCAAGTTAACCCACAGCTGTTAGCACAGATCATGCTAAACCCCCTCCATCAGCTCTTTCCAGCACTTGTGCTCCAGGGACCCCCAGGGTGGACCCGGGGATGTGAGGCATGGCTTAGTGGTGGACTGGGCAGTGCTAGGCTAATGGTTGGACTTGAGCACCTCAGAGGTCTTTTCTAACCTAAATTCTTCCTGGATCCTATGGAATAAGTGGGTTTGTACTTCCATGAACTGCTTCATCTTTTCCTACATGGAGATGTTCAGGAGGTCTTAAGGCCCTTAAGCATATCATAACAGGAAATGGGAGACTGGCTTTTTCAATGTCACAGTAGTTTGTGTTAGTGAAAAGTGGGGGCCAAAAGAAACAAAGAGAAATAAATAAAATAAATAAGACCCCTAAAGTACTCAAAAAATAAATTATTTTAATGGTACTCAGCACCATGTTCAGGATGAATTCATTGCTCCTTGATATGTAATGGTCAAATTTTTATTAGATCCTTTCATTAAAAAAAATGTTAACTTGTCAAAAAACTTTGTAAGGATTCATATGCAAAGAGTCTACTCACTGCTTTTACACCATTTTGAAAGGATTTAAACATAAGAAACTACTCACAATGCAGATTTCATTTTCCAGTTATCAGGAGTGAGGAGTGTTTGCTGTGAACATCATGACTTTGGTTTTCTTGGAGTATTACTTAAGGGAATGTTATTTGTTTTGGGTTCCTTGGCAAACTGTTGTTTGGCTACAGCTGGAACAAATGCATCATCTCAGTTAGACTGGTAACTAATGACATGTTAGAATTTCTTGCCTGTTGGAAAGAAACTTTTTATAAGACAGAGAACAACATGAAAGTTATCCAAAACTGCTTAAAAAATTCTGACAGACCTACCCTATGGCCAGGAAGGGTTGGAAAGGCTAGGGCACTTCCAGATTGTTAGAAAGGGAGCATCCTGATAATCCAGTGCAAGAAAAAAATAGGTGGAGTTCTGTGTCCTGGAGCCCTAATGAGTCTGTTTATCTCTAGCTAAAGATAATTCCATCTTCTTCTGATTTAGCATGAGAGACTGGGTGATGGGAATATAATTTACTTCTCAGTCCTCCTGTCCTAGAGTTCAAGTACCCCTGTGCTTCTAAGTTCTTTGACACTTTTCCAGCGTATCACTCCCATTCTTCAAGCTCCTTCCCCATTCATTCCCAAACTGTTCCCACACAGAGTTTTCTGCTCTTTCTCCTACAGACTATGACATTTCACCAGTATTACCCCAAAGTGCCCCCTTTCCTTACCTCATCCATTTCATATCGTGGCAACCTTTGAATAAAACTGTTGGTAGCACAGCATTTGGTGAGCTCTCCTAGGCTCCCCCTCTGTCTCCTACAGCAATTATAGCAGATGAACTAGGTTTTCAAATATTCACTCCCAACTTCCTACAATGGGAGCTTTTACATGTTGAAATATTCATATAAACCTAGCCCAAATAGGACCCTATTGTAATGAACAAAGGAAAATGGTGTGAATTTCCTCCTAAGAGACAAGAGATTGTGAGTTTGGGTGTGTGTTCTCATGAACATCTGGTAAAATGCTATTTGGTGATGAAAGCTTCCTTCACATGCTCAAGTGCTGACAATATCACATGGTGTTTAGTCTAAACTTTTATTTCAGCAAGTGCTACACTTTTCCCGTCAGTGACCTTGTACATCAGGTCATGGGGGGCAGAGGGCATGCCACACACACTGTGATTTCCACTCTGAATGGGGAGGCTGAGGTTGAAAATTGCAGGATGGAAACTCTACCACCCCAATACTCAGTCCCCATTGTTGCAGCTAAGCTTGTTATTGTGGAATAATCATTGTTATGTCGACAAACCAAGCACTGGGCTGGTGACCCCTGCCATATCAAGGGTGCTGTTTTCATGAGACTCATTTCAATAGACATTTACTAGTGACCTTGTACTGCAGCAAAGATACCCTGCTGTTCTTTTGTGATTTGGATGGCTTACATGGCATAGGCACGATGCTGAAATAGATTCCTTCCACAACAATCTCTAGAAATCCTTGACTGTTGATTGTGTTCTGATGTAGCCCTAATGATGGGACCTAAACTGTTATTAGAGCTGTGTTACCATTTTGCTTTATGCCTCTTTGCCTTGTCTAATTTTCTATAGGTGAAAGAGAAGAGGGTGGGGGGAGAGGAAATAAGGAAATACTGTGCCATCTGTACTCTGGTGTTCTTGTTAAAAGTGTTATCTGGAACTCTGGTATGTGAAGAGTTTTCATTACAGATGTAGGAACTCTAAGACAGGAGGACAGCATCTCTGTCTTTTTGCATTTGTGTTTCTGATGACTTGATGTAACAGAGGATTTTAGAACTGTGGCTCTGCCCAAGTTATCTGTATTACTCAGTCCATGTTGGAGCATTAGCCAAACATGCAGGAATAGGATGCAAGTAACCAGTTCTTTCAGAGATGGGAAGGAGATTGCTGCTGACTCCTCTGACTGCATCAGAAGCCCAAGAGAAACTGTCATTTTTTTATTTGAAAGGAAAAGTTGAAGGGTCAAAACATAACACCTGATCCAAGGGTTTTTAATGGCTACCTATGATTAGATTTGGAATAAAGACTTTGATCTGAATGCAAACTTAATGTAGGACAGTGCCTTCTAGCATTCTTCAGGTCCCCTTTTTCTGAGAAAGCAATTAATGAGGACATGTAGGGACAGATGTCATGGCTAAACGGGGGAGCCCATTGTTTAGGTTTTCAAAGACCTTGTGCTCAGAGGGAATAGGTATGACACTTTGTGACTTCTCTTTTGCATGTTTTCTTTTTAAAAACAGATTTCTGACATGTATCGCTAATACACCTATTGATAAATTTCTGCAGGAAAATTTCCTGCAAGTCTGTGCTGATGTAAATACGGAAAAAGGTGTTGAGGAGATAGTCTTCCCCTATAGAGACAAAGTCTAGACCATGGAAGGTTGAAGAAACATCTTTTAAATGAAAATAGGGCCTACTGCAGAGGCACTCAGTGACAGGGAAGCTGTTTTGCTACTGAAGTGCTAAAATAGAGAACCTGTGCTTTCAAAGTATGAAGCCGAGGATATTTTATTACTTCAAGTATCACAAATGAAAGATGCTGGAGGTGAATTTTCACCTGCTCTACCCCTTTTATTCCAGAGCAGACAAACATCCACAGTGCAGCTAGAGAAAGTAGCAGGAGAAAGATTGTATAGTCTGTTATATGGCAGGTCATAATATATATGCTTGTAGCAAGTTTGAAAAAGTCTGCTTTCACCTTGAACCCCTAGAAATGTCCTTGAAAGATTGGGGTGACATTTTTCTCTTAAGGTATTACAAGAAAGCAGCACTGGAGTGCTCTTATTCAGACTGGTAGTCTATTAAAACAGCAGTGCAAAGTTCTTTTCAACTGATCTAAAGAAGTATTAAGAAAGGTGTAGTGGGGGGGAGGTGTATTCATTTTTTTTTTTTTTTTTTTTTTTTTTTAATTTTCATTAACTCCTACCTATGTCAGAGATTTAAGATTGGGTTGGATCTATGACAGTGCTTTGCTTCTCTGGAATCTCCTTTTGCTGGCCTCTCCCACCTGTTTGTGCAGTGCTGTCTCTCACTTGCTTGGACAGTCTCACTGAAAAGGGAATCATATCCTAAGCAGAATTTTTTTTAAAATGTCAGATCTTGAAAAAAAAATTTGAAAATCACATTACAAGTGCTATGTAAATCCCTTGTAATTTAGTAGTGACTTTTAGGAGAAATCTGATGCTTCACATTCTGTACTGATTAATACATGTTCTTAGCATATCTCAAAGACATTTCAAAGGCTGGAATTTCATAGATCTTCAATAACTGCATAGTTCTTGTCCAGCCAGTTGAACTTCTGAAGAATTAATTTATTTGGAGGTTGAAATGTTTTTTCTATATCTCTCCCGCTAGCTTATGCTTCCATGCACTAAGGTGGAGAGGAACATACCTGCACTGTGTCTAAAAATAGGCTTTCTGGTTATCCAAATTCTACTGAGCACAAGATTAAGAACTGGAAGATATATAGGCATGGGCACATGTACCTGTGTAGAACACATTTAGTTGAAGGATGCTGGATGAAAGGAGCAGAGCAGTTGATGATCACTACTTTATCCAGTAGAGTTCAAACAGATTTCTGGGCGTTTCTTTTCTTCTTGCTGTTAATGTCACAGAATCAGGTCTTGCTCTCTCTTTACCTCCAAGATATGTTGAGGTCTTCCTGAGACCATCATGTCTGAAATCAGATCAAGAGAGTCCTCACTTGGCTGAAAACTTCTGTTTCCCTTGGATTTCTATGCTCAGTGGGGAAGAAAGTCTGTTAAAGCTGCACAATGCCCACCTTTTCAAGTCAGACTCTGGGGAGGCTTGTAGACATAGAGTGATTTCCAAGCAGTCTTCCCTCAAAATTAGAAAGCTGTGTCTTTCCACTCCTGAACCATTTTTAGTAAAATTAAAAGCATCAAAAAGAACAGGGGAAAAACCCAACCAACAAAATTGAAATCTTTCTTCCCTCTTTTGCGGAGTTGTCATGCCTTGATTGTAAATTAGAATTTTAGGACTTTAATGGGGAATGGAGCATTTGGCTGCCTCATTTCATCCTAAATCAGAAATAGCATAATAGAGTGGTTATTTTGCAAAGAAAAGAACAGGAACTACTGCCCAGAAAACTGCCAGGTTTCTCCTGTCTTTGCAGCCAAGCCCTTGGGCCCCTTTCATCTCAGCCCCTGCTATAATTGTAACACCTGCTCTGGAGTTACAGAGAGCTGAGCCGATAAAGGTGGTGGTTTGCAGACCTGAGCGCACTGGAGCGCCTGAGCTTTTTGGAAGGCCCTGCTTTCCCTGGCCCAAATCCAATACACCACTTAGACATCTGCTTAACTTTAAGCATGTGAGTATCCCCTTTGAAGTCCTATGTATATTGTTTTGCTGGACTGAGGTCAATGAGCTCAGTACCTTGCAGGATTGAGCTCCTGAATGTCAGATTTGATTAAATGCTCCCCTTTTCTTCCCCCCTCCTCCTCTCCTACCATGAAAGCCTGACCAGAGCTAAAACAGCCTCAGCAAAAATAAAAAAAGAAAAGAAAATATAAAAGAAAAGGCAGGCATCTGTTGGGAAGTGAGCCTGCCTCAGCTGTGGTAGCTTGGTTTTAAACTGTTGCAGATCTAACCAGAATAAAAGCAAAGCAAAAAATTCGATTGGAGGTCTGGTTAAAAATTAAACCATCTACACTTTCCTAAGGGAGCTGGAGAATCTCAGCTAGAAGTGACAGTAGTCATGATCGTGCTGCCTTTTTCTCCTTAAACTCTTGGTGCTCTTGCTTCACAGGTACGACTGTGTGTTATCTAAGTGCCCCCTGTTAATTGTCATCCTGTTTCTGGTTTTTTTCCATGTGGCTCCAAAACGCGCTCTTCACCAGTGGAAAGGACCGTGCTCTCTCTCCCCCAGTCTGTTCCTTGTCAATTCGCATCAGTTTAAGGTCAGGAAAGCTAACGGGGAACAAGGCGCTGCAGCATTTGAACTCAACCTTGCCTTCCCAAGGAACAAACTGACAATTAGTACAGGGATCAGCATCAAAAAAGAGCAACCCAGCGTGAAGCCTGTCTAATTAGTCATATGAACGGAGGGCTTCCCCTCCACTTCCTCAGGAACACATGCCTGTCAGATCTGATACAAAGAGACTTCTCTCCCTAACATAATACTGAAATTAGGTTGAGAACAGGTAGCCCTGCTTGTTTAAGCAACAGGAGGCTTAGCTAGGGCATCGATTTGCACACCCGTATCCCCAGTTTCAGCCTCCTTACGACCATGTGCTTGGCAAGTGACTGCAGGATGTTTCCTTCCTTGCAAAACAGAGGGGGAAAAAGAAAGAAAGAGTTGATCATGTTGCTAATCTTCTCGATTTAATAACACTTCTTGTTTAGATGGAAAAATGAGCAAGGGGAAAAATTAGAGATGAAAGCTGAATGACAGTCTCCTAATCTCAGAGAATTGTGCTGGTTGAGAGACTCCATGTGTCTGATTTTTTTTTCTTTATGAACCAAGCATGCCTTGATCCCCTACAATATGAAAGACAAAATAAGTATAACTTAAAACTTTGATTACTGCTAATTTTGCTGTAGGATTTGGATAGTGGATAAAAGCTTGAAATTAAGATCCTGTTGCATTCAGTCTCTGATGAAGGTAGTAACCAAAGCTCATGCAGACTAACAGCTTGTCTAGACAGAGACACAAAGAAAAGGAACAAGGCAAATTAACCAGAAGTGTATTTTCTATGATTAATTTAAATTCCCAAGTTGAACTCCTAACTCAAGAGTTGAAAAGTCCTTCATCTTATTCTGTGATTCTGTTGAATTTACTTTGTAAATGAAGAAAATTAGATTAAATAAAACCGCTTTTACCATGTCCTGAAACTTTTCTGATGTGGGCTGCAGAATGTATGTGGCATGCTAGCAATTCTGAATTTTCATTTTGTTCTTGAACATAAGGTATGTTTTATAGTGCTTTGGCTTATTTCTGAAAGGAAAAAGGAATAAGCTACTTGGATATATAGAACTTTCGCATCAAGGTAAAGAAACATCTGCATAGGGGCTACATGCAAAGAATAAGGAAAGAAGACACATATCTCCATCACTGCCACAGTTTAGTCAGTGCATCTGCTGTGTTTTTATGATGGTGATGTGTTGCAACAAGTTCCTCAGCAGTAGTTTCCATACAGACCATAGCCTAGACTGAGCTTGCTTCTCTCTCTCTCTTTCCTTTCTCCAAAGTGCTTTATGCCTCAGCTTCGCTGATACATCTGTCCTTTCAGACAAACTCTCTGCTCCTTCTGTAGGGGCTGCCAAACAGCCATCAGAAGGCTTTGCTCCCTCAAGGTACATAAGGCTGCCTGTTTCTGACAGGGAGATGACAGCTGCATGTCCAGGTTTGGATTCCTGGCAGGGCAGGAGAACACCAGTACCAGTTCAGGCATCTGTATTCAGGTTGCTCCTTTGTTTATATACCAAAAAAGGAACACAGATGTTTTTTATTTCATATAATGCTGGCCTGAGTCTTGGGAGACATACATACACTTCCTACCATGCCATTTACCTTCTGGTGCTTCAGGGGACAAAGCTGGAACAGTTTATGTAGTTCTTCCTGTCCTATCTATCATGATCATACACTTATTTGCAAAGAACTTCAGTTGTCCGACTGAAAAGTGTGAAAGAAGGTCTTTTCATCATTAGTTATTGTTATTAACGCAGAAGCATGGGCAGCCCTCGCTTGAGCTAAGTGTGGGCTCATGAGGAGCACCACTGTGCCCAAGCAGAAATGCCCAGGACCTGACTCTGTGATTCAGTTCTTTGTTTCCCCATGCACCAGGGTGTGCATGTGTGCATGTCAGTTCCTCTGATACACTGATTCAGAAGTAATGCCACATGCCTGCCAGGGAAGCTGCATCTCCCCAGTATTCAAAAAGTGCTCTCTGCTTTGTTCATGCAGATGTTCCATGTATTCATTAACTGAAATCAGATATTGTTGCTTTTAGAAGCTTGTATTTGAATAGACACTTGGTGGCACACTTTCTCTGGACAGTGCTGTGGGAATACTTAGCTCTTTTGCTAGAGACCCTTTTTGTTATTTTTCCTTGTCCTTGGCATGGTGTGTTCGTTCAGGCTGCCAGCCTTGTCCTCTGACTTTTGCAGGTTACCTGGAGAGGATGAGCAGGTGCTTTTACAAAACAAACAAACAAACCATTTCCCCACAGATCCCTTTCTAGTTCCCAGGAAGAGAAGAATATTGACAGACAGAGTTTTCTGCAAGTTTTGATGACCACCTGTGTGGTTCCATCTCAGCTGAATTTCCCTGTAGTCTGTGAGTGGTGGAAACAAAAAGTCCCGCTCTCATGCATTTCCTGGGCATTCCTTCCTGCTCCTGCAGAGCTGCTTTCTAGAGGGTACAGTACTCTTCAGTATTCACATATACTCAACAAAACACCAGCATTTGCTTTAGCTAGTCTTAGACACATATTTCTGTCACACTCACACATAAGGAGGAATCTCACTGTATCAAAAAAAGTATTTGTACAAGTAGTAAGAAGATAAGTGCTTTTTGATCTTTCCTCATAAAAATATTTGTGGCTCATAAATAGTATTTACCCCGCTGCCCATCTCATATGAGTTCTTGCCTAAAACTATTGCTCAGCCATAAAGCTGACTTTTGCTTCCAGCAGAGTTCAGAGGTGTGAGCTGGCTAATACAGGTGCCATCTCTCTGTGAATATGCATTGCTGGATCACTAAAAGAAGAATTGTGTGTACATTGCCCTGAAATTTTACAGTTTTACATGATGCACTGTTGCCTTCCTGTGCTTGACGAAACATTGGTTGAAATGTGGAAAAAGTATAGGCAGTACCCAAGGTCTATTGAACTTACAGCTCTGATCATCATTCCTTCAGGCTGCTTCTAGCAGCTGATATTTCAGGGATGCAATGGACTGCATAGAGCTGGGTGTGATGAAACAGCAGTAAAGGACTCTGGCAAAATCCACTGCCATTAGAGCACAAATGTGGAGAAATGGCCATATTGTAAAGTGTTTCATATATTTACTCATGGACAAGAACTGAAGGGGAAGGGAAAGAACAAATGGACAGTATTATGTTACATATCAAAGATATCTGTCACATGATGAATGGGTAACTAGTTCCCTGTTGTTTTATCTGCAGTTACCCCAGCCCTGCAAGTAGTATTTTAATTAACAGGATAGTAGTCCAAAGCAGTCTTTGCTTATCTGCTCACTCTCCTTACTCGGTGTATTACAGCATTTACTGTTCTGCAAAGCTCTGAGAATTTCTGTGAGGAGGAAAAGAAACAGCAGATTTGGTTCCCAAATGCTCCAAAGCTCCATTTAAAACCAGAGAGTGAGTAAAGGCTTCCCATCGCTCACATGAGAAGGTTTCAGATGATATAATAGTGTCTTTTTCATCCTTTACAGCTCTGGTTCAGGTCTGTTAGCCATTTCAGCAGTGTCCCTCTGAGGGAGCGTTAGCAATTCTGCTGCTGCTGACTCACAAAAGGCTCCACTTCCTTGACACATCACAGTGACTGCAAAGAAAGCCCTTCTCCATGTGAGCCATGCAACAGCCCAGCCTGGTTCTTGTTATGTTCCTCTCCATCCCACTGTACTTCTGCATGGATGCAGTACCCACCCAACTGGGGTCACGTCTGCTGCTAACAATCTGACGACATATTAGATAATTTATATGGGTTTCCTCACTGCTGCCAAGGGCAAAATATTCCCACATATACCGGGTTTTGTTATCTTTTTTTTTTTTAAACCAGATGTGGGTCAGGCTGCAAAAGCAGGGAAAGTTCCTGAAGTATTGTGTGTTTAACACTGCCTGGTCTGCTCCCCAGAAGCATAGGATATGAAACAATGGGGAAGGAACAGTCAGGATTTTCCCCCTTGGCATGTCTGATGGGTCTTACACTTCTTTGTTTCTTCCTATACTCACCTGATGAGGATGCTGTGCAATTTACTGTTGCTCTCTCTTTTAATTGAGGGAGGTCTAATCTAATGATTCACCTGCAGGACCTTCACCTTCAAGACTGAGCGCATGGACAGTTTGGAAGATGTCTTAATGTCTCTCACAGAGTTTTTGACCCCAGAGCACTGTCTTTGTTCATGTAACACAAAACAGGTATGGGTCATTGTTGTGATATTACCATGAGGGAGCGATGTTTGTTTCCTATTTCTCAAAACTGTTCTCCTTTAAGGAAACAAGACTGAAACAATTCTGCCCATCCCACCCCTTCTCCAACAAAACTTCTGAACTACTTGGGTGATTTCAATTCAGTTTGGAAACAAGGACAGGTTGTCAACAATTTTCAATGTCTACTTGTTTTATGACTATAGACAGACTGATATATGAGGCCAGAATTCTCTTCATACTTCTATTCATGGAAGAATTACAGCACAACTTGATTCTCTTATTAGAAAATTATTGACATAGCAAACTTTATCACAAGACACACATAAATCCATGGGTGACCAGCCTTCATAGGTTCTGCTGCTTTCTACTACTTATTTATGTCCCCTCCAATACATGCAATGGAGAAACTGTACCTAAATTTGCACATACTGCTGCTCCACCACATCCCAGAGGAATAGCCTGGTTCCCAGCAAAAGGAGCATGGGGTAGATGTACCAGCAATCTTGCTCCTTGAGTCTCAGCAACTGGTCTGGTTTCCCAACCCATGGAGTTTTGCAAGCTCTGATATGTTCTTCCTTTGATTACACAGGTTTCATTTGTTATGTTAAGCTCCTGTTAATAAAAGCAAACCAACCAACAAAAACCCAAGCCAACAAAGCAAAAAAAAAAAAGGTAAATTCAAATGATACCAGAGAAGGCAAAGTTAACTTTAGTTGTTTTGTGTGTGCTACTATCTCATATCTAATAGTTTATACCTTTTCCAGTCCCTAGCATGTGGATGACTAAATGAGTTTGTTAGGAGCTTCACTGTAAGCTGTCAAAAAGGACCTCACCTAGACATGTCTTAAGCTATTTGGTATCAGTGGGGCACATGAATATCAAATCTGCTGAACAGATAGTAAATCTGTTTTCTGTCTTTCGTCTTAAGAAGGGAACCCAGCTTTTGTAAAATCTGGGTTCCATATGCAGAGCCAGCTATGAAGTCTTTCCTTTCACAGGAAAAGCCTGCACCAGTGTCCTCAAAGTCTCATCAGCTCTGTTATGCCTCTCATGTCCCTTCCTTCCCCCCCCAGGAGATTCAAAGTACCAGGGCTTTGGTCAGGCATGCCTTTTCTTTACTAGAGACAGATGGTGATAAGTAGGTTTCACATCCCCACTACCTGGTAATAAAGAATCACATTGAAGAACCAAGGTGAAGAGCCTAGCAAGGAACTGCAGCTTCTGGTGTCAGTTGTATGAGTCAACAAAGATGATGTGAACAGGTTATAAACAGCCTATTAATATAATTCACTTATAGTTTGGCTGCAAAAGTTTGTTACAATCCTTCCTCTGATTTATGGCTTTGAGGGGAGGTTATTTTAAGATATCAAGAACTAAGTTCAGGAATATGGTTAACTGATGAAATTACCCTGTCTTTGCTAGATGGTGCATGTTTCCTGTGGATAGCTGGGCCAAGTTCACCAGTAACTGTGTGTTAGCAAAGATCCATCTAAATAGTAGCTTAAGAAAGTATAACAGTGGTGCACCACAGGAGGAACACTGCAGAATGATCTCTGTTTAGTAACTCCTCTGGGTCTGGGACTGAATGTGACAACGTTTCAGCTTTATGTCAACATTTATGTGCTCTGAAAAAGAGCTGGCATTTCACAGCAGAAACTGCTTTTCTTTAAAATAATAATAATAAAAAAAATCTAAAGTAAAATGAGAACCAAAGTGAGTTACAGATGTCAAGGACTGTAGGCTGCCAGTGATGACATGAGATAGCATTCAGATGACTTAGGCAGTGTGTGAATAAACTGAAAATTCTTTTGTTGAAAAAAAGACAGGAAAAAGAAAAGATGGTTTTCACTTCCTCTCTTTCTCTAATGTACAACCTTCCTTCTCTACCTCTGAGCTCATGCATCTCTCCCTTACATGTTTCAGATGCACTCAGAAGTTGGTTCTTTTTGGTTCTTGATTTTCTATGAAAGCCCTCTCGTTTCCATGACAGCTGGTTCTCTGGATTTCAACATGGTGCATCTTGAAGAATGCACATTTGTGTTAACAGAACAAAACCAGGATAAGAGACATGGATACATTTGAGATCCCACTCTGTGCTAAGTGGCTGCATCTCCAGTCCCACCATTGCTACCATTTACACCACCACTGGTGGGACAAGTGCATGCTCCTCCTTCCACCATCACCACCATGGAAAGTACAATAGACACAAATTTTAAGGCAAAAGAGCAAGGTCCAGAAATAGATAATAAATAATGAGGTTAAAATGTTATTCAAAACTGTATATACTCAATTTTTAGTAGAGAAGGCCAGCAAAGTAATGGTGACCATTGTATTGTGCTTGTGACTGGTCTGCACCCATTCAGTTCTCCAGTGCTCAGGTCACACATTAGAAAAGGATCAGTCACTGTAGATTAGCAGATGTCATCCATTTTAGTGACAGCAGAACTAAGTAATACTCCTTTTTCTGCAGCAGTCAGTAGTATCTCTAAAGACATTTCCAAATTCAATTGCTGATGGGTTAATTCCTCTTCTCTTATATCATGCTGCAGACTGGACAGCTGCCTCAGCTGGTGTCTGAATCCTCAACAAAGAAGAGGTCAGCAAAACTATTTTTCAACATTTAGCAGAAATCTACTGAAACTGTCAATTTTAGAAAGCTGATGGCAAGTTGTTTGACAGATGCCAAGTGGTAAGAGCCCAAATATACTATTGGGAATGTTTATTTGTGGGCATAATCTCCCCTGTCAAACTGAAGAAAAGGAAACCATGCAGGTTACAGATATTAAGTGACAGATTTCATGCAGTCTTTCTTTCACTGGAAACGTGAGCGCATGTTAAACATAGAAGTGCTCTTCCCAATCCCTAGGAACCCATCAGTGCAAAAGGCACACAACCCTTTGAAACTCAACTGAGAAAGTAAAGGGTTTAAGTATTGGTTGTTTTGCTAACAAAAATATTTTAAAACCTTTCTGAAAACAGACCTAATTGAATATGATTGTGTCATTAACTGTTGGTGGGTAGGAAGGTCAGGTTTAAAAATAGACTTTATTTTCTTTGTGGAAGCTCAGAGAGAGTCTACAAATCAAGGTGCCTTCCCAAGTGCCCTGTTTTATAGGTAATACTGACAGCATCTCTCTCAGGTGGTGCTTTTAATCAGCAGACTGATGCCTTTTCTGCAGCAGGCTGGTATACCTCCACTTGGGTTTGGGCAAAGGAAAGCAGGAACACAGAGAGTTGCAGTTCTGGGCTAGAGTCTAAGACTAGTTAATTCTGACCTTGTGTTCTAGCTACCACATGGTACTGATCAAGGTCAGTTGTGGCATTGCCAAGGAAGGGTGGAGGCATCACCTGAGGTACAAAGCTGTCATTACAGCTGTAAAAGTTTAGCTGTGCTTAAGCCACTCTTTCTTCTTAGCATTTCCATCCCTGGAACTTAGCACTACATTTTTTCTGTCTCACTCTTAAACCTTTGGTCTTAGGTATTTTTCCAGTACCAAATATCCGATATGTCTATATGTCTGTTTATTTTGCCAGAATTAACTTTGGGTTTCCCTTTTTGACATAAAACACCTGTTATAAAGCATTCACTAAACTATGTCCCAACTTTCCCCCTCTTATCCCTTTTACAGCCTTACTGTACACCATTATCTTTCTTTTATGGTGCCAGCCTTGGTTTTACTATCTGCTTAGTAAATCCACATAATTTATTCTAATAGGATAAAGGGAATTTTCTCTTCAATTCTCATTTATTCTAGGCCTTGTTAGGGGATCTATGCTAATCACAGTTAATAGTTTTAGTATTTTGCACACTCTATAATGGTGAATATCACTTTCCACATGATCACTTACATCCAAGTGTTTCAAACCTGAGAGACAAGGTTTGTCTTGGCACTGGCACCCAAAGCATTCCTGGTGTTAGAAAGAAAAAAAATTAAAATTCTTGTACTGTACTTTGGTTACTGTCTTTGAAGTTGAAAGATGCAGGGTTCTGTATTCCATACTTGCTCAAGAGTTTCAGTAACAGAAAAAGGGATGTGAACTCAGGTGTATGAAAAGGGATGATGCCATAGAGTTTTAGAGAGGACCCATTCATTTCAGCTTCTGCAAGACCTAAGCTCTTGATCAAATCCTTAATTTGCCAAAAAAGTGACAATGTAAAATATATTCCTTAACTTGAAATATACTATTTTAACCTGTTTAAAATAATAATTTCCACTATCGGAAAAAATGTTTCAGTTAATGAAATGGGCTTTTTTATTTGATTTTTTTTTTCCTTTGAAATCCATGTACAGATGGAATGAAAGTCTATGACTTCAGGCTGGTTTTCATCACAAAAATATCCCTTAAAGAAAAAAAGACAAAATGTTTAACTTGAAATTTAAGAGATGACCATGGAGGCAAAATAAGTCGCCCCCAGTCCTCAGCAGTGGTTATGGGGGTACACAAGGAGGCTAATCAAACTCTAGTGTAACACAGGGCTGCCTTGGCTACTAATCATCAACTGTGATGTGGCAGGATTTGGGTACACTGGGTAACTATGGACAGAGAGAAAGGCCAAATCCTGGTCCAAAGTCCTTGCAGTATCCTAGCAGGCAGAATCAGGGCAGTGGTGAATGGAGGAAGAGTGAGCTGTTTTTCCACTGATGGTCACCTTGCACAAGAGGAATCTCTCCAGCCCGGCAGTAACTGGTGAAGTTCCCTGAGGCCCAGTATTTGGGCCAGTCATGTTTAATATCTCTGTTGATGATCTGGACAAGGGGTTGAGTGCACCCTCAAGTAAGTTCGAAGTTGGGCAGGAGAGTTGATATGCTGCAGGGTGGGAAGGTTCTGCAGAGGGATCTAAACAGACTGGATCAGTGGGCTGAGGCTCAATAATGCAAAGCGCTGGCTCCTGTGCTTGGTTTACAACAAAAACCCATGCAGCACTACAAACCCGGGGAGGAGCAGCTGGAAAGCTGCCCAGCAGAAGGGAACTGGGGTGCTGGTCAACAGCCAGCAGAGTGCCCAGTTATCCTGGCTTGTATAAAAAAAAAGGTGTGACCATCAGGACCAGAGGAGTGATTTTCCCTCTGTACTCACCACTGGTATTGTGGCCAGTTCTGGGCCCTTCACTACAAGAAAAACATTGGGGTGCTGGAGCATATCCAGAGAAGGGCAACAAAGCTGGTGCAGATTCTACAGAGAGTAAATCACATGAGACAAGTGGAGGCTCAGGGGTGACTTTATCACTCCCTCCAACAGCCTGACAGGAGGCTGTAGCAAGGTGTCTCTTCTCCCAGGCAGCCAGTGACAGGACAGGAGGACATAGCATCAAGATGCACCACAAGAGGTTCAATTTGGGCATCGGG
The DNA here is from genome assembly GCA_039654755.1 of Calcarius lapponicus. NCBI lineage: Eukaryota > Metazoa > Chordata > Aves > Passeriformes > Fringillidae > Calcarius > Calcarius lapponicus. Next base: position 70,776,831 of record CM077464.1, read on the forward strand.
AGGAATTTTTTTCATGGAAGGGGTTGACAAGCATTGGAATGGACTGCAAGGTAGTGGAGGCACCATCCCTGAAAGTATTCAAGAAATGACTGGAAATGGGACATAGTGCTATGGTTTAGGTGACCAGGTGGTGATCAGTCAAAGGTTGGACTTGATGATTTTGGAGGTCTCTTCCAACCTAAATGATTTTATATTTTTTAAGGCTCCCCATTTATGTCACTAATGCTGGGACAAAAGAGGGCACTGGAATGCAAATGTAGTTCAGTCCTGGTGTAACCAAAGATCATCTAACTAAAAGCCCAGTAAATCTAACTTTTCTGTTACAGAAAAAAAATAGGGCGCATGATAGATAATAAATGTTGCCTCTTTTTTTTGTTGGAAAGGAGCTGTTCTCACACTTTTAAAATTCCCCTTATTTTTATCTCTGAGATATCCAATGTACATGACTTATACCCATTTATGAACTATATCTATGATTGTATTTCTTCAGCACAAGCAGCAAAGTATTATCCGATTAGTTAAGTTTCATTTGTGTTCCATAGTAACAGCAGAAACAATTCTGTCAAATTTTGTTAACCTTTCCTGTATCTCAAAAAACCCAGCCCAACCTGGTACTCTGCAAGAATGCTTGAGGTTAACACATGACTTGCTCTTGTCTAGCTATATTTTAGACTGCCAGATTTGAGCACTACAAGCACTACAAAGGTTCTTCATTAGCACAAACTACACACTCGCTTATATTTAATATAAACTGTTATAATCTCATGTCTTTCATAAGGCAATATTAATTTCTATGTCCCCCAGAAGCCTAATTGATTTGTTTTTTCATTACTACACTTATTATTGGTGAAGGTATTAAGACCAACCATGAATACTGTACTATGGTCAACAATAAGTTAAGCTCTAAAACCAGCCAAAAATTCCTGGTAAGGCTGAATTGAAATATTGGTTCAAGCTCTTCTCTGATCCTCTGATCCATGCTAAATGAACTGTTAACTTTAAAGGGGCCATAATTTCACCTCTGATCACCTGAAAGCTGATGGCAACCTACTTGGCTTGTAGCCACTTTTCATGGTGCAAATTCCAGGTTGATTGGTTTCCTCACTTTGATATGACTAATGGAAGCAAGCTGGCTTCTCCTGCAAACCCGTGCAGGCAGGGCAGGAAGTGCTTACCTCGTAGGGTTGTCTTCACACTGCTGAAATGAAAACCCCCTCGGTGTCAGCCTTCCAGCAAAGTGTATGCTGGGAGTTACACAAACTGGTGAACTGTTTTCCCCCAGTGTTATTTATGACCACATTATTTCAAATAAGCTTAGTTTTGCTCTGTGAGCTTAGCTGTTGCCAGATAAATCAGTGGTATGTTATGGGTACTGAAATATGTTATTCAAACCCTAATCCCGAATGCTTTCGAAACTGCAGGCTTAAAAAAAAAATCCTTTTTATGCCAGAACACCCCGAGTTCTGTTCCCCATACTGTTAAAATAAGCAAAAGCAATGCCTTTCACCATGCCACAGTGTGGGAATGCTTCTCCCTCCATCCTTACCATGCGGATATAAGCCAGAAATATCTGGTGTTTGCAGTGCCTGGTGGGTCCAGCAGCAGGATCCTCTCTTCACCCGCTGGGTTTCTGTGATCATGGCTGTGAGACTTCAGGCAGCAGAAGGCTGCTGGAGCAGCCCTTCAGTGGCAGCAGCGTTGCTCCCAGACCGTATCACACACTCTGTTACAAGCTCTGCATGAGCCGGGAGAGTTGTAAACCACAGCGCTTCTTCTCACTTCCCAAGCTCACCAGGCCAGAAATTAAACCTCCTTTTTTCTGTGTTCACCTTACTCCTCCTTGTTTTCTATCTCTTAATTTTCCTTTTCTTTTCCTTTATTCTTTAATAATGACCATTTTTCTTTACACCTACCAGGAGAGGTGGACAAAAATTACAGACACATCACTGAGCAAAAATGGAAAAAGCACCACTACTGAAGTTTTTGGGAAGTGGCTGATAGCCTTCTTTTAATGCTTTCCACCTCTGGCCTTCAAAGCAAAACCCGTTTTCTTTATTCGTTGTCTTAGGGCGTATTCTACTGCTGTATGTTCACAGAGGGAAAATATGCAGAGATCAGCAGTTTCAAAGGCAGTCTCTAATTTTAGGTCCTTAGCTTTGGATATTTTGGGACAGAACTTTGGACACAACAAAAAAAATTGCAAGGAACTATAAATCTAGATGAAGTAAGTAACACCCAAGATATCTTGAACAGGAGACCCCAAACCAGACTCTTCTATTAAAAAAAAAAAAAAAAAAAAAAAAAAAAAAAAAAAAAAAGAAAAGAAAAAGTTTTAACATTTACCAGAAAGGTTTTTTCTTAGTTGTTGAGGTTTCTATTCTTCCCAGCACTTCCCACTATTCCTATTTTCATATTGCCATTACAGGCAACTCTGAAACTCTCCTACCAATCCAAGGGCTGCAAAAGTCAAGAGAAAAATTTGCCCTTTCTCATAAATGTGCATATGATCATCTTTAGGGCTGTATAAAGTCTGATGATTTTTTTAACCAAAAAATGCTCCTTAAGACTTTTTTTACTTAGCTGAAATTGTTCTAAATATTTCTAAAATGCCAATGTATTGTTTATTAGTATTCCTTAAATGGGCAATTTTCAACATACAGCAAATAAATTAGCTATTTAAATCTCACTTGCTTAATAAAGCTCAAAAGTTCTGTTTTATTACTTTTTAATGAAAATTAAATATGAAATGAGGAAAAAGACAAAAAAGACCTGAAAGAAAATGAAAAAAAAAAAAGCCGTTCACTTAAAATATCTTTCACAGATACAAGAAAAAGAGAAGAAATAAATTTTGTTTCAGGAGCTTGAGGAACATTTTCCAAGCTATTCAACTGCACAATCAAGTCACACACTAGCCAGAGATTTACTTTAACCAACAAACAGTGTAAGGGACAGCTTTCCTGAAGACTGCAAGCCCAAAATTTCGGGTGGATCACTGTACCTGATCAAAGGAGAGTGAGCCATCACGTCCTTGCAGCCTGCCAGGAACTGCATCTTGACTTCCACCATCAAGGTGAAAGTAAAGAAGAACCTCCATCCTATCTCAAGGACAGACAAATAGACAGGCATACATAGACCCATCAGGATATCTCAAGTCCAGTGAGACTTCAAAAGTCAGGAACTAGAAAAGATTTTTCCAATGCTCCAGCAAACTGCTTCCATATCATTGGCATGAATTTTTTATGTCTTTAAAATTAGTACTGAAATAAAGTCTTGTTTTCCACTAAAGTTTTGGTCCAAAGCAGTGGTTTCAGCTTACAGTAAATCTTGTGCTGTGGCAGACCATGGGTTTCTTGTATTGTTTCATGGAAGGCAACTAAGAAAAGCACCACTGGGCAAGTTTAAGTGTACGGTACTGCAGATGTATGTATGTGTATAGAAAAGCATACACACAAGCACATTTTGTTCATCTTGAATAACATTCCCATCTGCTAAGTCAACAAGTCACATTTTATGATTTATAAAATTTTGAAGCATTCTCAAATGCTTTGTGAGTAAAGAAATTAATAAGTTTTTGTGTAAAGAAACCAGACAAACAGATTCTGTTCCAAGCCATTGAAATGTAGTTCTCTCCAATGAAAAAGCTGGACAGACAATTCTGTGTTCTCTGTTGTCTTTCTTAAGACCTGTGAAGGAGCTTTTCTAAACTTATCTTTCCTCTCTAACATGCCAGTCTTTCTGCTTAATTCTGACAATTAATATTTCCTCTAACTCTGCAAAACAGGTGGAAGGGCTCCTAAGGACTTTGATCTGAAATTGAGCACAAAATGGTTGTATAAAAATAGAGCATTAAAGATGTGGCTTTTCATCACACTTCAGACTATTGATTTAAGCCCCAAAATCCAAAGCTGGTGCTTGGTCCCTTCAAGACTGGTGTGCAGTGCATAGGTCCTGGCACTTCTGGCTGTTTGGGGGGATGACTCGTTTTGCTTTAGTTTTTAAGTAAGTGATGTTGGGAAAGACGAGCAAGACAAACTTGTGTGTTAATTATTTATATGTGTACACCTTTAAAAAACCACAAAGGCTCATGATTTTTGGTACGTGTGACATGACAGGAGGGCGAGGTTGATGAATGGACGAATAGAGTCAGGAAGGCCCTGCTGCCTCTGCCTAGCCCATCCCGCCGCGGAGAGCCCAGCCTTCCCCTCCGGTCCAGGACTGACTCTTTTGGGGCAGGATGTCCCGCTGGCCGGCCGCCGTGGAGCATCGACTTCCCGGGGCAGCAAGAGCCTGTCCCGCCGCGGGGAGGGAGGCTCACAGTCCCCACGCCCCCTGGGGCAGGAACGGCACCGGCGGCTGCGAACCCACTTACCCCATGACAAAGATTTTGCAATATTGGAATTAAATTATCACATACGAAGTCGTGTATTCCTTGGTGGTGCTTCAAATTATAGCTGCAGAGCGTTAGGAGTTCAAGCCCTTAGTGAAAATTTCGTCAGCTTTCAGTGACAGTTTTAAACCGAAAAAAATAATCTGTGGAGTACCCAAATTCGGATATTTATTTTTAGTAAAAATGTCATCGCTGTCATTAAACATAAACTTTAGATTTATACGGAAAATAGTGTATTTTCTGCACGTGAAGGGACATTAAAATCTAAATGTGTCCGGCTGATACGATGATATGTGAGAACTAGATGATCTCCCAAGCTATGCCACACACAAACCACGCTCTACACACACAGCGTGGCACGTTGGAATAGGTGCCTCTGGATGCGCTTATCCTGGCGCCTCCGCAGCGGCTGTGCGTGAGCTTGCACCGCAAACAGCTTTGCCACACGGCTCTGGGTCGGGAAGGATGTGTTTAATGATCCTCCTGGCTGCGAGACCTCCTGCGTGTGCATCTGTCCGTGCGTCCGTGTGTCTGTGTTGAGTTGCGCCCGGCTGTTCGCGCTCTCCGCGGACAAAGACATCTCCCGTTCAGGAGATGCGGCTGCCCGCAAAGTGTGAATAATTTTCAGCGAGGAGTTACACTAAATGGGAAAGCTTTTAGCACATTATCCACTGGCAATTGGACTATAATCTAATTGTCAGCCCTCGGATCTTAATAGAGCCTTTCTCTTTCCACCATTGGATTTGCATCTGGGAGACGCCTAATAGGTTTAAAATGCCTCGCAGTTTGCTCCAATAAGCCACCTTCTCGCTGTAGGTGACATTGAGATGTTTTTGTTGTGAAATTGGATCTCAGGTAGCCGGGCTTCTGCCTTGCTGGCGCGGCTCTTTCCGTGGAGGGGAGAGCATGGAGCGGCGGCAGGGGGGCGATGTCCCCGCCGCAGCAGGAGCGCCGGGAGCGGGGGCTGCTCCTAAATCGGGGAGCGCAAAGAGAGGGGCAATCCGGCGGACAGAGCTGTAGAATTACATGCAGCGGAGACAAAAAAGCTCTTGAAAGCAGGCTGATGATCTCCTGAGGTTGAAGGAGCAGAGCCAGAGCCGGGTAGCGCTATAGCATGGCTTTGTAAAGTAGAGATGCTCTCGCAAGGCGCGAACGGGGCGAGCCGGAGACCCTGCTCGAGCGAATAAACACCATTCTTTATGCTGGAAAAACTGTTTTTATCTACAGGGGTGAAAAATAAGAAAGAGCAAAAGAATTTAACTCTTCCCTCCCGAGGCAGGAATGAACCCAACGCCAAAGCAGCGCTGTAGGTTACCTTGGAGAGGGGCTGCGGGCTGGAGGGTCAGACACACGCCCCGGGCAGCCCCGGGCCAGCCGCGCTCGGGGCCGGACGGCGGCACGGAGAGTCTCGGCAGCGGCACCCCGCACCCGTGGGCTCCTAATTGAAGGGAAACGCGCTCCTTGCCCTCCGCACAGGCTACGGATCCTGAGGGGAGACGGGGAAGTAACGGAGGAGGAGGGATGGAGGCAAATGCCAGGTTTTCCCGAGGGACACCGTGAGAAGAGCGGGTGTCAGCTCGGCTCGGTGCCGGGCCCGTTTTCGGGGCGCAGCCCCGCACAGGTTTGCCTCTGCCGCGTGAATTGTGCGGCGTGGGGGCTTTTGCGGGAACCAAAGGAAAAAAAAAAAAAAAAAAAAGAGTAAAAGGGCAGCGGCCCCTCATCACTACGCGAAAGAGTTGTTTAAAACCCGAGCGTGGTTCCCCGGCCGGGGTGCGCCCCTCTCCGCACACCCTGCCCGCCCGCGGGCCTGCGCGGCCGCGCAGCGCCGGGGCTTTTGTCGCCCAGGCGAAGGAGCACCTGAAACCATCCCTCTGGACCCTGGGCTGCTCGGCGGGTTTCTGCGGGTTCTCTGTCCCTCGTGTGTCGTTCCCGTCGTGATTTTGTGTAGGTGAGGAAAGGGCCGGGAAGAAGCGGTGCTCATGGTTTTCACGGATTCGAGCTTTCTCCTGGGTTCGTCAGGGATCAGAGAGGGGTTTCGGAGGCGGGCTGCAAGCTCCCTGTTTGAAACCTGACGGCGAAACTGAGACCTAATCCCGATTAAAGCTGGGAACCGAACGAGCGAGATGAGGTGTGCAGCGATTACCGCGCTCTGCTTTTTGCTGGTGCACAAGAGAGTAAGGAGCTTTTTAGGCAAAGGAAAATGGGGGGGGGGGGGGGGGAAGTATTTTGAAAGAATAATGAAGTCTAATGAATGTCTCTGCCACAGGAGGCTGACACCAGCGACAAACACATGGATTTGCTAGATTAAAAACAAATCTGCAGCGTAGATTTCGTGTCCTTCATATACGGGTAAACAATAACGAAGGATTTAATTGAAACGGGTTCAAGCGAGGCAACCGCCCCGCTGGGGAGCAGCAGGGATGGTAACTCTGCCCTCGGGAGGGGGTCGGTGCAGCGGTGACAGCCGCTCTGTGCCTGGGCGCGGCAGCTCCGGTTCGCATCCCCTGGGAAGAGCGCGCGGACGTTTCTGAATACATCCACTTGGCTGGGGAAGCAGAGAGGCACCAAGAGCTTTGGGGTACTAGTGTATTCCCCTGCCACCCCCTGGTCTCTGGAAGCCGGCCCGTGGGCAGGCACGGCGAAGCAGCCCAGGGAAGCCGGGCTCTCACCCTTTCCGCGCTCGGGTTGCCTGATCCCTGTGTCTCCCCAGTTCGGCCCCGGCGGGGGAGGGAGCCGTAGCGAGGATTAGACGGCCGGAGTTGAGACCCATTCCCTGCCCACGGGGAAGGAGGGGGTGCTCTGGGCGTCTAGACAAGGCTCATTTCCTTATCGGAGGCGGAGCGAGGGGAAAAAACCCTAAAAAAAAATACAGATTCTCTTCGGATAGAGCGAAAAATTGCATGCCTTAACCAAGTAAAAGAAAAGCCATCCCGTGTGGACGGACCTGTTTAAAATAAAATAAAACGAAGCTCCTGGTTTCTTTCCTCCCCGGTTTTTTTAGCTCCAAGGTACGAGCAGAGACCTGCAAGCCCCCAGAGCCAGCTCCTCTCCCCGGGGGAAACCTCCTGCCCGGAGGTGACCGGCAGCCCCGTCTCAGCTCCACGGCCGCGGCCTCGGTTGCCCCTCGCCCGTCGCTGCGCTGCCCTCCGCGCCCGGGCGCGCCGTGCCCCGCTCACCGCGCAGCGCTTCCCCCGCTCGGCCGCGTCCTCCTCCCCGGGCCAAGGCAATGCCCGGCAGCCCCGCGGGACTGGGAATCCCGCGGCGAGGGAGAGCAGAAATCGGTCCGGAGCTGCCTCAGCTGCCTCAGCGGTGTTTCGCAGACGGACGCGCAGAAATATCCACAGTCACCCACCGCCCCTCTCCCCTCAGCCCCCATGGACCGGGGGCAGCCCCTGCTAGGGACACGTATGTTACGACCTCACTGCTGGGGGACGGAAAGAAGCAAAGGAAAAAGAGAGGTTGTTTTTGGTTTTTTTTTTCGGTTTTGGTTTATTTTTTTATTATTATTAAATTTTTTGGTTTGGGGGTTTTTTTTTGTTTTTTTTTTTTATTTTGGTTTGGTTTGGGTTTTTTTGGTAGGATGTGCGCTGTTACTTTGACAGGTTTCATTATCTTTACTTGCGCGGCGCGTACAGTAGGTAGGAAACCAAAGGAGACTTAGGCATCCCTGTTACCACCAGAGGAAAAGTGAAGCGGATAACTTCCCCGGCTGTTTGTACCCTCCTTTGTCTTTCTTTTCAGGCAGGCCGGACCCTGCTTTTCAGGTAGGGCCAAGGAGCGCAGGGCCGGGAGCTCGGCACCCCCGTCCCGCCGCCCCTCGCACGCCCGGAGGGGTCCCAGGAAAACCGGAGGGGTCGCGCAGGGAAACCGGACCCGTATTTGGCGGGATGTCCCTCGGGATGAAGTGGTAAAGTGTTGAGGGGACTTTTTGGTTTTGTTATTTGTTTAGTTTTGGGTTTTTTTAAAGATTGGTGTCGGCAGAACCTCTCGTCTCTGTTTCCCTGTGTCGAGCAAGAGGCGATGCTTGGTGAGCTGACCCTCCCGGCTCGCCGGCCGCGGGGCTGGCTGGGCTCTCCCCTTTCGCCCCTCTCCTCCCGCTAATGCCTGAGGCGAGACCGGGCCCCCAGACCGCTGTGGGCCACGCCGAAATCCTCTGCCAGACGCTTTAGGCTCTTCTAAATATGCACGTCCCGTTTGCGATAGATATTCTATCTGTTAGCAAATCCAGGTAGCAAAAGGGCAAACTGCAGTTGGTTCTCCCTGATCTCAAAGCGATAAAGCACTGTTTCGTCCTCCCCGCTCCACTGGCCGGGCGGGGTGACCCAAATAATTCTTTCTCCATAACAATTAATTAAGTGTAGTAGGAACGGGATTGACACCGGGTATGTATGGCTCTTGGCACGAGCCTGCATAATAAGAGTCCTTGGATGCTGTTCCAGGCTTAAAAGGTGGAACTTCATTGATAAAGTTGCATGTCCTCTTGTGAGTCGTTCTGGCGAGCAAATATCTTCAGTGATATTTTTATTTAAAGGGATGTTATTTAAACGCACCCGTTTTCTTTATTTAATATATTCATGAGAGTATGTTTACATGGTATGTGTCAAAGAGCACTGATGAGAAACTTACTTAAATCACCGCCTTGGAATAAGCTACTCGCTGGTACCATCAGCGCGTCCCGACTTTTTCTGTCTTATGTGCCTGACCAATACCATCTATTTCGGGGCAGCCGATGAAACGGATTTGAAGAAAACTGTGCAATCAGCGGCCCACGCACTGGTTGGGTTGGGAAGGGAAAGCTGCAAGGGTCTCACCTGGAGTCGGTGGGGGCGAGTACATGTCACCGGGATGACAGTATTTGGGATCCGGTGCAGGAAAACCAAGGGGACGATCAGCCTTAAGGAACATTCTGTCCCAGCAGAAAGCACACAACGACGAAAACGGCTGCTTTGAAAGCTGCGGTCTTTTAATATTTGAATGTAAAAGAGAAAATTGACACTCACACACACGCACCAGAAAAATTCACAATAACATTTCATCCCTTCAAGCGCCTCTCCGCCGTTTCTTGCCTCGGCAAAGCGAATAGCCTAGGGACCTTCCCGGGAGCATCCCTGGCCGCGCGGCCTGCCCCCTCCTTCCCGCCCGCGGGGCTCGGAGGAGCGGATGGCGCTGCCCGAACCGCAGCCGGGGCCCCGGCGGGGAGCGGGCTGGGGTGCCCAAAAGGGCAGCGGCTGCGGGGAGATGTCCCGAGGGCCGGCCGCCCCCTCCCCACCCTGCGGGCGGGCAGAGCCCTCCCCTCCCTCCTTCTGTCCGTCCCTCCTCCTCCTCCTGCTGCCGCCGCTGCTGCTGCTGCTGCCCGCCTCCGCCCCCTCCCCCGCGGCCGGGCCGGGCCGGGCCGGGGCCCTTGACGTGTCCCGGCGCCGATTGGCCGCCGGCCGATAGGATCTCCGCGGCCCCGCGTTAAGGCGGGGGAGCGCGCGGCGCCGGGAGCAGAGCGCTCCCGGTATCCCGGTCCGCCACCCCCGGCCGGTCCTGCCCCCCGCCCCGTCCCGTCCCGTCCGGGCAGCGCCGCAGCGAGCCGCGTCCCCGCGCAGTGGCCATGGAGTACACGCCGCCCCCCAAGCCGCAGCTCTCCTCGCGGGCCAACGCCTTCTCCATCGCCGCGCTCATGTCGAGCGGCAGCTCCAAGGACAAGGAGTCCCCCGAGAGCACCATCAAGCCGCTGGGTGAGTGGGGACGGGGGTGACCGCCGGTGTCCGTGGGGTCCGTCCGTCTGTCCTGTCCGCCCTGGCTCACCCTTATCAGCGCTCCGGCAGCCGGGCCGGGCAGCGGCGCGTCCCCCCTGGCCGAAGGTTTCCCCTGCAGAGGGGAAAGCAGCACCACCTAAGCCTGAAGGTTCAGTGCCTTCATCACCCACGGTCCTTTTTTAGGCTGTTTGTAGCACGAAGAGTTTCCTAAATTCCTCTAGTTTCAGTTATGCCTGTTATTTATCCAGCTTCGCCATTTGCAGAATAATCCCACACTCTAAGGTAGTTCAATTTCTCTTCGCTGACATGAAATGAATCTCTTAAACAGATATTGCAAATCCACCCTGGTTCTGAAGTGAACTTAGAGACTCTCCGTAGTCGTGGCTAGGCTTACAAGGGGTAGTAAAACTTGTGAGTAGAACTGAAAATCCCTTCACTCCACAGCTCCTCGATGTAGGCTCATATAGGCTGTTTTGCTCTACATAGACCGGGAGGAGTTTTTGAAAGCATTTGTGATTTTCGGGTAAGCGATTTCGCTCTATTCGGTTGCCTCGATTCAGAATCCTGAAAGCTTTTTAAAAACACGAACATCTTCCCTTCCTCCCCCTCCTCCAAGTTTCTGCGGTTTGTCATCCTTGCGTGTATCCAGGAGTTAGCAGAAAACTACAAAATATGTGTTAAGCTTTCAGGGCGCCAATGAACAGGATTACACTCAATCTTAAAAGAATTTAGAAAAGGCAGCTCCTCGGCGTCTGCTGCACCTAATCAACTGTCTCAAAAGATTTCACATAGTCTAGGGATTCATTGTGAACTTAAAACTTGTGTTGTAAGTCTGGGCGCTAATGTAGGCCGGGAGCGTTGCAGTATTCCCGGTCGGCGTATTTACATGGGTTTGTATTAAACTTTGTGTTAGTGGGGTTGGTTTGGTTTTTTGGTTTTGTTTTGTATTTTTCCTGAAAATGCTTATTTAATTTAACTTTTCTAAATTTTTTAACCCCTTCCCTCATGTCGTTCAACTAAAAATCGAAACGACTGCCCGTGACTCGGTCTTTATTAACTGGAGCTTTAGGCAAAAGATCCCTGGAGGGGCAGGGCGCGTTCGTGCTCCTCCCGTTCTTTGGCGCCGGGCGGCGGATCCGCCGCCGCATCCCGGTGCCGCATCGCGGGGCCGGGCAGAGCCCTCGCAGCCCTGCTCCCTCCCGGCCTCGCCTCCGGCGGAAACTCCCAAGGGAGCTGCTGAAGCGCCCGAAGCCTCCCGGCGCTGGCGGGGGCGGGCGGCCCGCGTCGGCAGCCGCTACTGAGCCCGCGTAGCTTGCGCGGCCGCACGCAGCTCCTCCGGAGCCTGTTTCACCAAAGGAGGGGGTTCAATGTCATCTAACCGGCTGGGAGAAAGGCAGACCCAGCTTTCCGGGAGGGTGAGCCCGTGCCCGCTGTTTAATTAGTGTTTGGGGTTCGCTTCCCCGCGAAGGAAGCGCGGAGCCTGCGCGGCCGCGCTCGGGCTCCTTCTGCTTTGCACTCTGTGCCAGAGGCGCGACCCGGGAGCAGCGTCCCGTGCTCCCCCAGCGTGACCCTGGCCCTCAGCAGCCCCTCGGCGCCCAAAGCTCCCGTTTTAATGAGAATTAGTGACCTTTCCGTGGAACCCCTCGGTTAGCGGGGGGGCAGCGCGCAGGGCTGGCTCTGCCCCGCCGTGCCCCGCGGAGCGGAGCGCGGTCGGGCGGCGGCGAGGCCGGGGCCGTGCTGCTCCTGCCGCCCCCCGGGCGTCCCTCCCGGTGCGCCTCTGGGGAGCGGCGCCGCTGCGGGCTCTTCCCGGAGCTCATCTCCCAAAATCAACGCCGCTGCCCTCAAATGATGAGCGGACGCCTAAAGAATCGGCCGGGTGTGCGGGGGCAGTTGAACGATAAATATCTTTCATATATATGTGTGCGTATATATATATTTATATAGCTTGTCTCGGTGGTCGCACTGTCGTGGCTGAATTCCCCCTCTCTCTCTCTTTCTCTTTCTCTGTCTCTCTCTCTCTCTTTTTCTTCAAACCCTGCAGAACAATTCGTTGAGAAATCCTCCTGCGCCCAGCCTTTGAGTGATTTATCCAGCCTGGACCCTCACGGGGATTTTAGCAGCAGCCCTTCTTCCCTGTGCACCGAGCCCCTCATCCCCACCACCCCCATCATCCCCAGCGAGGAGATGGCCAAAATCTCCTGCAGCCTGGAGACCAAAGAGCTCTGGGACAAGTTTCATGAACTGGGTACCGAGATGATCATCACCAAATCCGGGAGGTAAGGCTGGGCAGCCCCGGGGTTTCCCTCTGCGCATCTTTCAAAAAGCGGCTTTGGACAGGGGGAAAAAAGGGCAAAGTTACCGAAACCCCGCAGGTTTTTTTTTGTATCGGGAGAGCAGGACGGCCGGGTTAAGGGGAGGAGGAGGAGGGTGAAGCCCCATATCTGCCGCAGCCCCTCGGCGGGCCCCGCTGGGGCAGAGGGAGAAGCGGCCGGGGCCGGCAGCGAGGTGCGGTGCGCTGCGGCCGGGGCCGGCTGAAATCCATCCGAAGCGTCCTGGCGGCGGGGAAGAAGAGTTGTTTCCGTAATAATCAGGTTTGTGACTAAAATCCTGCAGTGATTTTGAGGCGCTGGGTTGGAACAGAACGAGGGAAACGCGGGGTCGTGGGGAAGTGATGCTGTCAGAGCTTGGTTTGGTTTGTTCTTTTCTCTCGGTTGCAAAAATGCGCAAAAGACTTTCAGGCTCTCTTCTTACCTCAAACTATGCCGTTTCTTCAGTAGAGCTAGGGTTTGGGTCAGTCAAACGCAGTCCGGAGGAGCCAAATGTTTTTCGAGGTTTTTAATCCCCAAAGTTACTTTTTATTAATGTAGTTGCCTGAAGATTTTTTTTTTCCCTGACCGATAAGCTCTATCGGTATATGTTTTTATTAAAAAAAAAAATAATAGGTGTAAAACATGCAATATAAAGTTCAATATTTTAAAGTGTCAAAAACTATTTAACTTTATTTCTGGTCTACAGGATAACCTTACATTTTGAAATTGTGTTTTGTCAAAACAGTACAGAAAAGAAATGTTTTAGTTTTGAAAATTCCGTTCAAAAATATTGTGAGCAGGCTTAAGAAAACACTCACGTAAAACATGTGAGAATACAACGGAAATAGTTTTGGAATATTTCTCTTACAGTAATATGGATCCCGCAAAATATAAATAATTAAAGAAAATCCAAGTTCCTAAGTATCTATGTACCTTATCTACAGCTGTTTTCTGAAATCGTTGTGTGCTTTTAACTAACAGGCAAATAGTATATTTCTCCTTTCCTTATTCACCTTTTCCCCTGTTTTTCTTTTTGCTCCCCAAATATAATTTCGATTTCAAGCTGCTTTTTGTCTCCTTATTAGAGAGACACAAGATTTCACTCTCATCATGTGGAAGCAAAATCAATACATGCTTTAAGTTTATGCAGGGGATTTAAATATAATTCTTACTTTTAGCAGCTTTTCAGATGCTTTGTTATTTCTGTTCTCTGCCCAAATATTTATTTTCTGATTTGCCTTTTTTTTTTTTTTTTTTAGGAGAATGTTTCCTACGATCAGGGTTTCCTTCTCGGGAGTGGATCCTGAGGCCAAGTATATTGTGTTAATGGATATAGTTCCTGTGGACAATAAAAGATATAGATATGCCTACCACAGGTCTTCCTGGTTAGTGGCTGGAAAAGCTGACCCTCCTCTCCCTGCAAGGTTTGTAGATTTTATTCCTGGTTTTTATTTCTTTTTACATTTTTTTTCCATTTTTTTTCCCCCTCCATGAAATATCTTGTATTAATCTCTCCATTCTCTTTGCAAACAGTGCTCTGAAATTTTGAGTCCATGTTCAACAAAGCTGGTTACAAAACTCTGATTACAATTTTTGTGTTGCAAAATCTGGCCTCAAATCTCTGCTTGAGATTTGATTTATACTGAGTATTCCAAGACATGCAGAATTTGGTTAAGAGTTCTTTTACACATACTGGGGTTTAAAAATTTTTTTTTAATTTAAGTTTGTCGTGATTCAGATAAGGAAACTTAAAAAAAAATGCGTCTCTTGCATTTGCCCCCTCCAATATTTGATCTCATAATTTAAAGCCATCCAGGCGCCACAAGCCAAGCCAAAGGAGAAATTGCAGCTCATTGCTGTTTATGCTTGAAATTATATTATTTCTGTAACATACCCAGCATTTGCTAACCAACGATTTTATCCTTGATTTTAATCATCTCTTAGACAGCAGGCAAAGTACAGATTAGTTCCTCCGTTACTTTTCTTTTAGTTAAAAACTTTTCTTTTTGTTAAAAGATCCTGACATATTCTGAGACATCAGAAAAAAAAAACCCTCTGTAAAATAAATTTCTAAAATAAATTCCCTTTCCTCTACAGAAACAAATGCTTTAGGAATCTAATTTCTAAAGTCATTGCATTAATGTAATTAATGATTGATTCCTTTAAGCACTGGGCAAACTGAGGCTGCAGCGCTGGGCTGTACAGTGGGAGGGCACTTCAGGGGAGACCCACACTTCATCGTATTCAGCCCAGCACTTCTGTACCTACTTCAGTCCCCAAGGCCAGTGAGCCTGCAGCACATGTCGAAGGGCTTTGCTGAGTCACAGCCGGAGATATGGAAAAAACGCGGATGAAGCCTCCCTGGCTTCAAAGAAACTTTTTGCAGAGGACTCTGTGCAGGAGCACAGATCTGCTCCAGGTGGCTTAGCCTGGGGTTAAGAACTTGCTTATTACAGAGGCAGAAATTATAAGTGAAACACAAGAAATGGAAACAATTTTTTTTTTTTTTTGGTGTGTGAGTATAGGCACCAAATTCTGGGTGATTTCCTTATATAAATAGTTGAACTGAAATCTTGGTGACTGGTGATCTCTGGAAGGCTGTTCAGGGAAGTAAACAAACAAAAAGCGCAAGCAGAGAAGCTGTGATTAAAGACAGCAACCTAGGAGTTATGTCTGCTTTGTTTTCATGGCCAAAAACTCCTTCTTGCAGTGTGGTTAACGTCTGAGGGCTTCATTTGACGTATTGTAATGGGCACTGATCAAAACCCAAAGAAAAAACACAGATCCTACTCCAAAGGAGTCAGCATCAAAAGAAGAAATAACAGAAGAACAGAAATAATTTTAAGGCAGTGTTTCCCCCTTCTTATTTTTCTGTTCACGCCCCTTTTGGGATACCTTTAAATAGATTTCTAATTCACACTCTCTCTGGCATAGACCTGCTCAACAAGGAAATACTAGAACATAAGACAAGAGACTGGAATAATTAGCAATTGCCCTACTGAGTATTGGATAAAACCTTCTTGAAGTTTAACAGTTATTTTTACGGTACTGCAGTAACTTTTGGGAGTCCTCAGCAGATCAGTGCCCCCATATGCAAACATGAATCTGTGCTATTCCATTTTCAGGATGCTTTGCCCCCATGTGTGAATGACCACCTTCCCTGCTTCATTTTCAGGATGCTTAGTTAAACAGACTATTGATCAGAGCACAGGCAGAGACAGCTCTTTCTTTGTGTAGACAGCACTTACATATACATTTATGCACTTTGTCCTCCTTATACTTCTCTTTGGTGAGAAAAATTATGTCAAGAGGTTCAACGTGCCAGTGTTTGCATTACCAGTGCTTCTTCTAGAGTGTTAATGAATCTTTTCAGGTGGGAGGCCTCAGTCTTGGTTGAAAAGATTAAAAGTAGTTCTCCTCCCATCTTGAAACGAGTTCGGTCCTGCTTCAGTAACAAAACCCTTAATGAAGTTATGATTTCTTGCCCTCCAAATGCAGTGTTTTAGCTCTCCCCGCTTGAGGAGTGTCAGTGAGAGATGTGTGTGTGTTTTAGTGTCTGGGAACTGGTAACAAGGTACTTACTCCCCACACACATCACTGCCTGCATCTGCCCAGGCACAGTGACATCAGGGGAATAATTCAGGAGTTGCATTGTGCCTGGTGTAAGATTTTGCAGGATTGAACCAGTTTGATGGTTTTACTCTTTCCATTATACAAATAACTTTCAACACTATGACAGTTTTGTAGGAGTTTTTTGGGTTTTGGGGCTTTTTCAAATTAATAAGTATTCTGTGATTCTGTTTGAAAGATTAGCCCTTCAGGGAACTTTCTATTAAAACCAGTTTTATCCTTGTCTTCCTGCTGTCAATGTTGAAGACAAGTTTATGTTGCAATGAACAAGTTTATGTTGCAACGAGCACTTAAATAAAAATACTATTCAGAAAGTCTTTTGTAAATCTTCTAAAGTGGTATCTGGGGATAGAGTTCCTATGTGATATTTTGTGTTTGTCTTCCACATTGTTAAGACTGTGTGAAGCATCAGTTCAGTAAGTTTCTGCATGTACCTTTTTTGATCTTTTTCCTTTTTCGCTTCATTTCTTTCACTCAAAAATTTATCACTATATATTTTTTTAACTGTATTTGTCTACAATAATTTGTTTAATGAACTTAGTGTTTACAGACTTACAGAAAACTCTAGGCAGGAAACCTTTAAAAGGTATTATATTTTGAGAATTATTTGAGACGTTACGGTAAATAAAAGTAGCATGCACAGGGACCAGACCATCTGTTAAAGTAAATAGATGGAGTGCAGTGTTGCATTCCAAAATACACAAGAAAGAAGCAGTACCCAAACCTTGTGTATATCATGAATCATTATATACTGCAGAGCAAATTCACACCCAAATATGGCTCCTAAATCCTTTGTGAATTGAAGCGAGGAGCCCCTCACATCTGGCTGGCCTTAGGCAGCAGATCCAGGCAAACTTCTGGGAGAGCCTCGTGTGCTGCCCTGGAATGTGCACATTTATCTCACTGACCTGTTTGCTCGTGCACACTCATGGTCTTGCCAACAACTTCTGCTTCAGAAACTGCTAAATTGCTGTGTCAAGGGTTCAACCCTCTTCCCCGAGGTGTGCAAGCTCTGGCTGTGGGAGAAGTGTGGGAAATAGGTGTAGGTCACCAGGTGGAACCCTGTGTTGCGGTGAGATTATTGGGGTGTAGCAAATGGGCAAAGAAAAGGAAGGTCTATTATTGTATTGTATACCAGTAATTGATATTCTGGTGCCCATCCTTCAGTGACTCTCCTGTTAGCACTCTGTTTACAGGCCCTTGGTAGTTTTAAGGCAGTGCCAAGCATTAGCCATGATGGGGTACAACAATTGTGCTCTGCTTTTCAGTACAGGGAGGTCTTTACTCATTCCCTGCACATATTTGAAATACTTTGGCTTCTTGGTCCCAATTAGCCAAACCTTGCTGAGTCTGACACTCTGTGATCACAGTAAACATTATTAGCTATCCAGACACTCAAAATTAGGAGGCAGGCTCAAAAAAAAAAAAAAAAAAAAAAAAAAAAAAAACAAAAACAAAAAAAACCCCAAAACCATCACGACTCTGGCTGAAAATTTGCAGGGCGTGTTTGACATTCTTTTTGTTTTGCCTTCCCTAATTCATGGCTCTAAATATTGAAATTTTCACAGTTTTTTAGAGGAAGGCAAAGTTAGTTTTCAAGAGAGCTAAGATTCTTTTGAAATAACATGATTCCAGGTCTTGGGATTTCAGATACATCATCATTTTTTTATGAGCTTTGCAGTGCAATCAGCAGAGCCGATAGCAGTGAGGATGCCTGCATGCTAGGAATATTTTATTGTGACAGGAATCCTGGCTCAGCATCCCTCCCATGGACATAGCTAGAGCAGCCAAGCTGTGCTTTGGATCAATGTAAGGAAAACATCCTGCACATCTGAGGCGAGCTGTGCTGGTAAAACTTTAGTTTCACTGTGTCTTGGGGATTCTGCTGGCAAAAACAGAATACAGGATCAAATCTCCTTCCTCTTTGAGCAACAGGGCTGCTCTCCCCAGCGTCTTTGGTATGGGCATTCCTTGATTAGGGATCAGCGTGCTCTATTGGAGAGTTACGCCCCACCGCTTAGTGGTTTTTCCATTCTAAAATCGTAGCTGAACAACGAGGACAAATGTTTATCTTCCTAACCTGGCAGCTCAGTCCTGCCCCACCCACCTAATGGAAGAAAGTCATTTGTGAGGCCAAAGACATCACCCAAAATGAGAGTTAGGCTCTGAGAGAGTGATAACCAAGGCAGGCAGTAGCAAAATAGGGCTGGTTTGCACTAGCTGAAGGTCTAGTTCAGCTCTTAATTTGCCATCACAAAAGAACAGCTGAGTTAATAATTTTCAGTTATACATTATTCCTATAAAATCATTGCTCTTAAACAGCAAAGCACTTGTAATTAGTGTAGTCATAATGTATAGATCATTGTACCTGCATGTCTTCTTGCTTCCTTTTCTTCTGCTTAATTTCCCAAGTGTAGGATTGTTAATAGCAGAGCTGCAACTAATTTTTCATGTCAGACCACTGTGCTGGACTGCAGCCTTCAACCTCTTATAAACAGACGTCACCACAGCAAATGTGTGATCGAGTGCAGGTTAAAATCATTATCACGGCTTAATGTTACATATAAAGAAAAATGCATTTTTATCTGCATTCCCCCATTATCTCTGTAACGACACCATGTTTTTTCTCTTGGAGTTTAGTCATTGTTATTTTAAGTGCTTGTTAGTACAGCTGTGGGGAAAGACATGATCAATTTTTCATTTGGGAAAAGACACAACAGGGAATGTTAATGTCTCCATTTTAGATAGCGGGATAAAATAATAGTTATGGTTAAGGAGCAGTCTAGCACTCAGACACAGGATTCTCAATTATGTTCCAGTGAATTAAATAAGTCATCTGCTTTACTGTGCTTCATGAATAGCTTTATTTCAGGAATTCATTAATTTGGGGGAGAGGGTGTCATGTTTTGGCAGCAGATTTGTATTACCCTGAGTTCTCAGGAAGTCTATGCCCGGGAAACCACTGCATATGCCAAAAGCAAAATGACGTGTGCATTTTGACTTCATACAGTGGTAGTGCCCACACACAGGCCCAGAGGTGAGATTTTATTTTGAGCAGGCGTTTTCCCTGTGTTTTTTAGGTTGTATGTGCACCCTGACTCCCCGTTCACAGGAGAGCAACTGCTGAAGCAGATGGTGTCCTTCGAAAAAGTCAAACTCACCAACAACGAGCTGGATCAGCATGGCCATGTGAGTAGCTCTGTGGGTGGGAATGGGAAAAGAAATCACCAAGAAACTACTTGCTTGTGCCATAGGGCTAAATGGGAGAGAGATTGCCATGGGAAAAGGCTGCCATGGCCCCCATGTTGCACCTCTTTAGCCAGCCCTTCATACCACGGGGGTAGAAGATGTTGTGTGAAGCTTGAATGTGTTTGGTTTAATATGTTTAAGGGTCCTTTTGGGTTCCTTTGCTGTTGAAGAACAGGCAACTTTCAAAGTAAGGGTTTTCTGTAATATTTCATAAGGTAGAGCCTGGATCAATGGTTCAAATCATGCTCCTATGTCCATCAGAGGAAAAATGTCCATCAGAGACAAGTTCAGGGTGGAGCTGAACGTCAGAGCAAGGGATGGAAGGAAGGCAGAAGAGCCTTTGGTGTGCTTCTGCTTTCATTTTGCTGTGACTTGGCAGTATGCTCTGCCATGTGCCACGGCCAGCAAACCCACGTGCTTTTATATGTGTGCTTGGAAGCTCCCTACAGGTCACTTCAGGCCACCTCTGTCAATAAGAGCTCTTTTACTTCCAGACTCATCGCAGTATGGGCTCAGAGTCAGAAGAAAATACTGACCTGACACCAAAGTGGGGTCTATAGAATTTTAAAACATAAGTGTGCCTCAATTGCCCTTGAAATAACTGTGGGCTACCTGCAAGTCAAGGTGCCACAGGGTGGGCTTGGGCCTCTGAAGGAGACAGGTCCCAGCTCTGACTGGTGCCAGTTTGTTGTCCCTAGTCCTGAGGCTGGAAGATGTGAATGGGATTCAGAGCTGCTTGCCATGGGTTCCAGCTATGCTCCATCAGTGGGGACAGCTCCTGTTGTTTTCTGAGTGCCTAGTGGTAGGTGGTAAGAATGGGTATTGTCTGTCCTGTTCTCTCCGTAAAAGTGCCTGTAAAGTGTAGGAACGACTAGATAGTGCTCCCAAATTGCAAAGAACTAAAATTGTTGCCTCTGGGCTTGGTGATTCTCTCAAGGAAGGCAGAAGGAGGAAGGGAACAGATTTGAAAGAATTGTTGGCTGAAAACAGGGCAGTTCAGTTCAGAATAATGAGCGCAAATGCAGTGTTAGTAAATGAGGTGTTGGGAAGAGAGAAATGATGTTGAATTCTAAAGCGTGTGCAGGGGCAACTAATTCATTCAGCTGAATAATTGCTGAATACAATGTATCAGAAATCCCTTCCCTAGTGTGGTATTTATTGCCTGGACTGTGAGAGACAGTGGCCAGTTGTCTCAGCTGCATTCTATGCAAATGTTTCTTATCCAAAAGAGAATATTCACTCATTTCAAGAACTGAGAATTGAATCACAGCCATGATAATTTAAAATAAATCCTGGAAATAACAGCATCAAAACCAGCTGAAACCCCCAAACAAATAAACAAAAGAAAGCCCAGATAGATGCCTCTGTGTTGCTCTTTTGTAGAGATCCATCTGTGGGTATATTGTTCTTGAACCCAGTCCCCACCGTTGTTCCCTTCAGGACTAGTGGAGAATGGTTTTGCTTTTTTCCTCTCTTTTATTTCATAATCTGTAGAAGGGCAAAGCTGAAGATTTGTGGGCTCTATCACCGAGTGATGATAGAGCAGTATACGTGAGCACTTAAAAAGAAGCATTTTTCATCATAACAGGGGCCATGTGTGCCTCTAATAAAGGGCTCGCAGCAGTATATTGCAAGCTAGTTAGGAGAGCTGCAGTTCCCAGAAGCCCAGAGGAGTAGGAAGAAGAAGTGGGTCTGAGGAGCTGTCGGGAACAGAGACATGTGGCAGAGCAAGAAGATGTAATCGTCTCAAATACAGGCAGCAGGAGAAAATGATCCGTAGTGTTTGAGACGCAGCCTTCCCATTCATTTCCGGAGAAGCAAAGGTCTATCCCATTCTTTACACAAAGGCTCTGGACAGCCAACGACAATGGAAAGTTTTGTGTGCTCAGTTAAGGATAAGCCCTGAAGCCTTGATCCTGTGTTGATTTGAGTGTCAGGTGTTACCCCTTCACAGAGCACTGTCTTTTTAATATTTTGTGGGACTTTTTGTTCCAAACTGGGATGTCAGGTTTTATGTGCTGCCTTACTGAAGCTATGCAAATGCCATCATTGGATGATCAGTAGAATTAAGGAAGAAATTAGTTCTCTTGAGCCTTTAAGGAGGGCTCACTCTACTATGGCTCAAGGCATTTCTGAACTCCTCTGTATGAAGAGGAGAACTGAAACCTCCTGAAATCTCTCCCTTCTGTTTGAAAGAGCCAGTCTTCACTTTTTAATTATGTTTGATAAGGCATGTTGGCTCCTGAGGAAGTTTGGATGACCCAAAAGACACCTTTAAATACTAGTTACAGGTAGGGAAAATGGAACCAGCCTGATTCCAGTTTGTTCTAGTTGTTTGCTTTCTTCACCATCCAGAAGACAGTTTTGGGTGTTAAGGCAATTGTGGTTTATTTGTAGGGTGGTTCCCTTCCTGAAAAGGAAGAAGTAGAGAAGAGAGGCATTTGTTTGTTCTAGCATATGTTTTATTTTCTCTTATTCTGAGACTTTGGGGTTGGCAAGCATTTCTGATTGTCTACCTTCAGCAGCATGTGTAACCCCAGAGTTATGCACATATTCTCCTCAAGCCTCAGGCAGAAGTCTTATCTCTGTGTGCATGGCATACAGCTCACTGCATGGAAACACTTTCAGGTTATCCTTACCAGAGGAAGGAAATGGCTCCTATCTCTAGATTTTTACAGCCAAGCGAGAAATTGCCATTTTTCTGACTGTGAAATATTTATGAGTGTGACATTTCCCCCCCATTTTTTTAGTGATACTTTTCAAACAGAGTGCTTTCTTTAGGACTTTTCATTGCCCTTCATTGGAGTGCTATCATTTCTGGTTTATGGTGAGGTGAGCCATGAGTGTATACATTATTGTAATAATGTACTTGGCATTATTTTTGGCATTTACTCAAACACATGAATCTATGCAAAAGCAAACTCAAAGCTGTGAACATGTTTAATAAATAACTGTGAAAACTGAAAAGGGGTCATGGAATAGCCAGAAGGATTTATGCCCAAGTTTTTTTAGTTAACCAGGCACAAGTTAGGAACCTTAGTGCTTTCAGAAAGAAAACTTTACATGGTAATGCTACTATTTGGTGAATATGGAAGCGGCACTCACAGCACAGTTCCTGAATTCAAAACCACCTTGGAATTTTGCAGCTGGCATCCAGATCGCTTCTGGTGGCTGGTCTGTAGCCAGTGGGAGCCAGATGCCTTGAAACCTGCCTGACCTTACAGCAATCAGGATCCTGTAAGGAGGTATCCTGGTCATCTCCCCTGACTCAGGCTGTCAGCACAAAGGTGGATGGGGTGGCTGAGGGCCTGTGGCTGCCAGCAAGAGTGTGCAGGGGGGCAGCCATGAATATATGGGCACCTGATGTATCTCTTGGGACATGCCAGCAGGATTGTCACTGAGCTGGCATATGGGATTTTCTGATAGCTACACCATGCAGGAGGGGACTGCTTGGACTTTGAGGCCACTCTTGGAGTCTGCTCTGTGAGGAACACCCTGTGGATCTCACTCACTCCTTTGGGCTGTGTTTATATGGTCCTAACACAGATGTTAAGGAGTGTCTTTGTGTGTCACCGGCAGCTTGTGTGGAGGTGGGGAACTACACACACAGACCCTCACATGAAGGAAATGGTGACATTTTCCTTGGTCATGGGTGTTTTGTGACCTCCTGGCTGCATTCAGTACTTGTTTTGTACATGAATGACCAGACTTGCCTCTGGTGGGAGTGAGAAATGTAGAGTACCATGGCAAGGGAAGTTATCCATGTTTTATGGAAAATTTTCATACGGGATTACATGGTCTTGTTTGAGAAATGTAGTTCATTTATCACAATTTGCATTCAGAGAGGAGTGAAAGGAAAGGACATGTGTGGGAGCTGCTCTCAGCTTTTTCCTCCTTCCGCCTGACTGCTGCTCAGATGTAATGCCTTGGTGTGGATATCACAGCCATGAAAGGCAATGGAAAGCACTAAGGTCTATGGACCAACCCCTCAGTAAGCTCAGCACCATCCACACACCCTGCTTTAAAATGTCTTTCCCATCTGCTTAGAGCACTCCAACTAACTAGGATGACAAGACAAAATTTTACAAAGAGAGGGAAAAGTGCTAAGGAGGCAAGATTCATCGCCACTGTGTATGCTCCTATATAAAATGGTGAAGTGCTTTGAAAAAGAACCTGAGCTGGTTAAAGCGAACATGCAACACTTTTAGGATGATGGTTCATTGTCATTGCAATGTCTTTCTTGTTGCTCTGTGCTCCCTCCAAGTCCCAGTGTGAGCCTTGGCAATATTTGGCCCCAAAGGAGCAGCAAAGAAAAACACTGATGGAAATTGTAGCTGTGATAGAACTGTCTCTAAGCTCTCCACTCCAATGCAATGTGCAACCTTTCTCATTGACTTAGCATGAAATACTGCACTGCTCCTGCTATGTTTCAGCTGAAGTTAACGCTTCCTGAGGAATGCACATTAGCTATTCCAGATGTAGGGAGCTGACTGTAATGTCGTTATGGCCCCTGCAAAATAGAACCACCCACACCATTGCCAATTTTGTCTTGTGACTGTGATTATATCCAAAACAAGGGCTGGTGTGAGCTGAGCTCTGTATTTAATTCTTATATTGTAATACTGTGGTTAGAGACCGCCAAACAGGCCTCCAGCCAGTGGTAACTAAAGCAAGGGGGACTCTTGGTTTGACTCCAGTGAACGTTGAAATTGGTTGGTTGGTACCTTGGGTTCAGAATTGTTTTGGGAGCTCGTAAACAATTATTAATGAGGATAGAATAGCAAAACCCAGTCATTTGGGGGTTCCGTACTGGTTTCCCTCCTTGCTCTCATTTTTGGTCATCTGCGGTGACGAGCACCCTCGAAGGAGTTTGTTTTAAAGGTTTGCCACAGTGAAAGGCTACGTGGAGTTTTACTTTTGGTCAGATGGTTTGTTCCGCTGCTGGTAGGTTTTTGGATGGGTCTAATTTTTTCCATAATTTTTTTTCTGAGGGATTTGTGGCTGTTTTCATTCTGCACATGCGCATTTTTGCAAGTGGGGGCTCCTGGCCATTAGCTTTCAGGAGTTACATAGTCACACCTGCCAACCAGGGCACACTCTGGCAGTGACTAATTCTGTATGTAAAACACCTCACCTGTAGGAACAGGTATTTATGCCTCAAGAAATGCATGTTCACCAGTGGCGTAGGAGTGAGAGGAGACTAGCTCCTGGGATGCCTGCTTTTCCACCTTCATTTCCGGCAACTACCCAAAGGAGCTGGAGAATTTGCTCTGAAAACCAGCCCCTGGCTGGGTAGATTTCAGATGCTTCCCCCTGTAGTGTTAATTAGGTCTTTCCCTCCCCCTCTCCCCCCATGGTTTCATAGCCTTTAAGGGCCCTGTCAACCTTCCTCTCAGGACAGTGCTCTGTCATTCTTCCTTGCAGATCATTCTGAACTCTATGCACAAGTACCAGCCAAGGGTGCACATCATTAAGAAGAAGGATCACACAGCTTCTTTGCTAAATCTGAAATCAGAAGAGTTCAGAACATTCATCTTTCCAGAGACAGTTTTTACTGCTGTTACTGCCTACCAGAATCAGTTGGTGAGTAGAGTTGCTAATTTCCACAGATGTAACTAGATCCCACCTTGCTAAAAACTCCCTTCTGCCCAATCTAAACTAGGAAAATTTCTGCTATAACCTACCTTTCCATGCCGATCTTATTCATATTCACAAGTAATGAAGATACAGTAGTAGTACAAACTTCAAAGAGCAGTAAGAATTATTCATGAGAGTAAAAATGGCAAGTAGGAGGCTTTCTTTTGTCTTCCCCTCTGTCTATACAAAGCTGCTTGCATATTAACATTTAGTCATTTTCTAATTATAGCTCATTAAAGAACTGTTCTTATTTACAGTGATCTTTCATGTCACAAGCTATGAGCTGAGAGGGATTCTGGTTTGCACGTGATGATTTCATGGACTTAAAAAATTGACTAATTAAGCTGTAAAGCTCAAACGTAGGGAAAATCATTCAGAGATATGCTTTTCAGAGGCTGCCCAGATTACATCCAGATGTTTGAATTTCAATTTGCATGCCAGTGAATAATATATACAAAATGGAGGAGATCATAACAATAGATTGCTA
Organism: Calcarius lapponicus; assembly: GCA_039654755.1. Lineage (NCBI taxonomy): Eukaryota > Metazoa > Chordata > Aves > Passeriformes > Fringillidae > Calcarius > Calcarius lapponicus. Next base: position 70,802,274 of record CM077464.1, read on the forward strand.
ATGAGTAATTTTAGGAAGTCTATAAACAATCAGAGAACAGAGGCTCTGCTTGATGGTGGATTGGACTTAAATATTAAAGTCAGTGGAAATACGTTGTTGCCTTCAGTGTGATTCAGAGCATGCTTCAAGGACTTACTGACTATGGTACTTCAAAAAAACCCACCTATTTTGCTCCTTAGTTCCCTCAAGTTAAGAAAAATATAGGCACTGCCCCAATATGTGGGCAGGCAGCATCAGAGAGTTAATGTACCTGCTGGATTATTTAAAGAAGAAGGCATTTCCTAATATGAAGCAAAAGACATTTTGAAATGCTATGAATAAAATTAAACTAATGCATAGGGTGCTAAGGAAGCTCTGAAGATAATATTAGTAATATTAAGTCAGTCCTTATGACAGACCCCACATCCTGCTTTAAGGCTTTAATAATGTATTGATTTAGACTTAGATTTGTATCTGAATGCTGTAGAAAACATACTCAGCACCTGGCAATCTCAAGAAAATAATGCTTGGACAGGCAGTTAGATTTTTCCATGTAACTTTCTTTAGAAACCAGCAAAATAGTAACAGGCACAAAACCCAGAATTTATTTCTGTAGAATGGATTTTTGTCTACCGATGATATTTACACTAGAGATGTTTCTAAACTAAAAGCACATACATTGAGTCCTGGAAAATTTCTCAATGGAACATCTCCGGAACCCCTAGAGGTTGATGTTGTCATTTTATTTATGACTAATGAAAATGGAGCCTTTTTTCATTTTTGCCATTTCTTTCAGAACTGTTTTAAGGAGGGATTGATTACATTTCTGGAGGTTATTAGATAAAAGCTAAATACATTACACTTTCAACAAACTATCTCATAATTTAAGATTTAAAGGGCATGCATTTATTTAAACAGTCAAACCACTGCCACAGAGTTGAATTGTAGGTCAGATTTCATTTTAAAATGCTTTCTAGCAGATGTTCTCTGATTGTTTGTGAGACAGTCTCTCAGGAAAAATATGTCCATAAATGATTGTGAGTCTCATCTGGCTTTGGTGGATACAAAAAGTTTCTTCTGTGATGTCATACCAAAACTTTAATATCAGGAAGATGGAAGTTTGATTGGTGAAAATATGCTCAAGAGATGAATAGACATCCTTATTGTTCTGTAGTGCAGTTGGCTTGGTGTGTCAGTGATCTCAGTCAATGGAATTAGTTAGAGCTTGTCTTTTTTCAAGGTGGTTTTCAAAATGCTGCCGTAAAAGTCTTCACTGGATGTGATGCACTAACTTGCCACTCTGCAACATCACCATGAGCTGAGGGCTTATGGATGTCTTGGAAGTAGAATGAGCCTATAACTAATTTTCTGAGCTGTTTCAAGGTCCTTGTGATGAGGCCTCAAGATTGTTTCCACCAGCTGTACATAAGTGATGAGACAGCCTCAAACCCTCCACCAGCACTCAGGTCCATGGTGTTCGACCAGTGACAGACCCTTAATTAAAAATTCAGAATTTCCCTTTGTCAGCATGTCCCTTCCTCTCTGTTTTTTCCTCAGAAGACCTCTTTCTCAGAATTAAAAGTTGTTTCCAGTTGTTTTCTTTATTTTTTCACATTTTATATAGGTATATATTTGTCCTCCTTATTATTTTGTTTTTCTTTTGGGGGAGAAGCCACCCCATTTTGAAATATATTAGTTTGATAAGAGTGTTTCATTGTTAGAGGATTTGGAAAAGATCCCACTTCTTTTTTTCTGAGTCTTGAGGCCCAGTTATTAGAAACGACTCTTTAATACAGTTGTTGGGTTTTGGTTTTTTTTTTTGAGGGAATTCAGGCTGACAAAGCCCCTTAATATGAAATGTTGAAAGTTGTTGATTTTCATGGGCTTTAGCCAGAGCTGGTGGCATTCACTGCCCTGCAGGATGGGTCCTGTGTTTTCTCTCATCAAGCTCTAACTCCCACTTACAATTTCATTTTTAGCTCTTGGAAGAAGTATGGCTGGAAAATTCAAGTATTACAATGATGTCTCAGGTTTTATTCACCAAATCTAAATTGGTTGGATAGATAGAAAATCTCACAAGAACAGTAGTGCATTTTTTTTTCCTGGTCCTCAAAAAAACATATTGAAAGCCACCACCATATGCCTGAAAAGTTTCAGTACAAAGGGGAGCTCAGATGTTTTGGGGCAGGAGGGATTCCTGGTCAATGGGTTGCTCACTCAAAATGGAAAGTCTGACTGAATGAGTGGGCAGGTTTATAGCTACCTTTGAAGAAGGGAGGAAAGTTTTTATTCACGAGCTGTGGTTTTTCAAGGCTGTGATAGTTTCAGTGGGGTCACTCCTTCAATCCAAGCTTTGTCACTTTAAATCTGAGCTCTCCCCACATTTTTCCTTCCCTTCCCCAGCTTCTTTTCATACAAAACTAGTTAAAACTGCCCCTATGTGGTGGCTGGTAGGCCTGGCTGAGAAGATTTCCCTGGGAAAATAAGTATTTTTTAATACCACCAGTAAAAAAAAGGTGGTGGTGAAGTGAAGCCATGGTGTGAGGTCGCTGGGCTTGTGTTGGTTGATGAGCAGCTCCACCAAGCAGGCTCAGCTGTTAGCAGGGTGATTTGTGCTGCCTGTGGAAAAGACAACCTGATTGATGCTGGTAAAGTATTTGGAAGCTGTAATGCTGTCTGTGGGTGGGTTCCTCCTGCTCCAGGCAGCAAGAAGGCTGAGCCTGCCGTGCCTTCCCACTGCCACGTGTGCAGTGAGTGCAGCCTGGTTTGCCTCCTCCGCTCTGTAGCGTCTCAGGAGCAGCGCACGCACACAAGGCACATGGATGAAATGGGCAGTGAAGTCACAGGGGATGGATTGGCCAACACTTTGTACACTGCAGTACCCTGACACTGTATTCGTGTAATGTTGCTCTTTTTTGTGTTCCCAGATAACCAAGTTGAAAATTGACAGCAACCCTTTTGCTAAAGGATTCCGTGACTCTTCCAGACTCACTGATATCGAGAGGTAATGGGGACTTTCTGTTTACGTTCCATGCAGATAAGATAAAGAGAAGAGAGAGTTTGTAGGAAAAGCATCCTTTCAACTCCTGAGAACCTGTGCATTTTAATGTTATCTTGCTGCATGTAGTAAGACTCCTCCACATCCTTTAAAAATACTTATAAACTTTATGAAGAAAGAGCTGTTTTGAGTTTTGACATCTGTTCCAGTTGGGGCCAATATATTCGTCTTCCTCAGGGGGCTTCTTGAAGGGGGAAGAGGGTCAGTTTTACAACTTCAGAATGAAAAGCTTTTTTCTTATCGTGCCATTTAATCCTATTGAGAGCTGTGAATTGGGTCAATGGGAAACAAGGGCAGTGGTCCTGTGAAAAACATCTTTACAGCTCCCCACTGCTCAACATAGTGGAAAAGAGAGGGGGGAGCTCCCAAAATTCACTTCAGCAGTCCCAGACACCAAATTGGCAATTACTACCATCAGGATGACTCCCATAACTCCCACTCTGACAACAAAGATGCCATTTTTGTTTCACCAAAGTTGTATTACAAGCTGCATCAGGGGAAAGCTTTATCTGGAAACTGTTCTGTGTGTGTACAGCTCATTACAAGCAACTGCTGCCATAGAGACAGAAGCATTAACCCACAGCTGAGTTAGGAAATAAACTTCAATCTCTTGGTAGCTTTCCAGCACGTCACATTTTTATGGTGTCGTGTCAAATAACTTGGCAAATGAAGCAAATTAAGCTGCTTGTGTCCTTTAAGCTGGAAGAGAACTTGATGGAGATGGATATAGCACATCCAATTTTTCCTACGAGCACACAATCATGAAAGAAAGTTTGGAGAGGCCAAAACCCTCCAGGCTCCTATATGGAGATATCCAGATGTATCTGTGAATCATTTTTCACAGGTGCATGCAGGGGACAAACTGCTCAGTGAAGTCATAGCCACAGAGCTAGAGAAAGTCTTTGCAGCAGTTCAAAAGCACATCTATCTAAGCAGGCCCATGGATGGAAAATAGTGGTATCCTTTACACCTTACTAGTGACTGGATCATAAGTGATCTGTCAAGTAAATGGGTAAAATAACAGTAATTTGTGGAAAGAAAGCTTGTAGGCTGCAGTGCACGTTTGCAAATTTGTTGAAAATTGTTTCTTAAGTGAAAGCCTTCATTGAAAGTGAAAACAAACAAACAAACAAAAGAGGCAAATTTAATAAAATAGCATGACCTGCTGTATTGAGAGAATACTGAGGTAAACAAGAGCCAAAGTTCAGGTTAGTATGCCATAAATAGACAAGGAAAGACCTGTCAGAAGAGGTTTCCTTGTTTTACAGACAAGGGACATCTAACAACACAGCTTTGCAAGGGCGGAAAGAGTCTGAACAGATAAGCTGGGAGAAAAACTTAGTTACCTCTGTGCAGATGAACTGACTATCGTGGTGCTGGATATGAAGGGAATTTTTCCAGAGGACATCTTATTATAACAGCACATGGCATGGAGTCAGAAATGCTGAGCATAAGCTGCAGTGCCCTTTTGTTTATTGATAAGTGTAAGAATAGAACCTGAGACAGGCAGCCGAGCCCAGGCTCAAATGTTGCCATGAAAGATAAGGCAGACAAATGTGAAGCCTACAATAAATACAAGAAACAGAATGTGAAAAGCATTAAACTTACATTAAAACTCTGGATTTGAGAGCCCAGGTTTGGGTGAGGTCTGATTTTAACATAAATTATAAAACTTAGCCCTGATGACTATCACAATATTATTTAAAAATTCAAAACCTGCTGCACAACACATCAAGTCATGAGATAATAAAAGTGTAACAGGCAAGTGGGCTGGTTAGAGAGTGTTTGAGAATTGCCTAAGTCAAACAAATATCAAGGGGTTTATTCGGTTCTGCCACTAAAATACTCAGGCACATGAAGACACCATTCTCTAAGTGCCCACTGGTTCTATAGATCTTCTTAGCAGACCAGAAAAATCACTTAAAGAAATCCAAAACAAAGCAAAGGAAATAGCAAAATAAATGACAATAGGAAGAATGGCAATAAGAAGAATTTCTTATTTGATGTCCATTGCAACATTAATTGCAAATAGGTGAATCTTGAATAGCACAGCATGACTCTTGCTCAGTCTAATTGGAAACTATAAGATCACAGCTGGAGAAAAATACTTATTTTCCAGGGAAAAGACTGTGATGGCCAAAACACAGCTTTGCACAGCTCTTGAAAACTGACTAGTTCTCTAGAAGCTGTGAAAATACATTCCCTGCACTGCTCCCTCAGCAGGCATGCACTCAGCACGTGTGTGTGTAATCTACAGTGTGGTGTGGTGATCCTAATGGCCTCCCGTAAAGCATCCCATGATGTTGGGGCCAAGACAGCACTCATTTATCCTGAGTTCTAGCTTTTCCAAATGACCTAAGTAGTGTGAAAGCACACAGAGCTTTGTATTTCATTTCCAAGTATTTAAGCCTGCTTTTTCCTAAACAGCCTTTGGGGAGGGAAACAAATCAGATCAATTGATCTTTAGAGACCTAAAGAAATTAAATTAGTCTGGAGTCAGTTACTGCACTAAACCATCCAGTAATTGGATTGCTTCTTGTAACTGATTGAAAACAGCCTCTATCTGTAACAATATAGGGAGCTTTTCTTTATAGTAGATCTGAGAGAAAAACACATCTTTTTATGACATGATGACAGAAATTGCACTTTTTTAACCTAATTGAATATGATTTTATAAATATGTGACTTTAACGATTTCAGGCTTCCCATTCTAGATTTACGATCCTTATGTAAGAAATTCAAGCTGCAAATGCCTCTAGGATTAAATCTGTTGGCATTGTATGTGTTGGAGTTGAAATAATATATATAAAAGTAGTGAAATATGCACAGCAGTAGAGGAGGTAGGCAACAGCAGTGTTTTTGAAACGCCCTGTGTTTTCTTTTGTTCCTGTCATAGAACAGTTTCCTTGTACTCATAGCTATATGCAAGTCTTTTAACTATCAAAAGAAATCTTTTGGTGAGTTTGGTATATACTGAACTTTTTGTAGGATGCAAGGTTCTCATCACAATAAACCCTTTCCCTATATTACTTGTGGTGATCTATTTATAGCAATGTGGCAGACTTTATCTGGGGCTGCTGGGATTTAGATAAGTTTCTGACTCACCTTTTGATCTTTTTACGTGGTATTTACATCTCCTCTACTATAAAACAGCTCCCACTGTGGTTGTGAATGAAAAAAATTGAACATTTAGCAGCAATTACCAGAATGTGGAGCTTAGCATACTTTGGTGCTGACTATGGGATGCCAAATCGAGTAATGAGTCATTTCTGCTAAAGAAAAAAACTATCGCAGGCATAAGGGATGCAGAGGCAGAACCCAACAGATTAATTTTTTTTTCATTTGAGTCTGAATTATCTTTTGAGTAGTTGTGAAGAATTAGCCTGTTAAAAATAAATAGATAAATAAAACCATCATAATTACATGCCATTTCAAAATCCAGTGAAAAAGGTGATGATTTCAAGAGCAGGAGCCAAGTATGTGATAGGCAAGTTCAGGGTGTGGATTTTTAATATTTAAGGATAAACGAGTATATCCATCTGCACAAGTCCAATAATGCTTCCGGGACACTTCAAGAGGAAATATGGAAAACTATGGTTGCACACTCAAGTATTTTTAAGCAGAGAAGGGAAGGATGGGGGGATGGGGAAGTTAGAGAGCAGCATCCCAACTGGATTTGCATGGTAATAAAATTCCATATTTTCCCCTGAGGAGCTTCATCTCTGAGATGTGGAAATACATCACACTGGCTTCCAAGGCTGTAAGCAAAGTTCATGCTAATGCCTGGATAGGGGCACTTCCCTGCTGCAGGATCAGTCAAAGCCACATGCTCAATGATGGGCTGAGTGACGCCATCCTCTCTCCCAGCCCTTCCCTGCTCACCCCACTGAGCTGCCTTCTTCCCCATTCATTCCTGTTGCCTACTGCTGGTCTGGAAGAACTTCCTGGACTCTTGAAAGCCTCCTACCAACAGCCAGAAACATATACAGGCTATACCCCCACATCCATGGTTAAGTAGGGCTTTGTCATAGTTCTCCAGTAAGTCAAACTGCCGGCTGATCCTCTATTCTCAGCCCGCTGTCAGTCTGTGAATGTCAGCAACCAGCCATGAGATATCATCTCTGATGTTTAGGTTCAGACAAGAAAAGAAGTCCTGAATTTAGGGAGAAATGCCAAGGACTCTGGCATAAGCACCTGGTATCTAGTGCCAGTATTCCAGATGTTGCCAAGGTTACTCCAGCCTGCAGCTGCTGCTCCAGATGGGTGGGTGGATTGTCTCTATTTTCTGCATCATCCCTTCCAGAACACTGCAGGTGGCTTGGATGCCTTAGCAAGTCTTGAAAACACTACCTGCCTATGTTTAAACACCTGAATTATTCCCTTCAACTCTGGTTCACCTGACTCAGTTTGTTGTTAGCCAGGCAACTGTTCCTTTTCACCCAGCAGAAAGGCCCCCTGCGCCACTTAAATCCTCTTTAGTTCCCAAGTTTTTAAGCACTCATACTCTGGCTCATTTTCCGCTTAGGTTTTCTGTTATCTATCTTCTTACTTGTGCAAAATGGTATAAAAATATTATTCTAGTTGTTTCCACTCACCTCATGCAGATGTAGTGTGGGCATAACAGGTGGGGATGACGTCAAATCAGATCTATGGTTTCCACCCCAGAGAAAGTTTTCCAGGGACTTCCCCCTACAATTTCACAGGATATCTCTGTAGTCACCTCTCATCATTTGGTTACAGTCAGAAGGAAATGGTTGCTCCACTGGGTGAATTGGAGCTCCATGGGGCTGGCTATGTAGGATAGTTTTCTCATTTTTATTTGCTATTGAGAGAAGTGCTGTGAGTGTATTGATAACTTCATGCCCCTTCTTCATAAATGTCATTACTTTTCCCATGCCATGGCTTCAGCTAGGCTTTGTCACATCCATGCATATTACAGCTCTTCTAAAAGTTCTGGATTTTTACTGAGAGGGTGACAGTAGACATCATTGTGGAGGTACACTTGTTCTTCCACAGTCATCAAACCCTAGATTTTTCCTAATTTAAGACTCACTTACTTTCTTTCTTGTATAAGTTCTTGCAGTAATGCATCCATCCAACACTTGCCCAGCAGTTTTGACTCTGTGTGAAAGTGTTTTGCAGCTCTGGATGAGTTTTTGGGCCACATGAACTACTGTAGCCTGTAAACCTTGTTTTGTCCCTGGTTGGTTCAGTTCTAACCTAAGCAGTGGAATAGAACTACTTTGTTCTGCTCAAGGATTTGGTCCATACCATGGACCATCCACAACCTGAACTATGTTCCTGTGGTCAGCCTCCATCTACCAGTAGGAGAAAGTATATGTAGAAAATTAATATGTCTGGGTGTTTGTGCATATGTAAAGTAGCAAATAAAAGCCCGAGGGACATAAAAGCTGAGTGATATCTGTACAGTGGTTCTGACAGCATAAGTTGTTCACTCGTAGCTGCTGTTACAGAAATCTATTTGCTCTTCCTGCTATGTTGTTTTGGTTTTTCGGGGGGTGAGTGGTTTTTGCTGTTTTTTGGGGGGGAGTTTTATTTGTTGGTTGGCTTATTTTGTTGGTTTTTTTTTTTTTTTTAGAGACTTGTTTTTAGCACTTGTGTCTTGGACAAATTAGTCATCTTTTCCCTTAAAAAAAGTCCTATTACAGTGCGACTTCCGACAAGTTTATTTTTGTGCCTTCTCAGCCCATTTATTCCATCTGTCTTCACCTCACCTCACTTCTGACATCTTCTGTTATCTGGGCTTTCTTCCAAACATACTAACTGGCAGCTACAAAAAAAGGAAACCTTTGAAATGAAGAACTAAAGAAGTCATTCAGGCTGCAAACTGATAATTCATACACTTTATATCCTGTTCTGTATTTTTCTTTTTGTTGGAATGGTCAAGCAAAACACGATTGTTAGTTTTACTATTTTATTATTTTCCTTCTTTTTTTGATTTTTTTAAAATTGACATTGCATTTCCTTTCAAAGAACAAGAAAAGAAAAAAACAGAAAATAAAGCAAACCCCATGACACCGGGAACAGCAAGCAGATTCTGGGAATATCCTTACCCTTCTGCATACCTACCCCTTGGATAGCAAGGAGTAAAAAAAAAGGAAGTTAATAATAAGAGACTTCTCAGTTCTGCTCTGAATTTTTTACCTCTTGTAGCCATTCCTGAAACAGTAGCTTGTGCAGAAGACATAAATTCAGAGTGCCTGACTCAGCCACTTGCTCTTTCTCACCACAGTTTGACTTTAGCATGTTGTCTGCAAAGAAGCTTGATCCTGGCTCCCACTGGAAGGGATGGCTGCCCCTTACATCAAACTTCACCCTCTTTGCAGCCATGGTATAGATCTGAGATAGATACTGGATGCCCTGGTTCCAGGAAGCTACTTCTGAATCAGCTTTCTTGACACCTTCACCAACGCCAAATATATTATCTTAAGCATTTTTGTCCCAAAATGAGTAGGTAGGCTTCCCATCTCTTTTCTGCCAAATTCAGAATCAGGGTCATGGTGATCACCAGGCTGCTGTGCATGCACAGCTGAAGTAGAGTAATAGCAAAAGGAGCAGAAAAAATGACATAATGACATCAGAGATGCCTGCTCCCACCTCCAAAGAAGCCCTGTTTTTTCATCTTGATTAAAGATCCTGTTCAGGGTAATCTGGGACTTTATCATCTCCTGAGAGAATTTCTATAATCTGGGTTGACAGCAAAAGAAAGTGAGCACTCTCACACAGAGCCTCGGCTACCTACCAAGCCAACTCTGTTCTCTGCCCTCTCTTAGCTCAAATCCGTAGCAAATCTTGGGTTTGGCCTGTAAAGTGTTAGTGAATCATTTGTGAGTAACATAAGCATTTTCACATCTTCTTCTGGTCCTTTGAGGCTATTCTGTCCATCCATGGCACTGTACATACACCATCCAGGGCACTGTTAGCTAAACAAGCCCAAAGACTCAGCTTGGAACTCTATGACATAAAGCATCCCTAACCAGAAGTTTCATTTTGGAATCAGTTGTCAGCAGAAGCAGGAGTGAAGAGTTTAATCAAAAGGTTAGAACCTGCAGAATAACAAGATGTTCCCTGTGCAACCTAAACCCTCTCTAATTGATGAATTCTTTCAGCCTTTCGCATGCTTTGATTTCAGGTTCAAATTTTACTGTTTTATTTCTTGGACAAAGGAGATAAGTGCTTCATTCATAATAAGGTTTATTGACAGGGCTGGGCTCAAAGTGTGCTTCCTTTGGAATGCAGATTATTGGGATCAGCCTGAGATCCTTTTCCTATTATCCCTCTTCACATTTGTCCTTCCTTGCATCTTCTCTGTGGATGTGCTTGCCAATATGAGCTTAGTTTTCTGCTTTCCATTTGGCACATGGATCCTTTTCCTCAAGCAGCTCCAGTCCCTAACTTGCTCTTCTCCAGCCTGTCATCTCCTACTACTATTCAGGTGTACACATTGCACAACTTAATCATAGTAATATATTGTGTGTATGTGCATGCTTTTCCCCTCCTCTGGGTATTTCCAAGATATCTGTGAGTTGAAGAGCAGCATGGAAGACTGAACTTGTTGGTAGACCACACAAAAACATTTGACAGAAAGAAGACATCTTTCCTTTATTCAACTGGCAGCTCACAATCTCTCTCAGAACAAGGTTTAATGCTAATTTCTTGCTAATAGGAAATTTCTTGCTGTGGACTTCTCAGACACATTAAAAGGTAAAAATTGTTAGGTCCCAGTATTAGATAACAAGTCTCTGATCTCAAACAAAGAAACAAGACAGAAGTTGAGTATTGCGTTACTGGAAGTCACTGTTCTTCAGACAACATGTTTACTGTGGAACAGTGCTGAAAAATAAGCAAAGACAGCTTTAAAAAAACCTCCACCATATTCTTCACTTGCTATTTTTTGAAATTCAACATAGACTCATAAAGTAACAAATATTAATTTATGATTCAGTATTTTATAAAACTATTTCCATAAATCCTTGGAACCACATTGAAATATCTGATGTTGCATACAGAACTAAAAAGCCAGAGGTAATTATGTATTTCCCTTTTAGTAGTGTTAGTGTAATATTTTGGGACTTGAAAAAAATGTATTTTATTAATCCACTCTCCAGAGCACCATATTTGGGATAATCTAAAGGGTTTATACTTCCAAAAGGAGAATTTTCAGAAAGATTTTGAGATTTAAGTCCCTTTTGTACCCAGTGGAAACAAGGATATAAGAAGGAATCTGTGTTCCAGATTGCCAGCTTTGCTCCTGCATTTTGAACTAGATTTCACAGTCACTTAAGTCTTGTTGTTAAAGTTTTGCTTCCTCCTACGTATCTGTGCTGGAGTCAAGTCCTGAGGTACCTCTGTCTTTAAAGGGTGGAGTAGGTTAGTCTCCTCTTTCCAACCTATGTGGGAAAATCCAAATGTTTTCATAGGTTAAATGAATTGCAATTGCTGCCTTCTCTATCCAGACTTCAAGTGGTGTTCTCTGAGGATGGAATATTACAGCGTGGTGCAGAGGGCACCACACCCTTTTCCTTTGAAACGTAAGAGGAAGGAAAGACTTCTGCTCTTGTTTTCCTAAGTAGAAGAAACAGTGCTTGGAGGATAACTCAGAGATATGCCTTTTGAGTGCAGAAAATATACAGCTTCTTTTTTTTCTCCTGTCTCCTTTTGCACACTTAGGTGCACTCAGCCTTTTGCGTTTTGTAGGTCTGTTTGGAGGTTTATATGCAGTATGTGTTGTATGTGGAAAGAAGAGGAGCCACCTGGAGACTGTGGGGGCAGGTGCCTAAATTCTGGTGTGAATCTCAGTGCTTTGCACTCACAATGAGAGTCACAGCCTCAACCTCTAAAATGAAAATTCAGTAGGGGTTTTGTGATTATAGAATAAACAACCAACATGGCTAGTCAAGATAAGCTCGTACAGTTTTGAATATTAAATCTCAGCTGCACAAAAGGAACCGTTTCTGTGAGATTAGTTGTTTTCCCTGATCCAAGTTTCCACATTCTCTCTGCCATAAAAACCTTTGCCTCTTGCACCGATGAATGAGATTAATCTTCCAAAAACTTTTGCATACTATCTACAACACTACATCATAAAATAAATAAATAAACCTACCACATAGTTCCCTGGTTTCAAACTTTGCAGATTCAGGGTTCACTAAGAAGTCATCTCTCTTTTTCCTTTAAAAGAAGACAACCATATAGAATAATAGAGTTCTCTGTCTAGCATACAAACCCATCTGGAAAGAATTTAGTCTGCAATAATTGTGGGCATTTGATTTAGCTTCAAATCCCTGTAGGTAATTCAAATGTAAATTTATTGGGGTGAGTTTATCCCCAAGCTGCCAATGGATCCAATGTTTTAGAGGTGAAATTGGCCCACTGTGCTAAAACTACAGCCTGCATTGTTTCTGTTGCATCAGGATATTATTACGTGCTGCAATATCTGCTGTTATAAGCAGACCCTTACTAGAAATAAAGTCAATGGAGACAATACAGACAATCACCTGTATCAAATTTATTTTTCAGACCTTGATAGACTAGTAATTCTTGGATTATGAATATGTTTATATACCAGTATCTAAATCACTCAGACAACACCAGTCTAATTTGTTATTCTGTTATGCTGTACTCATATGAAAAAGCCCTTTTGGTCAAGTAAAATTCTATGCATTTCACATTCTGCTTCAGAAAAAAAGTCTAATGTTTCAAGAGGCATTCAGCACATAATGTAAACAATGCCATCTGTCTTTTTCTTTGGAAAATCTTCTTCAAGATAGCCCTGATATGCCTACTGTTTTCAATCACTTAAAAGGCAGTAATCCAATTATATCATCCTCTATGTAGGAACTGCCATTGCTTTCAGTCCACTTCCAATCCTGACACAAGTAAATCACTTTGATAAGATCCTCTTTTTATTTATTTTTTTCTGAGGAGACTAGCATAAGTAATGATGCCAGCGATAGACCAAGGACAAAATGACCATAATGGACTTTCTGTAGGAAAGGAAAACATGTGCCACTGTGATTTATCATGTTACTTGAAAAATATTTTTCCTTGGAATTTCTGGAACAGGAGCACTGTAAGCAAAGGGCATTAGCAAGTATGAATGGACAAATGGTAGATTGACAAAACATTCATCAAGTAGCAGATTTAAACAACTATTGTTACTTAGATTTCTTAAACAGGAACAGAAGGTCAAAGCCATTTTGGAAATGTGCCTAGGTCATTTTCATCTTTGGTATAATGCCACCTACTTACATGGAAATGCGCTTGGAATGTGTAATGTTGGATCTTCCTTACAAACTACTAAGGCTTATCGTGCAGATATGCCTTCCTTCTATTTAAAAATGGTTTGGGTGACTTCAGTGATTTGTGCTACCAGCAAGGCAGGGGCCTGGCAGACACGTCTAACCTCCCAGAATAGACGTGGCACGAGATCAGTAGTATCTGCAGACTTCCTGCTACAAACTGCCCTCCACTGCGATGCTGAGAGAGCATAGTCAGAGCTGAGTTGTCTCTGGACACACCTATCTTTGCCCCTGCTTTCAGAAAAAGGGGAAAGCAGAAAATGAGGTGGTCATGTGCAACGCAAAAAGCTTGTTTGAAAGGAGCTGGACCACAGGTGTCTCTTTGAACCCAGACTCATCACTCAGCACAAATAACTGCAGAGTTTGCATTTTCAAATTTATGAAGAGTGCTGGTCTGATATTCACTATCTGAGACCACATCCAGGAAGCACGGTAGGAAGTTCACTCTGCTGAAGAAGCTGGTAAGTGGTGATCCGCAATATGAAAAAATGCAGGCCAAATCTGGCATTTCCAATGTCATGCTATGAGGTAAGTCTTTTGTTAAGTAACTCTGGAGTGCCTGTGTGAGAAAGCTGTGATCTGGACAGGAAAAGGCATTGTATTTACCTGAACAAAATACGATGCTGTTTAGGGTGGTATTGATACATTAGGTTGTTTCCTTTTACAGAGAAAGTGTGGAGAGCCTTATCCAAAAGCATTCCTATGCTCGATCCCCCATTCGGACCTATGGAGGAGAAGATGATCTTGGAGATGACAGCCAGGCAACACAAAGCAGAGGTAGGAAAACGTGCTCATGATGTAAGCTGTGGTGACTCAGTTATGCTTGAGAAAAGCAGGACCATGGGCAGTACTGTGGCTCTCTAAAGCATTTCTCTGGTGTGTCTCTCTGCCATGAAGTCATATAATGAAGAAGAATACTTGCTACCTTTTGGCTCTTTGGGACATCTGATATGCCCACAGCACTGGTGTGGGTGGTTCAATTCAGGAGGCAATTCTAGAAACGACCATATAATCTTTGCCATCAGGAAAGAATTAGTTCTGAGTCCTCTGCAAACCAGAAAACTTCATTACTGTGGTGCTGAGAACAAGTTAACACTCCCCATCTCCTGGCAGGACTTCCTAGCTGGGCTCCACACCACTTGTAAAGCACCATGCAGATGTGCCATGTGCTGCCCCTCCAGCCTTCTGTGAACAGAGGACTTAGTTCTAACCATCTTCAATCCACTCGTGGTTAACCCACTTTGCTTCCTCAGGAAGAAAATTTGGTAGCTCCCTGAAAAACTGATGTTTAATTGTTATCTGTTAGTCTCTTAAAGGTGCTGTTCCTCCTGAAGCAATTAGCTCTAAATGCTTTATCAAACAATTTGTCTGCATTAGCAGTAGCAAAAGTAGTAACAAGACAGACTTGATCTTTGCGGGGATACTTACTGGAGAAATTGCATCTGTCACAATTAACCACTGGAAATAGATCTCAAACCCTTCCTGTAGGATTGCTGACTGGCAAAAACTTGTCTTGCATTATGGTTTGCACGTTGACTTTGTGACCTGCCTGATATGCCACAGCCACTTGAGGTAAAGCAGTTCTATCTGTCTTCCGACTGGCAGTGCCCTTGTCTTGTCCTCTAACTTCATACAGTGCTGCTAAGATAACAGCATTCTTTCTGGTCATGAGCTCTTTGGACTTGTGCAGGGAAAACACACTTATTTTTAACCATGAGTTGCTCTTCAGCAAAATGTGATTAGGTGGGCTTGTTTTTACACATCTATTCTAAGAGCAGGTCCTTAGATTATGGAGTTTCTCAAGCAAGTTCACCTGCTATGATGCCATCCTTTCACACAGTTCTGGGGAATTACCTTGCTTCATCTCAACTTAGATCCTAGGCCAGCTATTGTTGAAGACTGTATTAAATTTTCCACTGCTGGAAATGCTCAGAGAAAAGTACCTTCTCTTCAAGAATTAAATTTCTCCCCAGTATGATGTCCTCCCTTGGGAGTGACAAAATGAACCAGGTGAACCTCAGTATGAGAGCTGGCCATTAAATCTCTTCAGAAGAGAATACTTAGAAAGGTGTCATGGCAGATATACTACTTTATGACAATTAATTTTCTGTGCAATAAAAGGGTACAGTTCTGCATTTGCTTGCAATATGGCAAATGAGTAAGTGAGGAAAATTGTGAATCATGGCAAAGAACTTTCTTCTAATCTGGGAGCCATATGCTACATGGGACGTGAGTGTTCTGGGCAGCCAGAGACATGCACAGAAGGTAAATCATACTGCTCTTACCCATGAGTAACTGGTACTGCCTTCGCTCTCGCTTTAGGTCTAGTGTCCTTAAATAAGGAAAACTCCTCCAAGATATAAGGAGAGAAACAATGTTGTTATTGAAATTCCAAAGATATTTTCATTTCTGCCAATGAATTTTAAAATTACCTTGCATGGAAAACTGATGGATGTTCCCCCACAAAAATAAGAGTTGAGAGCCAAATGCATATGCATTGCTGGGTGGTGTGTGTTACAAGCTCTTTGAGACCTTGATTGCCTCAGAAGTACTAATTCCACTGGTGGTGGCAAAAGTGGTATGTGGAGTACTAAGCTACAATTAGAGACCAAATCAGCTGGAGCAGGAAAGGATGCTTGAGGAAGTTCCTTGTGAAAATCATTGGATACTTAGTGTTGGAAGGGACTGTTAAAGGTCATGTAGTGCAAACCCCCTTCAGTGGACAAGGACATCTTCAACTAGATAAGGATGCTTAGAGCCCCATCCAATTGACCCCACATATTTTGTGGAATGGGACGTCCGGCCCCTCTCTGGGCAGCCTGTGCTTCACCAACCGGTGTTTCAGCACCCTCACAGTAAAAAAATTCTTTCCTATATCTAGTCTAAATCTATCCACTTTTAGTTTAAAGCCTGTACTTGTAACAGATCATGTAAAAAATTGTTCCCAGATTTCTCATAGGCCTGCTTTAAGCACTGACAGGCTGCAATGAGGTGTCCCAAAAGTCTGCTCTTCCCAAGACTCCAAAAGCCCAATTTTCTAAGCCTTACCTTATAGGAGAAGTGTTCTAGCCCTACAATCATTTCACAGTCATTCATGAGAAAGAATCACATACCTTGTTCTGCATAACACGAGGAAATAAATAGCAGTGATAGACTTGGTAATTACCTCAGCACCCTCCCAGAGCATTTTCTGCTCAGAAAATTTCAGCCATCTAAAGATGGAAGCAGCTAACCTATAGTACAAGATGTCTAATTCCAAAGGAACTGACAAATAGGAAGTACATAAATTGAATGGAAACTCTTTATTGCATAATTTCTCTGTGCCTATATCCGCACACATCCACAGGATTCATAGTGGCCACCTGGAAGAGAGCCAAACGAAAACCTTCAGGGCAAATCCAGATTTGCACCCTGCTTTCCCTGTAGTGCAGCAATACTCAGACACCCTCTGATTTGTCAAGGGTTTTGCTGTGGTCTGTGAGTAATGTGTCATACTTAGAGTTTGGCTCTGGATCCTAACTTCCCAGCATTTGGGATTTGGTTCAGCAGTAGGACCAGGATTTGGTTCAAGTTTATCTCCACTCCTAAATTGGCACAATTTATTTTTCCTGTTACTGGGCTGTTTCACTTGTTTCATTAAGCAGAGGAAAAATAATTCATGGCTTGAGAATATATCACATAAAAGATTTATGATTTTTTTTTAAACCCCAACAATATACACTTTTTATTTCTGTTGTTTTTTGCTTATAGTTTGGTTTGAGTATGTGGCTATGATTGGTTACTTTACTTAATTCCAGTAAGTTTTCCTTGATGGATAGATGTCTTCATATGTTTTCATTCTATTGTTTGGATGAACCTCCCTTCTTGAATTAGATTTATGAAACTAGCACCTGTGACAAAATTTGTTGTCTCAGAATGTTTTGCAATACTGAATTGAAATTATATTTCGTCAAATACTCTTTCCAACAAATTTTCTAAAGTAAGAAAGTTGGTCAAGTAAGAAAATACATAAGAGACAAGAGTTAAATTATTGCTTAAAGAGGAACACAATGAGTTTATTTATAGCATTTTGTTGTAGTTCCCATTTCTAGAAATCAGACATATGACGATGACCAGATGCATATAGGAACTACAGAACTGAAGGACAACACAGTCATCAGATTATTTGAAAATGACCATGTGTAATTATCCAAATGAATTATTGTTTCCCCAAAATTTTACTGTCAACATAAGTAATTAGTTCTAATTTTAAGAAATAATTTTTTGGTTTTTTTTAATGATTCTTCAATCTTCAGGAAACAGAAAGTATTTTAAAAGTTGGAAGATTTGTGGAAATAGGTTTTGAAACTTTTCAAATTAAACAAACCCAAAACAAAAAGACAAACAGAACACTTCCATTTGATCAAAAGTATATAATTACCTTCAGAGAAAGTTCTGCACCTCTTACTACGAATTTGCACTGGTGCTGTTTATTAGAGTACTGTACACAGTGGGAAAACAACAAATACTTTGGCATTTATGTTTTTAGGATTTTTTGCTCTATATTATGGAAAGAATCAGGTTGCCTGGAAAGATGTACTGTTGACAGGTTTTACTGGGTTTAAAAAAAAGGGAAAACTTGTAGAGCAAATTACATTTTTCTGCATTTTTGCCACACTGAAATTTTGGGAAAAAACACCAAAACAACAGTTCTGCTAAGGATCTGATGTAAAAATCTACAAGTATGCCTTCAGAACAGGGATGTAATACAGTGCGCTTCCATGTGAGAGTAGATATTTCAGTGTTTTGAGGCAGCATTACATGGTGCTTCAGTGTTTAATATCTGAAATGTTCAATGTGCAAAGCTGATTTTACTGTTGAAACCACTGCAACCAGCTTCTGAAAACAGAAATTTGTCTAAGACGTAGCAATAAAGGACATCAAGCAGCAAATAACATTTTCAGGATGGAAGTATTTGGGAAGTATTTCCAGTGACAACTGGGGATTGAAACCAGCCTTGCTGTGAAGGACTCATTTCCTCCCTTTTCGCTACTTTACCAGGTTCGTGTGCCAATGTTAGGTGTTCTTTCTCTTTGCTTGCAGGGTCAGCCTTTACAACATCTGATAACCTGTCCCTCAGCTCCTGGGTTTCCTCTTCAACCAGTTTCCCAGGATTTCAGCATCCACAGTCTTTGAGTGCCCTGGGTACCAGCTCTGCATCCATAGCTACACCCATTCCTCATCCGATCCAAGGATCTCTGCCTCCGTACAGCCGCCTGGGAATGCCTCTTACACCCTCGGCTATAGCCAGCTCCATGCAAGGTAGCGGCCCCACTTTCCCATCCTTCCACATGCCAAGGTACCACCATTATTTTCAGCAGGGTCCTTATGCAGCTATCCAAGGACTGCGTCACTCTTCCGCAGTGATGACACCCTTTGTATGAGTGATGCGCGGCAAGAGGAACACAAGATTTTAAATGTGCAAGTTTGCTATGACAAAATACAAGGGACCTTCCTGAAAGGCCTGTGGCAGAAGTGCTGAACTCATGACAAACCAGCTAAGAAAATGCATTGTGGATACAGATTCCTCTTTTGAGGGATCACAAGAAGAGAGCGCGCAGCTTGGAGCTGCTCACAGATCTATGTGTAACACAGCCAAAACGGATCCCAAAGTCCCCAGGATCTTTGGTCGCGTGCAGCTTGTTCCAAAGGTGCATTATACCTAGTGGAAAGAGATTATCTTTAAGCAGCAGTGTACAAACTAATTGTCCATAGGTCTTTTTTCATATGCTAGATGAATTCTAAAAAAGGCAATACTCTTACTCATCTTCATCTCTTCTTGTGACTGATGAGCATCTAAACAGAAAAATGTATTGCTATAACTTTGAGCATGTTTTAGGCTATCTCAGAGTACATTTGCTGAAAACAGGACAAAGTGGAGAAGACCACTGTCCTTTTTAAGACTGGCATATATTCACCAAAACCAGTATTTCTTAGTTGCTACTATAATCACAAAGAGAATGTTATTAACAAGTCTTTCTTTCTTTCTTTGTTTCTTTCACAAAACACTTATCGGTTCCAAAAAAAAAGAACTGTGTTACAGGACTGTAGTAGTAATAATGTATTCTGTCCTTCAGTCTAAAAGGAAGTTTGTCTTATATCTGAGGGGGAACAATTTAACTGTTGGTTAAGATACAATGAAGAAAAATTTTGATTTGGCAAAATATGTTACTTAGAAACCCAAGCACTTCCAGTGCTTGTTTACTGCTGTGTGTGCCACTGAAGACCTGTTTCCAGCTGCACATGTGTAGCAAGTTAACCCAATTTCAGGCTAGATCAGTCTACAGACTCTGGATCAAACCATAATTAATGGACTGGTATGAGTGGCATAGGAGTATCTTTCCACTTGTTCTGATTTTATTGGGTTTGGTTATGGCTGTTATTATAAAAGGCATCAGCTTGGCCAGGGAAAACCAGATTTTTCATGTCCCACTATAATGGTGGAGTTTCCTTGGAAAAATATCAGTACAGAACTTCATGTGAATGTTTTTTTAAACTCACGTCTGACTTTTTTTCAGTTAGTATTTGGGGCTCTCATTCCAAGTACTGTCCCCTTTTCTAGTATGTTGTGTCTGATGCAATGGAGGAGCTATAGAGGCATAAGAAAATAATGACCTTGTCTGCAGAGAGCTAGCAGGAATCCTTTGCACTACTGGAAACAGTACCAGTGTGATGTTGGTTTTCTGTGTGGCAACATCTGGGATTCCACCGTAAATAATAAGTTGACGCAGAGTTTGTGTGTCGAGTTGTATCCCAGCTATAGATGATAATACATCTACTGACAAAAGAGAACTAGCATATATAATCTCATATATTACAGATCTCTGTAGAGCTGGAACACAAAACAGACTTACTGTCCTCTACTTTTCACCATTCTGTGTCATATGGTAAAAAGCAGAGTGCAGTACACTGAATCACCTACTCCCATCTCTGCAAAGTGCAAGGCAAGGCATATGCATCCCAAAGAAAAAGACCACCATTATGTATTTTCTAGTAGCTAAATTCAAAAATCTTCTCAAGCTGGCCATTTCAATCACCTTTTCAACCAAGTTATCTGCAATATCACCCTAATTCCCCATTAATCATTGTTGCACCTGCTGATGAAAACTGACCTGGGCCAATTTGCAACTCCTGTGCTCTGTCTGTAAGTTAAAATGAAAATGTATTTACAATTCAGACCTGCTACAAAGAGTTCCATGAATTAATATAACATGCCAAGCTCTGCAGTATTTAAATGGCTCAGAATCAGACACTGAATTTGTCTTGGTGTACCCAAATATTAGATTTTGTAGGTGATCAGATTCACAGGAAAAGTGCATGTTGCAAGATTGTGCTTTCTTATAACTGATTTTGAGATAAACCCCCTATTTTTCAGGAAATTAGGTGATACTGACCCTACAAGAATGTAATTCTTCAAGTTAACATGACTCTACAGAAACAATAATTACAGAAGAGGTTTGGAAGAAAGTTTTCTCTTCGGTTGTTTGACTTCTGTTAGAGTTGTACAAACACCCTAGGATGACATGCACTAAAGCCTGTGGGGAAATTCTGTTTCTTTTATCTGGCTCCTTCTGCAGCTTCATTAACTTATCTGGAGTTCAGGGGATACAGTCAGGTTCAGAACTCAAGCCAGTAGTTTTACTGCTGATACTTCCATCAGGAAAGGGTCAAGTGAGTAGGCAACTTTTATATGACTCCAGAAACAAGCTTGAAACAGGTGGGCTGATTTAGGCATGGTCAACATGTGACATAAAGGCTGCTCATACATCACCTTCCTTCATGAACCAAATTCACAGAAATAAACTGCACAATCTTTTCAGCCCTGTGCCAGTCCCTGCTCTGAGAACACCATTATTTGGCATGCAGAAATGCCCCTTATACTGTCTCAGAGAAAATTCTCCAGGCTCTTTCCGGAGAATGAAACTGGATTTTAACAACTTGATTTACAAAAAAAAATATTAAATGAAAGAAAAGGGTTTTCTACTATAAATGAAGTATGATTCATATCTGAAATAACATGGCAGTAGGCTGTCTCAATATAAAAACATGATAAAGCCAATGCCTCTTCCAAATTCTCTCTGATGAATTTTGTATTACAGATGATGCAGAATTATCTGTCAAAATCCACAGCTTGATTTTTCCAGTCAAACCGAGTCTCTCTCAGTGGGCTCATCCCTCCTTGTGCTTCTCTCTGATGGTTTAATTCCTTTGCAGCAGAAACCCATTGGGTTGCCCACTAATGCAGAATCACAGGCAGATCCCAAGCAAGGGAATGAAGGCAGCTTGTGAGAGATTTCCCCAGGAATGAGATCAATAGGCATGTCCATAGTGAGGTATGTCCATTCCTCACTTCCTCTTCTTTGCCCTCACAGTCCTACCTACAAAGCCTGTTGCAGAGATTTGAGGTTAAAGGGATTAAGTTCACAGAGGCCACAGGACCTCCAGTGAAGAGGTCTTGCCACCTCACAATGTTTCTGCTCCATGTCCCCCTCACCTTCCTGTAGGCCTGGGGAAGCATGGGAGTGATTCCAGGAATAAAATTTCTACCAAACTGAAGTCAAATGGAAATTTATTGACTGTAATGGGGGCAGGATTTCATTCCACATTGTTATCTAAAAATAAAGTCTGGCAGTAGGAACAGTGACTTAAATGACAGCAACAATATAGAAACAGTACAGGAAAGATTAAAACCCAAGTACAAATCAACTTTTGCACTGGCCTCATAACTGGAAGAAAATGAATGCAAATTTGTAATTAATTGGTTAAAGAATGAAATCACTTTTGCTAAAAAAAATAAATTAATTATCTCCACCACTTTGACAATAGCTCAGAAATTTATTTAAGGACTTGCTGTACTGCTGTCAAAATTGCACTTTCAGGACAGAACATCTGTTGTTGGTAGATGGGCTAGGAATGCCAAATATAATCTAAAATTTATTTTCCAAATACAATTCACGTTTTATATCCCACGAGAAGTGCTCTTCACCTTTATGAGCTTTTTTCTTGGCTCAGAAAAATGGAGCTGGTTTATGTTGTTTGATTTTGTTTGGTTGGTTTTTTTGGAGGGGAGAGCTGTTTGCCTTTTTTTAAGAAGAGTGGAGAGAACATGCCTGAATATGCTTTTCAAAGAGAATGATAGAATTTTACTTGAAAGTGTTCTAAGTATTTTTGTGTTTTTCCTGTATTACCATTTTATCCATAGATTGTCAACCCCCTCCAGTCTTTAATCCAGCAAAAGTATCCCATATATTAACAAAACTGATTTGGATGTATTTTTCTGAGTATTTTTTCTTCTACTTTTGGAGCCCTGAGAATCTAAACATAAACCCTCCCATTTTTAATTTACCACTTTGGTTTGCAGCATTGCTTTGCATGGCCTGAGGCACTGTCAAAGACAGCAAATCAATGCCACTGGGTTTCAGTCGTACTCTTCTGGGTGTAAACTGAATAACAAGCATAGACCAAGTAGGTAGAGTTCCCAATGGAAATGCTTCTTCATGAGTCCAGGGATGGTAAGTGTTATGGAAGCTAACATGCTTTTGCAGAATTTTTCACAGACAGTTTTACCCATGGAGGCTGGGACACTGCATCAACATGTACACACGTAAGGTGTTGCCATTTCCAATATCCAGCAAACACCAACTGGCACTTGAAAAGGAACCTTTTTTGACTGAAAAGCGTTTGGGCTGGCAACTTTATGTAGTACATCCTCTTTATATGTGTGTACTATACAGAAACAGAAATATCAATGAAAATTTTTGCAAAAACTTGGGATAATTTCCAAAAGTGTAAGTTAATATAAATTGCGGTAATTTCATCCTAGATTAGGGTAAAAGCAACAGTGAGATGAGTGTAACACTTATGGCTTCTTGTCTCGAGGAAGTTGTGGCCACAGTGCATATACTCATCATCTGCAGGGGGATGACACTCACTGCAAGATTAATTTTGGTTTTAGTGAGATTTTATTCTCACAATTCTTTACAGAGCATTTCTGCTGCAGGAGATGTGGTTTCTTTACTAAACACCTACTTACTGGCCAGAGGATTTATATATTACTCTGTAATCAAATGTCCTTGCATATAATCTCTAGATTATCAGATGACAACTTCTTTTTCTTTATTTTATCTTTTTAAGAGAAAACTAAGCAGTGAATTAAATAAGCTCTGAAGTAACTTTTTATGATAGTTTAAGGACAAAAAATACAGTTTGCTGTATTTTACCTTTAGCACATTTAAACAATCTTTTTCTTTTTAATTGTACCTTCAGAAACATGAGGAAAGATTTGGTTTAAAAATAAGGAAGGTAAAAAAACTGGATGTAGCCTCTTTAACAGAATGTACCACAGTTCTTCTGTTTGCTGTGTTGACTTTGTTGTTTATATTGCATTGCGTGAGCACATTCACCATGTACCGAAGTGTGTGTTTGTGTGTATGGGGTGGGGGTAGAGGGAAATCTTTTTATGGAAAAAAAAGTTGTGAACATAAACTATGAAGCAACATCTAATGAAAAGTTTCTTTTTAAGTGCAATATATTTATTTCTGCTAGAAATATAATATCAACATTATGTAATATTTGAAGCATTAAATGTTATTTGTAAACAGCTTAAAATTATATATATATCACAAAAACTGTACAGAAGTGCAAATGTGTGGATATTCAGTTTCTTTCATTAAAATATTGGGTGTTTTGATATATCATTCTTATTTAGCCAAATCTTTCTGCTTCTGTTTTTTTTTTCCTCCAACCAAGTTGCTGAGGGCAGTGGAACCAGTCACAGATGTTTCTGATAGTACACAAAATTTTTTAGGGCTGCTCATCTACAAAAGGTGGTCCAAGCCTTGGATTCATATGAAGTGATAGCTGTACTGCAGCTAAATACAATTGTAGCTTGCATGGAGTTACACAAATGATTTCTTTTACAAAATGCTTTGCAATCATATGCATAAAAACTCCTGGATTTGCCAGCAGAACTCAAATGAATGGCTGAAATATGGGGCTCCCAGGGTCCCCAAGATAGTAAATACAGACCTAGAAAACACAGTATAAGAAGAGAGTGGAATTAGCTCTGTTAAGTCAGGAGAAGTGAAGAATTTAAAGAAGTGAGGAGTACATTCCTCTCCATAAATGCTGCAGGCTTTTTATTTAAAATATAATAGCATATATTAAAGCAAGAGAGAGTTACCTGAGACTCTATCTAAGCTATTCAAAGAGGAAAGATAGTGACACACAGTACAGGATTACCTAGAGAGTATAAAGAGCAATACCTATCATTCAAGGTCTTTTAGAACAGGTTGAACATGCACTACTCAAAAATGATGTGATTAAAGCTAATCTTGCCTTAGGACAATCAAATGATCTCTTGAGGTGCTTCCAAGCTTCCTACAAGAGCCATCTCTTGAAGCAGCTTCTGACAAAATCCTCATGTTGCTCCAAAAGTTTTTGTTATGCACCCATAGTTTATCTTGTTCCCAAACTGAAATCAGCTGCTGGGTGTTTTGCAACTAGGTCACAAGATCCCTGGCCTGCAAAGAGGCTCAGTGGGATTGAAGAGCTGTGAGGTTCCAAGGAACAGCAGCAGCAGCAGCAGCATCTTGGTTTGCAAATGTAAGTAAGGAGATGACAGCCTCAGGTAATTCAAATCTACCTTGAGCTATGCTAAATTGCAACCAGGCATTAATGTATCTCATTAACGTTTGGAATGTATGAAAATTAGGATAGATCGCTGAGTTGGTAACTCCATATGATTCCTTTTGTCTCTGCATTATATTTTTATGGCATCTTGGTAGCAAAACACCTGCATTCTCTCATGGATATTCAATGCTGTGAAAGTCTTTTGCTTAACCTCAGGCTAAGGGGGCTTTCTTGGTGTTTCTTGATTACAAGTAAGCACGTGCACTGGCACTCTCCTGAATCAGAACTATTGGCTGTACACCGGTTCAAGACATGGTTATGCCAATGGTCCCATTGAAATCAGCAGCCTTACTTGTGTAAAGTTAAATCAGTGCTCAAGTGTTGCAGTGGCTCTGCAACAGCAAAACTCCTCATGCTTTGCAGAATCAAGACCTTAGGGAACAAGCTGTGTGCAACAAACACCTCTATAATTGGAGCCATTATTCGCTATTTTCCAAAGAGAAACTGGAGGATTAAACAAAAAATGAAGATTCTGAGCTGTCTCCCAGTAGGGTTACTTTAAAGAGACTGATAGTAGTCATGATGACTGTAGGCTGCCTTGTGTATCACATTTAGAAAACAGATTTATATCCAAATTATCTATCTTGGAGATAAGCAGTGCAGAAAACAAATTATTTGGAGAAAACAAATTATTATATGCTATTTTATAAACTTCCTGTGCAGGAGCACAATGAATCCATGATTTAATGGCATACTTGAAATACAGAGCAATAAACAATATTTTGAATCATGACCATTTCAAAGACACATAAAATATTTAGATTATACACCAAGAGTTCAATATATAAAAAGTAACAATAATCACTAATAATAACTCTAAAAATGAAACTGACAGTGGTCTAATGTTCAAGATCTTTATTAAAGTTAGTCATTGATGTCAGTGTTGGTCAGTGAGGGTCTAGGGACCTTTGCAGGCAGTATAGAAGCTGGTCCTTGTTCTCTGGAGTAATAACCAGAGGAACCAAGAAAAATCTATGGGGATGCCTGTCAGAAAAGTTGGACAGAGAGGTTTTTTGGAGTAGGGTAATGATTTCTCTCAATGCAGAGTATTTGACATATCACCACTGTAGCATTTTTAGCTCTGTTAATATAAAATATAATTTGACAGGCAGACACATCAAAATCCAGTATTTTTAAGGCTTTTTAGGATGGAAAATACATCTATTGAAGAAATTGCATTGACTAACTAATTTGATAAATTAAAATCAAGCAACCATTCTCAAGCAACAATTTTTGCCTATTGCTTGACTTTGAATTGTTTTAATTTCCATTGTGAAGCCCACCAGGAACATATGCAGTAATTTTGAATGGTTTTAGGGTGTTGTGTCCTAGAGAATCTCCTGGGTTTGAGTCATGTTTTCACAAACTCCATGAGCACCTCTTCCAAAGGTTTGCGTTCTCCTGTGTTTGAGGAAGGATAGTTGCAGAAATGGTTGTGAATTGAATGGCGGTCCTTCAGATATGCAAGGGGCACTCAGCTAGCTCGTTGCTTGTTTAAATTACCAACAATTGCAGAATAGCTCAAAGAGTAAGATTAATTTAAAAAGGGAAAATGCTTGCAGCTGAATCTGTAATTGATGACATTTGGAACAAATAATCCCCCAAAAGGTGGAGGTGATAACAGTTCCTTGAATAGCTATGGCTCTTCTCTATTTAGATGCTTAATTTTGGTCAGCTGTTCTGAGAGAGCCAGAGAAGAAACAAAGTATATACCAAAAAACCTGTGTCAGAACTCACCAATTCCATTTAATTCCTTCCACCTCATTTAAGATGCCTTAAAATAGAGACACGGGTAGAAAGCACAAAAATCATTCTAGACTTTGTCACCTCAAGCTAGAATGATTTCTGTGCTTTTTGCCTGTGTCTCTGTCTTAAGGCATACTAAATTATGTGAAAGGAATTATATGGAATTGGTGAAGTTCATGCTGTCGTTACTTCTAGTCTGCACTGTCTTCCAGTCAGCTTCTAGGGACAATGCATACATAATTTTAAGTACAGATACTAAATCATTTAGGTATTTGCTGTCATCAGAAACAACCCTCTCTTTGAGTTCTCACAGAGGTGGAGTAAATTGTGATGCTTAAAGTGGCAGTCTGTGCTTCACAGGGGTTACTGAAATTGGACTGCTTTCAATCAGGGTTTTTCTGTTTTTCTGAAACAAGAACTCTGTGATCTTCACTGGTCTTCACTCTGGTGTAAAAGTCAAGTGTGGGAGAGCAGTTTCTGTTTCTCTTAAAGACATGGTTGATACATTATCACAAATCAATTATCATTTCTTCCTGTGCTCTCTCATGGATTGATTCCAAGGCAGCCAAAGGAGGAATTACTTTTTATCTTGATGCAAACTGTTGGCTGTAAGATTTGCATTGATAATATCTGAACATGTACCGAGGGCTTTGGAGTGGCAGGCTTCAATTACCTTCCTTCTGAATGTCATAGCTTTCTGACTTGAGACACCAGTCATACAACTCATCTCCAATGATATTACAAATAAGTTAGTAGTACTCAGGGGATTTATCAGCCTGACTTTATTTAATCTCTCCATTTTCAGTTAACATAGTCACCTCAAACAGTGCATTTCCAGAGGATGATTAGACTGTTTCAGATGGTTAAAGACTTTGGCCTTCCTTGCTCCTTCACTTTACAATGCACTAGGAATTTTGTACATTTTTGAGTGAACATATAAGAGTCTAACACTTGTGCCCCCATCATTTCCTTTACAAGGCTTTAAATACCTTTGAGTTGTTCTTAAATGAATTAGTATGTGTTGTAGCGCCCATCTAGCACTTAAGACAACTTGGCATGGTTTTCAGTAGTTCTGGACAGACAACTACTTGTGTTTTCAGGCACAGAAAATGTTTTCTTTCCTATATAGCTGATGAGGGCAAGGACTAACAAGGAGTATTATAGGCTGAGATTTCAAAGCCATTACAAAGGTAGATGCACAGTTCACATTCATTTTAGCAAGACACATGTTTCTGAGTCCTGTACAGAAAGTCTTTTCTATAGTGTTTGTTATTTTAAAAGGTTTATGGTTTTTTTCAGAGGCCAGCCTAAACATTTTAACATTTGTTCCTGAATTATTTTAAAGCCTCTTTTGCTCCATGCCATAATATCATGCCTTTGTTCTTCTGTTCTTTCAACCTTGGCCAAACTGTTAGAGAACACATGGATACTTCCTTTCCATTTGCTAATTCAATAATAAGAGAACTCATGTGAGCTGAAGAGGTTAATTTACTTTTTTCTTTGTGGAGTTTTGGATGTGGTTGGTTTATTATTTTTTGGTTTTTTTTGTTGTTTTTTTTTTTTTTTTTTTTTTTGTGGGTCCTCTTCTTCAGAGCTTAGTTCTACTTTGCTTTGCTTATAGAATAATAGCCTATATTTTTATCTCAAAGGAAGAGTTGCCATCATTACAATACACCCAAAATTGAATTTTGCTGTCCAAAATTTGAGGGATGGGCTTGAGCTGTCTTGACATAAAAGAAATCAGAATGTAAAATGACACGGAGAAGCATCAGATCAGCACGCTTTACCAGTGCCAGGAACTCCCACCCTGCTGCCATTCTGCATGCAAAATTTCCCCAAGCGCAAAAGCAAAATGTTTTCCTCCTCAGGGCTTTGGTATAGGCAGCAAAGCAGGCATCAGGTTTGGGACTGGTTTGCCCCACCTTGCCCACAAACACAGAAACACGCAGAGTACTTGATGCTGAGGAAGCGCCTCGTCAGCTTGTGCCTGGAGCTGCTCAAGGCTGTGGATTCCCTGAGTGATCTGAGCCCAGAACCCAAGATCTGAAACGTACAAGTCTCTCTTTCAAACACACAAAAACGAATGGCTTAGAGTATTTTTAACACTTGTATTGTTCTGGAAATGTGAATCCACAGTGCAGCTGCAATGAGATGGACATTTTCACCAGAATGGACACACTGGAAAATCCAGAAAGACATAAATAGCAACTGTCCGGATGCAACAGCAGAAATAAATTGGAAGCTGATCATAAGATCCAAGTGGGTATTTAGAGTTAGTGTAAATAGAAATACCAAATTAAGCAAATAACATGTAATTTTGAGATGAATTGCCCTATGTGCCAAGCACAAAACTTTGCACTGACTATGCAGAGCATGATAACACGAGAATAGGGCAGACATTTTAAAACCTAAAATCACATGAGAAATTGCAAACCACAAAAAAGAATACTAAAAGTCACACGTGCAATGTGACCATAAACAAAACTGCAGTATGGTTAAAGACAACTCTAGCTCAGAATGAAGGTTTCCATAACATGGAACCTGAAGGAAAACAAGATCATACATCCAAATTTCAGCTATACCAGATTCTAACTGCAAAAAATTTTAAAAAGCACCAGTGTGAGCATGCCTAAACACAGGAAATATGAATGCTTATTCTAATTTTTGTGTAAGAATACACTGGTAATTCCCTGTTTACTGCTTTGGTTCTGGAGTATGTCCACATAAAATAAGTTGCTCAACTGTGGCTTAAACCAGTTATCCAAACACACAAAGACAACAAATGGGACAGCAATAATGGATTTCTGCTTTATCTGGGATCCACAGCAAGTGCTGAACATGCATCCAGATGGAGAAATTATTTAGAGAAGACGAAAAAGATCCCAGAAAAGGAAACAGAGAACTGTGTATCATCTTCATTTAACTAATGAAAGCCATAAGAATTAATAAGTGCACCAATCGGTTGGAATAAAATTGAGAAAGGAAAGAGAGGTCTGCAAAATTTCCCCCACCATTGAATTTGACATATATAATTTCACAATGAACAATGACTTCATTTTTGTTTCTCTCCACACTTCACTGATGTTGAATTAACCGATGCCTTAAAATAGATTTCTCCATGTGAAGTCACTTTGAAAAGTAGCTTTTGAATGAAATGTTTCAAGCTAGTGAGGAAATCACAAGTTAAAAAAAAAAGGGCAAGCCTTTGCAAAAATGTTACATGATGGTCTGCACTTTTGCTAATAAAGAGAACCATGATTCTTAAGCATGAAAAAGTTCAGGCATAAACCTGATTCTGTAGGTACTGTGGATCTCTGTGATGGAAAGCACCACAGCAGGGAGCTTGTTTATTTAACACAATTGTGGTTTCAGCTGTTTTAACTGGATTTCCTTATTTGTATATACAAGACATTATAAACTAGTTGTTCTTCTTGCTCCACCCACATGTATTGGATATCCACATGTAGAGCTATCAGGTATAAGAGTGCTTTTAAATTTTAATATGGGATGGCTATTCCCCATAAGCTAATTTTAAGACTAAAACATTTCAACTCAGCATTAGGGAAACCAACCTTTTCTACTTCAAGGCATCATCTGATTTTTATTTGGTAATTTTACTGTGTATTTTGTGTTGTTTCACCTTGTGTTGCTACTAAAAGTATGGACACGAGAAACAGAATTTCATGAGAACCCCACCTTCCATTAAAAAGAAAAAAAGGGGGAAGAAACTCAGGTGGAATAAATGTTTCAAAATTCAGGGGACAAATAAACCACCTTATAATTCTTATTTGGAAACTTTTTCTTTTTTTTTAATATTTGGGACTGGAAACAGAATAATTTTTGCTGCTGTTGCTATGTCAGAAAATACATTTATTTCTAATATAATTTATTCCAGTTACATAATCAAAATAAACAGTAAGGGCAAAGTGACTTTTCACTGCACTCTTTACACACCCTTTAGGACTCAAAAAAAAAAAAGGGCTTGTGGATGGTTTTTGTTTGGCTGACAAACTGGAAAAATAAGGGAAAATGAATTCAGAATCAAATGAAAATGCAAAAATCAAATTTGGAAGAGTATGAAGGGCTGATTTAAATGAAGAACAAGAAGACCCACGCATTTTGGGTAAATGTACAACGTTGTATTCACTGAAAATATTTGACTGTGTCCTCAAGTTAATCACGACTCCTTGTAAACTTACTGATTTACACCAGTTTCAACTGAAATACTAAAACACTTTATCACCTATCAAATAACTTTTTATTTTCAACTTCTGATATAGTTTCCTCTTTTTATTTCCAGCTGAAAATCATTTGGTCTGAATTAGAAACTCATTTCCGCTTCCAGGAACCAGACCCTTCTTTTGACAAACGTGCTTATCACTGAACTTCTTGGCCATGTGGGGTCCTAAGACACGTGACTATTTAATCTACTGTAGTATTCACTGCCACTCCATCATAGCTTTTATTATTAGATATAAAAATAATAATAAAAAAAAAGGAGGGCAGAGTTACCTTCACTATTTCTTGACAAGCATCATTGAGTTTCAGTGAGTTTCTCACCCGTGCCCTAACCCTTTGCCTGCTCTGGAGGTACACAGACACAGGAACTTTTCTGTTTGTTGGTTCCTAATTGGAAGCTAATGGTCTTTGGGCGACACACCTGCGATGCAGGGAGCGCCCGGCCGAGCAGCGCGGAGGGAGCGCATCCCGCGGGCGCCCTGTGCCCTCTGCCGGCGGCACCTCCCGGGGAAGGCAGGCGGGAGAGCCAACAGCCAGAGGGGGAAAAAAACAGAGATGTAAGAAAGAGAGGGATTTGTGTGCGCGGTATTTTCTGTGCCACCTCTGGAATTGCCTAAATTCCCGCCGCCCGCCCCTCCTCTGACCTCGATGCCCTGTGGCACAGCGGGAACTCAGTTCTTTGCCCAAGAACCTCTTCTGCCACTGTGGCACAATTTCACTGGAATGCCTCGGACGTTCTTCAGGAAGCGATATCCCCTCGGTTTTTTTCCCCCCATACACAGTAGGTAACGCAGTCTGCCTCGGGTATGTTTTCCCAGATTTTCCACCAGATCCTCAGGTGCAAAATCGACATGGTGAGTGAAAGCGTGCTGGCCTGCAGCACCTATCTATTTATGTTTCTTAAGTTGATTAGGTTTGTTTTTATCTCAGTAGTTTTGTTTGTTTGTTTTCTACT
Source organism: Calcarius lapponicus (assembly GCA_039654755.1). Lineage (NCBI taxonomy): Eukaryota > Metazoa > Chordata > Aves > Passeriformes > Fringillidae > Calcarius > Calcarius lapponicus. The sequence goes on from CM077464.1 coordinate 70,834,303, forward strand.
TACTGGTTGGCTGGCATCCAGGCAAGACATAAATGTCTTTTTGGATTATGAATGGGAAGATAAAAATTTTTTTACTCTCCTATTTTGAGTAAAAACTGTTGTCTGCAATAATTGAACCTTAACGAGAGGAAAGAATTAGCTTGTATCCACATGTACTACTTCTAATTTCTTCCAGGTACTCAAAACAATTATTTTGCTCTGTATCTTAACAAAGAAGTAATCTTTAAATACTTCTGGAACATGCACTCAACACCATACCAGACAGAAAATACACAGCCTGATTTTCATTTACACAAAAGGCAGTTTACAAAGCTCAGGAAGCCTTGCAAGGATTAAAGCAGATGTCTGCACCCACTTAGAGCTTTCTTTCCACACCAGAGTTGTGTAACTGAATAGCTGCTCAGGACTTGCTGCTGCTGAACCGGGTAATCGTGCCACACCTAACACCTTACTCAGGGCAAAACTATGCAGATTGCATGTTTGCATAAAGAAGCATATATTTTCTTTTGTGGCAATCATTTTCATACATTTGCAGCCCTTCAGTCTCAGAAAGCATGCCAACGGTCTCAGCATTTTGTCCCCTTTTACTTCCACTGATCGTGTTGATCTGAACTGTCATTTCTACAGAAGTCACCAAATTAAAAAGCCACACCCCACCATTTTAAAGTGTAGTGTTGAATTAAGTTGAAATTGGCTATATAGTAAGAAATAATTTCATATATTTAGACAAATTCATATATCCAAACATCTTTTTCTGTAGGAAACTGAGTAAAAGCCATGAGCATATGGACTTATTTTCCTCCTTAATCTTCATGATTTTGGATTTTGAATTCAAGTGGACACAATGAAAGAAATGCAATCACGCACTGGAAAGGATGAATACAGTCTCTGCAAAAGGATCAGGTTGTCTCAGCTGAACTCCCTAGTGAAATGGGAATAATTCTCTTTTAATGGAAATGCTGAAGTCCAAAGCACGTGTCTGCCATAGCACTGGCATCTCTAAGGTGTAAAGACATATGACTTGACTCTTTCTTCTTCTTCTTCCAAGCCATATTTGGAGAGCTTTTTTATAAACAGGAGAGCTAAACCTCAGAAAAAAAAATTTCATTTCCTTTAGTGATAAAATTACAGGGACTTTAAGTCACAGACAGGGCAACTCCAAAGAGTAGAACAGGGATAGGACAGTAACCTGACAATGTTTATTAAGGACCTTACAGCAGAAGAAGTGTAAGAAAAGCTTGAAGGTGCAGTTGTGATCTTTCTTTGTGCAAGGGGGATGTGAACTTCTTTGCTCTCTTTGGCTTTCCTTTTCTTCTTGCACAAGGGTGCAGCTGTTCTCTGAACTCTAACAAGGGCAAATGCCAAATTCTGTACCCAGGACAGGGCAACTCCAGTTGTGTGCACAGGGAATGAGAGGCTGGAGAGCAGTGCTGTGGAAAGGGACCTGTGTGTCCTGGCTGACAGCAGGCAGAACATGAGTCAGCAGTGCCCTGGCAGCCAGGAGGGCCAACCCTGGCCTGGGGGCATCAGGGACAGCATCTCCAGCCAATCAAGGGACTCACCTTGGGTTCTGTGTGCAGTTTTGGGCAACATAATATAAAAAAGACATGAAGCTGTTAGAGGGCATCCAAAGCAGAGCAACAAGGATGGTGAAAGGCCTTGAGGGGAAGCCATGTGGGAAGTGGCTGAAGTCACTTGGTCTGTTCAGCCCGGAGAAGACTGAGGGGAGACCTCACTGCAGCCTGTAATTTCCTTGTGAGGGAAAGAGGAGTGACAGACATGGATCTCCTTACTCTCATAACCAGGGACAGGACTTGAGGAAACATCATAAAGTTGAGTCAGGTGAGATTTAGATTGGATATCAGGAAAAGGCTGTTCCCCCAGAGGGGGTTTGGGCACTGGAAGTGGTTCGGCTCCCCAGGGAAGTGGTCACAGCACCAAGCCTTGTCTGATTTCAAGAAGTGTTTGGACAATGTCCTCAGGCACATGGGGTGATTCTCAGGGTGCCCGGTGCAGGGCCAGGAGTTGGTCTTGATGATCCTGATGGGGCCTTCCAACACAGTATTTTCTATCACTCTGTGATTCTAATTCAGGTAGTAGTGACAATGAGGAGCAAGGACCAGAAACACAAGACCTTTGGGACTTACTTGTGGAAATCCTGAGTAGGAAGAAACCTCAAGTCAGTTCAAAAGAAGACAGCAGCAAAAATCCATCACAGAAGAGACAGACCCACTCTTGAATGAGGGCAAGAGACTGGGTATGATGCCATGAGAAAGCAACAGTTATTGTATCCTGGGGTAGAGAAGGTACATACAAGGATGCCTTCTTAATCTCCTGAATTACATGAGAAATTTAGCAATGGCTGACTGGTTTTTATGTCCTTGGGAGTGTGATGCTTCAGGGCATCTGGCCTAAAATAAGCAGCAGGTCAGGGGATGCAGGTTCCAGAGCCAAGGTTCACTCCAGCACTTAGATATTTTTTTTTATTTTTCTTTTACCTGTAGCATTCCTTTAAAAACATATGAAACACTGAAAAGCACAGAATCTTTGTTGGAGTTAGGCCTCTGTTACACTTGCACCTGGTAGTGAAACCTGTGTGCCTCATTAGGACCTGGTCTAGTTTCCACCTGAAAACTCAGTGTTACTTCTTCCTTCTTTTCTTCTTCTGCTTTCCCACCTCAAAAGAAAGGCCCAAACAAATATTACAGGTTTGTCCCTGCTCTTATGCTTCCAGAGTTCTTTCTCTTTACTTGTTTGGGTTTTTTTCCTTCTTTTCTTCAGGTATTGGTAAAATTTGAAGGTGTTGCCCATGTAGTTTACTGTTGAAGACTGATAATCTCCAAGTTACATAGAGCCTTTGTGATAAACAGCATGGCATCTCAGGGTAAAAGTAGCATTTTCTTCAGTATATTAGGAGCTGGGTGGTCTCCAGCTCAAAGCTGCATCAGGGGATACTTGGGATGAATGTTATTCATAAATACTCACTGAGAGACTAGCCAGTATATAACAATAATAGGTAGGGCAGGAAGGGGTCTTCAGAGATCATCTCCTTGACTCAAGCCAAAATCAGTTTATAATTAAACCACCTCTGGAAGATGTTTATCTTTTTTGTTTTTAAGAGACCCCAACAATGGCAACTCCACGGGTCCTTTAAAGATTCTGCCGCTTAACTATCCCTTCTTTAGAAATTGGCCCCAATATCTAACCTGACCCAGACTGAAATTTTAGCCCTTCATTCCTTATGCAGTGCTTCTGTCACTTCTTGTAGCAAACTTTTGCCTATTTAAAAACTGATATTATATTCCCTCTGATTACTTTTCTCCAGGCTACTTTTTACATCTCTCTTGTGTAGACTTCAAGGGTGTTTTCTGCTGTGTCTATGTGCTTGGTGGAGGGGGAAATCTGCTTTGCAACTGCCATGGCTGATGTAAAACAAAGATGACAGCAAGGGATAAAGGAGATTAGGAAAACTCCCTGTCTTTCAGTGTGTCTACACTGCTGAAGTGCAGTGTTCACTATCAGACACATTCCTTTAGCTGAGATCTCCCCAGTACTAACTAAAGTTAATAGATGACTGCAAAGTAACCCTGTCATAATCCATTTTGTATTCTTTCTTCTGCAGTTTTTCTAACAATGCTGGCAATAAGGCTTAAATGACAGCTGAAATGTGGAGGTTCCATGATGCCTGTAAAATGGAGTTCCACATATGGTGTGCTAACATGAAACAACTTTAAACCTGGTTCAGGCAGTTTGTGAGTTGTTAGTGGGCATTGAAGCTCTTTCTGTTTGAAAGGCAGATAGAATTTTCCCAAGTACCTCCTCAACAGATCAGAAAGCCTTCTCAAAAGAGAAAATACCTTTTAAAACTTTATCATCTTTTTCTGACAGTTATTCTGCATTCTGCTCTTTGACATCCTTTTCTCCTTCCATTAAGGGGCAATTTTAAAAGCATCCTTCTTCCCTGAAGTATTTCTTCAGCAAAACCCAGGATAACTAGTGGGCCATAGTTTCCTTGCAGTGCAACCCTGGGACTCATTCTGAAACCACAGCTCTACTCAATGAAATTCTCTGTGACTTTATGACATGACAGCTGCATGGGAGAAATGGCTAAAGACAGGTCTGTCTTGTGAAATATGCCTTCCATGCCCAGCAGTGCAGGATTTTTTGTATTCTATAGAGGTTTTTTATATATACATGCATGCAAACATACACTTGTATGTGCACACTTGTATGTGCACACTTGTGCATTGTTTAGTGAATTCTCCTCATTTTGCTGAGGGGCTGGCAGGAGAAAATGAATGCCAACCTACATTCAGGCTTCAGTCCATCATCAACATATACCTTGATATATATATCATCAATGGAATCTCTGTGGAAGAGAAATCTTCTAAACTCCCATGTGTCATACCACAGGGAGCCATGCTACGAGATCCCTTTACTGGGAAACAAGTTGTAGCACATTGAAGAACTGGAGTGGTTGCACCTGCCTTGTGAAACAGTAAGTCAGCTGCTGCTGTCTGAGCATGAGTTATTCTGTCAAACTAGAAAGAAATTGAGAATATGAAGCAAACAGTATATTTTAGGAGTTTTCCCCCTCCACTCACATAATCTCTTCAGTGCTGACAGCTGCATGCTTCTTGAGAAATGGGCGAGGCTAGAGATTTTTCTTGCCTATAGATACTTCTTTTGAATTGTTTTTGGTAACATCAAAAGTTCTAATGGTAGGGATGGAATGGGCAGAGCAGTCCATGCCTTGTGTAAATGTAAATGGGGCTTATGGGGTGAGAGAGGGAGTGCCACCAAGGATCTGTGGTTACTTGGGAGCAATGGTCCCAGGCATTCTCACAGGACAGTCTGGGGTGCTTCAGGCAGCACTCACAGGGAAGTGAAACTACCTACGTTGCCACACAGCACTCATGGAAAGAGTGAAGGCAAACACAAATTGAAGAGGAGCTTGTAAAGAACACCTCTGTATGAAACAGGTAATTTGTATCTGCAGAGCTGGAGTGATCACCTAGAGCAATACAAATCTGTGGCAGAGGTATTTACAATTTGTACTTGAAACACAGGCTTAATTCTTCTTACTTTGCATGCATCTCCAATGCTTCCTTATGTAGACTTACTCAACATTTACAAGTCAGGTGTGATTCAAGATCTGCATAGATCAGTTGTTTAATTTAAATTTATCAGCAACTCTGACAAAGCAGCATTAGTCGGCAAAAAATGACAATGGACTGGCCAATCTGTTTTCTTTTCAATCAATTAAACAGCCCCAGACTTGGCCTACTAGCCTAGATCAAAGAGCATATGGAAACATAAATGAATGTGTTATTTCAGCTGCTGTTGTTTTTAATTGGGATGATGCAGCAGCAGAGAAGATGCATTGGGCAGTAGAGGGCACTGTGACCTCAAAAATAAGCTTCAAACTGGGTTGTAGTTGAGCATTTTTGTGAACACAGCTGATCAGGCACAGACAAATGCCCTATTCCAACAGAAAAAAAAAGCTCTGTTTGTTTCCTAGTAGTTCTAGAGACAAGAGAAATAATGTCAAAAAGCAAGGAGGGGTTGGACTTAGATATAGTGTAAGGGCATGATCACTACAAATTTCCACAGGAACAAATTGAAAAAAGGGATTAAGTCCATCAAGATGCTTGACATTGTGGCACATCTTAATGTTCTGTGAACACAGACTTTAAAGCCTGAGTTGGGTGCTATTCTTAACGAAGTTTAAGAATGTATAATGAAGTATTTAGGATCATGCTCTGAGACAGATCGTCAAAAAGTTGAAAAGGTGAGGAAGGAGATGAGAAGAAGCAACTTCTATTTTTAGTCACCAACACGAACTCCAAGTACCATTTTCAAAATTTTTCTGTGTAAAATTTGTATCACATTTTTAGTCTTGTATGGGTATCAAAGGGTTTGTAGCCCCAGTATCTTTTTTCCCCCACCTCTCTAAAAGGTATCTAGCAAAAAGACCAGATTTACCAAGAAAGGATGCCCTGCAGCGCTCAAAGTGACTGTGATAGTCACCTCAGTTTCTCATAAAGAATTCACCCTTTCTCAGTCATATACAGGAAGCAAACAGCATTCCAAGCCACGACTTTGTCCTTTAAGGTGTCTTTGATGTGTACGATTATCTTGCCTTCAGTTTTGTCTGACACGTTACTCAGTTTGCCAGAGGTACTTTCTATCAGCCTCTTAATGTGCCTCTTCTCGACCTCCAGTAACCAGGGCAGCAAAGCACATTCTGGAATCCCCACCGAAATGAAAATCAGGTCAAGCAAAGAGTGAAACAGAAATAAACTTGCTAACACCTGAACAGGCAAGTTTAGACCCTGCTGCTGTTTCTGATACAGCTGTTTGTATTTCACAGTGGTCCACAAGCTTCTCTTGCCAAAACAGATTTGCCAGTAAATCTCCAGCGATGCAGATATACTGACTTCAATGTGGCAACATATTTCAAGAGCCCCACTGTCTCTCACATCTGGCTGCTCTGCCAGTTGTTCACTGAAAAGCTATTCTGTGAGCACTTCCAGATCATAGCTTTCCTCCTGTTGCTAAGTCCACTGCTGACCTTCCTGTATTTCCACCCTAAGTGGTGTCTATATCCTCAATCTCCCACAGCGAGCATCTGCCATGAAATACAGAAGTAGCTCAGCCCATGTTCATATGGTCCTGTTCTGCTGTTACCACTTAGCTTCTGCTTGTCGCTGCAAGCTGTTTCCTCCGTGTTCTCTGATGCATCTTTTGGCAGCTGCTACTTGGAGACACAGCAGATAAACCCCGACTCCATAAAAAATTAAGTAAAACCACCGTGGCTAGTAAATCAGGTTAGGGGAAGCCGGATCCAGCACTTCTGCTTGTAAATATTGAGTTTTGTGGTCCTTGGATAACTTACTCTATAATTTGCTCCTCCAAATAGAAGCATAATGAGATGCAGTTGCTGTGGCTGTGAATCATGGCATCTATGCCAAATTAGCATGACTACTCACAGTGGCCAAATGCCATGCAATGAGAATGTGGCATGTACAGCAAGTGATCTTCATTCTGAAATCTGTAAGGAGATTATGTCATGCAGAGGAGTTAAAAGTCGTCAGAACTGTGAAGAATTACAGAAACATTCCAGGCCTCAGTTGGGAGGAGATGATCACGCTCCATGACTTAGGAAGAGGTATTGCCAAATCTTCCCAGTCAGCTGCTCAACAGGGCAAATGAATGCCTGTGCTGCTTTCATCGCTCTGTCTGCAGCAAGGAAAGAAGGGTAACTGGAAATATGTTAGAACTACCCAAAAGGTTCTCAGAATTTCTTTCTTGAGGTCACAGTATTTAGCAGCCCCTTTTTTTTTTTCTTCAGAGCTGCAGGGAAGCACTTAAGGTAGCATGAATATATGGTACTGGAAACTGAAAGCAAAGAAATAAGGAAAACTCTGGTGGAGACTAATTAGGTTTTCTGAGTCACTAATGTTCTTCAGTGTTACTCTGGCAGCAGGAAGTTTGAGGCTTATAATCAACATTATAAAAACAAAGGAAGTAATTTTCATGTCAAAGATAGAAGGGCCTTTAGGACCTCTAATTCAAAGTACGCGAATTTTGTTTCTTTTGTTGTTGTTGCCAGGGTAGGCAAGCTAGGTAAATTGTTCTTATTTGTTTCCAGTAGAAACAAGGTTTTGGTTGTATGAGCAGTTAGCCACACAGACACAGATAATCCACTTCTACATGGTATTTTATATATATAAAAGTTAATGCAACTGCAACTTGCAAAGTGAGAGAAGACACGTATGAGCAAACGTGCAAGCAGAGATCAGGTTACTAACCTACCAGGAGCATACCTTTCCCTCCTCAGAATATAGGTAATGTATGTTTAAAGGGGTTAGCTCAAGGGGGAATATCTGTATCCTGCAGAAAGTGAACTGGTCCCACAAAGCTGTTAAAAAGGACAAGGTACATGCTGTAATAGTTTGCCAATTCATTCTGCTGTTTGTATTTTTCCCTAGCAAATCCCTCTACTTCTGCCTTACAAGACTCCTTTGTCTTGTGCACTTATATTCAGCTTGGTCTTCACAAGAAGAGGTCCCAAACATTAATGTTTTCATAAAGATCTTCCTGTAAGTAAGAATTTTTCTGCTCTGTGACTGAAGCTCAAGTAGTATAAATAATGAGTTAAGTCAGATATGGCCATATGGCGTGGAGCTGAAAACACTCTAACATCCTGGTTAGTTACCTGAGGCTCTGAGCTCCACATTGCTGCAGCTCTCTTGCTGTCAGCACTCAAAATGGCTCATTTAATGCTAGGTTGAGTACATCTAACCATGCAGCAGTCACACAGTGGTTTTCTGAAGAGACATACTTTCTAGAACATGCCTTCATTGCATGCTAACCTTGGATTAAATGAACCAAGGAAAGGGAGCCTGAAGTTCCCTAACTTGCTACAATGCAGTCCTGCTATTATTAAGTCTCCTGCTGAACGTGTGAAAGTGTGGGGGATCAACAGAAACTCACAGAAGCAAAGCCCTGTGGTAGGTGGGAACGGCAGCCTTGTCACAAAATCTACAGAATTCACTCTGAGGCAGCTCCACTGGAACAAAGCAGAGCAGTACAAGAAACATCATTACAACAGGCTGAAAAATAGGAATCTCTACAGGCACCCTTATTCAGATCACCTCGAAGGTGACTGGAGAGAGAAAGGGTTGGTATTGGTAACAAACTAGAAGGCAAAGGTCTCACTTGAGGAAAGAGAACTGGTGTAATGAAACAATACAGAAGATGAGGATGAGTGGGGGGAGGAATGCAAGCTCTGGACTGTTTGGTAATGAGGTGTGCCCGTCCAGTGTCCCGAGGAACAAATGCTGTTAGAGAATGCATAGGAACTGCCAAGGCCAATGTGCTTCACTAGCAGGGCCTTATTCCTGAGGACTGTGAATTATTTCTGCTGACAGTGTGTCACAAGCACTATCCAGCTGAGATTGCTGATATCTCTCAGAGTGATTTGGAAATATGAAAGGTCAGTCCAGTGATCATAGAAAATGTGTGAGCAAAGACATAAAGACGACCTAGCAGAAACAGAAATATCGTGTTCCAGAATGTGCCTTGTCCTGGGACAGTGGAAAACTGTGGAACAAACTCTTACGGATTTTGCTTTCCCTGGACAAAAGAAGTCAGGACAATCTGATTAAGATGATATCTCTCCTATGTACTTGTATATGTCTGTCAGCACCCTTGAGAGTTGAGAAAAATCTGATTTATTTTCAGAGACGTATTTCTTTCCTTCCCTTCCTTTTTTGTTATAAACAGAAAGATTTATTGGAATCACTCCTTTTGCTGTAGTGTGCAGGATTAGTAATGAGCTACACTGTCTGAAACGTGATGCTGGATATTAAACATAGCACTTCTCAAAAAAATATGCAATTCCAGTGATGATATAAACCCAAGCTTTATTTCTTACTACTTGTACCTTATAGATTGAAGCAAATGTCATTTTATTTTTAGAGGTGCACTGCTCTACTGCAACTCTTCTGAAGTAGTGTTGGAGGTTTTCTATAGCAATTCATGCTTGCTGAATATGGGCACCTTTACATTTAAGAATGTGATGTTCTGTTTTTGCTCAATTATGGTAACTTTTAAAACCTTTAAAATTGTTTAGTAGTATGTGCCTTTGTAGCCAGGTTCTGTGGGTGGCACCTGTTGAAATAAATTGCCTGAAGAGTTTTATTAAGAGAAAACAGCCTGAAGGTAATTGATCTGCTGCAGGCTGGAGCAGGCCCAGTTAATCTCAATGGCTGAGCCATCCCACAGCAATTTTATGAACCTCAATAATATCAACCCTTCAAGTTTCTAAGTGTTCCATGACTCTATTGATTTTGGCAAAAATTGAAATATAGGTTACAGGAGTTAAAAATCAGCAGAACGTATCATATTGCTCTTTTTCTATGCTGGTTATGTACAAAACTCTATCTGGAGCCTGTACCCTTCAATCACTCAGACAGCAACAACAGACTCCTTTGGTTCCTGAATTTATAACAAGGCTACTCAATTAAAATCAAATAGAAAGAAGAGCAGATTGTGGGACTTTTTCCTCCTGAAAAGCAGGTGGGGAAAATAATATGTAGTCCTCAAACACCTGAAAGGTGTTCCTTTTATGCCTTCATTTATATTTAGTATGTAATAAGCACAGATAAATGTTTCTTGCAATATGAAACTGCCACACATAATTCATGTTGGAAGAAGAGCCTGGGTACTCAGGAGACTGGCTGTCTTAGATGAAAAATTGTATTTCTTCCTTGCTTACTTTTTTGAGATCAGTGTAATACATGTCCTTTGCAGTTATCTCCCCAAAACAGCTAGTGGTAGAAGGATGTTTTGTTCCTTCCCCCCAGAAAGGAACAAAATATGGGCCAGGAGGACTTGGACACACAGGATTTCTGTCAGTCCCACAGGCTGGTTTGTTTAGTACCAAGTTTATCTTCACAACCTTATTGGGGTGTAAACAACCTTACTACTACCACTAAGACAGCAAAAGCCATCCTGTTCTTACACTTTCATTTACTTAGTAGCTGAATCTGAACCAAAATTACTTTCCTGGGCTAACAATGTGACAGTTATCTACCTGTTAAATAATTTTTTAAAATACTTAGAATGATACTTGCCACATTAGACTCAAACCTTGTGTTTCACAGGATAGGATTCATAAAAATAATTAGGCAAAGGAGATGGACATAAAGAGGTTGTAAACACTTTTAGGAGAAACCTACATTTGTCAGAGGAAAAAAGCAGAAAGGCTAGGGAAAGTAAACAGACTTGAATGGAAAACTCAAACATAGAAAACTTCTTTGAGCAAGAACATAAAATGAAGAGTGCAGAGGGATAAAGAAAAGCCTGAAGACAGCAATGAGGAACACCTGGGAGGCGAGGAATAGGTACAGTCAAGAAAGATAAAAATAAGAAGAGGTCGGGGAGGGAAGAGTGAAATGGATCTGTTTGGAGAGGCTGCAGTTACTGAAGAGGTTATACTCTGCTATATTTAATCAACACTACCAAAAAAGTGGTATTTAAATTATTAATATAACCCTATTGGATGAGCCGCTGCTTGAGCGCTGTTCTGTGCTGATAGGAGAGCACAAGAAGGAGGAGCAGTGGCTTTGCTGTAGCTGGGTCTTGTTCCACAGTCGTGATGTGTATTCTCCGCTCTTTAAAGAGGAGTAGAGTAGGAGCTTCAGGGATTGTGACTGGGAGCTCCCGAAGACAACTGCTCTGGAAAAGTCATGAAACACCTCATGTCCCAAGGGGCTGCATAACAGAGTTTATGTACAACGGGGCCTTTTAACCCCTGAACCCAACGCAAGGGCTTGGCTGGATGTGCAGGGAGCTCATGAGCGAAAAGGCCACTTTGCAAAGGCAAACTCACAATAAAACTCTAGGAGGAGGAGGAGTGCTTTCTGTGGTGCGGAAGCCCTATAGGACGTAGCAACAACACAGAGAAGTTACCTTTTGGGAGTTAAAATTTTGGGCATTAGGGCGGGGGAGGGGGTGCCGCGCACGTCTGGAGCGGACTCAGTTTAAGCAGACAGTATCACAAAGCGGGACGGCCCGGGAACGGGAAAGGTAAGTGAGAGAAACGCCAAGAGGCGTCGGAGGACGAGGCCGCAGCAGCGCGAGGCCAGGCCCGCCCGCACGGGGACCGACGGCAGAACCGCGGCCGTCCACTCGGAGAGGAGAGGGAAGGAGCGAGCGGGAAGAGCCCCGCTCCCACCTCCTCTTTCCTCCTCCTCCCCCTGCTCGCCAGGCTCCGGGGCGGCGCGTCCGTGAGCGGCGGGGCGGAGCGGGGCCCGCGGGAGCCGCTCCCCGCCCCGCCGGCAGCGCCGCCCCCGCCCCCACGTGTCCAGCCGGGCGGAGCGGGCGGCGGCGGCGGCGGAGCGAGGACCGGCCGCCCCCTCGCCCCGTTACTACGAGCCCGCCGGCTGCGGCTCCGCCCCGTGGCCTCCGGGCCCTGCCAGGGGGTGGGGGAAGCTCCTCGCCGAGCACCGCCCCCCTCGGCTCGGCTCCCCTCCCCTCCGGCGCGGCGCTCCGGCCCCGGCGGGGACTATGCGGAGATGGTCGTCCCGAGCCGAGGCAGGAACAAAGAGTCGCCGCCGCTCAAGCCCGGGCAGCAGCAGCAGCAGCAGCAGTCGCCGGGCGCCAGCCCCAGCCGCGGCCGCCGGCCGCACTCGCCCGGCAGGCAGGGCTCCGGCGGGGCCCGCGCCATGCGGAAGGGAGGCGGCGGCCGGCGGGGAGCCAGGGGCGACCCCCGGGGACCCTACCGGGAGGGGCCCGCGGCGGACGGGGAGCGGGACGTGCTGGGCCGCGGCCCCCTGAGTCTCCTGCGCCTCTGCGGAGAGCGGCTCCGAGGTGAGGTTGCTGCCCCGAACCCTGCCCCCTCTCCGCTCCCTCTGCCCCCGCGGGGATGGGAGCCGGCCCTTCCGCCCGCGGGAAGTGCGGCGGGGCTGAGCGCCGCTTCCCGTCCCTCTTTCCGGCAAGTGGCGGTTCCCTTGCCCCGTGGCACGGGGTTGATTTTGCCGGGGAAGGGAGCGCCGGGACGTCTTTCCCGGGCAGCGGCGGTCGGGGTCCGGCGGGCGGGAAGGTGCCTCCCGCGGCCGGGGAGGAGGAAGGAGGCGGCGGGCGGTGCCTGGCACTGCCCGGGGCAGCGGCGGCGAGGTCGCGCTCCCGCTCTGCCCGGGCCCCTGCTCCCCCTGTCACTGCGCGGGGACGGCGAAGAGAGAGGAAATCTGACGAAACCCACACGAGGATCAGCGAGAAACGGGGGCGAGGGAAGGGGGAAAGGCTTTTTACCACTTCAGCGTCCTTGGGGGAGAAGTGGGGAAACGTGCTGTTTGTGTAAGTAACTCTTGTTAAAACAGTCTGTCTGGTGGTGGTGACTATCGCAGCTTGCGGTGCTGGCATGACCAGCTTATTTCTGCTGGAAAGCACGGAGGGTTCAGTATTCTTCAGAAGTCTGACTTTCTGCTTGAGCGAATTTGCCACTAACATAGCTGTGTAGAAATTCCCTTTTGACAACTTATTCTGTAAAAGTTATTTCAGAAATTAAAAACCTGATGATTCATATTGTCACCTTAGTAGTCTATCTGTGATGTTTAAAGCTTTTATGTGTAGTTATGAACTTGCTGTATAAAGTTTCAGCATTTTTGAGGTCAAGATTTTTACATAAAGCTAATGTTGCAGAGCTCAGATTTCCTTTTATAGACGCTGTGCTTAAGTGATGCTTAAGGTACTTGTATTCTTTTGGCAGTATTTGTTGTCGACAGAAAGGCCTTCATCACAAAAGCTGATAGCAACATCTGGTTCACGTTCTTTCTGGGTAAGTAGAAGGACTGCATCATGTGTGGGGGGGGAAATACTGATCTTTTTACCTTTCTTTCTCTGTAATTGTAAATTGTGTCAAAATATATTTGAAAATACAATTTTTAAAAGGAAAAAAACCAGAACTGATGTTGAAAAGGGACAGGAAATAACTTCCTACCTGGTAACTTTTGGAAAGCTGTTACTGTAGCAGTTGATGTAGGAAAAAAGGATTTATAGGAAAAAAATTTCCAGATATTTATGTATTTCTTCTATCTAGTCATTAATTTATAGGAAACAAAAAAAAGGCAGCAGCTCTTATTAAGTAATGTAAACACAACAGCTTGTTTGGTGGAAGAACATACAGTTGTAGAGGGATGTAAATTTAGATGTTATTATCTTTGGTAATATTTTCGAGTAAATAATGAAATGATTAATGACCAAAGTCTTGAAAAAAACACCTAAAATATTTGCAAAGAGATGCATTCCTAAAGTTAACAAATGTTAGGTAATAGCATATTTGTCAGCTGCACCATTAGATATACACTAAAAGGTATTTTAATGAAGAGTTTCTGGGTATTCCAAAGATGCTGGTACTGTTAATCACATCACCAGTAGTCGTGGCTGCCGGAGGGAGTTTCTTCAGTTTGATGAATTACATACATTGCAAAGTAGTAGCAGGGAAACAGCCCTTGGCTTACAAACTAATTAATGAATAAAATGTTCCTGAATTGCTTTACTTGCATCTGTTTATTCAGCATTTCCTAGGCTCGTAGTTGCTTAAATGACATAGAAATGCTTAAATGATGGTCAGAATTGAAAAATGCTTTCCTCTGATTGAAATTTGAGAGCAGATTAGGGAGAGAGCTTTATAATTTCTGGAATTTGAATTTCTCCATGAAACCCAGATAACACATTAAATATTTCAGGGAGTTTTTTTTTTCAGTTGGAGTAATAGCAAAGTATGTACTAGCATACAGTATTTGCAGTAGCAGAGAATGTACATATAGAAAATATGAAATAGTGAGTTTTGATTAAGTTTAGTGGAATTTGGATTTTTGTTGTCGCTTTGCTCAAGATTTAAGGCCCATATTTTAAAAACAGTGGCTCCCACAGCTGGAGCTAGTTTAATTATAGAGTGTGAATTTTTTTCTCTTACAAATTATCTCCCAATTTATGTGCAGCAGTAAAGTTGTCAGACTTTCAAGAATGTTCTTATACAACACTTCACCCTATTATGTTATTTGGGTTTTTTTCATTATGACCATTGACTTGAGGCCATATTCCTGAAGACATCCTTATTATATTGCACAGAATCTCAGAATGTAACAACTTGACTAAGCTGCAGAAGTAGTCAATGCTTGCAGGTTCCTCATTGCTTCCAGTTCTGCTGTGTTCCTACGTGGTCACTTTGTGGATATTTGCAAAATATGAATCAGTTTATTGTACCCTTCACATCCTGTTGGATTATAGTGTCTCTGCATTTGTTGTTCTCTTGATAAATAAAGCCAAAGAATGGCTGTATTCTTCAGTATTTAATTTCCAGAATTAGAATCCTTTTTATATGCCATTCATATTGCTTTTCTTAGAATAACACACAGACAAAAATAGGAAATCTTTCAGATTTTACATAATAACCCTAGTCTGCAAAAATCTTATCATATGCTTTGGTTTTAGGGCTTCTTAGGCTGGGTGAGAAAATGGCATCTGCAAGTTCAAGTACATGGTAGCTGTGTAAGTGTCTGTAGCATTAGGACTGTAGTGTTCCCTTCCTGTCCCCTCCTTCATTCCCTCTCCAGTAAGGACATTAATGAGATCAAAGGGTGGTAATTTGACAGAGCTGAGCTGCATGTTTTCCATCAAAAACTGGCTTAATGCAGTCTGTTGAAAAATGCTGATTTGGACTTAGAGTGGAAGTCTATGAATTAAGCCCATTGTCTCTTGAAATATGAGTAATTAACATTAATTGCTGTGTGATTATGAGAGGTCTTCACTTTGTACTTATAATAGAATGATACTGTGAAAATGTATATGAAATTCTCCAAAATAACTGTGAATGTATTTACATTTACTGCATTGACTTTCAATAAAACATTTACTATAGGGAAGAATCAGATTTAAAGACATTGTTTCCTCTATGAAATAAGTGGTATGTCTGGATGTGAAATGTAATTTCCATAATAATATATAATTTATTTGTATCAATAAAATACTGCATATTTGCCTTATTTGGAACCATGTGAATTTGAGTTAATGAACAATACTGGTAACTAAGATGCATTGGACTTTACTGTATATTCTCAACATGTGATCTGTCTTAATTTATTTTTTTTTATAGCTGGTGTGTGTGTATATGCAAATGTATTTCAGTATCTAATCTTACTGGGAATCTTGTGAATGTTGCTGAGAAGTAAAATAATGCCTTGTGCACATGTATAACTCTTAGTCAATAAGCAATAACTAAGAAAGGTATGGGCTGCCCTGCTTCTTTCCATACAATTGCTGCAGAGCATGTTTTTTTTTGTGTGGAATATGGTTTGCTGCATTGCTGATAGAGCTAATGTGCTTACCTGGAAATCCGTGTCATGTCAATGCCTGCTCTCTTCTGAAAGACATTTGCAGCTTTCCATGAGAACTAATGTAAATGTTCTTAGTATAAAAATTCCCCTGCAGTTGCTGAACCTTTCCTAAAACATTAAGTTCTGCTTACACCAAGCAATTTTGGTGATTTTTTTTTTAGAAAGTATATAAAAAGGAGAAGTTCTAAGTGAAAGATTGAGGTATTCATTTTCTAACTGGAACCCAGTTGTTTGGGTCCAGTCCTGTCTTTGAAAAACCTATTTCAAGTGATAGAAGTGGAGCTGTAAAACTCTGAGGGAAGTTTCAGTGTAGTATAGTACCACCTCACCTGCTGTGTGAAGTGTTTAACATGAGGTCAATGTTGTTAAATTGTACCAGCAGCTAGTTTAGAAATTTTTTAGGTATTTTTTGGTGTGTTTTTCTTTTTTTATTTTGTGGTGGTAATTTTCTGTCTTACCCAGCTTCACCTTGAATGTCTTCACTTACAAAACCTAAATTTTAAAATTAGGTCATAATGCAACACTACAGTTAGAAACCTTGTTGTGACCAGGATAACAAGTACTGGCAGTAGCAGCAGCACTTCCAGCCTCTGTGTTGGAGGAATATGGGAAATATATATATATGGAATATATATATATGGAATATATATTGGGTTTTATACTAGGACATGAAGTGTACGTTAAGTCCACTCCCTTTCCACATAAATTTAGTTAGTTTGCAAAGGGTTTTTCTTTCTCTTATCCCTGCTGCTTTTCAGAAACAGGCAACTCTAGTCTTGTAACATGCAGCTGAACAAATGCACATTCCCTAACTCAGACTGCATCAGCATGCAGGCATTGCTGTGTGTTTTATCTGTGTTTAGGCACCTTGACTCATTCCACATCTTCAGAGAGGCAAGAGCAGTGTCTGGGTGCCAGAAGGAGGGAAGGCGTGTGCTAGTCAGCACCCTGGAGAGGGACACAGTGCTCAGCACCTTTCTGGCCACAGCTGGGTCTAAGCAGGGAGGGTAGTTGTCCTCTCCACTTTCTGCTTCATACAGTCTATGTGAATAAGGGGGCTCTTCATTAGCAATAAAGATTTTCGTGAAGTAAAGACAACTAGTCTGCCAGATCTTTCTCTGGCAGAAAGCCTAGAGGGCAACTGAGACATCTTCAGTCCAGGAGAAGCACTGTGGTCCCTCTAAATGCCTTCCCATTATCCCTCACTCAGGCCTCAGGCAGGCTTTGCTTCCGTGGTAGGCTGCATTTGTTGTCAGTGCTGCCCCAGCGAAATGGAGTGGTTCCTGCTCTCTCTGGGTCTTGTCATGCTCAAGAGGTCAGAGGCCTAGGCTGTTAACTCACTGCTTTATCAGCATTTGTCTCTTCCCTTTGTCCCTCAAGACTACCTCCCTTGTTCTGTATCTACATGGCAGCAGTGCAGATAGTCTTCAAATGGACAAACGGAACCTAATTGTGCGCAGAGTCTATAATTTTTCAGCAATTACAGTTTCAATTAGATTTGTGTTGGTTGTCATGGTCCATTTGGATTTCTCATATTTACAGCACAGTGTGCTCTGTAAATTAAAATTTATTTTATGAGTCCATTAGGGAAGAAAACAAACAAACATGACGAACAAGGGCCAGTCCACTTTGTACAGGCTAGTCTAACATAGGAATTCACTGAGTCATCATTTAAGGCATGAGGTTTTGAACTTACAAGTTCTCTAGTTCATGGTTCAACTTGAAACTTCTAACTTGTGCACCTCTCAGCAAAATAATTACCTAGATGATGGTGAGAGCATTCATCCTTCCTTTTTCATCATGATGCTGTATCACCTGGGAAGCATGAAAGCCTCAGGAGTCCAGCTGTGGCTGGATCTGCTTCAGAAACTTTTTTGTTAAGCTTGTTTTCACCTTAAAGCTTCAAAGTTTGGTCTGTAGCATTTCCATGAGTTAGCAGATTCTGAAGAAGCTGCCAGACAGTCAATACACCAGGAGGTGCAGGAGATGGCTGCAGGAGACAGTAGGCTGCAGGTGATAATGGCTGCAGAGTGACCTTAAGCCCTTTCAGGCCACCAGGTTCTGCCTGTTGGTTGCCCTTGCTTTGACCCGGCAGTGCTGCTCGCAGTGTGCTTCAGGCCTTAGCATGAGTTAGTGAAAATCTGAGCAGGAATTGAGTGAACAGTCACAGTAGGCATCATAAAAATTCTAAAATATATATGCTTATTAAAAAAAATGCTTTTAATTCAGTTTTGATGTCGATAACTGAAATGTATGCATTAGATGCTGGTGGGTCAGCTTGAGTGGTGCCGGATGTAGGTGGAAATATTGCCTAGTGCTGAATGCCACAGAAAATTTTCAAAGACCCGGCTGTGGAGGTGTAATTCAGATATTACTATTCTTCTGTTTGTTGGGGTCTTGAGTACCTTCTGTGCATCTCTGAAGTAGTACTGCAATTACTGCAGTGAGCACATTTTCATGTTCAGTTTTTTAAATATTCGAGTAACTTTGCACCTTATATTTCCTTTACAGCTGTTTTCGCAGGAGTCCTGCACTGGTAAGGTTTATTTTATTACTTCAGAGTAATACGGTTTTTTAAAATAATAAAAATATAATTTTTAGTTATTTTTAGAGAAGACGTTGGGATAATTTATAAATATAACTTTCCTCTCAAGACTAAATTATCTTTGAACTGAATAATTCTGTTCTTGTGAAGATGACGTGAAAGGTTTCTTAAGGCTGTTCAGAGTGAAGCCTGCTTTTCAGGTGAAAAATTGCTGCTTAATCCTTTAATGTCTGCACTTTAATTAAAATACATTACAGTTTATATATAATATATAGCATTATAGTATTGTTACTAATGCCACAATAGAATTTAAAAATAGTCTTTGTTCATGCTTCTTCAATTTGAAATTATCTGAATAGATGAGGATATTGGTATAATATATGAATAAATTACAGTAGCAGTTTGTAAGTAAACTTTGGGTATTCATTGAATGTTCTTTGCTATCTATGACAGCACATATTCTAAACCTCCTTATTCCATTTTAATTGTTATTATTTTTTGGCAGGTGTCACATAACAACTCTTTTTGAAAATGACCGTCATTTTTCTCACCTGTCAACACTAGAAAGAGAAATGGCTTTTCGCACGGAAATGGTGAGATTATGTTTCAGTGTTTGGAAAACTTCTTATCTATAATCTGATCATGGGCTTTCCAAAATGTCTTAATACATTCTGCATAAGTATGCATATTGATCTCTTACAACTACTGTGCATTGCAAAGTATGTGGAAAGTATTTGTGTGACTTGCAGCTGATCCCTATGAATTTATCACTTCACAGTTCACTTAAAATATAATCTAAAAGTATGGTTCTGGAGGACCCCGAAATACAAAACTGCAAGTACCTTATACCTTGCTTTCAGTTGTAGTCTTCTTATGCAGCCTTTTTTGTCTAAATATTTTTTCAATTAGTACATATTGGCATATACACACACACACCTTTTGTCTGCTTTTATTTTGAGAGTTGTGAAACACTATTTAATGCATAGTTACCAGCCCGAATGAGAGGTTGCCAGCTATACTATGAAACAAAGTGGAAGGAAACCCACATCACTTGTTTTGGTGGCAGTAACAGAAGAGATTAGAAAAACAGGATAGTCATCTTCAATAAGCCTGTCCTGTTTGTTATGTAACAAAATTTGTTTAAAAATGAAGCTTGTATGTAGTGGTTTCTGAAACAGAAGTGACATCTTTAACTGTAAATAATTATTCTGTTCTCCTGTAGGGTCTTTATTATTCCTACTTCAAGACCATTATTGAGGCACCATCATTTTGGAGTGGAGTATGTGCCATTATGAATGACAAACTAACTGAATATCCTTTAGTGATTAACACCTTACAAAGGTTCAATCTTTACCCAGAGGTGAGTTATGTTTTAAATATAATACCTTCTGCAGATCTTTGGTTGTTTTAGCTTTGACTATAAATTTGTAAAAGTTACTTTGGAAAATGTGTTTGTAAAGATACAGTGACTAATGAAGTGTTGCTTAAATGTTGTATTTCAGTTCCAGATTTCAAATGAGAAAGTTAATTCATACATTATGATCAACGTCCAAACTTCAAGGGTTTTCAATTAACTATGAACGCTTTCTAGATCTTAGTGTTTTGTGCCCAAAAGTTGCACTTCCTGCCTTTTTTTGTTCTTTTCCCTGAAAGCAAGTAGGTTGCTGACATTATGTACTTCAGGAAATAAGATGTATGCAAATATCAGTAGTATGTGACAGTAATGACTGAAGAGATGCAGATTGCAAGAGATTGTTTTCCATGTTTTGTAGGACGCACAAAACTGACAGAATCAAGCACATCACAGTTCACAGTGGCTGTGAAATCCATGGGTGGTAATAGTTTACTTAGATGTTGCAGAGGAAATTCATTTGTGGAGGACTGTCTACTGTTGATCTGTGCATACTTAATGTTAGATTTGTTACCTGGTTAGATCACATTCCTACTCTGCTTTTTTGTCAGTAAAAAGAACATGTGTTCAGCATGTGTTCAAAAGAACATGTGTACAGAAATGTTGAGGTTTCTGTCTCTTAAGGTTTTGCCAGCGTGTCTCAAACATTTTGCAAAGGGAAGATTTCTTTGGTTAATGTACATTTCTGTGATTTCATGTGTCAGCAGCAGTTTATTTTTATGAGAACCAACTAATAATGGCTGCGATTGTTGGGTACTAGCTTTTATACTCATTCTTCTGCTTTGTTGGAGCAGAGCTGCTGTCAGGAACTGTATGTGTAAGAGTTCTTGGAATGCATGTATTTGTACAAGTTGCACGTAGTGGTTTCATTTCCTTCTTAAGTCCTTGCTCAGGAAGAACTAAACGCTATGTACATGAGCACTTTTTGTTGCCCTCTCATTTATTTAGGGTTTGCTTGGAATTTTTTTCTAACTCCAGATGGATTGCAGTTCAGTTCTAGAAATGCCCTGTTGTGAACATCATTTGAATACTAAGGAGTAATTTCCTTTAGCTGAAAAAGGTTTATTGACTGAAAAAGGTTTATTGTCTGACTTTCAAAAATCAAGGATTACTGGTCAAATCAACTTGTTTTTAAAGAGTCATCAGTATCATCCTGAAAGATGACTAAATAACTTAGATGGTGGAATCAAATATAGTGGCTGACATTCTATAAGAACGCTGGGTTGATTACAGTGCAAAATGTGGAGGTTTGTCTGTTCATTCAGATTTCTAGGATTATACTGGCTCATACAAATTGGTGATAAGGTATGAATTCATTCATCTTTTCTGTGCCTGTGTGGGCATGCAAAGCAGACAAACAGTCTCCTCTACTCCTTTCAGTCATTTACTGCTTAATGTCTAGACTTCCTGTAAATAGTGCTTTGGGGGTTTTTTTAAGTGTATTTCTTGTGTACTCCTGTTTCCACATAACTGTATTTATAAAACTGTCAATAGGTGCAACTTGGCGTTTGAAATATGTTGTCTGAATTTATAGAATTTTCTCATGATTATAATGGGGCTGGGTGGTGAGAAGATTCTTGTGGATTTATTTGTAAAATAGTAAAATTTTTCCTTCAGATGCTCAGTATCCAGTCATGCTTCCTGAAAGTGTTTCATTTCCTGTTTGATATTTTGGAATCTTTCCAGCTCTTTAAGCCCATTAGTAGCACTAAGGCTGAATTCTAATAAAATGTTTGTGTGTTTAATGGATATTAAAATTAAATTCATCAAAACCAATCTGGAAATCCCATTGCTAAATATGGCGTTAAATTAATTAAGAAAAGTAAAACAATCCACTTACATGTACAACCAGTACTAGCCTTAAAACTTAAAAAAAAAAAGGAAAAAAAGTAAAATGAGTTTGTAGTAATCAATACATCATTTATGTAAATTATACATATAAGCAGTAAAAAAACCTATCGAATGCTACAAGGTTGTCCTTGTAGCTGTACAATGTTAAAATTCAAATAAAGTTGATTTTCCAAGTATTTGTTCTATAGTCAGGTTGTTTTAGTAATTGTAGTGTTTTCATTTCTGTTGAAAAATGGTAGAGAGATAACATGTTAGTTTCTGTGGTGGAGAGATAACGTATTAAGTTTGCCCTCTGCATGTTCATTGTTATGGAACAGTTGATATTTGTGTGTGGTGGTGATAATGAAGATGTGAGTTGAAATGAGGAGTGTGTTACAAAGATCCATTTGCTTTAAAGTGCACACTCAAAGGCAACTAGCGAAAGGGCTTAACTTTTCTGCATGTTCTTCTGCAGCAAAGGATTGGCCTTGTCCACAGAGCACCCCTGGGTCTGAAAACCAGGCTTTTGTTTTCCAGGTTCTGCATTTACTGCCTCATCTGATACAGAACAGTAGAAATTCCAGAAGCATCACTGTGCTCCAACTGACCTAGCAATTTTGTGCTGCTTACTGATTTGTTTCCATTTCTATGCCGATGTTAACTGTTTCATGTAAAGTAGCTTTTTGCAAAAAAATGGTTTTTTTGCTTGAAGTACTTAGCCTGATAACTTTTTAGGGTGTATTCACATGTAAAATCTGCAGCAGACACAGGCACTTGTGGCATAAACAGGTTAAATTGATAAATTTAAAGCAGGTTAAGTTGATAAATTAGTAATTTGATTTTTTGTTTTTGGTGCAACATTTGGCAAGAATGGTTTATATGCTTGGCCAATGTCAGCTTCAGGGCTGGTGATGCAAATATGCCATACAGATAGGGGACATTCAGGTGATAAGAAGAAGGACACTGATTTGGTTCTCCAGGCCTATTGACATCTGTCTGGATATGGGGCAGTGTCTGGTTCACGTATGCATATGTGCACTGCCAGAAGCAAACAAGCCACAGATGTTCAGAAAGCTTCCAGGAATTCAGGATACTGTACTTTGTGGGGCACAGTGTTGAGGCACAGAGTCTTGGTCTAGGAAGATGTAGTTATATTTCAAATATACAGGATTTACATTGTGAGGGTGTGAAGGTCTCAGATGAAGTGAGCCATGAAGATTGGAGCCTTGATATTAGAAATTAATGAATTTTAGAATCCCAGAACAGTTGAGGTTGGAAGGGTTGTCTGAAGGTCTTCTAGTCTCAGCACTGCTCAAACCAGAGTGAAGTAGAGCAGGTTGCTCATGGTCATCTCCAGTTTCAATTTGAGTATATTCCACCTCTCTGGAGATTGTTCCAGTGTTTGACAACTCCCAAATTAAAAAAGTTTTTCCTGTGTATTAGTGAAATTTCTTGTATTTGAATTTCTGCTCATTGCTTCATCTCTTGTCAACCAAAAAGAGCCTGTCTTGGTCATCTTTATTCTATGTTTTTTTAGTCTTGGGCAGCCCAGAACTGAGCTCAGCGCCGCAGGCAGAGTCTTAGCAATGCTGAGTAGAGGGGAAGAGTTGCCTTTCTTGTCCTGGTGGCATACAGCTGATGATACATTTGTCTTTTTTGCATCAAGGGCTTGTTGCTGGCTCAAGTATAAATTGTCCACCAGGACTCACAGGCCCTTTTCTGCAAAAATGCTTTCTAGGTGATCAGCTTCCATCTGAACTGGTGCACGGTCGTGTTCATTCCCAGTGCTTTGCATTTCGCTGTTGGGAAGATTCCTGTTGGCCCATTTCCCCTGCCTTTTGATGTCTCTCTGATGAGCAGCACAAGGATGTGTTTATCCTGCAGATTTGCTGAGGATGTTTCCTTGTGCCATCATCTAGTCTTAAGACGTAGAACAGATTGGCACCAGATTAAAAAAGTATCCGCAGTTGTCTCCTTATCTATCAAGACAGTAATCTCAGAAGGTTTTAAAGCTGGACAGGTGTGATTTCACCTTTGTAAATCTGTGCTGATTGCTTCAAATCACTTTTTTGTCCTGTGTATATTTGGAAGTGGTTTCCAGGAGGATTTACTCCATCACATTCTCACACACTGTTGTTGTCTGTTTTTCCTTCTTGCCCTTCTTGAAGACAGAAGTGACATAAAGAGTTTTATTAATTGTATGGGGAATGAGAAGAGAGAATCATCTTTCTTATATATGTTCTCTGTGACACAGGGCAGAGGCAGCTAATACTGCAGTGGTGAAACATATTGTCAGTCTGGGAACCCCTGGGTTATAACTTTCAAAGCAGCTCAACTGGAATGGCCACATTACTCATTTATGAACTCTATAAAGTCAGTTATATCCTGACAGAATAGCTTGGTAATGTTATTAACTAATGACTTTGCTGTAAGATGAGTTCTCATTTTTGCTGTGTGTAAAGTACTGATGTTTTCTGTGTCAGGTGTTGAGATTTAGTTGAGTTGTTGTAAGAACATTACAGCATTTGCATGGAAAATGGAAATGCTCTCTTACATTGCATCTGGAAGCCCTTTGAATGCATGTTTAAAATGAACCTATCAAAATTTAACAGACTAAAAATCCTAAAGATTTGGTCCACTAATATTCTTGTGAGGTGGAGAAAAACTAATTGTCTTGATTGGGTTCAGTTTCATCCACTGTCCTCTGTCAACAACATCTGTGATTTTATTATCTGATAAACAAAAATACTCAAATGAGGAGCCTTCCAGACAATGCAATATGTAGAGGTTTTTTCTGAATATTGCAGCTTGATGCATGAAATTATTTCTCTTATAAAGCATCTGAGTATCAATAGGCATAATTTTAGTCCGTTAGATGCCTCTAGGAAATTGTGGTCAAAAGTGCTGAGATAAATCCCGAGTCTCATCTCCAGGATGAGAGCCAGCTTTCATGAGAGGTCACTCTGGGCAGAAACTTCTAATGCTGTTTTCCCCCTAGGTGGTCCTAGCCAGCTGGTACCGCACATATACCACCATTATGGATTTCCTTGGTGTACCAACAAAGACATGTTGGACTGTAAACAGAGGAAAAGGGCTTAGTCCTGTTGAAAGCTGTGAAGGTAAATTTTGGTTTATCATGGTTTCTCCTTGGAAGTATGCACTTGTGGCTTTATGTATTTCAGAAATAATAAATATTTCTGTGTTACCAAGGGTGAAAAATGTGGGTTTTGCTTTTTAGATAAGTCCTCTGGCCTAGACTGAATTCCTACCCTGGAGTTCAAAACTTCACAGTTATGGTCTGAGCCTTCATAATGTTGTATTGTTACAAAGAATAAGATGTCCTAAATGTAATTGGAAGCCTCCTGTGCATGTATTAATTTTTGTAACTTCTGTAGGATCCCAAATACATTCCAACTTCCTGCATTCCTCCTTCAATTTTGGAGATTTTTTTAGAGAATTCTTACCTAGTGATGCTGCTGAGGAGAATCCTCTTCCTTACATGCACTGCTATTCAGCATAAGAATTCAGCATAAGAATTCCAGCCTTAAACGTTGATTTGACACTGTGCTCCAAAGGACGCTGCCACTTTTTTTTCCCCCCATGTTTGAAATATTGGCTTGTCGAGTAGGTATTAAACAATAAAAGTACCTTACTGAGAAGTGCTTTTGAGGTGTTCTACAGTCAGTTCAAGCTGAATAATAGATGGTAGTTTGTGGAGTTGATTCATTTTATCATTTAGAATGCCTTTGTGTGATGACAGGGTAGTATTTTTCCTTTGCACAAAGGCTGTAAGAACTTCAGAGCTTGAAGGGGTCACTTTCTCTAATTTTGTAAGAAGCAATAAACGGTGTACAACCTTTCATTCCTGTTTTTCATGAAAACAAAACCAACAGAAGCACCAGCTATTGAGACTACTGTGTTTTGTGAGCATATCATCATCTTACTTTAGAAAACTCTCTTGCTGTGTTTTCAGCAGTGGGGAATAATCAGTTCTGCATATGAAACTGAAGTTTTGCTGCCATTCACTGTAATGAATAAGGCTTTTTATGCTGTATTGCTGAAATGATTAGAGCCAGGAGGTTTTAAAGAAATAGTGGGAAAGAGAATAACGGCAGAAGAACGAGCACAGAAGTGTCTGTTAATGAATAAATGGAAAGACTTGCATTTCTGGAAAATATCTTTGCTTATAATGAAACAAAGAAAGCAAAGAGCATTGTGTGTGATATGTTTAAAGATAGATTTACTCCTGCAAGAGATGGGAAGTGTGAGTCTAGGGTTAACAAACCTCTTCTAAAAAGCTCTATGAAATAAATATGTAGTCTAGAGAATATTCATAGCAGTATTTCTACTTCTAAACCTCACAGGTTTTTATCTGCAGTTAGTGCATTCCTCTTGGCTTATTCTGTCACTGACTGCCCCAATGTGATATCTACCCCTACTCTTCCTGGTTTTTTTCAAAGCTGTGGTCTCCTGATTGAATCTTCACAATAGTCTTAATGACATCTACTTTTTTTATATTTGTCTCTTTCTGTAGATACTATACTGATAGTTTATATATAATGTAGATATATTAAGATAGTATACTGATTGTATGGTGCTTTATAACCAATATGGACTTTCTTCTATATTTGACAACATATATTAACTGTTTTTTGTTAGGGTTGGGAGACCCTGCTTCCTTTTATGTAGCTGTGATTTTTCTGTTGAATGGATTCATGATGTCACTGTTCTTCATATATGGTACATACCTCAGGTAAGGCAGTTGAGACTGGGCTATTTAGTTGGTATTAGCTGTTAGGTTTTATACAAAATTTGAAAAAGTGAATGTAAAAATATTTTTATGGGATATTGATGATTTGTTTGTACAGCAGTATTTATACATTTTTGTGCATTTTTTTACATACACATTGTCATTAAAAATTACTGAAATATAGAAGCTTTTCTCTTAAAACAATGAGGCTGCTGGGGAAAATAATTTCAAAATTTTATTGAGGTTATATCTCATTGATACCACTGGGCTGTGGATTAAACTAGATATGCTTGTATGTGTTTTAAACAGCTTTTGACATATTTCTGCTCTTAAAATTGTCACTGTGATGCATTTTTACAACAAGTTGAATGATGGTGTACTTTTAAAGAAGACTGGGGTTTTCCCAGTGCTTTGCTTCAACTTGTATTTATATGTATTTCCATTTTAACATACTTTGCCTGAGAAGGCAAAGTATTTTTTGACCTAATGCATTCTTTTGGACAAATTGTATGCGCTTCCCTTTTTCTAGAAATTTGTGTATGGATTTCACATTCAGCAGAAAAGCAGAAGTGGAAATATGTTTTCTGTTTACATCTGTTTTCATGTGTTGGTTTTGCCAAAAAGTGAAAGGCACCCATATTTTCCTAATAGATGTGATTGATCTGTGCCCCCCCCCCCCCCCCCAGTTAATTTTCTGGCTTCATTGTCATGGGGTTTACTTCTTTCTGAAGCATGTGCTGATAGTTAAAATAAGGAATAGCTCAGGGCAGACACCGTCAGTAAAAAGAGGAAGTTGCCTAGTGCATGTTTTGAGGAAGTAGGTAAACTTTGAATATTTGTGTTGTTAACTTGTAATAGTTCTCTTAAGGGAGTTATACAAAAATTCACATTTTATGTATGAATGTCATTGAAAAAATCAGTGAGCTCTTTATTTCTCACTACTTTCTTTAGAAAGCAGAGACCTTGAGTTTTGTTTCTGGTTTGGGTTGTTTTTTGGGAAATTTTTGTTTTGTTTCTAGGGCTAACATTTTTAATGTTAAGCATGTTCTTATTGTCATTTTGCATTTTAGTGTTGAAGCTTTTCAAATTTATGGGATGTAAAGTTGAGTTTTACATGCAAGAATGCGCAATTCCTGGAAATTGGTTTAGCACCTACTGATTCTGTTCGACTTGTATATTAGTGATGGGTGAAGGATCTGAGAGGGTTTTTTTGTTGGTTTTTTTTTTCTGTGTGTGTGTGGTTGATTTTTTTGTTGTTGTTATTTGGTTTGGTTTTTTCCCAAGAACCTTAACAGCTGGCTGCTGCTTTTGTTTAGTAGCAAAAATGGTATCATCTGTTATTCAGAGTAGTAGTGAACTTGTGTGGACAAAAATGTTCTTTGCTTTATATCACATAACTTAAGTAATTACAAATCTGTTCAAACAAATAGGAACTTTTTCTATTGCTCTTTGGAAATGGGAAAAATCTAATTAATATCTTTGGGTTTACTTTTGGTATTTATTCAATAGGTGAATTTGATAGGTATGGAAATGTAAAAAATACATTTAAGTCAAGGGCTTAAAATTCTTCCTCATGTTAACATTGCAGTATTACACGTAAAAATTAAATTGTATCTTGCATTGACCCATATAATGAATTAATTTTTAAGTACGTTTTTTGAATGTGCTTGATTTGATTATCCTAAATTAATCTTTAGATCCAGACCAAAATTTCCTGTTGGGGGATTGAGCATGCAGATTCTGAAATTTACTGCTCAACATATTAGGGAAGAAGTACTGCATTTATAGTGCCTGATTTTTAAAAGCACCAGATGTAATGATCTGCACCAGAATTTGTGAGCAGTGGAATAACTGTTTTCCAAGTTATTAACATTAAAATTGGTGTTCTGCGAAAAAGAGTTGATGTATGAAGGACTGGTTTGCTCTGAAATAAACCCTGTCTGACTAACTAGTATTTTAATATTGTATGTACTGTATTGATTGCCTTCCCTTGATGTTTGAAGGCTTTCTTCCATTCCTCCCCCAATAAAATTAGCTGTACACAAGTGCAGCTTCACATTGTTTAAGCAACATTGACCATGATAAGATTCTGTTGTACCTATTTTTCTTCTTTTCACAGTGGGAGTCGTCTAGGAGGCCTTGTTACTGTGTTGTGCTTCTTTTTCAATCATGGAGAGGTAGGTTTCCCTCTCCCACTACTCCTTTTTTTTTAGTTATTATTGAAGTTTAGGCTAATTCTCATTTCATTAAATGTAGTGATGTTGCTTATTTTTTGAGATTGAATTTAAATAACTTAAATTCATTTAAAATAAATTAATAAGACAATTGAAAGCAAAATAGACTATGACTGAAAAATATATAGCACAGTCCAATGTCCCTTTAGTGCTTAAAATAAAAAATCATAAAGGAAATATATTGTAAATTGGTCCTGAGATTGAAACTCAGTAGCACAATGACTTAAAGTTTCAAAACATCAGAATAGTCTATTTTCGTGCCCATACCACACAGAACTGGGCTACATTTACCATATGAGTAAGCTTCAGAAGCTTCTTTAAATTGCTATATATTTTACTGGAAATACATCAATACAAAGAAAAGTGCAAATAAACCTCTGTATTATTTATATTCTATACCCAGGATACACAGAATTTAGGAATAGTGTATGTATGTAAAGTATTTCAGTGCTAAACTTAAGTAAGCTGCATCACAGGAAAGAAAAAATAAAGGAACTGTCACTTACAACATCTCCTGGTTTTCCCAGTTAATGCTGTTCATGTCATTGTTTCATATTTTGGAAGAAAAATCATAGGTTTAATTCTTATTCCCTTGGGCGTTTTTTGGGGGGTTTTTTTCCTTAGTGCTCATTTTATGAATGGAAATTTGTAAATAACTTCTAAATGGAAACTAACTACTTATAAATTAGTTTAGAGTTGAATTTATGTTTTGTTTTCTTACTTTACTGAGCTGAACTTGGTAGAGAACACTGTGTTGTAAGAACATGTATTGTACATAACAGAATTGGAGATGCTTCCATTCATAGTAAGCTTTGACAGTTTTTTTGTAAAACAAAAATCTGTGTGATAAAATAGCTATTTTATTTTCGAGTTTCATTTGAAATGTCTTTTCTTTAAATATCCCCCATGTGTGCATGGGGGATATTTAAAGAATTTAGACATTTAAAAATTTAAGCATATTATTAAAGCATTGTCTCCCATGGATGTTGAACTGCCTGGTTGAGGACAGGTAAACATTAGAGTTCCTAAACTTATTTTTTGTGCTCTGTGAGTATAAATATGGCATTTTATGTGGATTTCTGTTCTAAATGGCATCCTGAAATTATGTTTCATCTTTTGCTTGTGAATACTAATAGAATAGGCACTGTTTTCCAAATCTGTGAAGGTGGTAAGCGTAACTTCAGAAAGAAATGTGTTGAAACTTCAAGGTAGTGGTAGCAAAAAAACATTTATTTCACTGTGGTAAAGTGCAGTTCTTTCCATGGGTGACTGTAGGAAAGCCTCTCTCTCTGTGAATGACTTGACTTGGGGAAAAAGCACAGATAATGTATTTTGGAGAATGATGTGAAAGCAAATCTGCATAGTTCTACACAGATGTAGTCTGGGCTTAGGTAGGGCTTAAGGGAGGTAACCCTGGTTCAAGCTCGACTGTAGGGATTTCTGGAGAACAGTAGGAAATACTTGCCGAGGTGCAGTGTTGGATCTCAGCTGGCAGTTTTGTGTTTGGACTGTAGCTGAATGGAACAACTCAGACTTACTTGGTATTGTTGTGTATATAGTCATGGTAGTACCTGTAGTCAGAGGTGCACAGTGGCTCTCTCCTCACCGAGTGCTCTGTTAAATGCCATGCTGTGGGTGTGCCTGTGTGTGTGTAAAAAAGGCCCAGCTCTTTGACAGGCTTGTGATTATGTGCAAATTATCTCGTGTGGGTCGACAGCGCGTACAGTCGAGCTAGACCAGCTGCCAAAAATTTCCTTTCCTATTTGGGAAGGATAGGACTGAGCTACATGAGTAAGCCTGATCTGCAAGCCTTGATATCTCAGCTCTAATGCTGTGTAAAAGTGGTATGTAAAAATGCTCTCTGGCTTTGAGCTAGTGACCCTAAGGCTGTATGTTTTTGTTTGTGCCGTGCTTGTGCTACTGTGTTTTAATGATTTCAAACTTAGACAAATCTGATCTATTTCTACCTGCAGCAGAGTGAGTTTACAGCCTTGGTAAATCATCCACAGATGATTGAGTTTAGCATTACATAACAAATATAGAAAAGTAGTGTAGCCCATGTTAGTCAATCCACTTCTAAGGGAATGCTTCCTTTTTATGGTTGTATATGTTCATAATTTTTTTCCTGTCTTATCTTCTCCAGTATCATAAGATTTGGTAAACCAAATGTTGCTGTACTCTTGAAAAATATGCAAAATGACTACACTGCTTTAGAATAATAATGATTTTATTTATTGCTTATTAAAAAAAATTACCTCATCACATCTGTGCAGTCAGCTGAGGACAGCATATTAATACATATATTTATGAAAGGTTTATTTTAATGATAATTGCTGCAGCTTTTACAAAGAGTGCTTCTAGATGTCAGGGACTGTGATTAATGTGATGGGTTTCTGTTCTTTGCTTTTATTTTACACTGTTAATTTAGTGTACTTGGGAAATGGCAAGACAATAAGCAAGGAATTATATAATGTTGATTTTAGTGACTTGCTTGGTAAAACAATATTTTAAAAAATGGTTTAAAGATTCTAGGAAGCAAAGGAGAAGTAACATTCTGGCAACAATATCCTACAGTATTTTCATAGATTCATTACAATCTATGTTAAGATTAATTACATTTTTCTCTTGTAGCTGTAAGGAACTTCTAATTTTTAATGCAAATCTCTTGATAGCCGATTTGAACCTGGTTTTTGTATGTCAAAGTACTTCTGTAAAGTTGTATTTGTTGTTTTTTTTTAAGGTCAGTGTAAGCACTTTATGAAGAGTTGAATATAAACATTGGAGACAACAGTTGTAGCTGAGCCATTTGCCATGAGGCCCATTATTTATTTGTCATGAACGCCATTAATTAAGAAATTAATGAAACAACTATTCAGTTGACTTCAGTGTATTATGCTTTGCTTTATTAGGGTTAAAGAATGGAATACATAAGTTATGTATAAGTAGTATAGGGTCTGTATTAATTTAATTTCATTATTTTAGTGTACTGGCCTGTTTTGTAGGGCAGCTTCAGATTTTATACTTAATGTGCTGTTACTGATAGAAATTTGAAATGTTTATAACCTAAAGAACTCTAGCATAATGAGGAATATATCGCTTTATCCTTCAGATCATCTCCCAACATACTGTCTCTGTCTAAGTAGCAAGTCACTGCATGAATTTGAGAATCATTTACCTAGAATACTTGATTATTTCAGCAAAACCAGGGACAAGTAGCTGCTGCCCTGCTTTTTTTCTTGGATATTCTCTAGCTGCTACATTTCATTTTGGAAAATCAGTGCTCTATTTTAATTAAACAGTGTATATTAGGCCCCAAGTGTGGAAGCCACTTACTTTTCCTTCCTCTTTTCTGCTTCCTGGCTTGTCTTTTTACATTCTGACTTAAACCTCATGCAGCTTGGTTTTTGCTTTATTGGAGTATCTGTAGTCATTCATTTTTGAAATACAAATGCATGGTTTTATGGAAATATATCAGTGAATGTCACCATCTAACCCAGTTCTTATTTTCAGTGCACCCGTGTCATGTGGACTCCACCTCTTCGTGAAAGTTTCTCGTACCCATTCCTTGTGATGCAGATGTTGCTTTTGACCTATATTCTCAGGTACCTCTCAGTTTATACTGGGTCCTTACAATGCTTTAGAAAACTGAATGTCACAGGACATTTATTTAAGTGCCTTTATTTAAATATTTATTTAAATGCCTCCATGTGCTGTAGCAATGGTATCATTAACAGAGAAACTTTCCTGTGGCTGTTACATTACAGACGCTGCACCAGTAGAACTGCAGTCATATAACTCACTTATTAAAAGGAAAAACTTTGCAACTTGAAGACATGATTAACATAAAAATCAGAATTACTGTGTTGGCAAATACGTGTCTAAAGTAAAAATCAGAATTTTTGGTTGATGTCCCTTCCTTCTCATGAGAAACAAGCTGATACTTCATCAATTGGTTTTGTCCCTCTTGGAGAGTGGTATGTTGGCTGCACGTAGAGTAAGCCTATGCTTTGCAACAAAGGATGCTATAGGCACCCATAAGCTAGTATGTTCTTGCAGTTTTCTATGACTAATTAACTAGTCTTATTAACTAGTTCAATGATTTAGAGCAGTCTAATTACATTAATGCAGGGATGCTCTTGAGTTCATTAGCCCTGCTTTTCTGTGATTATTTCTGGCTTGCAACATGATAATTACTGTCTTGCCTCTGTTTTAGAAAATAAGCATGACCGTTCATACTTAAGGGCTTCTCCACCAACTCCACTGGATCAGATTTACAATGTATTTATGATTTAGTTGAACTTATAGTTGGTACTTATAACCACCAACTTTCCTTTATTAGGTCATACTGATTTGTAGTTATTGATGTTTAAAGCAAAAGTATTTCATGCTTGTCACTAATCTGTGGTTTTTTTATATGAGGAAAAGATATGTGCTCTCTAGAATTTAGTGAAATTTGAAACATGACATGTTTCAGAATTGAACTTGAATCAACACAGGATTAAATATTTTAAATAGCATTTATTTCTGGACATGGAGAATAGACTGGGGTTTCAGTTACAGATGAGTTTCATGTACTTGTCATTGTCTCCTTCCCTGAAACATCACTCAGGATTGCTAGTAGAAAGTAAATATGGAAGAAATGTGAGAGAGAGAGGAGTTAAATCACTTTCAAATGCAGACCATTCTGAAACAGTGTGATTCCAGCTGAAATGAAAATGGTTGTGACCTGACTGTAGAGTCGTCACAAGAAGGTGAAGCACTTGCAAATGACATGCTTTGGCCTGCTCTACTGCATACTGCCAGGAGAGACTTGTTTGGTAATCAGTGAGTCATCAAACAGTTAAGGAATCAGAGCTGTTGTCATGGAAACTCAAGAAAAAAAAGATATTAAATTTACTTGGGCAATGTTATTTGTAGTTGATCAATATTGCTAGCTATCTTCCAAGGTAACTGTGTTTTTATTGCATTTTCTTATGTACTTTTCTATTATATGCAAGCACCTGTGTAATTGTACTTACTGATGCCTATTCTGTCTCTTTTTCCCAAGGATTCCGAATATTAATACAGGAAGCTTGATTGCACTGTGTGTTTCTAATATCTTTTTCATGCTTCCCTGGCAGTTTGCTCAGTTTGTTCTTCTAACTCAGGTAAGCCCATATTTACCTCTAAATAGCCTCTTTGTCTAACCTGGACAAATTGACTGCTTTGTATAGACAGCCATTGAATTCACAACTATACTTTTCTTTTTAGCCAGATTCCATTCTCGCTGTCAGGAAAGATTCTCACCCTTTACCACATCAATCTTGCTAGTCTTGAGTTTAAAAGTTGACTGTTTACACCTCTTATCATTCTGTCTCCAGATCTAAAAATACTTACTTTTCCCACATAAATAGTGTCGAGACTGAGATCAGTACCTTAGAACAAGAAAAAAAACTGTCTTTTGAAGCGCAAAAATAAAAAAAAGGCATTGATCAGGCTGTTAAAAAGTTTTAAATGTACCAGTGTTTGCATGGCATGGAATAGCTAGCATGATTCTGCATGATTTTCTATATAATTTTGATACGTCCGTGAGTAGTGCTGTAGTCTGAGATTTTGGGTAGTTGAGGTAACTGTAGTTAGCACTGAAATCTAGGGAATGCTGATTGGAAGGAACCACAGGATACTGTCATACAGCAACTTTGTCCATGTTTGAGTTGGTTGAAATGTAGCCTGTTGACCAAAATCCAAAATCTGTGTCTCCAGACCTTTTCACTTGTCTGCCTTACTTGAAGCAGAGTTTGCCTGATTTGAGTTGATAGCTTTAAACAATCAATATAAGCTGTGGTGTGCAAGGTTTCTAACTGCATAAGAGGAAATGAATAAATTCTGTAAAATATTGAGAGAAACTCGTCACTATAACCTGTTCAAGAAGCTGAGCCTGAAATTTGAAAATTCAGGTTCAGATTGTAATTTCCCATATGACATTTAAGAAGCTCTCTGATCCATAAGTCAGCAAGCCTTATTTTCCTCAGCAGCAAATTGTGGATGTTTCCATACTTTGCTGAAAACTTAAAATTAATGAGTAATTCTTTTGTGGTTTTGACTGATATATTTTGGGTTTTTTTGGTTCATTTGGGATTTTTTGTTTGTTGGGATTTTTTTTCCTATTTTTGTTTGGTTTGAGTTTTTGTATGTTTGGTTTGCGTTTTTTTGGGGTTTTTTTTGTGTTTGGGATTTTTTTTAAATTTTGTTTTAAATTTGAAGGTGAAAGGTAATGTGTTAGTGCTGTATTTTGGTGACTTGGATTTTTATAAAGTTGAATACTTATTTTGTAAATATTCGACTGTATTTGGTAATTTTTATTTAGAGCACCACAACAGGATTTTTGAAAGAAATAATTATAAAATGGCTAAGTACTTCACAAAAAGTAGCAATAAAAATTAATGATTGTTTGAATAATCTTTTCTTTTGCATGAAGGAGTACACCAGTGCAAATTTTTTTAACTTCTCTTTCACTTTTGATTTTAGATAGCGTCATTATTTGCCGTGTGTATTATGGGTTATATTGACTCCAGCAAATTACAGAAGATACTGTCTGCTCATATGGTAATGCTTTTTAAAATAAACCTTAAGTCCCCTCAAACAGGTCAAAGCATGAAAAGAGACCATTTGTCTCAAATATTTCCCTTAGCTGCACAAAGGTTGAAAACATGCAGTGATAAGGGAGACAGGGGTCTGGACTGGAACTAAAATTGGGTTTTGAAAACTGCTGTAGTCTTGACCATCCAAAGATCTTGTGGTTTAACTGTTTGGGGAGATACTTAGAAAGTAGGACAAGAAAATAAACTGTTAGGTTTAAAACCATTTTTTTTCAAAACTGTGTGAAAAAGTCAAGAAAAAAGGGAAATGATAAGTAAAAGATGTGTAAGCTTCTGCATAATACCTGATTTTAATTTTTAAAGTTGAGATAATGATCAAGTTGTGCTTTTTGAAGTGAGATTACAGTTTTAAATACAAAGGAAGATGTAGACAAGTTTTTTTAAGAAATGTGATGGTGCTTAAAAATATTTTTTGCTAAAATTGTGCTATGCTAACTCAGTGGGTGAAAAGAGACTATTTCCCCAGAAAAGAAACTAAATTATATTTCCTATGTTTTAAAACATTTTTTTGAAATATGGTAAATGATAAACGAAAGGCAATGTTAAGTTCTTTGCGATTCATTTCTCATGTAAATCCAGGACAAAATAAGCAAATTTCTTTGGTAGCTTTTTGACAGAAGCAGGATGACATACTTAAGCTTCTGGCTTATGTCAATAACTATATCATAATTTAGGTGCTGAAGTGCCATAAATAGCCTATTTTCAGATAGATAAACAGTCATATTATGTTACAGAGACAACTTATTGAGTCTGGGTAAACTGCCAGTCTGTTTCGTGGTGTTTTCAATTTTTGCCTCCCTCCTACCCTCTTCCTTCTGTGGAAAATGAAAGTCTTAACTATGTGAAGAGGGGAGTAGAAAAGTCTGCAAATCACTGTGTTATTTTTCTTTATTCCTGTGTATAAAAGGAGACAGAACTTGCTTATTGATTTTTGCCCTCCAAGTTGGAAAATGTAATTCAGATGGCTTTCTTTTAAAAAAGAGCACAGTAGATCAGGATGGTGGATGAAAGTTGTATTTCAGCCTTGAATTAGGTGTATATGATCAAACAGAGTTCTGCTTCCTTGACTTTGATGATGATAGTATTTTAAATAAATGTTTGTCAGTTAGGAAGAAAGAAGACATCAAACATTCTGTTAATTTTTATGTTTGTCCAGAATTCTAAAAGGTAACAAACAGGATGGAGAGAACTAATACAGTAATTTAGAAAAAAATGAATATGTTAGAAATAGCTTCAGAAAATTATCTATTGTATTACATAAATTTATCCTATGACCAGGATTTGTTCTTACATACTTTTAATGAATAAATTAAAACAATTATCTACACTTTGCTACCTCCTGCCATTAGGTTCTTACAATCAGTGTTTTCAGAACAAATCTGCAAGTGTATCAGGATTGCACTTTGCTGGAAAGTAGGTGTTTTTATATTTGAAGCTGTTAAACATATTAGGTAATCTTCACCTTTTCTATTTTAAATTAAATCATTTTTATTTTCTTATTTCAGGTATCTCTTCTGGTGTGTTTTATTCTGATGTTTGGTAATTCAATGTTACTGACATCATATTATGCTGCGTCTTTAGTAGTTATCTCGGTAAGTTGCTTAAGAAGAATCATATGCTGTGCTGCGACTGCAGTGCTGTACTGTTATATATGTATTGATGTAAAATGTGTAGCTGCTGCATTACCAGACAGATGAGGAACCTTTCACATGAGAAACAGGATTAGACCATAAAGATATCTGGTGAAGGGGTAAATAGTAATTCAAGAAATCATGGATTTACACCAAAACCTCTTTGTAAGAGAAATTCAGTTAAGACTCAGCTCTTCTGCTTTTATAGTTCTCTTTTTTTTATTAAAATATAAAATTTACCATGTATATGATTTTGACCAGAGTACTGTAAAACAAGAACCATGAGCAAGAAGGAGCTTCATTTAAATGCCTCTTATTGATAGTAAATCCTCTAGTGCAGAACAAATGACTAAGCCATATATAACAGTGGTTTAAGACTGTTTGAAACTGCTGCATCATACCACTGTGTTAGCAAAATTACTCACTGAACATTCATCATCTCACTATTCATTGTCTTAATTTTTCTTTAAATAGGAAAAAAAAACCCACAAGCTCTTTCAGTTTTGTATAGTTCCTCATAAAGGGTTTGTGTACTAAGAAATAGGAGAGAAAGTGTTGTGAGCAGATCCTATTTAGCTTGCTGTAAATCATCTTAATTTCTGATTTCTTTTTGTCTGTTTATATTTTGTGAATCAGCAAGAGTGTGGCAATTTCTCACTTATGCTAGTAGTAGACTGCCTTGGCTGCATATTTGCTGTAGTACAGTTTGCTTGTTATGAATCTATTCTAGTTTCTTGTAGCAGCTTTTGTAATTACATTTTAAGTACAGGTTGAGTTGATAGCAGCTTTTGTAATTATTAATTAGAGGTTGAGTTGAGTTCTCAACCTGTTCCTTGCCTGTTTTCTGCTTTGATAAAAGTATTTGTTGTTTGTGTGTTACTTGGATGCTTACATTGGCCGCAGTCTCAGATATGGACTGGATTTCTGGAAGCTTTTAATTACATTGTTCATCAAATTAGCCTAAAATGGGTCTTTCTTGTGTCATAAAATGAACATACTGTGAAACAGAAAGGAGTGACACCTGCTGCCTTCCATCTCTGTTGCCTTACTTGAAAATTGTTTGTATTGTGCTGCCAGTAATTTATTTCTTGCTTCAGTGTCCTGTCATTCACAGAAGCAGACAGAGCTCAGTTTCCCATTGGTTTTCATTTAAAGAAGCTTAGAACTGAATAATACAGAATCTCCTTGCTTGTTCAGGAGAAAAGTAGTCTTCCATAATTGTACTCGAACTGCAGTAAGAGTTTTTTTGTTGGCAAGTTTTGCCAGTGGAGGATGAAATCATACTATATATATTCATATCTCAGGTTGTATTAATTATGGAAAAATTTTTAATAACTAAATATATGATGTGATAAGCTTACCAAAAGGAAAACCCTCTCATTCAGGGTACTAGAATAGCTTGTTGTTACTACGTTACCTGAAAACATGCATTAATTTTTTTTTATTAGGGAATTCTTGAATGGAGTCCAAAAATCTTGAAGAGGCGCAAAAGAGAAGTCTATGTATGGGTAAGAACTTTTGAATATATTGAATTTCAGAGAAAAACTATGACTTTTTTTTGTTTGTTTTTGTCAAATACAGAAACAACTTCTGGTTTTGTTTCTAATAATTGAAAATCAAGGAATATAGCTGCACTACCGTCTTTAATAAATTGTCAGTGTTCCCAGCAATTAATGTTAAATTCCTGAAGAAATAAAGAGAGCATAAACACACATATCAGAAAGCTGAATAGCCTTTAAATGGCAACACATTTAATTTCACATTGACAACTTTACATGTTTACAAAACCTAAGATCTGTATGGAAATCCTTTTAAAGTAAAGGTCAATTTAGAAAAGGCAAGTAAAAGGCTAACAGTGCTTGCAGAAATCGAGATTAAGGTACTGCATTTGATATTCACTAAAATATGGGTATCTGTATAATTTTTTAAGGATATTTTTATGACAACAGCAAAAATCTTAAAATTGCATAGGGAAGCAAGTCAGAGTAAAACACTGTGTGTGTTTTAGAATGTGTGGGTGAGGTTGGAGGGTAGTAGAAGTCATGTCCAAACAGGGAGAACACTCCCAAAACTATTATGAATAAAATGTAACACTGTAGAAAACACAACAATTGACTTGCTGCTTAAGACATGATGTTAACATGTAAAAACAACTGAAATGGGAGCCTACCAAGACAATGCCTGACTTAAGACAGGCATTCTTATTAAGTGAAGGGTAAGCTGGATGAAATTTATGCAGTTATTATAAAGGAATTAGAATAGGAAGGAATTAAAATATTTGTAGGAAACTGCAGTGCAAACATGCCTGGCTGTAGTACCAGGGAAAATCAGAGTGTAGGCAGATTTCATGTCATTTTTCTGAAATGGAGATCCAAGGCATGTGTGGAACAGCAAACTAGAAAATCTGAATTTTGTAAAAGAATAAAAACTCATTTGGTGAGGAAGGTGTTAAGCTGTATGTACGTGCAGAGAGACATCCAATGCAGCCTTTGTCGAAAGAAGTTGTGCCTTGCAAAAGTGACTCCTCTGAAGGATGTAGATAAGGGTGTGTGGGTGAATGTAATGTACATAAATTTCAGGAACTTTTTGGAGAAGCTGTCTAACTGGAACTATAAAAGAGACTAAACTCCATGAGATAAGGTATGAACGTTAGAAGGTCAGAAACTAAGGGTGGGATTAAATGGTAAGTTTTCGAAAGACCACCACCACCCTAAAAATGTATATAAAATAATTTATCCTAAATAAGGTGCTACCATTCAGCAGAGGAATCTCAGTAGTCTTACACAAAGTTCTCTGAACATACCAATTCATTACTGAGCAGGCACCAAAAAGGAGAATACTTGATGGAAATCACAAAGAAGGACCTGTAGAGAAAGCAGAATTTCTTTTTTCTATTTTGTAAATTCATATGTAACATTGTAAATATGGCATATAGTCTCAGTCAATGTGTCTTACATTTAAATAAAGTTAAATACTATAATGCCTTCCCCCAAAATCTATCGACATTGAGTATGAAGATAATTATTAATGTAGATTTACCAAATAGCTGAGATTTTAAAATACATTAGAATTCTACATCTTCTAAAATAAAGGTAAATGCGACAAAGCCAGTGAAGAAAAGTAAAATATAACTTTTTTAGTACCCTTTACGGTAGCAGCAATAAGCTTATAAGGAATAAGAAAGTTGCTGTGGAAGAAAAATGCCCAGAGGCATTCAGTAAAGGATTAGGATACCTCCTAGGTATTTAGGTTTCTTAGCAGCCATTAAATGAGATGATTGCATGCAGCCCATCGTCACATAAAACCCTGGTTACATTAGGGCAAAGATCAGTTTGTTGTTGCATTCTCTCTGAAAGCATCTGCTGTGAGTCCCAAATACAAGATACTGGGACAGGTTGTCCTCTTCAGTTGATCCAGTTTTATAAAGAATGAGCTAGATTAAACTACACTGCCAAGAATTTAACCTTCTTGGTACAGGAATAAACTTGATACATAAATAAAAGTAGTAACTGGACATAACTTTGTTTATATTTCCATCAACTTCTAACCTCAGATCATCTTGAGACGGTGCTATAAATCAGCAAATTCCTCCAAAGATTTAAATTACCAGGCTAGCACAACCTGATAATATGGAACAGCTCTTGTCCAAAAACAATGCCTACACACTGATACGTGCAAAACAGATGGAACAGACAGCGAGGCTGCCCCTGTTTGAAGATAACTTTTCTACCCCCTCTGCTGCACTGTTATATGTAGTAGTACAGCTGTAGTGTAAAGCAGTGTTGCAAAAGTATTTCAGCTGTAACACAGGAGAGTTTGTAAGTAGTAGCTAAATTTAAGAAGCCTTTTAAAAAGGAAAAAATTTGTAAAAGTTAAAGACATCCATTTCATTCTAAATATATTTTTTAAGGTCATTGAAGGATGTGCCTGGTTATTTGGGACAGTCACCTTGAAATACCTGACTTCTCTTGTGTTTGGAATAGCTGATGATGTAAGTTCTATTATCAGACTATCTGGTTGGTATCTTTCAAACATTTTGTCATTCCTAATATTTGATTTTGACATCTTACTGACATACTTTCCTGAATTTTCAGTATTTGTTTTACAGAAGTGGGAGAGAGATTGTATATTTGCTTTTACTTTCATTATGTATTACCACTTTGAGATACTAAAACCAAAATTTGCAAAACCACAAATATCTTTACTTTTAGTGAATGCTGTATATGTTTGTTTTTAAATGTGGGTTTATGGGGCTTTGTTTGTCTTGGGTATCATCTACCTACACCTTTATTTACTCAGTTTGTCAATTCACTCTTCTCTGAAACTAATTTTCAGGATAGTTTTGAAATGCTTGTTGTAACAGGTACAGCCTTTGCTGTATTTCAGCCCCTTTATTCTATTATTAAAAACCTGACTGTATCAAGGGGTAAAAGATAACGAAGATCATGTCTTAAAATATGACTGTGCTAAACTATACTCTTGTTGAATACAATCACAATGGTAACACCCTTTTTTTGCTGTTTTCTGCTTTTTATTTAACATCATACTGTCTGTGTTAGACTCAAAGATGTTATTTAATACATTGGAATTAGATTGTTGGTGCTCTTGTAACAATACTCTAAGTGATCCAAACTTCTGTTCCAGTTAAAAATATTTCTCAATACAGTATAATTTCTCATGTTTGTACTACTTTGTTGTGGAAAACAGGACAGCTTTTGCTTACTATAGTTTGGTATTTGTTTCCTGTGTGTCCTACCAGGCTCATATAGGAAATATATTGAAATCTAAATTTATTGGCTACAAGGATTTTGATACGTTAATGTATACCTGCGCTGCTGAGTTTGACTTCATGGAAAAAGAGGTAATTTGATCAAAATATGTGATTTTGGGAGAGGGAACTTCTTGCTTTATTTTTATTTGTTACTTAAAACATTTGAGAACCACACCTCCTATTGCCATCATAAGTTCAAATACATACTTGAAAAGAGAAATTAATGAACTAAAGCTAAATTTAATTGGGTTTATTGCATTTAAGTGAACTTAAACCGAAGCAGTGTTTTGATTTTAGATCTAAGAAATATGCTTGTTTGAATGACAGAAGTGCTTCCTCAGGAATAAATGAAAGGTTACAGTTCTGCAAACAAGATTTTATGGGGCTCTCAGTACCTGGTTTTGAACGTATGGAAAGCATACTGAGAGCTGCAAGGGTCTTACGTGATAAGTTTAGACAAGAGAACAGCATTGAAGGTTTATCATGTGGCATTAATAGACTTCTTTTAATTTATCACTGCCTAGATATGCATTTAGAATGTTTATAGATTAGTCAACCTATAGTACTCAAATTCAGATGAGATACAATATATTTCTCATCTTTGAATGGCTTGCCAAAGAACTGGAAATAATTTCCTGATGACCCTAGTCTTTAGTATGATTGCTGGGTGGAGTTTACATTTACGTTTTACTCCAGAAAGGTCTCATTATATTAATTTCTTTTAAATGGTGATTGAAATAATTACAGACGAAGGGAAGCAATTAATGAACTTGATTTCCATTTTAGACTCCAGTAAGATACACAAAGACTCTGCTATTACCAGTTGTTCTGGTGGTTTTTGGGGTAATCATCAAAAGGGTAAGTGATTGATTTCATGAGTCACCTTTACCTTGAACTTACATTTCAGGGTTTTTTTAAGGGATTGCTATTTGTTTATTTATTTTATTGAGATGGAAAGAAATTGATGTGGTAGGTTTACCTTTGCTGACTGCCAGGTGCCTGCCAGGCCATGCTGCCGTTCCTTACCCTCAGTGTGATGGGGAAGGAAGAACAGAAAAAAAATCTCATGGGTCAGGGTAAGTATGGGGGGGCCTCATTCTCTTATTCACTGTCATGTCCAGACTTGAATTGAGGAAGATCAAATTGAATATTTTGTGAATTAAAAATAAAATGCAAGAAGAAAACTAAAAACTAAAATCATCTTTTCCTCGTCCCAAGGCTCAATAGGCCCCTTCCATAGGCT
The DNA here is from genome assembly GCA_039654755.1 of Calcarius lapponicus. Taxonomy (NCBI): domain Eukaryota; kingdom Metazoa; phylum Chordata; class Aves; order Passeriformes; family Fringillidae; genus Calcarius; species Calcarius lapponicus. The sequence continues at coordinate 70,877,264 of CM077464.1, forward strand.
GCAGTTGCTTTAAGAGCAGGGTTGGTGTAGGTCCTTTCCATGGGTACAATTCTTCAGAAACAGACTGCTCCAGCATGAGTCCCCCACAGGTTGCAGCTCCTGCCAGGAAACCTGGTCTTTTTTGGGCTCTTGTCCACAAGCTGCAGTTCCTGCCAGGAGCTGTTTCCTTTGTGGGCTCTGTGTGGGTTGCAGCATCCTTCAAGGCATGCTCTGGCAGGGGGTCCTGCACAGGTCTCAGGTGAATTTCTGTCTGCTTCACTGTAATCCTTCATTGCCCTCCAGGGAAAAAGAAAAACAAACTTAGATCACTGTGCTGTTATCCAAAAGCTGAAGTCCCATGGTTCTCATGGAGCACCTCCTCCCTCTCCTTCACTGACCTCGGTGACTTGAGTCTTGTTTCACTCCCAGTTTTCTTGCTGCTCTCTCTTAAACAGGCTGCAGAGTTACCTTTTGGAAATGTGTTATCAATAGGGGCCCCACCAGTGTTGCTGATTAGTTTAGCTTTGCCCAGTGGTAGATCTGGTCTGAAGCTGTCTAGAACTGGCTCTCTCTGACATGGGGGCAGCCCCTGGTCTCTTCCACAGAAGCCACCCCTGCAATGCTCCTGCTACTGAAACCTTGACATGTAAACCCAATACAGTCAGAAAAACACAGGTTTTCAAGAACATGTATTTCAAATTCTGTATTCTCATTACAAAGATTTTTGCAAAGGTCCAGTCCTGAGCTAGTTAGAAGAAATTTCTGTTGTTTAGCTGATGAATACTAAACTGGAGTTTATAACTGTTTTTGTAAATTTGATTATGTATAATTTGTGTAAAAACAACTTACAGTTTGCACAGGAACAGATGGGATAACTGCTAACTGCCTGGCTAATTAAACATCCTCTAAAAGAAGTTCTGGCTAAAACATTGCATGTCTTTTATCTTAGCATTATCTCAAAAAGAGATTACCCAGGTGTAGTTTAATTTAGCAAATGTTGAAAATGCTTCAATATACTTTTGAAAGTATGTTCATACTTTTTGTTGTCTCTTGTTTTCTTCAGGCAATTAAATATATTCTGTGCTCCTTATCTCACACAGGCCGATATGAAAAGTAAGTATTGTCTTCTTTTTAAATGTAAAACTGAATTTTGTGCTGGAAGTTCATTTGATTTGCTGTATGCTACAAAATTCAGAATTCAACATTATGTAAATCCTTTTTGAAAGGTTTGTTATGTGCAGTTCAGTAACTGAACGGATGTATTGCAAATGGCATTTTTGTATTACAACTAAAATCTAAGTTACCTAACATGTTTTAGATATCTTAACCCATTTATGCATAGATTTTATATTTAATTATTTACTTTTCTGCTCTTTTCCTAAAGCAGTATTTATGTGCTTTTTTGCTTTTTTACTACAAGTAGTGAATACAAATTATTTTTTCCCCATTAATTTCTTCCAAGTTATAAAGATACCAGAGTTTCATCTCATGGAAGCAATTTAAAAAAACCTGCTAAAATCAATACTCGAGATTTCCAAATAGATACAGGGATTGAGGAAGATAGTTATGATTTGCAATTTATTTCAAAACTTGCATAGAGGGGGAAAAAATTCTGACACTTGATTCATGCTTACCAGATTAGTTGCATTGTCTAGTGTCCTTAGAGATGATTTTAAAGAAAACCATTTTATTCTGTAGTACATAAATAATGATGGGTTTTGGGTTGTTATTTTTTTTCAGAGAAGAACGTTTTAACCACGGTGAGGTAAGATTCTTTTTCTGCACAATTTTATTCCTGTGTTAATGCAAATGCTCAGTATTGAAATGCAGGTTGCAATGGGCTGATGGTTTATTTGCATTTAAATATTTGCATCATTATTTCCCTCATCCAAGTTGGGTCTGGTATGCCACCAGAATAACTCTGAAATGTTGAACAAAGGAATATACTGGCTAATGGAGGTGATTGTGCAAGAGAGGAATCTTGGGCTTTTACTGTAGATGTTCCAAAAGACACTGAAGGTAGGGTGGACCTTCTGTTTTCCACATGGAGACTGAAAAAGAGATTGGTTCCTTTACTGGGGTTTCACATGACATGTAATGTTCAAATTCTGTTTTGAGATAGGCCATAATGAATGTTGTATTACACATGGTTCTTTTTAGTAAAACTCTTCAAAGCAACATAGTGTGTCCCTCTCTGGAGCCCTCAGCACAGGAAGATCGTGGACCTGTTAGAGCAGGTCCAGAAGAGGTCCCCAGAAACAGAGGGATAGAGCACCTCTCCTATGAAGAGAGGCTGAGAGAGTTGGGGTTGTTCAGCCTGGAGAAGAGAAGGCTGCAGGGAGACTTTAATGGAGCCTTTCATTGCTTAAAGGAGGCCTATAAGAAAGACAAGCAGGGCCTATTCCATTAGGACAAGGGATAATGACTTAGAACTAGAATCGGGTACATTTAGGCAAGTTATAGGGAAGAAATCTTACTGCAATGAGAGTGGTGAAACACTGGGATCAGGTGGCCCAGAGAGTTGGTAGATGTCTGTCATGGTTTAACCAGTTGTCAAGCAGTGGGATAGGCTGCCCCAGAAAGGAGTTGAGTCACCATCCCTAAAGGCATTTAAAGACATATAGATGTGGTACTGAGGTCATGGTTTAGCAGTGGACTTTGCAGTGTTAGATTAATGAGTGGACTTGACCGTAGAGGCTTTTTCAAACTTAAATGATTCTGTGATAGTCAGTCAGATAAAAGCACTGATTGCAAAAATGCCTCTGATTTAGCACAGCACTTTGACAAGTAACATAGACTAATGTTAGGAGTTATGAGTGATGTATCTGATGCTTTTTAGAATACTAAAGCAAGCTGCCTCTGATTGTGTGATTATCAAGGATGATCTTACTTTCTTCTCTTACTCCATACTTGTGTATTTTAGGCACTAAAAAGCAGGGTCTCTTAACTTCTATAAAGAGGTTATGCAAGAAGTTTTACATATTCTGTTGTTGTCTAAGTTAAGCCTGTTAATGGCTAAGGATTTTTTTAATAGCTAGTGTTTCTCTAGCTCCTTTTTCTTTTATTGATAATGTTTCTCCTTCCTGTTATTCCATTTGTCAGCATACTACATGCACTTTAGATAAAAGATAACAGAAAGTCATTATCACCATCTGAAATATGATTATCTTTACTTTGACTTGGACTCTTTCAGATAAGCTCGTCATTTAAGCTATACTGAAAATGAAACTGTGTGTTTAAGGCAGAAATGAAAAGTATGCAAATTTGCTTCTGTGTCTTGTGGTTTCTTTTTTTCTTTTCAGCTGGTATTCCATGCACTGCAGCTGCTGGCATATAGTGTCCTAGCGATTTTAATCATGAGACTAAAGCTGTTTTTAACACCACATCTGTGTATTATGGCTTCCTTGGTGTGTTCAAAACAGGTAAGGTTTTTTTTTTTATCCTGTAGCTATCTCAGTACTTAGAGTATTACACAGATATTTGTCCTAAAGCAGATTTCTGTCTGTGTAATTGCTGAATCTGAGGGTACCAGATAAAAATAAACCAGATTATATTGCCTGTCAAAAATGGTTTCATTCTCCCCTCTTCCCAAATAAAGCAAAAGGCTTGCTTTATGCAACTTGTCCAACTGCGTTATTATACGAGTTACCATGCTGTGTATCAAGCTTGAGCACAGGAAGACATCTCTTAGATTTTACTGTTTGCACACCTCTATGCCACTGCGAGGTTTTATTGACTATTAATTTTATCCAGTGTTTGTCTTTGTTTACACTGTGTTTTCACAGATCTTCAGAGCTTACTGCCTTGCATATTTCTTGCCTATTAATTTTTTTTAGAAGTCTCGTTTGAAGTCTTGCTTGTTGAAAACATTTCAGTCATAAAAATCAAAGCTCATATTCCTAACTCAGACTTAATCTTACTATTTTGAATAATCTGTAACATCAAATGTTAACTAGATTTCCTTCAGATATAAAAGGTCTTAGAGTAGGCTTTCTATGTTTCATTATCTGTGTTTCTGAGAAGTGAACGTGATTAAATCTCTATTTAAATAGCTATTTTAGAAGCTTTGAACATGCAGCAAAAGTAGGGTAAGTAGTCCTTTGTCTGGGAAGCAGGCAGGAAAGGTAGATTGAAAAATGTCTGAACAGCTGGGCCCAGAAATCAGTGGTGCCAAGCCTTGTTGAAGGCCAATAACCAGAGGAGCCACTGCTGGGTCTAGGGCTGCTCAATGTCTTTTTTAATGGACTGAATGGTGGGGCAGAGGGTACCCTCAGCAAGTTTGATGATGGTGCAAAGCTGGGAGGAATGCAGGGTCTTTCACGTGGTGCCCAGTGACAGGACCAGAGGCAATGGGCACATGCTGAAACACAGGCAGTTCCCTCTGAGCATGGGGGAACCTTTTCCCTGGGACGGTGAAAAGTGTTGGCACAGATTGCCCAGGGACGTGGTGGAATGTCCAAAGGATCAGGTCCACCCTTGGAGGTATTCGGAAGCTGGACATGCACCAGGGGCGCTTGGCTCTGGATGACCATGCTCAAACCAGCCGTCAGAGGTTCCTGTCACCCTGCAGTGCACTGTGGTTTTGTAGAAAGTGTCTAAAGGAGAATTAGGGTGCTATGGTGCAGGCAGTTCCTGTCTGTGGAACAGCTGATACCCGTGTCAAACAACTGGAAGATAAGTGAATGAGACAGATTTATGCAAAGAGGAGGAAGCTATCTCACGTTAGGCCAGCTGAACAAATAATTGTTTCCCAGAAAACTAAACTGCTTCCTAAATGATCTTTAGAGCAGGGTGGTTCTTTATAACACTGGACAGATTACACAGTATCAGTCTGCTTAAATGTGCTCATCCCTTTCTTGATGCCTGATGTACTTGGCATAGGTGAAAGTGCCGCATGTTTGCCAGAATCAAATTAATCTCTACAGTTAAAATATAAAATGCTAAGAAATTATCAAAACCTCTTTCTTTAGCCACCTTGTAATTGACTATTGGGACTTAGGAATTTCCTCTACATGCTTGCTATTCTGGAAGATTCACAGATGTCCAGTTTTGCAGCTCTTCATTGTTATTGAAATGCTGGCATCCTCTTAGGTGGTGTGGTTGTTCAAGCAATAGCAGTTGTGCTGGTTATTTTTCTAAGTGAACTTTCATAAGGTATTTCTGAGTAATTCGAAATGAAGCTGCTTTTCAAAAGTCAGAGGAACAAAATGAAAAAATGTTCTTTTAACATCCAATTTCTAGATAACAATTACAATTTAGATTAATGCTTTCCAAAGTTGATTTGTTCTTAGTTCTTTTTTAACTGTGTACTTCTTGATGGGCTTTTCTTCTCTGTTGGTTGTGGTGGTGGTAGTTGGAGTAGAGTTTTGTAGTGAAGTTCAGGACTAAAAGTATTTCTAAATTTTGAGCCACAGTAAAATCTGTGCTGAATTTTTTTTAGCTGCATGATTAATTAATTTTTTTCTTAAGCACCAGAGTAATAGCATTTCAATAATTTTTCCTGGTTTGTTGTGGGTTTTTGGTACTGCTGCTGAGGTGATCAGGCCAGTTAGTGAATGCTGGTGCTTTTTATAATTGTTGTATGTTGGATCTTAGAGAATGTCACGCGTTGTAAATGTATAACTATTGGAAGGGAGGACAGTAGACAGTATTTTGTCAAATTTTTTTTAATCTGCTCCTTCCAACTGCATTTTGGCCAGTTGACTGTTCTGCTGTTTCCTATTGTAGAGTGAGAGTAAGCTTCTCAGGGAGCTGCAATTGCAGATGATGGCCTGTTCTGGGAGCTGCCCCTGTTGGATCAGGTGACTCTGGTCCAGTAACTTTTCATTCCTTCATTGCAGCATCATGGAGGCATAGTTGGCTTGGAAGAAACACATCATGAATGCTAGGGAAATGCTTTAGATTGCTGCAGGTCAGACATTTGTTTTGTGCAGAAAGGGATAAATGACCAGCAGTGCTACATAATACAGCCTGGGAATATCCTGGGCCTCGCTTGGGCCTGGGGAGAAGTGTTCAAGTGAATCCAACTTTAGGTGAGCAGCAAAAGGGAAAATAAAATTGATTTCCTTGTCCTGTTATTGGTGAAGGTTCTTTTGCCTGTTCAGCTGTCCCCCAGGTTGGTGCTGATTGATAACCGTAGAAGACAAGCTGGATTTTTTTCCTGGTCAGGCAAATGTGTGCTTGCTTTAGTAGAGAGAGGTTGATAATCTTCCAAGCAGCACAGGACTGGCTTCAGCATGGTAGACAAACACTGGCCCATAAGGCTGTTGAGCCACCACTGAGCAGATCCCTTCTAAGACTTAAGCAAACAATAAGAAAACTTTCTTTTTTGTTCTTGTTTTGGTTGGTTTGCTTGTTTTTGTAGGGCCAAGAAAATATGAAGTGTTTTTTTACAAGCTTTTTCTATCCTACTGGCAGCTGAGGAGAAGTAGTTTTTTGAGGCTGAAAAATCTAATTGTATGTGCAATACTGATCCAGAATTTCTTGGATGGAGGAAGATGAGATTTGTGACAAAATGATTGATTAACACTCAGTACAGTATATCATTGGATAAAGTTTTAGATGTCTGAATGAATATAAGTTAATAAGTGGCAGTTTGGTTTTACAGATGCAAGAAAAATTTAAGCAAATTTAACATAGGCATTTATCCTATTGCAATTGAGGTCAATACTATTCTTTCATCTAGCAGACCATGAAAGCTTATCTGCAGTGGTATGTTAGTATATCTAATTTCTTTTGAGGCTAAAAATTACTGTTTGCACATGCAAAAGAAATTCTGTATGTTGTGTTTTTTCCCCGCACTTTCCATTTTTCCATTACCAGCAGCTTGTGGCAGCTGATGTGCAATAAAAATGATAATACTCTTTTTCTAATAAAGAGTATTTTCATTGTCTGGAATGCTTTCTGGTGAAAAGAAGTTACCTAATGTTGATTTTCATTGGAAAGTAATTCACTTCATAACACATTTTCAAGAAAGGATTTTTAATGAAATAAAATATAAAGTAGCTGCATCTTTGCAAAGGGAGTAACTCCCTTCTTCTGTACAGCTGCATTTTAAGTATGAGAAACCTGTGATTAGAACCTTTACTTCTCTTAACTTCAACAAAGAGGAGTAATTATATTAGAGATTGGTTCAGTTTTTCATTGAACTCACTGTTTGTGCTTCAAGTTAGGCCCAGATGTGCTGTTGTTACTGTTTCAGACATTTGCAGCCACACATTTTCTGTTAGGGAAATGCTACTATCCTGAGTGGAAATTTTCAAAACAAAATAAAATAGCTGGAGAAATATTTAAAATATTCATCTGGGGAAAATAACCAAAAAACTAAAAAACAACCCAAAACCTTGAATTGATAAAAAAACCCCAACACATAAGGAACAGCATCCAATGAAAGAAATGCTTCTTTTGCATTGCATATATATTCAATCATTCTATGCTCCTTGTGTAAACAAAATAGTGCTAAATTCAGAGACTTGGAACATCAATGAGGCTTTATAAAAGCATGACAGTAATGTAATTTTCTTTGATTTTAAAAGTTGTGGAACTGTCAAAGTTCTAACATGTCAATGAAGTGACATTTTTGCAGCTGTTGGTGAAAGGGAGGTTTGCTCATGTAGAGCAGCCTACAAATGAATTAATTGCACTTCATCCGTCCAGATCCACACAGTGGTTAGGCCTGTTTGGGAAATTAACTTTCCCTGGATAGTATTGCTGTTCTTCTCTAAGTGTTTAGTGAGTCTTGAGGGAGGAGTGTAGAGTATACTGTATTTTTGGAGAGGCAGCTGGAGAATTTTAATAATCTGAGGTAGTTTGTGGTTAGTTTATAAGAAAGATAACACACACTATTTAATTGGTGTAGTCAGCCTTGTGGGAGCTTCTGCTGAGAGACTTTCTTTTATTGTTTCATGCTTTAATTAAAAACACCCAGGTAACAGTACTATGAATGAAATGCGTTTATTTAGTGTGGGTTTGATATTTTTGATGTGTAGAGCCTTCTAATTGGGAAAAAAAATGTAGTTTATACTTCCTTATTTAATAGTTCAAATATGGATGTGGCAAAGTGTTACTGCTCAAATTAAGCTTCAAGGCAGCAAATTTAGTACTACTTTTTTAACTACCCCTTTTCACGTATTTATGAATATTTGCTTAGAGCCTCCAGCAAATTGTCTTTAGGAAACAATGCAAGCCCCAGTTCAAGAAAGGAAAGAGTGGGTATAAAGCAGCATTAAGCTTACTGTCCTCAAAGTCTGTCTTTCTAATATGTTTCAAAAGTTTGCAGTACAATCTCTAATCTGTATGCTACAGATAAAAACTCCAGATAGAAAGAGGAGATAAAATACTGTTAAAGTCTTGTTAGCTTTGTTGAATAATCTTTCCTTGCAGATTTTGATATCAGAGACTTGACATACAACTTTAAAAGTTTACATTAATGTGAATTTTTTAAATTCTTTTTTTATTTATTTAGAATTGCAAATGTAATGTGCAATATTTGTTAAACATGAGTAATTCTTAGGAATTGCATTCTGAAATACAGTATGTATTGTATATAGTATTATGTTCTGAACTATATTATAATACTATGAATTATAATCTGAAGTTTAGTGGAGAAGAAATAGCAGAGATGTTTCATAGTGCAATATATGTTAGATTCCTCATAGAGAAATAAAAATAAATTGTTCTGCATACAACATTACAGAATTGTTGTCTAGGAATTAATCGATTCTTGCATTTCAGTTGTTTGGATGGCTCTTCTATAAAGTCCAGCCCAAAACATTGGTCTTTGCTATTTTAGCATTGATGACAATAGAGGGATCTGCAAACCTTCGAACTCAGTGGAACATCATGGGAGAATTTAGCAATTTGCCACAGGAAGAACTTCTGGAATGGATACAAGTCAATACCAGACAAGGTGAACTATTTAATAATGTAGGATGTTCCCATTTATTGTGAGATTGAACCATGGAGCCTGACACAAATGACTGCAGAGGTGTTGCTGCTATCTGTAGCTCTGGCATGTCTACTTGTCCACATAAAAGCTATGTCCAGTGGAAAAAAACACCAAAAGCTGTCTTTGTTAGACTCTTGGCTATTGATCTGGAGGTTCTAACCACTGGTGGAGTATTTTCAACAAAAGCATCTTTACCAAGTCCAGTTAAAATAGGTTTTTACTTAAATGATACTGGTCCTCTATGCGGGTACATGATCAGCATTTTGCTAGAAGAGAATTAAAAATGTTTATATGTGTTGTGGTTGCACACTTCCTTTTCCTAAAATCTGTCAGAAAACTGGTTGGAAGCAAAGTAGTTGCATTTCCAGAGGGAATATATGTTAAAGCCATGGTGGACTGAGATTTTACTGCCCATTTAACACTGATGAAAGAATTGTTATAACAAGTATGTTATTCTACCCATTCAGGAAAAATAAGATGTGTTAATTAAATCTCCATTCTTAGATGCTTAGTTATCTAATTGCTTATATTGAGTTCAAGATAACAAAAAAACCCAAATTAAAACAATGATTTTGTGCATTTCCTGTTCATGTCACATATGGCCTTTTAAAAAGTACCTACCCTTTTAAAGAGTACGCTACCCTTTTAATGGTTTTCCTTCAGGATTACTGCTCAGATATTTGAATTGCTTCTGTAATTGTTTGATTCCTCATTTCAGAAATGCCTTTGATTGTGTATTTCAGATGCAGTTTTTGCAGGAGCAATGCCTACAATGGCAAGTGTTAAATTGTCTACACTTCGTCCTATTGTAAATCATCCTCACTATGAAGATGCAGGATTAAGGTAAATTTTGCAGTTGAGGTTTTATTTGTGTCTGCTATTGATTCTCATAATGTCTGTAATACACAGTAGGAATGGCATTGTGTTATCTTGTAAAATTTGTTAAAATCTCGTAGAACTGGATTTGTTATTTCAGTCAGAATGAAAACACATTATTTCTTGAGCATTTGTGTTCATCAGAAAGAATACACTCTAGGGACAGATATGGCTTCAAACTTCAAAATCAGAATTAAGTTAAGGAATTTGATTTCATCAGTTCAATTATATCCTTTTTTCATTCTAGTTACTCCTGACATTGTACACAGATATTTTTTTCCCAAGACAGCCAGTGTATTTATTTCTATTAGCTTTCTGTGATGGGCTGTCATTTTTTGTGATAATTGTTTGATTATTGAAGCTGAAATTGTGGGGTGGAGTTACTAAGATTTGTACTCTTGTTATTTTTAAAATCAGGATATTTGCCTAAATTGAAATTGATTTATCTGAAAAGGTCATGAATTTCTTTTACTAAATTTAATAGTGTAGCATCATTTTTTTTGTTAATTTTGTGAAACTGCTTAAAATAAATCCAACCCAACAAGAAGACATCAAGATAGAGGGGGATAAAAGAGGAAGGGCAGGGATTTATTTTACATGCCTATGTCCTTAATTTTCTTCCTGGCATTAACTTTTGGGCAGCCCTGAATTGGACAGACAGTGGGACTTGGATGATTACTGTACATCCCTTTCAACTGAAATATTCTGTCCTAGTTACAAAATCATGGGACAGGGCATGTTTGTGAAAAATAAGGTACAGGCAATACCAGTATTAAGTGTCAGAAGATGAATGGGCTTTAAGAGCATCATGCTTTGCACATTCAGAGGAGGATATTGCTGGATATGATGTGGACTGGCCTGGTTTGGAGAGACCTAAAGGTCATCTATTTCCAAAACAGGATCATGGTGTCCAAGGACTGATTTTGCTTGATGACTGTAGGCAGACTCCAGGTCTTGTGTTCTGCATTTCACAATGTCCCAGCAAGGGCAGTGTGACCATAGTGACACAGAGTGATGGGGATCTTTTGTGGAGAGACTTGGCACAAGATTGATTCCTCCTGATCACCCCAGTCCAAGCAAGGTCTTTCCCAGTCCTGAGTATTCCATGGTGAATGCATTGCTTTGACATCTTTACGCTTGCAGTTCACAGTAACCATGGATCTCACAGTTACACAGTTATCTCCTACGTCAGAAAAACCAAAGGGCTGTCTAAATTGTTCTTGGAATAATTATATTTCTGAAGACATGATCATACTTAAGCAAATGGCACTATTAATGTAAACTTTGCTTTGGCATAGTTACCTTGTGAAATAAAAAACCTTCCTCTCCAGTCTAAGGTTAAAGCTTACATTTTCATGCTCTATTGCAGCTAACCCTTAGGTTTTTCTTTTTGAAGGGCCAGAACTAAAGTAGTGTATTCCATGTACAGTCGAAAACCTGCAAGTCAAGTAAAAAGAGATTTGATAAAACTAGGAGTGAATTACTACATCCTTGAAGAGTCACTGTGTGTAAGCAGAAAAAAGTAAGTAATCTCCTTCTTTCTCATAAGAATGATACACTCCTGAAATATGTAGTCTAAAATTCATATCAAATTTTGATTTGTGGTTTATTTATTAAAAGTGTCCAAAATACATTTTTGTCCAGCATCTGTAGATAGTAACTGATGTAATTGACTTTACCCTCATTAGCAGCCCTGTGTTCTTTGTGTGAACCTGGAAAGCTGTGTGGTATGAGTTTTTAAGCTTCACTGTAAAACACTGAAGGAAAGAAGTCATTACAAAGGAAAGAAGCAGTTATTCTCTGATGGCAAGAACAGATGTGTGTGTATAATGAAAGCCTAGTATGAATAAAAGGTGCAGAGTAAAAGATAGTTGGAGCACCAAAATGTTATGACCACTAATAGTCAATAAAAATTTTGTTACATTTAAGATGTTCTCCAGAAAGAGCTATGCTTTTACTTCCCCCCTGACCCCCCCCCCCCTCCTTGGTTTTTGGCCCCCCTTCTCTTTCTGGCCTCCAGAGCAGAATTAGTTTGGATTTTTGATTTCATTTTCTTTTCATTTAGAATAAAACTAAATGTATGTGTTCAATTTCTTTTCTGTTATCTTTGATAAAATTAGAATATTCACAGTTATTATAACTTTGAAAGGCAGTTTTACGGGGAATTGATGTTGGCTATGATCTTTTATAAAAAACAAGGAATTACTACTTTTTAAAGGTGTTTTATTTCCTGAATTTTCTTTAGAAGTGTTAGCAATATGTAGATCACCCTCCATTTTATAGGAAGATTTAAGGGTCCCAGTAATGTATAATGTGTTGCATAATTTGCGTTGTTTTATGTGCTTCCTCTTCCAAATTAATTCTTTATTAATTACATAACCACAAAAGCCATTCTCAATACTATTTTTAAATTACTGCTATATTTATTGATTTTGTAATCTGATAATTTTTCTAGTATAGAGACAGACTTTAGAAAATACAGACGGCACAATCAAGTATTCATGGGGCACAATGAAGGAACTTCATGAATTTTTTATGGCATTTCTTCATTTCTCTTTTCATATTCCTGTTTTTTAGGCCTGGCTGCAGTATGCCTGAAATTTGGGATGTTGAAGATCCTGCTAATAGAGGAAAAATTCCTTTATGTACCCTTATGAGCAAGGATTCCAGGCCATATTTCATCACAGTATTTGAAAATAGTAATTACAGAGTCTTGAAGATTCCAAAGGAATAACATTTCAATGCAATGAAGCATCAGTCTTTCAAATCTTTAAACTAGTAACTGTAAGAATTCTAAATCAGAAATACCTTTTTTACTAGACTTAAAATGGAAAAATGTGTATTTTATTTTTTACCATTTTAAGTGAATTCTGATTATAGAAATATCTTAAACCTAACAGTTTGGATTTCTATTTCAGGGTCAGTCCCTTGAGATTTGCTATGCAAATGATTATATGTTTGCACATTTTATTTAACACTGATCCAAAAAGAGCTAAAAGTAGCTATGGAAAAGTTCATAGGTGGACTTGAAACTTCATTTTTTTGGTGCATGTTATTGGAATCCTATTGATATTAAAAAAGAAGACTAATAAGGGTAATATTTGCAGTAAGCAATAGTTTAGCTTCTCAGTGTCCAAGGGTTTTTAGCATTCTTATGCATTCAGAATAAGCTGGCATAATATACATGAAATTTTTAAGGGAAAATGCTTTATTCAGGAAAAATCTGTCATAGCCTTAGAAAGATACTAAAATAAATCCTTCACTGCCTTAACTAGACCTTCAGCGCCTAACTTGATAAGAAGTTACTTTCAAAATTTAATGCCCTTTTTCCTTTCCCCATATATTAGATCCTGCCTGGACTTTTTCATCAGCATTAAAGAAAAATGAAATTTATCCCAGTTGTACTATGGGTGTAGTCAGTTGTGTGGGTATAATTGCTCCAGCATTATTTAACTGATTCTGCTGTTTTTCTGTCATCTTGATGTCACACCAGTATTATAATTAGATAATAGAGAGCTCACTTTCCGAGATACCCAGTGCAAGGACACCCTTTAGTTGTTTATCTGACTTGGTAGAATTTTGTATGTTTATTGCCATTGGGAGCTATCACAGTAATTGTGATTCTACTGCATATAAGAGTGCTAAGGTCTAAGATGTTTCGCTCTGTGTCGTTCATGGTTTGGATTTATTTCAACTAGTTTTTTTTGTTCACATCAGTCTATTGGTATGACTGGTCTTTCCAGCCCTAATAGCATCTGGTGATCCTGGATGTTATAGGGGCACCATCCATCACGCCTGTAACAGTGTCAATTAAATGGGAACCTGTGATAAAGTAGTAGTATAACAACTGATCAGTATTCTAAAACATCTTATTTTTTTATAATCTGTTTTATTGAGAGGGTGAGGGAGAATGGCTGAAAATGCATTAGCTTTTTAACTTTTACAGAATAGATTTTGGAAAAATTTCTATAAGGAAACTCACAAAAAAAGGGCTTTTGGGAAGTCACTTTTTAAAATGTTAATTGAATTCAAGGAAGCAGGAAAAAGTCTTTATATAAACATTGTGACTAGTGTTTCGGCACAAAAAGGTACTGTATTTTTATGAAGTTTATGCCAACTGTTGACATGTACTTATGTGGTTAAATAAAAAAGAGAAAGATGGAAGTTGTGCTCATGTTTCTGGTAGGTGTTACACTTCTCTTGTGTCTGTTAAACTGAAGTTTAACACAGTTACCACAGCAGATATGTTTGGAGCTGAACTTTCAACTAAAAAAATGCGCAGAAGGGCTGCAGATGATTAAACCAAAATCACACACCTCTTTCTAGCTTCCTTTATATTCAAAATATCAGTGCAGGAATATGTGAAAAGACTGGTGGAATGAAGAAACATTTGAAAGTTAAGGTTCAAAGATGTGCTTTAATAAAAATGTTTGTCATTTGTTGAGGAGGTGGCTTTTACTCAGTACATGGCCAGACACTGCAAATTTTCATCTCCAGGGATATTATTCTGTTCCTCTCTTTAAGCTGCACTGAAACCCAAATAATTATTTTCATCTGTTTGATATTAATATGATAAAATTTAGTAATGAAAAAATATGGAGTAAAAAATACAACATATGATTGCAAGGAAGAAACCTGTGAATTCTTGAATCAGGTGTCCTCTGTTATGAATTTCCTGTCATCTCAGTAATTTGCTCTCAGTTTCAAAGGAAAGAATATTTAAACAACACAACATTTAACACATAGGAGCACCATGTTAACATTATGCTTATCACTGCAACCTCAGCCAGAAAACACAAGTTGGAGGCTTCTCAGCTCTCATTGAAGTTGCTTCTATCTTTGCAAGATCCAAATCAATAAATGTGTAACACAAGTAAGTTTGGCTTTAAATGCATGCAGGCTTTAAAGTAATTTAGGCACAAAGTTGGAATACTTCCATACTTGAAGACAATTTCCATTACATTTTAGTAATAGTGGATCATTGTGCTGGTTTTGGCTGCAGGCTGTATTTTAGCAGAACCAAGGCATACTGCCACACTGGCCAGGAAGTTGCGGGTGTGTGGGAGCTGGGGAGGAGACACAGCCAGGACAGGTGACTGAACAAAGGGACATTGCAGACCACGGCATCATTTTCAGGGTATAACAAAGTGGGGAGAGGGAGGAAGAAGGGAGCGATGTTTGGAGTGATGGTGTTTGTATTCCCAAGTCACTGCTGTGGGTGGTGGGGCCCTGCTCTCCCAGAGATGGATGAGCACTTGCCTCCCCATGGCAAGTACTGAATTAATTCCTTGGTTTTTGCTTGTGTGTGCAGTTTTTGCTTTCTCTCAAACTGTCTGTATCTCAGCCCACGACTTTTCTGGCTTTTGCTCTCCTGATTCTCTCCCTGATCCTGCTGGTGGAGGAGTGAGCAAGTGCCTGTGTGGGGCTTGGCTGCTTGCTTAGGTTAAACTATGACAATCAGCCTGAAATGTCTGTTGGAATCTGAAATACTGCTTGCTTTGTGTAAAATTTCTTCAGTACAACGGGCAGGATTTGGTACCAGACTTCTGATAATTGTGCAAGCTTAATATTCAGTATGTAATTCAAGTGAAGCACCTTTGTGAAATGA
This sequence comes from Calcarius lapponicus, assembly GCA_039654755.1. NCBI lineage: Eukaryota > Metazoa > Chordata > Aves > Passeriformes > Fringillidae > Calcarius > Calcarius lapponicus. The sequence goes on from CM077464.1 coordinate 70,892,674, forward strand.
AGGTGCTAAGTCCTATTCAGTACTGCCCTGCACTTCATTCTATTCACATACCATTTTAAAAAATGCTCTTTTGACTTTTTTTGCAGTTTAAATGAAACAGTGAACTTGAATCAAACTCTTGAATTTTTATGATTAATACATGGAGTTCCAAAATGCAGGACTTGCTCCAAGTGAAGAAAACTCCTTTAGCAAAAGCAGATATGGAAGGAAGAGTATAAACGTGGGGTTGTCAGCAATCAGCATTGTTTTTCTGCATGGCATGCAGAAGTTCTAAATATGAGAGCTGGTCAGCTGTCCAGAATTTGCTTGGGTAGTGAAACCTGTCAGTACTGCAGTAAGTTCTCAGCTGTAGCTGTACAATATAAGCACTTTTATTTCAGTACAAAATCAAAGTCAAGTGTTGTGATGAACTGTTTGTAGTGGAGCTTTAAGCTGACCTTTTAGGTTGCAACAGAGTAATAGGAGGATTTACAGAGGTAGGCAGAATCTCCTCAGCAGACTGGCTTGTTCCTGATCTCATGCTGTAATTCTCCATTATTGATGTAACTCATATAATGTCTGAAAGCATCAGTTGTTTGAGTGGGTTCATCATGTAATAGTTCAACAACTTTATTACTTCCTGTTACAGCATATATATAACACTTATTGCCAATAGATCAAGAGATATGGATAGAAAACACAGAGTGAATGAATAATATTGATTTCATATCTGGCTGAGGACTCAGGGAGGATCCCTGTGGCCAGTCTTCCACCCTGTCAAGGTTATTAATGTTTAAAGTGAGTCTTGAGTGCAAGCAGCGTTTGTTTCACCTGCTTGGTAGGAAGGACGAGGTCCAATTTTTAGCCTGAAGAATATGAAAACACTGACTGGATTGCATTCAAAGGTGATACTGAGCCTGCAACAGGAAAACCTCTCTCCTTTAAATGTTTACCTGAAAGGAGACAAATCACTCTGGTTCATTCTTTAGGTTTGACCAAGCTTATTTTTCACAGCCAGTGCACCAAATGCTTACTTCCATTACTAACAATCCCTGTGTTTGAGCACCTGAGCAGTATCATCTCCATGTTACTGAGCAACCGGTTGCTCAGCTTCTCTGACTACAAGTCCCTGGAGTGTCTTGAGATGCTGTTAGCAAACATTATTTGCAGGCAGTTAGTGTTTTGGTGTAGGTACCTCTGTCTGAGCTCTGCAAAATAAATCCTAACCTATTCTGAAGTATTGGCTTTTATAGTTTACCTATTTCTGAAAAATCTGCTTTTTTCTTGGCTTAAGCAATGTAGCAATGCCTGAAAATAGCCAAGAGTAGGATGCCGCCTATTTTTTTTCCTAAATTAGCTTTATGATGGTGTATGAATTGCTGTCTTTCTTTTATTTGGAATGTAAAATGTAATGCATCTATAGTTGGAGAAGTTTACCTTCCATGCTTATGAAAAAAATCTTCAAAAAGCTAAAGTTAGACTCTAGCTTATTAAATGCATTTACATTCCTGGAGTATTTCAAAGGCCATTTGACAAAAACCACGAATTGTTTAAAAACACTAGGTGTAGATGTTTTCCTTAACCTTAATTTTCTTTGTTCTAGATCCTTGCTGGATTTAGCTGCAGTTATCATGCTACTGGCTGCTGCATAAACAATCTTTGATTTGATACACTTTGGCTGTTTTTGTGTTACTACATAATTTGATCATAAAATCGTTTGTATTGGAATGGTCCTTAAAGATCATCCAGTTCCAACCCCCTGCCATGAGCAGGGATACCTCCCACTAGTCCAGGTTGCTCAAAGCCTCATCCAGCCTGACCTTGAAAAATGAAAGGAACAATTATTTTGAGAAAGAAGGTGGTAACAAGATGATCAAAAGTAATTGTATTCCACAACTTTTTTATTCAAAACTTTAATTTTAGAATTTACTACCTTCAATGCTTAAAACCAATGAAACTTTACTTAGGAAGTGGTGCTTACAGAATCTGTAACTAGTTTTAAGCTAATGACATCTTGCCTATTTACTTGAAGAACTACAGGTTTGTTTCATCCATGAGGTTTTGCCTGAAATAAAAAGATATTGTAAAAAAGCTTTTGAATTAGGAGCTTGTGACATGTATTGTCTTACTGTCTTTCTTTGAACCCGCAATGTGCAACTGAATTAATAATGGAATTTAGAAGGAAACCTGTCAGCATTGATGGCTTGTTTTGTAAAGTTGCCCTTGCACATAAGGAAGTAGTGAAGCAATAAAGTTCCAATTGAAATAAATTGAAAAGTGTAAATATTTGCAATGTCGAGGGGCAGCTGGACCATCTAAAGGAAACATGGTTTCAATAAAGTCAGACTTTATTTGGAATGTCTCTTTCTGGCTTTTTTTTTTTTTCTTTTTCCTGTGTTCCATTTTGCTTTATTCTGTTTCTGTTCAGTGCTGGGAAATGGGATAAAACTGAACAGAATAGACTTGAGAAAAATTCTATAGCTGAAACTGAGATGTTTGTATCTTCCAAAAGTGACCTGGTTTTAGTAAATCTCTTCAAAATGCCTGGCTTATGCCAACGATCAGAGCATGTGGTGTTCTGTGAGGTCATGAACTGGTGAGTTTGTAGGAGCTGGATTTGTTCTTAGGGGGGACTACGTTGCTACTGCCCTAAGCAGCACATCCAGACGTAGGCTTTACTGAGGGATTTCTTCAGGCTGCTGGAAATCTGCATGACGTATTTTTTTAGGTCATAGTGGAAACCAAGTTTCTCAAGGACTTTGATTTCATCTTAAGAGCACTTTGGACAAATGTTACATACTGTGTCATGGTGCAGTCCTTTGAAAGGAATATAACTTGGTCTGACTGATGAATGTGACAGAGTCGATGTACAGAGGAGGCACTCTGGACAAATTGAGGGATTGTTGGGATTCTTAATCACTGGGAACATAATGGACGAAGCTTACAAAAGAAAGAATGAAAGAATGGCTTTTCCAAAGTCATGAATAATTTTGTGTGTCTTCATTCTAGGGTGTACAGTCCTGGCCCAGCTTCCAGAAAAAAAGTATTGATCAAGTTAGTCACTCAGAACTGGGTACTTAAACTGAAACTTTCACCCTAGGAGGAAGGGAGAGAAATTGATATCCTACAAGTAGCTTGCTCTGGGCTATGTGTGTAATAGCTGTTATAAAGAGTAGTAATAGTAGTAATAACAGTAAATCATGAAAGCTTTTCAAGAAATAAATTCTTTATTTTAAAAAGATTGCATGATCATCAATGATCGCTGCTTCAAGCTGCCCTTTTGATTTGGATGTAGGACTAGAGTTTCTTCGTTGTTCTTTGCTGCCACATGAAGCAGCAAAATGTGAAGAGTTGCAGAGTCCTTCCACTCCAAGGCTCCTTTTTTTGTTCTCTTTCCAAGACTGATGTTAAAGCACATTAAGACAAGCTACTGAAGAAGCAACAGGAGGATGTTGCTCTGCTGTGCTAAGCAGGTCAGTTGGAAATCTTTTGTGAAGAGCTGAGCTTAATGAACATGACCTGTACAATGCCCACTCTTGCTGTCAGAGTTTTTGAAACAGAAGAGGATATGTCCAGTGTGTTTAAAACCACAAAATTTGAATGGCCTGTGGTTGGTGATGTCACTTCATAGCACTATTGTTTACCAGCTTAACTATTTGGTTTATCTTTGTATAGCTATGTTTTCTGAATTGTTTAAAATCATCTAGACTCTCTTAGGCAGCACATGGTTGCAGTTACCTTTGCTGTCAGTGAGGTAAGGCACAGGACCTCTGTTCCCTATTGACTCACTGTGCTTTCCCCTTCTTTCCACACCTTTTACCACTTTTTTACCCTTACTACCACTGTGCTTCACCTAATGCCTTTGTGTTAAAAGTCATATTCCACTCTGTGACTAAAGGGATTTAAATGCTGTCTGTGCGGAGCAGGCAACTATGATGGAGTGTTATCCGTTTCTATCTCCTCTGTTTAAATTCCACAAGTAACAATAGTGATGAGCCTTTTGATGTTGCTACAACTCTGTAAATGCTTACAGTTCCAATTGAAATATTGTTTCACTTGAATTTCAACTTTCAATTGAATAATTGAAAGTTCCAATGGAACTTTCTTCTGCAAATTTGTGGCAGGAAATTACAGTAAATACACATAAAAATTTTACTGTTCATTTTATAAATCAGGGCAATTTCCTCTGATAGAGTGGCCAAAATGTCAGGAGATATTCTCTGACAGTGTTTCAGATCACACTGATCTGTTTTGGTGGGTCAAGTTACATTTGTTAAGAACCAAGGATGAAGGAAGCACACAATTTTGAAATAGAATTGAGGGCGAACAGTACAGACACATTTAATCAGTTTCTGCTCTCCTTATCAATAGCCCTTTGTACTTTCTCATGTAAGGTGACTGCGTGACTGTGGGCACCCTTCTCTTTTGCCATCTGAGCTGAGAGCAGAGAGTATGTGAGCAAAGAGACAATGTCAAGGAAAAAAGCAAAGGAACCAAAACCTCTTGCCGTCTCGGGTTATTGAGTTCTCTGCATCTGTTGTTTCTGCACAGTCAGTGGCAGAGGTCCATTGCAGGGAATGTTTCTGGATGTTCCTTGCATGCTTGGACACAGACCCCATAAATGAGTTTCGCTGACTCCTTTGTGAGTGCCTGGATCACAGCTGTGAGAACAAGATGGGTGGTGGCAGTGACCAGCAAGGTCCTTCCCAGCACTCAGAGCTGGGAAGGTGGCTTTCTGTGCTGTGGGCTGTCACCACAGAGTGTGCTGACCTGCACAGCTGGCATGCCAGAGTTCAGGCAGGTTTCCTCTGTAGCAGGTATCTCTGCCAGCTGAGATGCCATTCAAGTGCTACTCCAGCGACTTTAGGGAGGTTGCCTTGGTTTTAGTCTACATTTCCAGTATCCAGGGACCCATTTACCCAGGCTTTGCTTCATGAGTGGTTTGGTTCAGTCTCATCACTGGATGAAACTTCCCTATCCATTTACTAGCATGTGTGTTTGATTTTGGAAGGATTTAGAGAAGGATAAACTAAACTTTCCCTGAGGTGGAGATTTTCTACTTCCTCGGGATTACTGAAGTCTAAACACACAATTTGTACAAGCTGTAATACCACCTCCAAGAACTGTTCTGTGGCTGAGAAAGATTGAAAGGCTGAGGGGAGACACAGCAATCACATTCAATTAGAGAAAAAAATCAATAAATTATTCTTTGTCATTGACTTAAAAATAAAATGAAGGATGAACATTTGAAGAAATGAAAAGCTGATTTGACTTTGAGAGAACGGCTAATGCAAAATACAGTTATGAGAATGTTAAATACAATCTTTTTCTAAACCTTTCTAAGGTAAGTGATATTAAAATGGTGGAAAGATTTAGTCTGGCTAAAGCTGTATTTCCACATACATGACAGCATAAACATGAGTGCCACTGATGAATTCATTGTTCCCCAGCCAGCTCGCATGCCAGCATGAAATTTCACGTAGTCAGGGCCATAAGCCAGATCAGGAATTGGTCCAGATGAAACTCATCTGAGAAAATAAATTTATTTCAATTAATTTGTAGTCTAATTTATCACACAGCTACAGGAACCTTCAAACGACCAAGGAGAAAAAGCATCATGGAGAAATACACAGACAGTCAACCAGCTTTTTCCAGTGTCTGGGTCAAACAAGACTCATAGAAGCCTGGGATGCTGGACCTTCAGAACAGCCCTGCTCTGTCAGGCCCTACTGAAAAACTTCTGAACTCTTACCTAAGTTCAGTGAAATTTAATGGGGAGGTAGAGCTCTAATAGGATATTTCATACAGCTTTTGGTGAAACTGATGCACAGGAGGAAGGCAAGAGAGGTCAGAGTTTCCTTCTGCCCTGCAAAAGCAGCAGAACCCAGCTGCCTGAGTACCTCTGCCCCAAAACTGTTGTCTCTTTGCAGGTGTAGTGAGGACATGGGAAAAGGGGTTATTATGATAAAGGAGGGAAAGCTAAGGAGATCAGGCTTTACTGTTCATTGGGCTATTAATTAGGGTATTTTCTCCTTGGAAAATGCTTATATTTCAGAGCTTTTTCCCACAGCTCTGTACATAAGAGCCAAAGAGAGAGAGCTTTCACTGGAAGGATCGAGATGCCTACAAGGTATCTATAAGGCATATTGGTTGCCTGATTTTCAGATATTATTTCCATCTTCATACTCCAGACAGAAAAGCCCCTCTTCTGCCTCATATCTGCAGGTTGTGCTCAAGGAGTGTATGCACATCCCTGCCCCTTTCATGGCAGCTCCATAGCTCCAGGGCTTGGAAGCAGTGGCTCCAGCTGCCGCGCTTCCTGAGTCAGCACAGGTGGGACCAGCACCTCCTGCAGGGAGGACCAAGAAAAGGAGGCTGTGTCTGAATGTTGTTTGAAGAGCTGTGGATACTCCAGCAATTCAGCCTGTGGCCTACAGGGACTACAGTCCCGTTTCCAAGGCCACAACAAAAAGCCAGAGGGGGCTGCAGGTAGGTCCAAGGCAAGGTCCTGTAGGCTTGCAGGCATAAACATCAGTGCAGGCTTGGAAGGCGAGCTGTGGAGCTGAGGCATTTCTGTGGGTCTTGTGAAGTGCACAGGTTCAAGGGGACTGGCTTGGGGACAGCAAGGATGTGCAGTGGGTGTTTGTGTCTGCATTTGACCTGCAGACTCCCACAGATCTGGAGGAGACAGTGATGTGTGCTTCTCTAATATAGTGGGTTATTTCCTAAGGTGGGGCTGAGTCATTTTTATCCCCTTTATTATCTGCTGATAGTTTAACTAAGTCAACCAAACTTAAGGATGAGCAAGGCTTCCTAGTTTGAGCCCCTTCACCAATGCAAATGGAATCTGCTGCAAGGGGCTGAGCACTTGCAGCTGTCCATGAAGCCACTAGGAAATTTGACTGGAAAGTATCAACTTAAACCAAGTGATGTAAGACTCCTCTTCTATGTCCATGTAGATGGAAGGATGGGCTTCCTCACAAGGGTGTTGGGGACATAATTTCCTTGATGTGTCTAATGCAAACTTGTGGTGTGATAATGGCTATGAAATAGAAATCTAAGGCAGCACATCTGAAAAGTGTGGAGTAAAGAAGGTGTGGGGCCATGCACGGAACATTTGGGATGAGGTAAACTAATGAAATAGAATCAGGGTAGCCTATTTCATGTGCTGTATAAATCAAATATACTTTATGGTAGCAATTCTGTTCTATGATGCATGTCCACATGTAGAAAGAATGAATAAATTAACTGTCACACCCAACCTTAATTTTGGCTTGTGCTAGTTTTGGAGGGATTGACTTTGACACATTGTGGGTTTTCCAGGGTCTAGGCACGTGCACGTGTGCTGTGTGGTCCAAGGGCATGCGAATGGTGAATGTCTGTTAGGCACAATGCTGGATCAGAGTTTTCATCCATGGTACCCTCACAGTACATTTTACCAGACAGTGTTTTGGAAAGCTTTGACAGCTCAAAAGGCTGCCTGCTTTCTGAGCACAAAGCCAATGTCAGCAGCTCCACAAACTGCTGTTGCTGCCAGAAAGCATGGTCTGCTGGCTCTCCACCTCCACCCTCTCCTTTGGTTAGCTGAGGCATTCCTGCAGCTTTATGGGGAGCAGGATATAGGAAACAGGTCAAGGTGATACTTGGTGTTGCTGAAATTAAAGCTAATTTAAAGCGCTTGTGCAAGCTGTGTGTAGACGTGTAGCCAACAGCTGAGAGATGAAGGTGAAGGAAACATGCACGCTGGAAAACTTTTAGCAAGCCCTCTCTGACACTTGCTGTATGTTACAAAGTCACACCCTAAAGCCTGAAATTGTGAAAAGTGGGGACTGGTTTTGATGTCAAAGTTGAGTATCTGTGAAATTATGCCTTATGAGGTTGTGAATGTGTCCTGGGTAGAGAACTGACCACAGCTGAATACCTCACCAGCTCTGCTTGAGAACTCTTCTCTTGCAAGGGAACTCCATACAAAGCTGCAGATAGTTTTTTTCCATAATTTATAACATTTTGGATGTTGACAATTGTTCAAGCTTATACTGAGATTGTTTTGATAAGAGGAGACAGAGAGGTGCATGATAAATAAAGTACATAGCAGTCATCACCTGAGCTGTCAGCAGCCTGAGTGTGCAGGCACAGGTGGAGGGCATGAGCTTTGATTGTAGGGTGGAGCTGTAGCTGAGATACCCTGTCTAAGGTAAAGGTTTTGTAATTTTTATTTAGCATCCCCCCTACTCTTCCTCAGATATAAAGAAGAGAAAACAACTATATGATATGTAAAGGAAAGCCTCAGGCGGCAGAAATGGCTAAAGAGTGGGAGAACAATGTTATGGCATCTCTTGCGTTGTCAACAGCTAACACTGGCATAGGCATGAAAATCCAGAACAAAATGTAAAGTGACTGAACTGCACCAAATAGCCAGAGATTTAGAGAGAGGTCAGGAGATTACTGCCAGGAAGTATGGGAATAAATCTTTTGGTTATGTTCAACAAAGCAAGCAAGCTTTGTAGTGCTGTGGGTGGGTGCCACCTGTGTCTCCCAGAAGGACAGGTACTGGATACAGATTGCCCACCCTGGCACTGGTCAGCTGTGCCTATCCTGGGGCAAAAGTTTTAGAATCATAGAATCATTTTTAGGTTGCAAAAGAACTTTAATATCATTGAGTCCAACCACCAATCTAGCACTGGCAGGTCCACCTCTAAAGCATGTCCTTAAGCACCACATCTATGCCTTTTCTAAATATCTCTGGGGATGGTGACTCAACCACTCCCTTGGGCCGCCTCTTCCAGCACTTGACAACCCTTTTGGTGGAGAAATTTTTGTAGTATCCAAGCTAAACCTCCCTAGTACAGAGCTGTAAGATTTTAGCAGTTGTTGTCCCAGACGCTGAAGTGCTGAAAAAATAATGACTGATGTGTTGAACATGACTCAGAACCCAGTAGCAGCCCATATGGAGTGGGACAGATCCAGGGCCCTCCTGTTACAGAAAGGCCTGAAGGAGTATCTGGAATCTTGCACATCCAGGATACCTGGCACCTATAAGACCTGAATTACAGTTGTATGGTTGAAAGACTGTGTGTTTATTTGCTTACTGAGATCAGTTTGTTACCTGGCAGCACAGTGTAGCATCTGCTAATTGACTGGGAATGAAGCTCAGCAGCAACGAGGATTTTGGAAACACTGAACTGAAGGAATGCACATCATCGACTTCAATTCAAGGGTACTTAGTCATGGTCCAGAGTGGCTAGGGTTTGCTTTCTGTTCAATGTTTCATATGCTGTTATCTGTATAAAATCAGTATGTCAGAGCTCTAGAAAATTGCTTTTCTTGCCTTTTCATATTCTCCATATGTTTTTGCTCAGGTATCTGCAGAAACACATCTCATTTCAGTGTAAAATTTCTTATGTCAATATTTTACCCTTTGTAAACTGTATAACTAGATGAGATGCTAATACATAACCCAGAAAAGAATTCTCACTTTAAATGGAAATGCAAAAATAATGGAATTTTGCCATTTTGGAAATAGTTGTTTTCCTTTGGATTTAGGTTGATTTAAACACTCTTTTTGCAAGTGCTGGCTTACAGCTGAGAACAAGGAGTGAGCCTGAAACCTGCAGCACTGATGTTTCTTGACATGGTGCTGCTGCCTGTGTACAAATAAGGACGGGATGGGTGAAGGGCTGGGAGCATATCGACTCTGCAGGCAGGGATTTAAAGATTGTAGCTGGCATAAAGGCAGAGGCATAAAGCTTTCATCTCAGTAGCTCCAATGACAAAGGCGAAGTGGCTGCAGCAGCACTGGCCCTGAGTGTTTAGGCAGATATGCCTTTGAGTTGCAGCGGTCTTGGTATCCTGCCTGATCAGATGAAAAACCACCTCACGTGCACCTGTGCAGCAGTGTTTGCATCCCTAACACTGCTCTGCCATTGTGAGGGAGGGCAGAGATCCCAATTATTGCTCTGCCAGTGTGAGGCAGAGCAGAGAGGTGCCCTGGCATCACTAAGGGACCCTGACCTCCTGCAGCCCACAGCTGGGGACATTGCAGGAGCAATGTGGGGCTCTTGTCTGAGCTGTGAGGGTCCCTACCACCAGACATGCATATTTCAAAGAAGGTAAGGAAACAGCCTCAGAGCCTTGCAGCAAGCTCAGTGTGGTGTAAATTCTTGAAGCAATGCAAGTAAAGAGGAATGCAAGGTGTAGTTAAAGGTCATGAACTTTGCGTTCAGTACTACAGCAAAATAGAATTAAAAAGAGACATATAAATAACAAATACATGTGTCTTGATGAGTGTAACGGCATTTTGAAAAGGACAAAGGATTCCCCTAAATAATATTTAAACTTTCATGTTGCAAATTGCTTGAATGAATAAAAATGACATTTTTAGAAGGTCAAAAATTGCTTCAGAAAGGTATCTAATATTTAAAGTTCAGTAAAGAAATCTGCTTCTTACAGCCATGCTTCTGCTCATGTTGCTCTGGACTCGCTTCCACCTGGAAGTGAGGAATCTGAGGTGTGGTGGAACTGACCCTCTTTGTCTGTGGATTAAGGTGTATCAGTCAGGACAGTGGCCCTTTCTGGATGCTTTTCATTAACACTGGTGACTGTGCAAACCTCTAGGTGAAGCCCATCCCTGTCCCAAAGAAAGCTGGGGGGAAAATTCTGAGTATTCTGTGCAAATCACAGTCTACATGGCAAAGCAAAAATAGCTACTGTAGCTGGCAGAGGGGGCTGATAGGATTTTCTGTAGATGTGTGGTTGGCACCGTTTCCCTTCAGCCCTGCATGGAGACTCTTAGTGAGCTGCCTGAATTGCCCCTGCTCTTGCTTTTGTGCTTCTGCTCTCAGATTAGCAAGATTAGGGGCTTTCTTACTTTCTGGGAGATGTTTAGCCATGGGCATAGAGTGTGCTGTGGATGGAGGGCCAGAAGGGTGAGGGAGAAGTAGGGGCTACCCCAGCAGAGGCAACTCAGTGTCCAGTACCTGGAACCAATGGACTGAACTTGCATGTTGGTGCTCAGCCTGTCTCCATTCAAACACACACCTAAATGTGTTTTTGGCATCAGTGGCGTTACAGACAACAGAGTTCATTGCATAACATCATATCAAAGGATTGTCCGTACTCTTAAATCTTATCCTCCTGAGGCAAATATCCCACAGAATACAGGAGGATGGGGTTGGAGAGATGGTAGCATGACCTTTTGTAGAAAGGGTAATCAGAGGGATAAAGTTGCATATTGAAATACCCGTCTGAATTAGAGCTCTGCTGGCACTACATTGATCCAATGTATGGAAGTGCAGTGTCTGGCTCACTTTGAAAAATACAGCCAGCAAGGAGCAATGTTGTCCCCTTGGAAATGTGCTCATGATCCTTCCTCCTCTTCCTCCTTGCCTGGCAGATGAGGGGAGCAGTTGAGCAGGGGATAAACCACATTGCCATCATTTGTACTGGGTTAAACAAGGGTTGTGAGAATTTTGAGCTACCAAATTCAAACTCAGAGTTTCCCATCTGGGAGGGGAATGTGTTACAGATCCAAATCTTCCAGGGTCTGACCTCTTCGTGGCAAATTCTGTTTCTTGGCCTGTCTTGTTAGTCTTTTACATGGTAACTGACTGTAACTCACCTGGAAACAACATGTATTGCTGTGTGCCTTTATTTGTTGTTTTCTTACTTTCAATTTTGTGCAATTCCAAGGCGCAGTTACAGTGTGGGCTGAATAATTATGTTGCTGCTTTACATGCCTCTTGTGTAATTATAGTTACAGAGACAATATCAGCCTCCTTCTCTCTAAAGTTGCACCATGGTAAGGTTCTTTTATCACTATTGCGTTTTGGGTAATTCATTTGGTGTGCTTAGACTAGCACTGACTTGTAGAAAGAAGGATTTTTCTGTGCTATCACCAAAGGGTAACCAGGCAGTGTATGCACACTTGTTCTTGGAGAGTCCCAAGGGTACAGGGGTGGATGGCACGAGCTACAGCAATATGTGTGGTTAGCATTAGATCAAGGAACAGAATGAATAGGAAGGCTTGGCCTGATCTCATCAGCAAATTAGATTAAATAGACTTGGCAGGCTGATTGAAGCTCTAGTTGTCAGAGTGTCAGTGAACCCTTGTTCATGAGCTGATTGGAAAATTGCAGTTTTCCTTCTAGTAACTTTGAATGCTCTCCTTCCCTTCATCTTGCTATTGTTTCACTCTGGTATTTCAGATCTTGCTCATTGTGGTTGGTATTTCCAAATAAAACAAAGTCACATTCAGTAAAAAAAGAAATGTTCTTTGGGGTTTTGTTGTAGGAGCAGTTGTGAGAATTGAGTTTTTCTGATAAACGTGTAAATAACTGAAACTTGGAGTTTGACCAACTGCCCGCATCTGTTTCAGGCCAGCTTACTTGAGTACACCTTTGGATGGATGCTGACATGTTGGGAAGGCAACTTCATTTCATCTTTCCTGCCACTCTGCACTGACTGACAAAGTCATCTCAAGGTCTCTGTGTACCCTGGTAGGTCGGATTCTTTTCTTGCAATGGTGATGACCTGCTGTTGTTGGATTACTGAAGTTGTACTATGGCAAGCATAAATGGCTGAACTGTGGGGATCAGCAGTTTCGCAAGTCTTTGGACCAAACCTCCCCATCCTCAGTGTGGGTTTGTCATCAATGAATTAGTTCTTCAGGAGTTGTGGTGAGAAGTTCTAGTTAGGTCAGAGCAATACACCCACCAGCTGGTGTTGGTCTCGTGCACTGGTACAAAGGGAGTGGTTCACTTTGGGGAAGTCTGAAGTGGCACTGGGGCCTGACTCTACCTTTGTCTTGCAGTATTAGAGAAATTTTGTCACCAGGCTCTCATCTCCACCAAATACTTTTTTGGACACAGACCAATCACAGCCTCTGGTAGCTCGACCCAGCCAGGTCCCAAAGAGGGGCCCGAAACAGAAATCCCTGGGCAATTACACCCTTACAATTTGAACTCCTCATCCTTCATGTGACAGTATGGACAATCAGACAAATTACAGTCTGGGGTGTTATCACTCTTTGTTGGTTCCCTGTGTTGTTACCAAATGTTGCAATGTTGTTGTCTTCATACTCCCTTAGGTGAGATTTGGTGAGAGTTTCAGCTGATTCTGCAGTCAATGTTGTAATGTGTCTGTTATAGTTCACATACCATAACCTAGGGGCTCTCCACTCTAGCTATTAATTTTTAAGCAGTATTTAAGCTTCTAGCTTTGTCTATTCTAACCATTATTAATGTTTAAATTGTTAGCTGCAGATTTCACTTTAATCCATCTTTGACTTACACAACATAACCATAGAGTTCAGGTAAAGTTCAACTTGCAGCTAACAAATCTAGGTGTTTATGTCTACTTTCAAATAATATAAAAATGTCAATGTGCAGGCTAGCCAGAGACAGGTCTTACCTGGAGCACCCATATCTTTGTTCATTTGGTGTGTCTACAGGGTTAATACCTTTGCAGGACCACCCTATGTGGGAGAGAGGCAGGAATTTGTGTAGAGTGAAGACTGGTGCCTCCAGTTTTCTCTCAGTTAAATGTACCTCATCAGGCTTGACAGTGTGCAGGCAATTTTTGCACATGGATATGTGCACCCTTTCAGTGATCCTGATGCAGATTTGATCTGTCAGGGCTGCTGCAGTTTGACCTCCAACTGTCCTCCACAATCACAATCATGTCCCCACCACCTCCCAGCGTGGTAGTAGTTCTCAGAAATTATCTGGCTAAAAACAACCCTAACAAGAATAAAGCTGTCTTTCAGCCTGATGGACATGGCACCTTAGATTAGAATGGCTTCAACAGCTGTGAGAAAACCCTATGCTTCAAACCCCACCGAGAGTTGCGGCCCAAAGGTCTAACAAGCTGTCAGCCTAAATGCTGTTACAGGATGCCCATCCCTTCTTTCTCAGCACCCTTGTCTGTAAGTGCATGGAGATGTAGGTGGAACTATCTGCCCTGCTATCTTCTGTGGAAATCATGAAGAAGAAACCAAAGGAAAACAAGGAAGTGGGATTTATTCCATTACAACCAAGGGTTCTGCTCATGCTTCTAGACGTCTGCAGTTTGCAGAGACTGTGGCCCAAAGAATTTTTAAGTCAATAAGTTGCTAAGAGTTTGTGGTGGTCGAGGGTGAAAAAGAAATTAGATCAATTTTATCAGTCAGACTTTAGGTGACATTTGAGATATGCTAAATTAACCTTCAAAATGTCTCCAAATGTCTTGCTTAGGAAAAAAAAAAGGACATTCAGTCTGGGTAAAACAGACAATGAATGAGTGCATGTAAACAAATTCCCTAAAGCATTCATAAATGCATTTCCTCAGCCTCCAGTATTACATCAGGTAATGAATTATTTTCACATCTGTCTTATTGAACAAAAAATACCACCATCTGAGCTTGAAGGGGAAGAGGGAGCAATATATTTAAACAAAACCTGGATGGAGTTGAACACAGAGTAATTATTTTTAAAAATCCTGAACATTCACAATATTGCTTTCTTGTTCCAATTACAAAAAATGAAAACAGGCTTAATTCTGTATTTTGCTGCTGCTACACCTTTGCCATTAGCTGGTGTGATTCCAATTTCAGACCTTAAAAAACTGAGATGAAAATTACATGAAATATATTACTATAGGTTAACTCTTGTGAAAATCCTTACCAGGCTTGACTGGTGCTTGTAGGCCCTGTGCTTGCACTCCCACATGAGATACTTCATGAGATGCTGATAAATATACATGTCCTTCCAAAGAGAGCCTGTCTTTTGAGGATAGCTCAAGCATGCTGGAGCCCCAGCATTGTTTCTGGAGGGAATAGATTTTTCCTTGCTGGTCCAGGGGCCAGGGTTCTCTCAAGGGGAAGCCTTGCCCATCGCTGCTTGGCTACAAGCATCCTGGCACTTAGGCATGGCCAGTTGTCAAGTTTTTCTGAGGCAGTACATCTCAATAGTCACAGTGGACCATGCTCCCCATGGGGATCAGCAAATACGCTGCCTTCAGGAAGAATTAATGCCCACTAATCCCCCATTCAAGAGAAAAAGACTCAGGTGTTTGCCAAGCACCAATGAGCCAGTTTAGTCCTTTCCTCCCTCCCTGCACTTTTTTTTTTTTTTAATAAATCCTTCTCAAAATTACAAAAGCAGATCCAAGCAGTTGCAGTGACTCAGCTGTAGAGCCATAAGCAGTCCACACTGCAGATTAAATTTGCAATTGGTAATATCATTTGTGCAGCACTGTGAAAATGTAAAATCACTCTTTTCCTACTTGCTACATGCAAAGATTTACATCAAGCCAGAACAGTTGCTAGAAGAGGAAAAGGAGGAACTGACATCCTCAAAGGGATTAGAAAACCATATCCCTCAACACCCTGTTTTACCAGTACTGTGATCTTGGCTGGGTTTATCTGAAATAGAGAAAGGAGACAGACTCAAAAGCAATATATGACAGGGCACTAATTCTGATGAATATTGCAGGGAGTGGTATTTCACCACTTTTCTGTGACATTTTTTGACTTCCAAAGATAGCAATAATGATATTTTTAATCTGAAATCCACCCAGAGCTACTGCAGGTGCTGCTCATTTCAGTCAAGTTTACAAAGATTTAACCTAATTAAGTGTTAGAGAGGGGTGATGAATTCCAAATACTGATATGCTAATTACTATAATGCATTTATAGTGATTGCTTACAAGTGTAATTGCCTTTCTCATTGAATCTGGTTCTCTTTGTTCCTTGGTCATGCGACAAAATAGATAGCAGTGTCACCAAATCTCTGAAAACTGAAATTTTTCTCCTTTATACCAATTTACTGTCAAGAAGGGCATCATTTATTCAGGCACCTCGTTTCACAGTCTGTTCTTTATTTCTCTTTTGTATATCTCATTCCTGTTCTCATAAGACAACTGTCCCAACAGTGCATAAATAATATCATGATGTTGTCCCAAACTCTGCCTTTCTCCCTAAACTAAACAATGTTTGTGTGTTCCTTTTGATTTCAACATCAGAATTTCCAGTGACAACAATAGGAACAGGAAATCTTCATAATCCTGTGAGTTTCTTCCTGCTTCTTCTACCCAACCATGGTCTTGTTCATCCCCTCTGTTAAGATGCTCAGTTTACTCTGTGTCCTGCTGGGATGAGGTTAGGAGTTTGCTTTACTCAGACTTCACCCAGCCACTGGTTTCCCTCTGCCACTTCAACATATCCTAGAAGATACCAGGGCACTTGACTGACTTTGATTCTACATTAATAATTATTATTTTGTTTTATCCCAAACCAAGGATGCAAAAATCATGTTGGAAGGTGGACAACCATTTTACCTCTGTTTCTTCCATTACCCATTATGGCTAACTATTGCTAGAAGGGAAGAAGCAAAGCCATGCAGAATATAACTCTGCTTTACAAATCCCATGAACTAAAGAAGGTTTGCTGAACTGTGCTTATAAAAGAGAAGCTCTTCAGCTTTGATAAGAAAACAACCAAGATGAGGAATCTAGTATTTCACTAGTTAAAAACATCCAAAATCTGTAAAAGCTTTTTGAAAAGGGTGTGATTTTTATGTCTGTCCTTCCCATTGTGTGTGGAAGGGTATTGAATGACCCCTTGTTTCTTGTCCCTGATCTCCTTTGATGCCCTGATAACACTCATGCTTTGTTGTTCATTATTATTATCTCTAGTCCCTTTCTAGTCCTTGGCTTTGCGTCCACAGCACCACTTTCTTTAGATAGATGGGGCATTCTTTTCCCCCTTGATTCATAGTTTGGTGCTTGATTGTACTCATACACCTTTTGTATAGGTCTAATTTACAGAATGTCCTTGTCCTGCTTTTGTGAACACTCAGCCCTCATCAGTGTTTATCTGTTTGACATCTGCATAGCTTAGCAGAAGGGATTTCCTTTATATTTTCAAATCACTGATAAGTATACTGAATCAGATCAATATGATATTTCTCCACTTTCTTTTTTGATCTGCCTACAGGGTTCAGATTGCATAACACTTGGTAGCAAAGCAATTGCAAGAGCCCTGGGGAAAGGACTTTCAGCAGAAGGTGATTTCTCAATGCCCTCTTTGCCTGCACAGTCTTGGCAGAGTGCACCTGCAGCCAGCTCTGCCTGTCCCCCCATTAATCCCCTGCATTTCCTCCTGTCCCTTTTCTGTATAGCAAGTGGAGCTGGAGGATTAGATGGAAAGGAGACCCCTGCCATCAGGGATTGTGTGGGGATTGCTCTGGATTTCAACACACTGCCACATGGTAACAGGAGAATTTCTGATGCACTATAAGGGATTTATGAAGCTGCAATGGGGTAGCAGGTGAAAGCCCTAAATGGGGGGGTTTGGTATGCCAAAATGTCATGTTGCAGTTCTGATTGTAGCTGTGGGTTGTAAACAAGCTTTCCTGATACTCACTCTACTTGAAAAGCCTTTCATTTCCCCCTCTGCTTTTCAGCAATGCTTTAAAGAACTTAAAAGCAGCTTTAGAGCAAAAGGTGCTACTTCTGTCTCTGCTTGCAGGTATGCCACCTGAAATAGTATGAACCATAAATTACTTTAATAGATAACAGCAGAAACTTCAAAAATCTTTGTGATTCAAACTTCAGAGGCATCTAATGTAGCAATTCAGAAGAGGAAAACTGGGAAACTGCAGTCATATTTTGTGCTGCTGGCTGAAAAGATCATGAAATGACTTCAGCTAATCATATAAAGATTGTCAGTCAATAGAGCAGCGGTTCTGTGTTTAAACGGTTTAATGACTCCACTGGTGAATGTCCTGTAGCTTGATAATCATTTGTCTTTGAGTTAATTATCTGAGTCATATTAGCTTTGTGAGGCAGAAATGGAGTGGTGGGTGGCTTTTATTGTACCATAGAAATATTAAAATCAGACTGCTGTACTGTTAATCTTAAATGAGAATGTCTTGGCAGAGACAAGCACTTAGGGCACTTTTACCCTGGAACTCACCTTCTCCTTGAACAAACACCAAAGCAATCAGGCATGCTGAGTCTTTTATCCAAAAGCTTTTACTTTACTAAAAAGACAGAGTTGGTATGACTCTCTCCTAGACAGAAGGGTGGTGTATCTGCAGAGGCAGTGTCTAAGGATGCAGCTGGGTGCAGCAGCATGCAGAGGTATCCAAACTGGCTCTGAATATACATAGAATGACCAGAGTATTATGGCCCCAGACTTTTTCTCTGTAACCTCATGCATGCACAAGATTGCCATCCAGAGGGCTACCCAAATGATGGGCTTGGAACCATGAGTAAATGTTTCCTGGGCTTTTTCCAGTCTGATTCCTTCTCTCTGCAGTCTGGTGTTTAGGCTGCAGATGCAAGTGCATGGTGCAAGTTACCCCACAGAAACCAGGGTTTCCCCAGGGTGAGAAGATGAGAAAGATGATGAAAGAGAAGATAACAATGAATCCCCAAACTCTCCATGAAGAGAATGACACCTGTGAAATACTCCAAGCCCACTTTTGAAAGCCTATCTATGACTTTTGTCACAGTCTGAGGGCAGGGTAGCACACTTTATTAAGACTTTTTAAAGCATGGATTTTATGCTGCTTAATCCCAGTTTGCGGTGGGAAGGAGTAAAATCCATGAGAATTCTGATCTTGACTAGGGAGCGTGTTGTATTTTCCCTGAGATTGCCTTTAGCTCCTATAGATGTGGCTCTGAGCATACTTGGTGATCCAGGAATTAAGTTATACCACTGCCAAACCCATAAAAATGTCAAGATGCCTGAGGTTCGTGCAAAAATCCTGGAAAGATCTGTGTCCCATAATGTCATCAAATACATGCTGTTTCAAGACTGCTGGTATTCTATGATATTCCTGTCTCTCCTGTCTGTGGTGTAATTTGAATCCACTGAATTTCAGCAGGGTATCAGGGCATTCTTTCAAGGAATAGGAGCAACCTATGAAAGAGGAAGCAAGCATTACTTACTTCACCATACTGCCCCCATTTCAGTAGTTCCTCCCATCCCATTTCTTAGGTGTTTTGTTAGATAATTCTATGTCAGTGTGCATTTTTTTTCTCCTAGCATTTTGCTTGGCCGACCTGAAGAAAAGTCTCTGCAACCTGTTTTTTAAATGTCAGTTTGTTTTGCAGTGGCAGTTAAATCAGTTCTGTCCTGCCTGAAATAGTAAATGTAAACACATTTAACAGGTCTTGTGCTCTTCCTGAAGAGAGCCTGATCAACTCCTACTGAAACCAGCAAAAAGAATCTTCCTAACTTGTGATAGGGCTGGGTTAATCCACCAGAAATATTTATTCATCACCCAACAGGCCTCCTCCAACAATGCAAACTGAAGTTCATGCTGCTTTATCTAAGAAAAGAAATTAAATTGATTAGATACTTTCAAAATATAGCAGCTTAATTGCCTTCAGGCTTCTGCAAAATCTCCAGCTGGCTAGACTACTAATCTTTTGCAATTATTATCTTAATTATAAAATTAAAATTATGCCTGTTTTCTGATGATTGATTGCAGTTCAGAATGGCTCACACTGGAGTTCCTCAATATATGGATGTAGGCCTGATCTAATGAACCCACCATATCTTCAGTGGAAGGTGATAAAGACCTGCTGAGATACATAAACAGAGAACCTGGCTCCAAATATTAAACAGGTCCAAATGTGTAATGCTGAATTCCCCAGGCCCTTTCTGATATCTGAGTCCCTGTGTGAGCCATATCAACAGCTTGCCTCCATATATTGTTAATTAGGTATCTCACCCACGGCTTTGCAATTTGAAATGAGCATTTACCGTAGGCATGCAGTATGGTGCCTTGCTGTGATTCTTCCTGGCCAGGCAGTGCTCTCTAGGAAAACTGAGGCACAGCCATTTGCCCCCTCTTGAATCAGGATAGACCTATTTGCATGAAATTTCTCTCTTTATTTCCCTTTTTGTAAGAATGAAGACATTTTTCCAGACTCAACAAGAAACCCCAAGCCACATGAAAATCTTGGTGTAGGAGGGAAGATAGGCTAAGAAGGCGGGGAGGAGCTGCAGAGGGGTGTGAAAGCAGAGGCAGATTGTCCTGGTTTTGCCTGAGATAAAGTTAATTTCTTCCAAGTAGCTGGTAGAGTGATGTGGCTTGGATTTAGTATGAGGATAATGTTGATAGCATACTGATGTTTTGGCTGTGGATGAGCAGTGCTTACCCTGAGACATCTCAGTGTCTCATGCTTGACCACTGAGCAGGTGCACAAGAAGCTAGGAGGGAGCATGGCCAGGGCAGCTGACCCCAGCTGGCCAAAGAGGCACTCTGTACCATAGAATGTCATGCCCAGTATTAAAACTGGGGGAGTTACCTGGACAGGATTACAGGTTGTGAGGATGAGGTTTGCCACTGGTCAGCACATGGTGATCAACTCTCTTGTGCATCACTTGTTTTTCTCTCTTCCTCTCCCTCTTTTTCAATTTACTACTACTATTATTATATTTTACTTTGTTTCAAATATTGAGCTGTTCTTAGCCTACAAGTTTTTGTGGCAGGTGAGTGAGCAAGTGGCTGTGCAGTGTTTAGCTGCCAGCTGGGGTTAAATCACAACATAACTCCAGGGTGCTCCTCAGTGAGGGTCTTTTCCCTAGAATGGGAAGACATGAGATGAGTCTGAGGGGTTCAGTACCACAGAGTGGATGCTGGACATCATGGGGGAGTGGAGGTCAGGAAATGTCTCTTTATTTCTAGCCCTGGGGACTTTGGATCAGAGAAGCTACATGAAGACCTCGATTAGGCACATTTCTTAACCCTGTAGCCAAAGCCATGGTGATGCTGAAGTGCCTCTCTTTTCCATTTGATTCAGAAAATATTCTCTGTATCAAAAAACTTCAAAGGTCTCTCAAAAATAATAATTTGCTGGAAAAGCTTGATTGACAGTAACTATTTTCAGAGGACCCTACACCTTGTGCCACATTAACAGCCCATTCTCTGGGGAATGTTCTGGGAATTGCCAAGTGTTTGATGACATTTGAATTTCTACTATGAATTATCTGACACCCACAGCATCTCATAAACACCATAATGCTGAGTCACCTTTAAATTGCTATTTTGGTCCCATATTAAAACTGAGCATGCTTCTTCCACCTACATTACATATATACAAATCTGTAATTCCCTCTCTAGGTTTTTAAAAACTCTCTTGGAATAATCCTCCCAAGGAGAAGATTAAGCCATGAGGTCCAAATGGGACTTGGTGATATTTTGCTACTTGATCACTTTAAAATCTCCTTTCACTCCCTTGAAGCTACTTGAAGTGCCTTTTAGCTTTTAGCATGATCAAGGGAGTCTGACTTATCTTTAATTTTCTGTGTAAAGCATTTAAGGGGCCCAAATCCTTCAAGTTAAGGGCAATTTATCAATTTATAGTTACAATAATTTTTCCCTTCGGCATTAGTCTTTCCTGCCAGGAGGCTGAATTCTGCTGTCACTCCATATATAACTTATGCAATTACAGGCATTTAGTCACCTCTTTGTAAAACCATGTGTGAAGGTGGTAGAGAGGGAACCCAGACAGTGGTGAGCGGATCCAGGCTGTCTGCAAGCCACCAGTGTAGCTGTGGGCTGCTGCTCCAGCACAAGGTTGTCTTGTGAGAAGGTTGTGAGTGTCTTGGGCAAAGAGGACAGAGGATTAAGCTTCAAAGAGCACTGCTTGTATAACTCTGCTCTCATCAGTATTGATCTCAGCCTGAAAGCCTGAACAAAATCAAAAAGGCCAGGTGCTACCTTGTACTTTCCTGAAATCTGTGATGTGAGTTGGCAGGGCAGCAATGGGGAGGGCATGCTCATGCCTGAAAGTTCATTGGCTTTTCCAGCTCTCTCAGCTTGAGTTAAGGGGATGCTATCCCTCCAAATAGAAGTCTCCTCTCTCCAAATATTAGGTCTCCTCACTACACCATTACAGAGGTATGACCATTAGAAAGATCCAAAATTAGAGGAACAACTCCGGGTCCCTTTGAAAAGCTTGTAGATAAAGCCTTGCCTTGCCTTGCCTTGCCTTATCTTGCTGTGGATATAGATCTCAATAACCAGCCACAGCAGAAACTAGAAGGGCTCTCTTATAACCCAAAAGCTTGTTTCCAACCCATGCAACAAGGTCTGGGTAGGCTGATCATTGTATTAGAGGAATTTATTCATAGTGAGATTATTCCAGGGGGCAGGGTTTGTTGCAGACTTATGTTTTTAAGTAGTTTTTTTTTCCTTTTCCTCCTTTTCCCACTGACATTATTGTCTTAATAAGGCAGCATTATTGTCTTAAAGACAGCAGAAATATCTCTTTTCAACTTTCCATTTTAGCAGCCTCAACAAACCAAAAGCTCAGATTGTTCTTTTCCATGCTCCCTCTTTCTCTTGTTTAACACCGAGTGGTCTCATCAAGAACAACAGTGACACTCACACAGTCTAAGAACTTCTCTGACAAATGCTTCACCAGAACACCTGTGGAGATCATGTTAGTCCCCTGACCCCACTGGCTATGGTGGTGTAGATAAAGCCTTGGTAACCAGGCATCCTCTGGCTGAGGGTGCTCAAGGCTTTCTTGTCTTCAGACGTTTCCAGCTTGGAAACGTTCCCAATTTACAACAGAATTTCTTGTAATTGATGTAATTGATTGTTAACATTGTGTTGTACTTACCACATTTCTGCTATTTGGGTCCTGAAGGTCATCCTTCTATGTGATGCCTCAGACTCTGCTCATTTTTACTGAGTTTATTAAAATTGCTGAATTTTTACCCATTTTCATTTGTCTTGCTTAAGACTAAATCAACAACTAAGATTCTAATTATGTACCACTGTAACCAAGTCAGCCTGAGGAATCAGCAATGTCTATTTGTAAATTCATGCATATGTTTGTATGCCTAACCCTCTACCCCCATATTTTATGCATGCTCAGAATAAGATGCCATCAAAAATGACAAAAGATTATTTAACGAGCCATTCAGCTGTAATGCTTATCTAAATTAAACAGTGTAAAATAAATTTGTTTGCTAAAGAAAATGAAGCATATTTTACCTTTCACTAAATATTGCATTTACTCCACAAATTAATCACATTTCTCAAGGTTGATGAATAAAGTAAAATCCCTTCTCCTGTAAGCACCAAGGCTCTGTGTTGGAAGGTACATACAGATAGCATCTGCACCAGTTTATCTGTATTTGTGGAATGATTCCTCTCTTGATGACAAAAGGCACTTGTGACCACAGCATATATGTATAGTTATTTTTTTTAGTGTGCTTTCTATAATTTCTTTATTCCGTTGTTCTTTTTCCATCAAGTGTTTATGAAAAGCGAATGCAGTCCTTGTGAAGGGTAAAATGAAGTGGCAGGTAGTGTGATGCTTTCTGTGTTCTTGTTTGAAATATATCTGCACAAACAAGGAATTAGGACTTCTGAAGGGACACTGAACTTGAGGCCTCTTGTCAGCAAGGGTATTCATTGTAAAGAGAGCTAAGAGGCTATTCTCACTTATCTTGGCTCATAGTTTATCCAAAGTGCTCAGATCTTGAGAAATTCCTTGCCAGTGTTGTGGGGTGTTCAGTTGGGTTATTTTTCTTTTGTTTTTTCATAGGGCCCTATGGTCTGAGAGAGGATTTTCCTGATTTTCTGCATCTTGTATTGTCAAGAAAATATGTAATCTGAATAGACATAAAGATTTCTGTTGTTCAAATGTCAGGGCTTGAATTAAAATAAGTATTAGACTTGCTTTTACTTCTGCTTTTGTGTCTTTAGAGAGTGCTATTAGGAGGCGTGTGATGCTTGCAGTAGCTTATACTCCAAAAGCATACTTCCATAATGACATGTGCTTGATTCCCATGAAAACAATTCATTTTTAAATGCTTAGGTAACTTGTAGAGTATGGACCTTCATTCATTTATGCCTCACAAAAATTGGAAATAAGAATAATTTTTTTTTTTTGTTACTCTGTGGAAGTCAAATCATTCTGCATCATCTCAAATAGTGTAATTATATTTCTATGAAAAATATCTTTCAAAAAGAGCCCCAAACCTACAAACAACAAAATAATGGCTAAATTTTTCTTTTCTTGGACTGATAATGTCTGCGCATCTTAGCACTGGTTTGGCAGTGTGCAGGAGGGTGAAACACGTTTCTAGGTAGAGTTTTGCTTTGATGTTCTTCAATGGTCACAATGGATAATGTTGTATTTTGCTGCCTTGCATTAGTTTTTACAAAATAAAAATAAAATGAGGAGACAGAAATTTCTGAGGCAAAACCAAACTGAAAGACAAAATGCTGCTTTACACTTTTAGCAATAGATGGAAATCTGGTCCAAGAGAACTGAACTTTAAATTACATCAAAAATACCCAAAAGAGAATTAAATAATTTTCTCATTCAGATTTTATTTGTAACTTGCACTGAAAGCACACATGTTTTCTTGGATTAGTGTGTTAGTTTGGAAAGTATCCTAGTCCTATGCTGTTTGATGTGACTTTTCTGAGAGATGAGTATCTGATTTTTCACGCTTCTCAGGAATCTACAGTCAGAAAGGACTTTATCATCATACAAGGCTTTATGTCCTAGCAGTCATGCGTATGAATATTTCTGTTCACTGTGGGAATGTCAGAAGGATCTCACAGATGCCTCTGAAAAGTGAAGTGTTAAAGCTGTTGAAAAGCAGAGCTGCTCTTGGGCTGTCATGGACAAGCCAGCTGGGTGCCCTCTTTTTGTTGTGTTCAGTTCCCCTCTCTGTGCAATCAGACCTCGACACTGACTTTTGCTGCCTCCTCCTAAGGGTGAGGTCTGTCAGAGCAACTCTGGCACCTTTAAACAACCAAACAGCCAACAGATGTGGGGTGAGTTGCAGACAAGGAATAGGAAGCCTACTAGAGACAGGTGAAATTCCCTAGATCTCTCTCCCCAGAGACAAAGGAGGACCGTGCAAGTGTTTTCCAGACTAATGGAAAAACTCAGCTTTACAACAGAAGATGTGGAGAATAGAAAAAAAATAGTGAAGTGCCGTCTCCCGCACAGTAAGAAAGCAGCATGGAAAATAAAATGAATTATTTATTTCTGTATTTAAGCATTTGCAAGGGATGCAGACAAAAGCAGTGTAAGGCCATTTAAACTGAAGGATTCTCATATGAGGAAAGGCATCACAATCATGTCCAGAGGAAAAATGATTAGGAACAACTTGTAAATGGTACACAGCAGAATAACGAATGAAACAAATAGCTGTTTCTTTGAAAATAGATTGATAATGACTTTATTTCAGTCCAGAGTCCGACATTAACTCATGCAAATGTTTAATTTAGATGGATGGGATAATTCATGCGGTGGCCCTAGTGACTATTATGTAAATTTTAGTGGGATTGAGTCATACTAAATTTGCAAATTAAAGTACTGCTCAGAAATGTTATCTGATTTCCAGGTATTAAGTCTAAAAACTCCATTAATTGTTCAAAAGTAGGTAGTGAGTGTACATTTATCAGATGAAAAAGCTAAAATCTACAATCTATGAAGCTTAAACAAAGCAGTCCAATTTTAGGAAAGTTATTACATGCCCATGGGAAGAAAATATTGTCTTATTCTTATATACAGCCTATCCAAGGTTGCTGCAGTAAAGGCTGCTGCAGATTCATAGTTTTAATTAAGCAGTAGCAAAATTTAGACATAGAGTCTAAATAACAGAACTTCATGGTAATAAAAAGAGATACCTTATTTATTTTCCTGAGAACATAAAGCCCCATGATTTTATATGTCTTCTACTTAGGAAAATGTATTTTTGTAATATAGGCAATTATAAATAAATTTTATTCAGTTCTTGCTTTACAGGGAACAAACTCATTGCAAAAGATCATAATAATAAAACCCCTTTTTAAACTGAGTCCACTTAAGTAAGAATATTTTTTTTTTCACTGAGAGGAAACAAACTCAGTTGCCATACAGCTGGTTAGAGTGCATTTTTAATACAAACACTTCAAGCTGCCTTGTAGTAAAATGAACATTGAAGTTAATATCAACCCCCCCCCCCCCCCCCCCCCCCCACACACACACCTGCATGAGAAATTTTTCCTTATATTTGAGAACAGTGTGGTGGGAAGATACCCAGAGGGCTGGGGAAGGGGGATGCCCAGGTGCTTGGGCGCTCAGCAGCAAAGTTCTGCCTGAGCATTCGTCCTCTGTGAAATCTATAATGAGTTCACAAGACTGGACCATCAACAGATTATGTATGTAGTTCGAGTTTTGTGTTTTGCTTGGGTCTTTTTCCAGCTCTGAGTTTGTGCAAAGATGTGTGTGGCTCCCTGCATGATTTAAGAGACAGGGATGATTTACAGTGGTATGGGATAGGGAAATGCTGCCATGTGGGTGGGTGAGAAAGATCTGCCCTGGCTAAGTGCCCTGCATGGCAGCTCCCCATAGGATCCTGAAGAAGCTGCTGAGGGCCTTTGCCACAGAAGTGTGGAAGGATCTGCATGTGGGGTGCACCATGGGGTCTGGGGAGGGCTGGTGAACCATTCACCAGTATCCCAGAAATAAATGGCTGTCCAGATGTGTCGTGTGTGAGTCCTGCCGGGACACGGGGGTGCCACTGATGTGCCAAGGTAGGACAGCAGGGAAATAACACAATGGAAGGGGAGGAAGAGGTACAGGGACAGTGCTGCTGGTGTGAGCTGAGAAGCTGGGCCAGGTGATGTGGCAGGCAGTATCCCAGCCATCCATTCCCCTCTTCTCAGACTATGACTTTGTAAGTGGCTCCATATGAAACCCAGATATAATTACACAGAGTGACAATGGGGTTTTCTCATTGGAAAAGTGCCTGTGTTTTCATTTTAGCTGGGGCCCTTGCTCTGTAATTGCTTGTAAACACTCTATCAGTTATAAGAGCCAGATGGTGCAGTAGATGGCTTTTAGTGACTCCTGAAAAACAGAGAAGACTCTGACTAGACACCATTTACAATTTTTTTTTCTGTTTGGAGCACATAGATTACAGCTTGCTTTAAACAGAGGGTCAGATGAAACCTCATAACAGAGGCATGCAAACCTCTCATACTGAGCTTGGCACTGGCAGTGTGCAATTGGTGAGGCTGCAGTGCCCACCCAAAACACATGTGTGCTGTAAGGTGCACAGGAGCACAAGGAGCAGGCTCTTGCCAGGCAGTGTCCATCCACTTCACTGTGCACAGGGCTTGTGGGGGACCTCTGTTTTCCCCTGTACAGGTGCCAGTGTGGCTTTGCAGAACATTGTCAGTGCTAGATGTATTCTGGTTTCGACAGGACCTGCATCTCCTGCCCTCCATCGCTCCTTTCCCGGAAAGTCCCCCCCAGCCTTTGAGTTCTTCTTTCCCTACAAAAAAATATAAAGAATGGTCAGAATTAAAGGAGTCAGAAATAGTTAATCAGTTTAGGGACTGTGTTTATGTGTTCCCTCCCTTCTTAGGGGTAGTCAGAATGACAGTAAAGGAGCAATACTCAGAAGGGGGGCAGAGGCTGTTGCTGAAGAAGCAGTAGATGAGGGGGTTGACGGCACTGTTCAAGGCTGGCAGGTTCTGAATAATCACAGATGCATAGAAACGCTCTTTGGTCTCAGGCAGTATGTTGAAGTTGTCCAGGATATCAAACAGAAAGTAAGGGCTCCAACAGAGAATAAATGCTGCAGACAAGACAGAGAGAGGAAGAGCTTGACACTGGATAGTTTAGCAATTTAGGGAAGTAATTACACCCTCATGGGGCAACTGTCATAACACAGAAATATTTGTTCATGCAAAAAAAAAAAAAAAATTCTCCCCATTCAGGACCTTATTTAAGAGAATAGTTATTAGATTGTGCTTTTAGTTGTCTTTATTTTTATTTTAGTGCCTATAAAATACATTACATGTGTTTCTTTAAGTGTTTAGAGTGCTCCCTCTAGACATATTGAGACACTTCTGAACACTACACAACACATAAAGGGTAAATAGGTAGCCAGTTAAAGCATCATCAGTTATAGTGAAGTGCTCTTTTAATGGTCCCCGGAGTGAGCAGCCAATCTAAATGTACACACAGCCAAAGTGCTGCTCCATGACAGCGCTGCCTGTCACAGCCACCTATTAAAATCAGGTTCTCAGGCACCCAGGAGCAAGGAATGACACCCTTTCACACTGCATTATGGCAAGCCAACATGTCACTCGGCATGCCGGATGGAAACGCTGTGTACTTGGAGTGTGCAGGAAGATTCCCCTGATTTCCTGTACTGCCGTTTGAGAGAGGAAGGGAAGAGAGGACTGTACTGCTCATAGCCTCTGCTTTTGTTCAGAGTGACAGGGAAAAAAGGTTAGCCACGGATCTAGCTTTATTTGCAGGCATAGGGAATAAATCTGTCTCACAAATTTCTGAGCTGTCTCTTCTCACAAAGGCTTTTGATTCAGGATTTGCATAGAAATGTTGGGACAGGTGGTTCATTCAACTAAGCTATAAGTACCTGGGTTGCAAACATACAGGTAATTGGGAAGTCAGACACATGATGACATCCTGACTCAGATGAGACAGCAGAGTAACCCTGTGCCTGTTTTCTTGGCTCATTAATCAGAATTTCTTTGCTGGCATTCAGCTGAGTGCTCACTAAAAGTGCAAGGAAGAGGTAAGCTCCCCTCCTGTTTTCTAGAACAACCAAAGAGGAGGTGTCTATGCATAGATATATGCAAAATATCGATACACAGTGCCAGAGTGTGGATCATAGCACTCACTATGCAGAACTTTAAGTGGCTTTAAGAAAATCCATGGATGTTAGGTGTCAATCTGTTTGCACATCAAGAGATGCTGGGTGCCTAACATTATCAAAGTCTGCTGAAATACTTGAGCATCCATGTGAGCTCTCAACATCTGATGGCCTTGCAATAGTAGTTGTGTCTGCCAAAAGCTTTCTCTGATTGCCACGCAGAAAAGTTCAGACACAGAGAAGCTGTTCTTGGGCTTATGAAAAGTATGAATCACACTGGCCTCTCTCATGTCTGCAGATGCTGCCACTAGACAGTGAGTTCAGCTACTCAACTGGCTGTTATCACAATATTCTCCAATCTGAATTTTGCACAGTGTTGGAAAGAGAAGCAATCCCTTTTTCAGTGTCAAGGGATGACTGTCAGCCCTTGGAAGTAAACAGCTTTAGTTCCTTTCCTGCATGTCTCTGGCAGCTAATCACAAGCTCTGTGTGATGCTGCCTTTATTTATTGAGATAGAATATCAGCCTCCTAATTGCATCAGAATAATGTAATTTCCCTGGGAGACAGAGAACACCTGCACTAAGTCATCTGCGCCCAGTTGGGAAAGAACTCATTCTTTCCATCTTGGCAGGCAACACACCTGTGACATGAAATACAATTGCTGCACACCTCACCTTTCTTCTCTCCCTTGCACCACCCCAGCAGCTCACAGGCCATACACTGTCTCTAAGCCTAAAAGACAACTCAGTTGCCAAATCTTTTGGCAGTCTGGATAGGAAAGAAATTTCCTCTTCCTTTTCTCCATTTAGACATTGTCTCTTTGCTTTCTTTATGTACACGAGGGGCTGTGTATCTGATTTAATTCAAGGGTTATGTCAGATACCTAAAATAGAAATGTATCAGCCAGAAAAGAGGGGAAGGACAAGATCAGAAGGCAAGTCAGGTGTCTGAGTAAAGCTCCTTCTCCAAGCTATCTACTTCGCCTGCTGATGATAGGGGTTGCTGAGGAAAAGCAGCTTCCTAACGTCAGCATCCTCCCTAGCTCCCAGCTCTGGGGCTTTTCACTTACCAAGGATAATTACAATGCTGTACTTGATCGCCTTCACCTTCGCCCTGGATATGAACCCACGACTGGTGTAGCCACGGGAGGTTTTGCCACCTGGGAAAAGAACCGTTCAGCTAGTGAAAGAGTAGGACTGGTGTGTGGATGTGTCAGTGTGTACCTTGACAGGCAGGACAGGAATACACAAACCCATCTTTCCCTGGTGTCACTTAGGACCTTAGTAGTTCCTGAAATTTGGACCCTTGCAAGTCTGCTCAATCAAAACCTGAGCCACCCAAATAAAAGGGAAAAAGTAAGCAGAGCAGATCTCCCCAAAGTATTGAGGGATGTGTAGCCTTGGGATGGAATACTCTGATCATTTTATAGCTTTCTGTGGCCAGGAATTTCTGATCCTGAGCAAAATTTAGACTTGCAAGGACATGTGAAGACACAGAAAAAGTGTTGCTGAGTATATGCTAGGAAAAAACTATTCTGGAAATGGACAAAATTCTAGGAATAGGAAATCTAACTTCTAGAATAAGTAGTTTTTACTTTTTATTCATTTTCTCACAGATGTTTCCTATTATGCCTCTAAAGAGAATTTAGTGTCAAAAGAAAGAAGGTAAATAATGTAGAAATGAGTTATGAATGAACAAATACAGAAAACCTATTCCCACCGCAGCAATGGGGGCCCAACATGACTTGTGCATGTCCAAGCACTCCCAGATTTGTGAGGATCAGCTGGAATTGAATCACAAAGCTGGAGTCACAGGTATGCTGAGACTCACCAGGACAACTGGGTATGATGACAGCCTGAGCTTTGCTCTTTATCCAGATGGTTCGAATCACAATTGAGTAGATGACGCTGCAGAAGGGGAAAAGTTGCTGGTGTTAGGCACAATAAATTTAACAGACATCCTGGCCATTTGTGCTCTAAGAATATACTTGTCTATGTGTAAGGAGTTCACAGAGGTGGTGGGACAGCATAGGAATAATAATAGTAAATTACAATAATAATAATATTAATAAATATGATATGACTCTCCCACAGTACTTTCCTGTACTGAAAAGCAAAAACTTTTTACTATGGAAGTCCTTATGGTTGTTCTGGCTTTGTAAATGTCAAATCTGAGGCTCCGAGGAATGCAGTCATTCAGCCAAAAATCTTTCAGGCAAGAGCTCATTGGTGATTTTGAGCCAGCCAATGCCAAATCCATCTGAGTATCTGCCCTGGAGCACTAGCTCTGATGAGGGAAGCAAGGGAGGGACCTGGTTTTGCTGTATGTACACTTCAATTTTGCTGTTACTTTTGGGTATGAAGCTGGTGAATAAAATTTCACCCTGGGGAATTTGACAAGGGCAAGATCCATGAGAAATGCAAATAAATACAGCAGTGCTCAGTTTTGGGTCTCAAATACTGGGTCTCAGTCTTGTGGTGGAAATCAAGGAGGACTGAAGTGTCAGATACATGGGAAGAGTTAGATGATTCAAAACCAGATCCACCACAATTTGCATATTTAGAGAGGCTTGTATACTTTCAATAGGAAAGAGGAAAAGTGCCCTAGTACACAGTGACCTTGGATGAAAAGTGCCACTGTGTACAGTGACCTTGGATAGTTATGGACTTTCCCTGTCCAATAGCCAACCTGGACTTCTACTGATTTAATATAGAATAGATAAAAATAATTCCTTCAAGATGAAGAGCTGTTTAAACCCACCTCCTGCTTGAGGATGTTAATTGTCATAAATCTTAGTGGTCCTTATGTGAAATAGGTGCAACAAAGGACATAATTTCAGGGTGTTTTATAGATGCAAAAATGTGTATTACTGTTATATGGTTTATTTTTATTATCAGAAGAGGCATTATACTTATTAGTCCTTTCAGACTGATATATGAGCCTTTCCTATAGCACCCTCAATTGCTAGACATGCTTGCAAAGGCAGAATTTGTGCTCAAAAAATCTACGAAGGTTTGGAGGTTTCCCTTTCTGTGGAAGTTTGAGCCATCTGGTTTCCAGGCTCAGTAGGTGAGAGCTGTAAATTCAAGGTGCAGTCTGGGCTGTGCAGCGGAGCAGTAGCATCCCTGCCCAGTGAGGGGTTTGCTCACATCTGCCTACAGCTTGGACTACATCTTGCTCTCCTTAATCCCTTCAAAAGTCCAGCTTGGCTCCCAGCTGATTTGAACATTTTCCTTTTATCTCCTGGCTTTTCAAGAGCCTGTTTATTTAGCAGCTCATACACTTGAAACTCGAGAGTTTCTTTGTTCTTTTTGCAGACAATGGTGGAAAATTCATGTACGTTTCTCCTTTGATTGTTCCAATGAATCAGAATGTATTATAATGAGAATTGTTGTCATCTCAAAAATTTTACCAGCTCACTCTTAGAAGTCCTGTTTCTATTTTCTTCCTAGCCTGCTGTCTCTAGCTTGACCTCTTTATTTGCAACTGAGACAATGTCCTTTCTGATGCAGATTTTCCTTTGTCCAGCAGGAAACATTCAGATTTTCTTAAGCATCAGGACAAAGGAGTCTAACTCTGTAGTCAAGATATCCTTACTTTCAGCCAAATGCCATAAGGATTGAATTATGAAGCCAGGCTTCTCACTTGCTTTGCCTTGACCACAGAATTTCTGCCCTCTTGGCTGCAGTCTGGTAGGGGCATGTCTTTTGCCAGATACAGTTACATCCTCTCTCTTCTCCTTGGCATTTCACCTATGAGATTACTTTCTGATTCACTTGAATCCTTAATTTTTAGAGCTCCAGAGGAAAGTTCAATTCTTGTTTTTATCCAGCAGCTTAACAAATTGCTGCCAACATAGTGGATCTGTGTCGGCATTTTTGCTTCTGTTCATCTTTCTTTTCTCTGTAGATGAAGCCAATGGAGCCTTCCTTATCAAGAGTGGACCAGAGGTGGTATAAAGCTGGAGGGTGGGTGTCAGGAAAATTTACATGCCAGGTAGACTTCTGAGCAGCTCTTGTGCCTGCCACATTTATAATTTGATCTTTCTGGGACGCCAGTTCGTAGTAGTGCCTGACCCTTTTTCTTTATTTTTTTCCCCAGCAATGCAGACATGGAGCTGAGAAATTGGACTTTCCGAAATGAGTTACCTAAAGCATAGGATCATAACAGGCAACTGCATGTATGTTTCAAAGCCACGGAAGTAAAAAGAGGGCTCTTATGGAAGAGAAGTATTTTTCTTACAAGGGAAAATCAGGTTTTTTCATAAAAAATACATTTGTAGCTCCTCTCTTTCTTGTAAAAGGCAGCTGGAGGAGGATCCAGAGGTTGGTCAAATCTCAAAGAAATTCTCACTTGAAAAATGAAGTGGCAGATGAGCAAAGAGTAGCAGGGAGCAGATGACAAACTGGTATTCAGAGGAGTGTTTGGAAATAGTCTGCACTATTCCAACCATATCCTAATTTCTGTTCCTTTCCTCTGGACTCTGAACTGCTCAGCCTTCACTGCCAAGATGTAAAAGCACGTGGCACACATTGCCACAAAGCTCGTTTTTTAACCCATGTAACACACCTGCACGCTGCTTGCCCTTGTCTCCACTGAAAGCACAGGGAGATGCGATGTGCAGCTCCTGAGGCCCAGGTGTTGTCAGGCTGCTTTGTGTCTGTAAGTGCACAGCACACTGATCTTCCAGCCCAGGCTGCAGGTGAGAGACTAATGAAAGGGTACTAAGGTGGAAAAGTCAAGCCTGGATGGAAAATTCATCCAAGCCATTCTGAAAAGTAGCTGCTCAGGCTTTGAAGACCACAGGATAGAAAGGACATGCTGTTGATCTGAAAATGTGATGATTTTTCTAACCCTGATAAAATAGGTATCTCGAGAGGTGGGAGAAAAATACAAAAATATGGCTCACATTATGGGTGTATCTCAGAAATTAAATTCTTTGCATCTCCAAAAACTTGATCCAAATTTTAAGGGATTAAGAGGCATGTTCATCATAGCCTGCTATTAGTTAATGGTGTTGTTTAATGCGCCTCATTGGTAATTACAGCATTTTTTATCCATGTAAATATGTAACTTATGGTTAGTCAGACAAATGCAACTGTGAATAATCACACCCCATCTGTATTTTTAATTCATAGACCACTTTTTCTTTTTTTCTTTTTTAATAAAATGTCTTCTGGTAAAGCTATGTACTGATATTAAGAGTCATAAGTGTTATTGATCTGCCCACTCTTTAAATGTAGAATTTTTGTAAATAAATAATTGCACTATGAGGATGTCCCACACAGCCTCAGTATTTTCTAGTAAAAGGAGCCTTTACCATGGCAAAAGTGCACTTAAGCTCCCTGTTAATTACTTCTATTTATCATCCAGTATTGCCTATTGTTCCTTATACTTTATTTGTGCAAAGTGATGTGGCTGCTTTGTTTTATGGCAGCTAATTTACAGCGCTATTTGTCTAAAGAAAAAAGTAACCTCATCTGAACAAACCATTGCAGGCACATGTAGCGGGTAAGTGAAGAGATGGACAGATGCTAGAACGTGTCTGCAAGATCCAGGGTTTTTATTTAGAAATGGAAATTGCAGGCAAAAAAGTATGGCCTCACTGAATCAAGTTCAAAAAATGACCTTCAGTATTTTTATTAATGGCATTTCCAGTCCTTTTATTTGATTTAATTCAGAGAAATACCTTTTATTTAATCTATTTTTTATTTCATTACAATGCCTTGGGTTTAATTCCATATTTTTCCTTTTAGCTGATTTTGAGGTTTTTTTTCTCTTCTAATTATTTTTCAGCTGCTCCAAAGCAAATGTTCTCTTTGGAGTTCAGATTTTAAACAGCAGATGGATTTCTTTTTCCTCTGTGCTTCAGGAGGAGCTTTAGCAATTTTTTTAAAACATGAGTCTGCAATTAGGTAAATGTCTATGCATTATATTTACAATATTAAAATATAAAAAAATATATTTAGCAATCATGAATAACAGCTAAAAAACTCTGAATTTCTGGATACTCAAGTGCCAGAACATAATTATGTTTTGGCACAGAGTAGCAATGCAGACTAGAAACACAGTAGCTCTTCTGTCTTCCCATCACAGGTTCTGAGGGGCCCAGGTGCAAATATTTGCAGGAGAGCAGTGTGTAATCTTGATTTGAGCCATATTTAACCTCTGTTCAACAGTGCCCCAGAGGTTTTCAACAATCACAGGTACCATTTCAGCTTTGCTTGGTGTGTTTCGGAATAGGAGAAAAGGCTTTGGTTATAGCTGATGACACTTGTCCCAGAAGAGGAGAGAGCTAATTACTGCAGGTTCCCTAATTACTCTTTTTGAATCTTCTGTGGTTTCATAGGTTGATAATACCAACTGCAGAAGAAGTGGTAGAATAATGTAAATAAGAGGGAACAGGCCAAATTTCTAAGCATTGTATAGAAATGCCTGACTCAGGATCTGTAGTTTTTCTTGTACAACACTGAGACAGTGGGGACAAGGGAAGTTTTAATATGAAAAGAACAAATATTCTCCACTTTTTTCAGCTCTCAAAGATATCCACACACTTGGGTTAAAAATACCAATCATAGCTTTTTATTTTCTTTTCATTATTCAGGTCTTGTTCATTGGTATTATAATCAGATAAAAAACTTGCTGAAAAACCACAAGCTCTTTGATAACTGATTGCTGATTCTCTAGTTGTGAAGAAGTGGTAGGAATAAACCTCAGAAGTATTAAGGTCTTTCAGGCTGTTGCAGTTTTCTTCATACATTACCTTTCTATATATACATTTTTTTAAAAAAGCAGGGGGTGAGGGGAGAGAATGATGCGTTCTTCTGGTTCATGTTTTGGCTTGGAATCTGTGGAGTTTGCTCACACCACATCTGGGGGTTTAGCTTGTCAGTGGAAGGGTTTTCCATGGTGAGCATAAGGTTATCAGCTAAATAATTCATTCCATGGGCCGCAGTGCTATGAATAACACAACTCCTGTGAGTTAGTTGAAGGCTGTCAGGAACACGTGAGATCAGCTCTACAGAGAGAGCTGAGGGCTGCATGAGAGAAGC
Organism: Calcarius lapponicus; assembly: GCA_039654755.1. NCBI lineage: Eukaryota > Metazoa > Chordata > Aves > Passeriformes > Fringillidae > Calcarius > Calcarius lapponicus. The sequence goes on from CM077464.1 coordinate 70,928,345, forward strand.
TTAAAAAGATGATGATGTCTGAACTGTAACAAGTGAAAACAGCTCAGCCAAAGCAGCATATCTAGTGTGGAATTAAGTCCTGCATCTGAAAAGTAAGATTTTATCCTTTGTATGCACTTCAGATGAACAGCACCAGAAAAAGTGCTGTCATCAGTGAACTGCTTTGCTCTAGAGGTTAGGTTTTCAGCAGATTCAGGCAGCAGAACTAATTAAGAATTAACTCTGGCAGCCAGTGTCCCACATTGCATCAGACACCTGCCAGGCAGCTAAATCAGAGTGCTTCAGCAGAGAAAATAAAGTAGCTGCGCAAACAATATGAATTCTTGCAGAAAAGGTTTTATTTTTTTCTCTGTGTGCATCCTGCCTTGCTTCCTCACTAAGTGTGGTGTATGGCTTAGCTTCTGGCTTATACGTATTCATGGCTTCTTCTACTGATCCTTGACCTTTCAGTTACACATTTATGGATCTTCTCTCAATTTTTATGTTGTGGCCTTTTTTAAATAACATCTTTGGCTAAAGGTCATTAAATTAAAAAAAATTCCTTCCTAAATAATAACGCCTTTCATTTTATAAATAATCTCTTGTCAAGTAACACACAACTGGAACATATGTGATCTCTCTCACCCTTATGAAATAACATCTCATTTATCATCAAATCTCCTGTGCATCTGAAAGTATTGGGTGGAAGAAAACTTTTACAGAGAAACTGAGTCCCTGGGGGTATTAGCAGTCATTCCTGCTGTTCTTGAGCCACAAACTGCTTACCAGAGTATTTGTATGCTGCAGCCACATCAGGTGGATTAGCTTTAAACTCCTGGACTGCCAATGATTTTTAAAGGAATAGATGTCACACCTTCAGGCTATATTGCCAGATGTTTTACAGATACATCAGCTGGGAAGTTGCAATCTTCACTTTTATGCTTGAGACTTTAAAAAGTGTTCTAAAAAATAGCCATTTCCTTCCAAATTGCATAGCATTTTTTCATAATGTCTCTGCTGACCTTGCCCTGTAGCTAATCCTCTTTTTCTGTGGTTTTAGACAATCCTCTCTGTTCTGAAGAAAATAGTATCACTGACAACTAGAAATAAATAAACACAAAATAAATCCTTCCCTGCACCACTCCCCCTTCTTCCTTTCGGTGCCAGACACCACTTTGGACCTGTCAAAAATCTTTCTTCTGCTGGCAAGGACACAGGAGCATTTGTGTTAAAAACCACTGAAACCAGGAATGTTTCTGGGCAGGTGATGGACACTGTGCTGCCCCTGGCTCCAAAACCAGTGGTTTTAGCTCCTGTCCTGCCATAAACTTCTTGTGTGAATGTTGCTTAAGGTTAAAGCCACAAAAAATTTAGGATGTTTTATTCATGTGTCAGATGTCAGGACAATCTCATGAAATGCCAGTTTCACTGCCTTTCTCTTTCCCCTCATGTCTTCATCACCTTCTTGCTTCTGGGGATTTACTGTAAAGCAAGTCACAGAGCTGATCTGGTTTGAATATCTTTCTTTGGCGGGGAGGAGGGGAGCATAATGTCAGCAGCTCTGAAATATTTATTGCTCTGTAGCTTGCCTTTTCTTGCCAAACAAGTATAGATGGTGTGCAAAAGGAGTGGCTGGTCTGTAACAGAAACCATGCAAATCTATGTGTATGTTAGAGTGTGAAAGAGATGTTTCACACACCTGTGGAATGACTGGTAACTGGGCAGGCTGTGGGGTTTTTTTCCTGAAACACTTAAGATGCTGGCTAGAATTTCCCAACTGCTGCCTATTTGAGAAAGCTCATAAAAGAGCCCCTTTCACAGTAACAGCCAGCCTCAAAATTTTCTAGTGCCATTTCTTTTCACTGTTAAATTGCTTTTTGTCTGTGCAGTTATGTTTATTGTTTTTGCTGCTACTGGTGGGCTGCAGACCTACCCACATTTTTATTTACATATTCCCAAGAATATTTTTTTTGCATATTGAAAACTGGGCTGGCTTTCAGAGACAGGAAAACATGCAGAGAAATTATCCCACCTAGGAAGGATAAATTGCGTGTAGTTTTTCCTTTCTTCTCCAACCTTTCTTTAAGGAGAATTTTCTTCATTTTTTTATTATATCTATGCAATCTGGCACAAAAAATGGAAGGTTTAGCGAACTGACATGTTATGAGCAATGTGTAAAAATCATCCTTTTTCTCTAGGGAGCAACACTGGTCCATTTTGATTCCATATCAAGAAGTCAGCTAGATGAATTCAAGCACCACATTGTTTTGATTCTATCAGAGATAAACTAGTTGCCTTTAAAAAGCTGCAGAACTTAATCTCTGTGATAAAACAGTAATAAACTTCAAGGTTATGTAGTCACTCCTGTCATCATCTAGAAGAGATCAGCCTCTGCCCACCCCTCACTCAGGGCACTAATGAGCAGGAAGCTAAGGGACACTCATGGCTCATCACTTGTTGGAAAAGCAGCTGGACCAAGAGATAAGGGATATTGCAATGTAGTTCTTCTCTCAGAGTCCAAGCAGCACCAAATTTTGGGGGAAAAAAGGAGTCCCAGCAAGTTTTTCTTGCTGGTGACAAGAAGAGCTGGACACCAAGAAATACAATTGTAACCTTGCTAGTGAAAAAAGAAAAGTGATGGCTCTGAGAACTGTCACTGACACTGGCAACATTTTGAGGCACTTAGGAAACCTCACTCCCCTTCCACATCTGATTTTGACTGCTCTTTTGCATTGGTGGCTCCTCATGGCTAGTTACCTTCTGTTTCACAGCAGCTAATGGCAGTGCTCTAGAGGGAGGCTGATCACTAAGTCTGAGATATTGATTGACTTCAGTTTTGTACAGCTTGTCTTTGTGATCAGCAAATCGGTCTCAAATATCTGCAGCTTAGATTTCCTATTACAAAACAGGAAGAAGTACATTTGTTCATATTTTAGGAGTAGTTGGCAACTTCAGTGCTTGGAGATTTCTTTCCAATCCTGGTGAAGGAACCCTTGTCGAGTATTGTGAAGCTTGAGAGCACTTCAATTTAATTTTAGTTTAATTAGTGTTAAGTGCAGTTTCCTGTTCTTCTATTAAAATTATCTTTTGTAATAATGGATAAATATTCATACTGGGTTTATAAAGATATCTTTCAAGCCTGAAGCTGTGGAGATAAGTGGACACACTTAGAGATTTATTCCTTTTTTCTGAGAAAATGTTTCTGGCTGTTAATACCACACAGAGAACACCCAGGGCAAGTACAATGACCCATGTATTATGTGATAAAAACCAAAACAGCTATGCAGCAGGTATGGAAATGAAATTATAATAAATTACTAGAAATTAAAGCATTAAGCTGATTGCACACTTGACAGCATTCACCACACATTTGCTGGCCGGGCTTTGGACTTACCTGATAATGATCAGAGGAATGAAATACACCAGGAAAGCCACAACTGTCATGTAGGGGATCCAGTAGGAGTCATCAGGCCAGAGAGCCCAGCACTGCACTTCCCCATTGGAGAGCTGCCGTTTCCCAAAAATAATCAGAGTGGGTATGGAAAACAGGAAGGAGAGGCTCCAGGCCACTCCAATGAGCACTTTTGCCTGCCTTTCTGTGTAACAGAGTCAAACAGACAGTGTCAGTGGGGTTGTTGGTGAGAGTGAACCATTGCAGCACTATTGACAGAAAGGCAGGGAGGAGGAGGAAATTCTGTGAAGAAAGGAAATTTTAGGCTGCAGCTGGCTGGTGCTGAAAAGACTTCAAAAGAGAAAAAGGATTTCATCTCTTTCTCGTGATATATTGTCATGTCATTAGGAGCTTGTATTTTGCAAGTTTTATTTACAGATGCTTAGGGCCTGTTGAATTTGAAACACTATGAGAAAGGCACTGGTCAGGGTCAGCAAGTCAGAAACATGAAATGCAAATGGTACTTCTATGCCACTGAGAGAACATCACTTATGGATGCGAAGGACCTCAGACCTGCCCTACTGCATGCCTAGTGATGCACCTTGAAGTGAGAAAGATTGCAAAACATTTCCTATGAGGAAAAAGAAAATGCCTCAGCTCAGGATCAGAACAAGATTGCACAACCAGCTGCCTTTAACTCCATCTGCAACTTTACTCACCCAAAGAAACATGGGCCTGAAGAACCTGGGCATCTCCTGCCCATCTCTGTATGATGGTGGAGATGAAATTCAGCTCCTGCTGATGAACCCAAGCCATGCCAGGAGTGGACTGCTAACCACAAGACAGTGCAGATGAGTGCTCAAGTGCCCAGCCCTGTTTTATCTACCGCAAAATACAGGAATTAGGAGATCCTGCTGGACTTCATGGTGAAGAACAGGAGCTAAAGGACCTCAAAACCTCCAGCAGGTTTGGGTTACTGCATCCTTTTGCTTTCTGGCCACTGCCAAGTGAGGAAAAGCAAGTGGGAAACGAAATTATGCCTGGTGGCACCCACAAGATTTTGTAAATATCAATGGGTTGGAGCAGAAAGTTCCAAGGCTTTAATTTTCAAAAACCTGCATCTTCTGGCTAAAATCCAGTTAGCTCCAGCTGAAAAGTGTGGGGGAAAAGGGCTTACCTGTGGAGTACCCATGATTATCAGTGACACTTATTTCTCCTCAGCCAGATTGCAAGACGAACATATGGGGACAGATTTTTTTTTTTTTAATCTGGGAGCTTTAGTGTTCAAATACTTTATTGTCCTAAAAAATACCCGAGGTTGTGTGTGAAATAGAAAACCACTTTAAATTATGCATATCAAGAAGAATGTCTTTCCTCCTTGAAGCTCAAAGAGCAATACAAAAGCATGTGGGCGAAACATTCAAAAAGTAATTTTATGCTTTATAAAACATCAGTTGCAAATACTCAGTTATCCTGCTCATTTTTAAATGCTACCCACGTTCAGGAAAGTATGGTCTTGCTAATCTAGGGCTTAAGGGAACTCTGATGACATCTGCGTAAGTGAGAGGGTTAGATTAAGGCTATAAATATTGTACAGGCAAAAGAGAACTGTGAAATTTCCCAAAGCATAAGGGAATAAACTTAGCAAAAGGAATATTAAGAATAAATTTCACAAAATATTTCCTCACAGAAAAGATATTTCAAATGTGAGCTAACTACTTAAATTACAATCATGCAAGCCTCAGTGTTTTTCTAACTAAAAATGATCAGAGCTGGAAAAGAAACCTTTTTTTTTTGTACTGTATATTGAACAGAACTGGGCAATTTGGGTTGGGCAACAGAGATATTTCTTTGTGCTTCATAACACTTTTCCTGCAATGTTAATTTATTTTTATTTTTAAATGTCCCTTGCATTTGGTAGAATATGGCCTTGCAAGTCTAAAGGGCTTTTATAGGGCACTTATAGGTAAGATTTTTGTTTTATTAGAATAATGTCAATTTTCTGCCTCACCAGCAGGGCTTTTTTTGTGCTGCATTTTTAATAGTTGCTCTAATATGCTCAAAATGCCAGCAATTACATAACTAGAGCTGTATCAGTTATAAATGAAATCAAACAAATAACTTTTGAAATACAATATTCTGTTGAATCAGTCTGAGCATTTTCCTTTAGAGCTTTTCAAACTGTGGTGGCCAAGACTAACTCCCAGGGCTGGAGTGGGAGCTGTGAGCTCTGACTCTCCTAAAAGATGTTTCCTTGTGACTGTCCCCTTTGCTCTGCTCCCACCATCCCGGCACTGTGACAATGGGTTTGAGAACATCTCTCTGCTCCCAGCAGTATGGGACAGGGGGTCGGTCACCTCTTGGAAGGAGCTTTGCTTTCTGCTATCCAGAATGTCAATACTAAGCAATCCTTTGATAAATTAAGTGCCACCTTAAAATTAGGTTTTAAATCCAGAGAGAGCAGAGCTGCTCCAGAATCTCGGTGACAGCACTGTTTTCATTTCAAAGCCGCACAAGGATCAGTTTACACCTTTTTGGGTTTTGTCATTTTCTCCAGCAGTTCTTTTTTCACCTGTTGTTCAGTTTGCATGTTGTTTGCATAAACCTTTCAAACATGATGAAGTACTCATAAAATATTTGCTGCTATAACTTCTCAGTTTCTTTTCTTTTTGATCTTTATTTTACAATTTTTTCTTAATACCCTTTTAGTTGTAGAATTAGGTGTCTCATAGTAAAAGCTTTAGGATTAAAAGGCCCATACTGCACTTTCTTTGGTCATTTATGTATTGGAAAAGTATAAAATTTCAGCTGTTGAAGTTTGTTTTCTTAAAAGCCATGCAAAGAGCAGCTCATTGCAAATACTTTTTAACAGGACTTGAGGCTAGTAACTAAATTAGAATTTTAAAAAATTGTTTGACATTTTCAAAGTGGAATGTTTGACTTTATTTCTTCTAAAATGATGTTTCAAGGCTACATGGAAACATAATTTTTCAAATCAATAAGAAGAATGAACTCTTTTGTTTCTTGACTGAACAAT